>JAFBJR010000104.1:872234-1620057 GCA_016785285.1 Brachirus orientalis | reverse complement strand
TGGTAAAAATGGGGTTGAGAAAAGAGTCCTTTATCCCTGATCCCTTGGGTGTGGACTAGAGTGTGAGGAGCCAGATCAGAGGGCTCTGCCAGTCATCGGGGGTTTACGCCAGTGTGGCTGCAAAGCACAGCCTTCTAAAACATGGAACATGGAAATTGCCCGTGGCTACATGCTGGAAATAAGATGTTACCAACAGGTTTGGGGTATTGCTATGAAAACCCTGAGCTTCAGCCAGTGACACTCTTCTCTGCTGACAAATGCCAGTCCAAACAGTTGCTCTGTAAATAGATTTATTTTGTCCCTGGCAGTCACCTTCCTCTTGAAGTTGGGCTACTTTTTCCAGTCA
Organism: Brachirus orientalis; assembly: GCA_016785285.1. Lineage (NCBI taxonomy): Eukaryota > Metazoa > Chordata > Actinopteri > Pleuronectiformes > Soleidae > Brachirus > Brachirus orientalis. The sequence continues at coordinate 1,619,711 of JAFBJR010000104.1, read as the reverse complement.
AATCCCAAAGAGACTATAAAAAAATTCAAATTGGGTTAGGTGTGCCTGTGTAAAAGTGTTTGCCATTACAGAAGTGGACAGACACAACAAAAGGGGAATAAAATGAAATGGAATCACTGCCAGAATTCAAATTTTTACCTCTAGCTCACTATAACTCGATTTGGGCTTTTTGTTTTGTTTTTTTGGTCTGCCATCTTCAAGCACTGCCTGATTCACTCTGTTAATTTGGGTTTTAAAACACATTTAATTAATAATGATTGCCACTACCCTTTGAGTCACAGCAGTAACTGTTTAGTGTCCTTTCCTATAAAACTTAAATTCATGGATTATTAGCAAAGATTTAGACTTCAAACTGTGCATTTGTGATTAAATGAATGGTGCCATAGAATATGTGGGTGATTGGTGGTACTTTTGAGAACAGGGCATGGTTTTATCCATGGCATTGACTGGTGCGTAGTCATTTTACTGATTTTATGTCCATGGGTAATAACATAAATAATAGCATATGTGCATATCTTCAGGGTGCTGATAGAGATGTTTCTTGATTATTGGTGCAGTTGTTTGCAGAAACACATCTGATCTATTTATGTTGTGTAGCTGTTCACTGTAACTGTCGGTAGGGTCACTCATTGGCAGCAAATGAAAGTCTGTTGTTCTGTCATTGGTAATCAACTCACCAGATCAAGTCGTGCCAGATCATTTCCTGCTTGTTTGTTGGGGATGTGGGATTTGCTGTCAGTTCACTGACGTCAAAGAACTGGCAACACAGTTCTGAAGTAATCACTGGCAGATGCCGTGCTCAACACTGTGGCAATGGCTTCTCATTACCGGAGGTGTTACTGAAAGCATAAAAAGGAAGAGAGAGTCTCATGGATTATCATTAAGTGCGACATCATGTTGTATAATACAAGCTTTGGCTCATTCCCTGTGTATAGTATACCACTACTTGGTCATGCTTTGTAATTTGCATTTTTAGTGAGGAATACAAGTCTGAACCTTGCATTACAACTCAGTGCTTACTGCTCAGCCCAAAAGTGTTGTGAGTGATAGCATGGCCCCAAAAAAAAAAAAAAAAAAAGAGAGAGTTTTACCCACCCAAGAGAGTTGATTTTGGTTTTGCATCAGTCAGTCAGCTAACACCAGTGTGAACATATGTGATGAGTAGAATTAATGTTACCAATGTGTGAAAACTCCAAGCAGGGCATGACACCGCTGAGGAAAGGTGAGGACACTACAAATGAGCTTGATAAAAGGGGCTCGTTTGCATATGATGGCGTCATTGGGGGGAAAAGATGTGTTTCTTGCAGGATATCACACTCCATCAGCATGTTGAGGTGTGGCCTTTCCCAGGCCTTCACACCAAAGTATCCCATGAAGGTGCTGGTCTTTGACATATGGACCTTCTCACCACCCCTATACCCAGAGGTGAAGGGTCTTCTTCAGCTCAGTGTGAGACCACCTTGAGTTTCAAAGAACACTTGATTTGTTTACATGACATTAGTAAAAAAAAAACTCTCATTGAGTTGGTCCAACTAAAATTGGGGCTTTTAAAATACATCTGAACAAGCAAACTCTGGTCTGCCTAAAAATGTAGCTCTAGGTTCGCTTCAAGTGAACCAAATCCATGAAGTGGGCTACAAGGCCCTGCATTAACCAATAGAATAGAAACCCCAACTCAACCGAGTCCCCAATCGTACCAATCAAGTCTAGTGGACTATTAGGTGAGAAAAAGACCTTAAAAAGATGATTCTTCTTTTTGCTCCCTTTCATTCAGAATACAGAAATTTTGTGTTAGTTTAAATTGTTCTTTCCTCAATGAATGCATACAATAAATATAAGGACATCAGACCCTACAGTAGGAGAGGCTGACACGGTTTATTTAATAAAACAGTTCCCCACTAGTGCTCCTATACTGGAACAAGGACAGTTGTCAAATTAAGTAGTAAATTCAAGCTACAACTGAAGGTTAACTTAACTTAACTGTGTGTGTAAATGTGCGGTGTTTCTTTCCATGTTGTTTTAATATAGTAAACAGAGGAGAGATGCAGTATACTGCATGTAGGGCAGCTACCCCTCAAGATATTTTCAAATGTTAACGAAGCCACACATGCATGCACACACACACACACACACAATATTTTGATCAGTGAATTGTGAGGAGTGAGATAAATAATTATGAATGGGGGGAAAAAATGTCACATCCAGAAAAGTTAAATACTTACCAAACACAGCTAAGACAGAGGGGCCTGAACTCCTATATGATCATTTCTGGTTATGTTCTGTATGTGTGCATGCACATTGCACGTATGTATTATATGTGTATGTTTATTGGTTGGCTGTTGGTGGTGGCTGGGGAGATGTTGACCATGCCAAATGCCTTTTAAGACCCCGAGGGTTGTACTCTAGTTTGCGATTACACGCTGATCAGAGTCCACGGAAGCGCTAATACACAGGATGCGGTCTTGGACTGCGGGTTGCCAGTTCGGCACAATCTTCTAGCCTTGTCGTGTCAAACTAAGCCAGTTTCCCCGGGCTTCATATTTATTAGCCATGATGTGTGTGAGCTGGCGTGCAGTGTGATCAGCCAAGTGAAAGTGCAGCGGATGTAAACCATGCTTGACATGGCCATCTCATGTGGAAGCCAAAAGTAAATAAGATTCCAGCAGGATGGAAAATGCACAATCACTGCCCATTATAGGATTCATGCAAACCTAAGTGAGCTCCTGAAAACTGAAACTCTTAACCGAGCTTAAGTCCAGTTAACCATTCCTTGCTGGTTAAGAATTGACTTGAGGAATGTGCCAGATTGATCTTCTGCAGCAGCTAGGTTATAGGATAGACCTACATTCGTTGACTTAGACCAACGCAGGCTGTGCTTGAATTTCCTCCCCCCTTCCATTTCTAAATGTCAATCTCTTCTATATCTCCCTCATACAGAAATGCTGCCCTTCAGCATGACTGAATTCTCTCCGGGAGAGATGTGAAAAGACACAAGGAAATTCGCTGCTATCAATAGAAAAGTCTCCTGTGTTATTACAACACTGTGCGCACTCGAGTACAGGCTATAACTTAATCTTCATGAGGAAATGGTGTTTGGGGCCTGGGAAAGAAAGGTAATTTGCAAGTCTGAACAGTCACTTTATTAGAGGACTTGAAACGAGGTTACTTGATATCGAAGAAGTCTAAAAAATTTTGTCTCTCAGCTATCTTGTATGAAGCCCATGCATGACTTAAAATAGCCAGCGGAGTGGCCAATCATAATACTTTATTTTGAGAATGTAATTTTCTCAAGCCTTGCCAGTAATTAACCTCCACACAATAAGGTATTGGAGGCACCACAGACACAATTCCAGCCTCACAGTTTGTTTAAAAGACTAGGCTACATGATAGGCTCTGTGCAACACGGGAATGAGGAAGAAGGGGGGAAAAGGAGCCAAGATTCGACTTTATCTTCTACAGTGAGCCTTTTCTTTTGCATTCTCTGGCCGGTTTTATTCAAAACTGCTGTTTCTTCACTTCTGCTGAATTGGGTTTTGTTCCTGGCTAATTCCAGCTCGTCTCAGTCCAGGGCTCGTGGGAACTGCCGCGATCGCTTACAATCACTTCAGTCAAACACCTGGGAGATAATTGGCTGGGCTTCGGTCAAACTTGTTTTTTCCCCCTCTGTCTCTTTCCCTGAGTCTTGACAATAGAGACAAAGAGCATAGGCACAAAAAAGATCAGAATCACTAAATCCATTCCCAGACAAGGCACTGTATAGATGGCCTGAGAGCCAAATTGCCTTGCCCTAGTCTGGGCCAACTCGATGAGAAAATGGTGGCGGGAGCAGTTGTGGTTTGAGCTTGGCAGTCCCCAAAGAGATGTAGTGCTGGAGGACATAACAGTGAAAACTACATCAACAAATGTATTGTCTTTTTCATACCTTAACAAATGCTTCCAGACGTCAATTCCCAAACCCACTAGAATTAAACAGCAACCTTTTTGCAACCCGACAGAGCATTGCTGCATTGCCATTGGCTGAGGAACAAAGCATTCCACGTTTTCCCTTTATTTAACCTCATTTGCCTTATAACACAGCAGGTGTAATTAAGTTTATGTTAAGCTAAGTTAATGGGGCCCTTTTGTATCTTTGTCATGTATCATTTAATTTATTAACATAAAAACTTAAATGTCAGTGGTTGCCAAAGTTGAAAAATCTCCCTTCCTAAGATTTAAAAACATTAGATATGAAAATTAAATGTCCAAAATGTGAGGTTAAAGGGATGATTGAGTTACAGCACTGAAGCAGTTTAAGTACCAGTTCCAGTTGACACCATCTGAAAAGGTTGGAAGCGTCTGTTGTTTAGTTTAGTTCCCAGTTCCCAGTGATAGGAGTTGTTAAATGGTCAGTTTTTTATGTAAGCGATTAAAGAAGCTGAACCCAGACTTTAAATGCTTGGTGTCTGCTGATGCCAAAACCATGAAGGCAGTTGAAATGTTGGCTGATAATAAGTTGGGGGCTCCATGCATGAACATGAGCAGCATCTCTCATCCCTGAATAACTATAGCCCTGGTGATAATTGGCCACTTCAGTTACCTCACAGTAATACCATGCTTAGCATTCCCAAATTAGATGGCCTGCACTTCTATTCGGGAAAGAAAAGAAACAAGCTAATAATTTTTGAATTAGTGCATGGCAGCAGCAGGAGCAGCCATTAAAATCACACTGCTATTAGTCATTATACAGTAGTTACACTTTACAGTTTCAGTGTTAAACCTAATTGTGTTCTAGTCTCATTATCCATGCACAGTTTTTATTATGAAACAATTCTGCAGTGTGGTCTTATCAGTGATAACAACTTCATGTTGAATTCATGTAGTAGACTCGCTAATCTTATTCAAGGTCAGATCCACTATAAATAATATTTATTAAAAAAAGGGGAACCTTGTAAACAAAAGTGGACTGAGTTGACTTCTTATCTTGCACTTGGCAGCGTAGTAGTTCTCATACATACAGTATAGAAAATGATTTATCTCCCGTACCATGTGGCCACCTCCTGATGAGAAATCACATTTTAGCATGGAGGTGGTTATATCCCTGCCCTGTTTACTCCAGCTGCCTGTGGGGCAGAGGCTAAACTGAAGGTAATTATTATTAGGGTATGGAAATGCAGACAGCTTTACATAGCCAGGGCTAGCCACTCAAATAAATGGCTCACAAGAGCACACAGTGACAGTAACTCCCACCTGTTTCTATGGGAGAAACTCCAGCATGGAGTGACTTCACTTTGTTTGGCAGATCTGTCTTCCTCATGCATCTGTTCTTTCTCGTCTTTGGACTTTAATGCTACTTTAAGGACAGTGTATCCTGCAATAACAAGCATGGCCTCATTATCCCTTTATGTAGCTCTTATCCCTTGGCATGAACATAATTGCGTATATGGCCACTGTTGCATGACAACAATGCTCCGGCATTATCGGGCCTTAACCCCCTTTGATTGCTGTTTTAAGAAATGGACACATAGTCTTTCTGATTGAAAGGTGAAGCCCAGGAAGTAGGACAGAAGTAGCAGTTAGCCACCAGGGGGGGGAGTCTGCTGTTTGCAATAAGAATTCAGATCGAATAAAAGTCTACGAAATAGTCAGCCTACTACTCACTTGAATTATAATGTCAGTAAACATTTGACTCAAGAGACCTTTGACTCAAGAGTCAAAGGTCTCACTGGCTGATTTCAGGAGTTCTTTGATAGAACATCATGTCAGTTTTGGAAATTAAAATAGAAAATAAAGCACGGCACATATGAGTGGACACCTGTGTGACTGACAGCTGGTATAGTCCAGTAGGAGCAGGGTTAAAGGTGACGTGCATCTTTAGGCTTCACAATGTGGGTTTGTTGCTTGAGTTAAGTTTCACCTCTCATCCAAGAAGGTTCTCCAGTTCACTTGTTCAGTTTCGGTCTGTGGTATAGACCAAAAACCTATACTGCCTATACTATATTATGTTACTATACAATGCTGTGTTGATAAAGGTAGCACTCTCTGACTCGAGACTATAGCTAAAAAGGACAAGAGAAATGTTGCTATGAGATTAGACGATGTAAACTATTTTCCCTGTCGCTTTGAGCCATCATCAAAGTCAGCTCATGTGATCTCTCCCCATCGTAACCTACTCGGGTTGCAGTTAAAAGCAAGCATTTATGACTTGCATCTTAGCACTTACTCTTGAGGTAAGGATGTCATGACACGTGCCATTATTAAATGTCCTCCACCTTGTACTGCACCGACAATGCAACGCAAATAGGCTTCACATATGTCGAGAATTTTCTCCTCACTATGATTGACAAACTATCAATCTATGAATTCATTTGTATTATCATAGCTGTGTTTGCCTCCATATAAAGATATCCTCATTTTCTTTCTGTCTATATGAGGGAGATATCTTGAAATGAGATGATTATCTGCAACACAGGTGATGGAGCATTAACTGACTTTCTTTCCATTGTCATTCAGCAACAAGATTAAATCATGTCATCTCGCAGTTTTGTACCTATCAGAGTTACCGACTGCATCCTGGCTCCTCTCATGCAGCCAGGGCATCAGCTACTGGAGGAAATTTTCGCTTTCCTGGCCCTTTATGCTTGGCTGGGCCTTGAGGAAGCCAAAAGTACCTGCCTTAATTGCCGTGTTTTATAGACTGTACACAAGGCTACCCTCACTAAATACAGCATGCTTAGATTAATGGGAGCATTCAGCATTAGTGCATTTTTAATGAGGACTGGAGGCTGCAGGACTACTTTTTCTATATGACGAGGCACATTTTTCCCTTCATTTGTGACACTGGCACGATACATCCAGGCACCCCAGTGCCCGCCAGCTGGTATCCACTGTGAAACCAGGAGAATACTGGTGTGCCCAGTAAAGTACATCCTCCGCAGCACTGTCAAGCAACCACAAACGACTCCGTGTTTGAGGAAATTCTGTACGCAAGCAGTGCAGCTTGACGTGCAATGAGACGTAAATACCCACATGCACAGACACACCCAGTCCCACAAATATACACACATACAGAGAGAGCACCGTGCACATGGACAGTTTGGTATTTTTCCATGTTCAAACACACAAGGGTGCACCTGTTGTCCCCGTGAACGCACACACACATATGCACAGACACAATATGAGCTTGTCAAAGAAATACAAGAGTTTACATATGTTACAGGATCAGGGTGTGACCTCGATTTACATTTGCATGTGGAGTGCAATAAAATACACAGCACAGGAACGGTGGAGAAGATAACCCCAAACATTCACTCTAAATATATGCTGGGATCCCATTTCCTCTCACCGAATTAATGCTTTAATCTCTCCCTGTTTGTTGCGTGTGTGCATGAAAACGTTAGGAGGCAGCTTTTGGGAGATTATAGTTCTCAGCAGCCACTGTTTTAGTAGTTCTTTCAGAATAGAAGAATTCACCGCAGAAGTCCAGCGCCTGAGAAAAATGTACCTTTTGCGATTTCGGGCTTTCCTCTATTCAAAGTCACACCAACAGTCCCCATCAGTTCTGCTGTCTTTGCATTTCTCCTCCACAAAGAAATAGCTAGTATTCATTAATGGAAGATTACCTTCAAATACAAGCTTAAAAGATTAGGCGCTTTCATATATGTCTTCGAGGTCCATTATTCGATGCAGTTTCTTGAACATCAGTCCTCTCTGTCTCTTCCCCATCTCTCCTCCTCCTTTAGCTGTTCACTCATTTATCTGTGTATCTTTAATTTACTTTTTTAAACCTTCTCACATAACATTCACTTGCTCATATTGTGCGACAGAACTCTCTCTGTCGCTCTCTTTCTTTTTTTCTTGCCAGACACTGATGTCAAATCGGTGACTACTGCATCTTTGATCCTGCCGCTTTGACAGACCATATTCATAAATTATTCTGTTCTAAAATGAAAACTCGAGCAAATGCTGGGGAATATTCTTCTTTTTTTTCCCTCACTGCTATCCTGCCACCTGACTCCTTGGTTTATGAATTATTTTGACGATTGGTAATGATGTCCTGTGTTGGTAGGCCATTACAGAAGAGAAACTTAATTTGCCCATTGTTAATTAATTGCTTCATTCTTGGCGGGAGTAATAAAACTGCTATTAAGTAAAATACCTCTATCATTAACCTAACTTTGTTAATATGGGTATCAGTGGGGCTCAATAAACAAAAGCTGTAGTTCCTACCGCCGCACAGGGGTAATTAAAAATGCACTGTCATTAATTATGTTGGATGGAAGATTGTCCAATGAGTTGGAGTCTTGTTGACTATTCACTTCCCGAGCAAAAGCCCCATCAGGCTCTTAGTGAGAACAGTGAGTTTTTATTAGGCCGGGACGTCCTGCTGTTTATCTGCAGTGCACGAGTCTACACACATAAACCAAATATATCCTGTTGTTACACAAAATGATGTACTTTCTGTTCTTTTAAGCGGATTTTTCCCCTGCAACAGCACATTTGCCTTTTTTAATTGCACAACCCGCAGTTGGAGGAGTCGGAAATGTGCTGCTATCTCTGTTGATGCTGTACTGTTGACTCATATCACCACATAACGTCTCTCGCCTCCAACTTCAAACTGATGAAAGAGAGGAATTATGCCAACTGCTATAAAATGTGTTTGGTCAAGACACCATAAAGCAATTGTCAGGTTAAACATCAGCTTGTATAAACAGACATGTTTGTACCATAAGTAAAACCTGCATGGTATTTGCAACACCTGTTGGAATTTGGGTACTTTTCCTCAGAGGCATGATGTCCACATAGTATTGTTCCGGAAACGTTGTAATAATGGTAACTGCGGGTGTTTTATTACTTTAAGGAAAGAAAATGAAGATAACAAAGTGCACTATGTTTGTACTGGTGAACAAAAGTCACTGGTTAAACATACTCATACACAACACATGCTTCTGGGACATGACGCTAAAAGGACGTCACATTTCACCATGCTTTTACTCATTTAAAAAAAAACGAATACAATATACACAACAAAACAACAGCAAAAATAATTGTCCAAATTAACCAGACAAACATTAGACACTTCAAATGAAGGGTTAAACTTATATAAACATAAATCAGACAAAGATTTAATGTTCATAACTTCACCTCTAGTAATGTCAGTCAGCCACATGTAGGCAAGCAAATATAAGAAGCATTAATGTAATATAAAAATAAATTAGAGGAAAGCAAATAGGTATACAACCAGATTTAAAAGCCCATGTTATGCAGTGAAGCTTATATTTCGCCCCGATATGGTTTCAATTTGTTCTGTTCAGTTGCTATTGTTTTATTTTCTATGTTCAAATAGTAATCCACTTTTTTTCCCCAATGAAACAGTGTTGGGTACATAGATTTCCAATTCTTAATTATTAACCTCTTGAGTACAAGTGGCGGAAATAAAACTTGGATCCAACTCCTTGGATACCTGACTGTACCCTGTTAAGCATTTGAATTTGTTAATTTGTGTTTTTCCAGCAAAAACAAATCAAACACACCAGAAAAAGTGAAGTGGATTGCCACAAGAGGCCCTTTGTTGCATCAGTGAATCGAGAAGAGGGGGAGCAATATTGTCAGTGAAGATATTAGCTGCAGAGATATTCTTGTTTATGAGACGGCTATGACAGCAATCACTCGCACCAGGAACAGGCCTTTAGATTAACATTGCTGCGGTTATGTATCTTTGAGCTCAATATTTTCTTTTCTTTCACTATCTCCTTCATCCCCTTGCCCTCCCCATTTCTCTTTTTTTCCTCCCTGTCTCCATCTTGTCACATTTCTGAAAAACTGGCAGCACAGGCGTGAAATTGATGTGATGAAAAACAACTGGGGATATCTCTACGAGCCATTTGCTTTGCCGTGATGGCCGCGCTCTCTCCTCCCAGCGTGGCTCTCAGCTTTCTGTTGCAATTGGGGGCATATACAGCAAATTAGCCAGCAGCTATCTGAGGTTAGCAGCCAAGTGCATCACTGACCTTGCTCCCTGCCACGCTCACCCCTCATGGAACCTGGTGTTGGTCCAAACTTTGTCTCAGGGATGTTTTAAAATTCCCCTCAAAACTATGTGCGGAACACATTTGCTTTGACACACCTTTTAATAATCCTGAAATAACTGGATTTTATAGAGAAGAGGCAGTGTGGGTTTGGCATACCTAATGTTGCTTCTAATTCAAAAATCCATTTATACTGACAAATGGCTGCAGTTACAGATATGAAGTAATAATAAATAGTCTTGTGTTTGCGATGGAGCTTAGATAGAGTATCATCCAAAAAGCCTGGTGGTGGATTTCTCTTTTTATTTTTATCCCAGACATAACTAACAGCAGAGGAAATATAAGGTGCAGGGGCAAAAAAGAAACTTCTCTCCTCAGTTATGCTCATCTTAACATCTCCCACATGAGCCATGAAATCAGGTTCTGACTTATCCTGGAGCTTCGCATTTACAAGGAGAGATAAGAGCAGTTCAGACCTATTGTTGCAGCCAGCATGACCCTAAACATGAAAAGGGCATCTTGGCCATCTCCCATTGTGTGTAGTGACAGTATATATTGAGCGGCATAAACCCATCCCTTTGTGTGAAGTGAAAAGAGAGGGCCCACTTAATTAAGCTGGTGAGAATGCACGTCTCTTCCTGCACGCATAAATAAATACTCAAGAAAAGTAACCGTGTCATCCTGGATGTGGATAAATGAATAAGTTGCTGAATGCAAGCCGCACTAAGTAGGTTAGCATGTAAATAAATGAATATGTTAACAAATTAGTGTTTAAGTGTATTAGCATGTAAATAAATGAATAAGTAATTAAAATGTGAGGGAGTTTTCAAGGTGAATAAAGCCGCAAGAGGAAGCGAGAGCGTCAGCATCACAACAGAAGTTATAAAAAAAACAGCAACAACCCTTTGAGGACACAGTTGTTGAAGCGCTGCTTGTTGTGGGGCGGCGCGATTAGTACATCTGGCTCAGGCATGTCATATTTCCTCATGTACAGATGACATGCCAATTACTCCTTAATTACACGCGTCATCTGGACCAAAGTGCCCAGTGCCAACACTGATTAATCCTGTTTATTGTGGCAGCAATGACAGTCCCAGTGGACACGGAGCAGCACAACAAGGGTCACGGAGAAAATGGCACGGACAGAATAGCTGGGGCAAGGGTTGACTGATTGAAAGACTGTCTGTCTGACTGTTCATTTTCCTCCAGCCTTCAACCACTCTTGATCTGATATCACAGAAAATAAGTAGTGGAAATGGTTTTATTGTTTTCCAGATGGCCCCGCGGCATTACAACATCTGAATGGAAGGAAAAAAAAAAAAATTGCCTAGTCACTAGGAAAAGCCAACATTGTTGCTCAGCACAATCTGCAACATGCTTACACACATGTTTACAGTGACGGATGGCTGCCAAGTCTTTTGACTATCATGTCCACTTAAAATCACACGCATCAAAACCAATTACTCCCTGCCATCTTTGAATCTGCATCTCATTATACTCCATTTTAATACTGCTAACAAGAGGGAGACAATTTCATTTCCAAACATTTGATAGTCATGAGTGTGCGGTGAGGTCATGCCGGCAGTGGAAGGATCTGTGTGTGTATGTGTGTGAAAATCTAAACCTTCCTGTAAATGAATATGTTGCACGTGTGCGCCCGATACCCATCGTAAGCAGGAAGATCTCAGACCGTGACCGGAATATGCGGGGGGTTGGGGTGTGTGCGTGTGGGGGGTGGTGGTGGTGCTAACCATTAGATTAACACTGAGATAGTGGACATGGCTGCACTGGGAATTGAGCAGGGGACTGGGTTCATCCCCAGCGAAAAAGGGGTGGTTTATCTCGAGATGGGAGATGAAACAGTGATGGAGCACAGTGAGGTGGTTTGCTCATCTCCCCGCGCTCTGACCCTTTTGTGAAAGCCCACATTTCCTGTCCCCCAATCAGTCCTCCTTGTACTTCCACCTTCCTCTCCTTCTTTCCCTATCTGCCTCTAATTCATGCCCTGTCTTTGTCCAACTCTTTCCATCAGCTCTCAGTGGCTCACTCCCTCTTGCTTTTGTTACTCCGTGTCGCACTCTCACTCAGCATTAGCTCCATCTCCATCCATCTGCTCCTTTTGTCTCTTTATTTTTATTTTTTGCTCTTTTTCACGAGGCTGCCTTGGCAAAAAATGGGTATTGACTGTGCCTTCTCTTTCCTCTCATCCCCTGCTCTACTCCCTCCCCCCCATCAATGTGTATTCCAGCAGTACATGCTCCTTTTAGGAGGTGAAGGGAAAAGTAGTAGAAATGCACCATGTAAGGGGAAAAAAAAGGTGATGATACAATCAGTTTTATTGTGTCGTAAGGATTTTTTTTTTCAGGCTCATGGTTTTACACCCCGTATGCAGGCTGTATGAAAGAATTGCATTTCGCATGCATTTTTTTCCCTCTCTCTCTCTCTCTCTCTCTCTCTCTCTCTCTCTCTCTCATTCCCCCCTTTTCCTCCTCTTTTCATTGCTCAAAATAATTAGGCTGCAGTCTGGACTCAGAGGTGTAACGTTTCTGCCTCCATGTTACAGGAGTAAAGTGGGTGGGGGTGGGGGGGTTCGCGCTGCTCCAGAAATTTTTACCTATGTACCACCACCTCCTCTCTCCCTCCCTCCTTCCCTCTCTCACATCCCCCGATGCAGTTTTAACGTGGACTTCCACAAGGCACAGTGCACTTCGGCTGACCTATTTCTTCCCTGGCACTCCTCCCGTGCAAAGAGTACATAAGGACTGCGCTGTCAAGGCGTTCACCCCTGCCTCTCTATTATTTTAGAAACCAAGCAACATCTGTTGTGCTCTGGGCTTTCAGCGGTTTGCACAGAGATGTGCCTAAATTTGTCCGTAGCCAGTGTGCTATTGGTGATGTGTCGTTTTGTTGCATGTATTTAAACACAGAGTTCATTTGTAACATTATTTGTAGGAGCGTTTGTGTGTATACAGCAGCAGCGCAGGGGCAGGCCCGGGTGGGCACAAGCAGCATTTATTGCATCAAATTGCTTAACAACCAGGTTTTACGAGCAGCAAAATTCATTTCCTTAAACTTTTCTGTGAGGGCTTTTTTGTTTTGTCAGACTGTTTGCAGCCTTGACAGAGAATGAACTCCTTCCTGTGTGCAGCTCAGGAATGGACACTTGTTTATATATAAAGTTACACAGTACAGTTTAAAGTTTATCAGAAAGGAGACAGCCTAAATAAATGCTTTTTGATATTACTGGATATTAAGCATGGGAACAAGGGCTGTTATTTTTTGTGTACTTTCATTAAAATATTTTACTATCTCCTCCGCACAAATGCATCTCATTTCCTCTTGTTACATTGCCGGGCATGTGGCATCTGTTGGAATTTTACAGCAATTTCAAAGTTTGCGTTTGTGGCATTTAAAGCACAGGCAAGTCTTGTTTATGTTGGTGTGTTTGCCACCCAAACCCTCATGGTCCATAAATTTTAATATTCCTTGTGAGTGCTATACCCAAGCAAAACACAAAATGCCTCACAAGTCCCCTGCCCAGAGCACTAGTTTAGCACGGTTCTACACTGAGACACATTACACACAAGGCCTGCACACACTCTTTCCACATGCATCTTGCATGACTCACTGGTGATTTTAAACAAGCCCAATAACAACCCTAACAACACAGTGCTCCTCTGGGAGACGCTAACGTGCATCACCATGTGACCGTGATATTATTCCGCTTTTCCCCAGCTCCTCTAAAACAGAGCTGGAGTAGAGGAAGGGAGGGTAGGGCCGTCATGTGTTGCGCCCCAGGATCCTTTTTGTGTTTACCACCCCCTGCATGAGACTGATGCTATTTTCACTTCCAAGGCTCAGCCATGGCTAACTCTCCCTAGCCTCTCCACGCCATTTGCCTTAATAATGTGGGCCGGACTCTCTGCGGGGAGAGAAGCCACCATCCTGAGAGTGGCTAAATGATACAGTGGAGTTCATTGATGGAAAGGATTACACACTCACATGCAGGGCAGAAAGGCATCGGGTCCTCTGAAGGCCACTACAAGCAAAAGTGATGTAAAATCTTCACAGAGGGGGCAATGCACGAGCTTACTGTATGTCGAGGGGTGAACACCGGCCTAATTTGTGGTGTCACACTGTTTGTAATGTATGAGTTTAGAGCCTATGGAGGCCAATTAAATGTATCGCCTTTGCGAGGGATTACTATGTGATGTGAGGGATAGAAATAAAGATAATCTAACAATGTTAAGTGCACAGTATGTGGTTTCTGCCACTAGTGGACTTTCAGCCACAACAGTAACAATTTTGGTTTGGTGATGCAGCATGGAATCATGGGAATTGTTGTCATCTCATTCACGGGGGGACTTTGGCAGCAAATAGTCATGGTGTCAGGGCCGGCGCAAGGCTCTATGGGGCCCTAAGCTTTGAGGAGCCTCAGGGAAGCTGATCCTTGAATATTATTTGTACAAATAAAACACTATAAATTGCATTAACTATAGTAGTGTTATTTACAGCCAGTGTCTTTCAGTATTTTTTTTAACCTTAGAGGGCAGTAAAATCACAAAGGTGGCCTAAATTTTCAAAGTGAAGCACTAAGTGTGTTGATATTGAACTTGAATTAAACAATATAAAGAAGTTTAGTGGCTTTGGTTTTTATAACTTAGAGCAGATGTGCACTAAATCAGCAATCTTGAACTACAAATTAAAACCAAATAACTTTAGCTCAACACTAGATATCTAAATATACTGTACCTAAAGATATCCAGATTTCTTTACTATTTCTTTACTTTGAATATAAATCTATATTTCTATGGATTAAAAGACTGTACTCTACTCAACTCCAATATATAATGGCAGAAATCTTGTATATTTTGAATGTAAAAGTTCTATGATGTCATTAGTTCATGAAAGGACACATCTGAAGCCGTCACCTGAGATAATGACACTGAATCAGAAGCCTTTATTTTCACTCTGTATCCATTTACATTTCCTGTAGCCTGTTCTGTATGGCATTACATCCTATGTTATTGTAGAGCATTTGACTATTGTGAAATGTGACCACTTCCTCCTTTGTGCCCTAACAAGGCGAAAACAATATGACTTATCAAGTGGAAAAATGACCCATGCGCCAAAGATCTGAGTGCACATCAAATGATGAGCAGGAGCACGAAGCATAAGCTGTCTTTTAACCGTCCTGAACAATGCATGAATAGATGTAGCACTCTGTTTTACCTCTGCCCTCAATTAATTCCTCTGAATCCAGCCACCATGTATTAAAATGGCCAGATGCTAGGATAGATTCTGTTGGGAGCAATGACATGCAACAAAGTGATATGAATCATCCCCCCACACTGCAGCAGCACACTCTCAGAGGGCCGGTGACACAATTTATGGGAACGGAAAACAAGACACAGCCACTTAAGTGTGGATGGACTGTCAAAAGGAGACATTCACAAATAAAAGATTATGCTAGATTACTATATGTAACTATAATATCACTAGAAATCCAGCTCTTAACAGAAATGCGAATGTCAGATTTAATCCGAGACCAGAAATGCAAATGAGAGATTCTGTGCCGTGAGTCAGGGTATGTTGAATATTCACACAAAGATAATTATCTGTGGATTAGTCCCATTTTGCCATTTTGTCTTTAAGAACTCCACTTGTCAGCTAACCCTTGGGAGAAATTGTTTAATCATTAAGGCTCTTTGCTTTCTGAGAACTGCCAGCAGCACAACCTCGGTTCTTCCAAGTATAGTAGTAGTTTGTGTGCACATGAAACGGAGCATGTTCCTCTCAGAGAGGTTGACACACAGCACCATTTTCTTGTTTTTTTGTATTTAGCAATTAACCAGGGTTCACTGTTAATTATTTTTTGCATTTGAATGATTATTAGACGGTATCTGTTGCTAAAGTGAAGCCATGCAGCTCGTAAATATTCGATTCCTCTGAGAGCTTTTAAAGAGGTCCATCAAATGACAACATGCTATGCATCAAATGGGTGTGAGCAACTTTTCACACTTCAGCCTATAGATTCAGTCGCCTAGAGATGTGCTATCTATATGAGCGAGTAATGCAGGAGCAGTGTGAAAACACGACCCCGGGCAAGTCTTGGGAGCAGAATGATCGAACACCCAGTGATGTCGGCCCCCGAGCTGGCAGTACTTTGGCCTAAATATCTCCTCCGATGTGAGCTACTAAACACAACCTATTCCTCATTCTGCAGCAGTGTGTGACAGTCTCCCCACATGTTCTACCTGTTCATTATCACCCAGCTCTCTGTGACTGAAACAAAAGCTGCTGCGTTCCATAGAACCTTATTTAAATGGTCAGCTCGACATCCACTTCAGCAAAAGCCTGATAATGACCTGTTTGAATCAGGTGTGTTGGAGCAAGTTGGTCCCCCAGGATCCAGGATTTAGGAACTCTCTCACAGAGCACCTATTCTTCCATGCATATTTTCCCCCTTTTAAAATGATTCCTGTATCTTCAAATCTCATGCACATAAATAAATATCCGGGCTGTAGCAAGAACGTGTTTAAAGAAAAGAATAATCAAAGGCTATTCAAGAGCATTATATCTATATTTAGCTACCGCAGTCTTAATTGGCATGAAGAGTACAATCAGATAATGCCTTTGACTGAGCTGCTTCAGGAGAGATAGGAATATCATTCACCAGTGTGTATTTCTTGCTATGATATTTTTTATTTCTTGTTCCAATTTCATGTTTGTGCAAGTCTGTGTCCATGACACTGCTGTTATGTAAAGTTGTGAGACCTTTCACTGCTCCATCTGCAGTTCTTTACATCTGTTGAGCACATAAACAGCGTGTACATAGAACCGAGATGTCACTTCTAACAATATATACTCATCACAGGCGCATTTAACTCCCTGTTGTCTCTGTGTTTTTATGTATTTTATATCACTGCTGCAGTCACAAAGTCAGGTTTCCACCGGGCTCCATGTCACTCCCATGCCACCCCTATATTACAATCTCTGTAGTACTGGTCCATCTGGGCTCTGTGAGGTCACTGCACACGCCACCTGCTCCGATCAGGTTTCACCGTGCCTTCTGGGTGGACTCTCTGGTCATGCACGGAGAGGCAGATGTATAGATTTAGTGGTTCAAATGGCCTCAGATACATATAATTTCTGACTGCACACTCCATATACTGGTCCGAACAGGTTTACATGGCAAAAATGTTTTATCTGTTTTAAAATATTCTGTACTTATCTGATTCCATGTATCTGTTGTCAGATCATTGGCATCTCTTTTACAATTAGTCTGCTGTTTATATGATGAAAACCTCACAAAACAATGTTACGATAATTAACATGTTATCAGGGGAGAGAATTGGAAGAGAATTCCTCCAGCAGTCTGCCAGTCCACCAAACAGAAGAACCACTTTGTTTGAAATGTCCACAAAGCTTTTGTTTTCATTTTTCTAGTGTAGTGTTGCCTATACACGTCCTGTTGACACTGTAGACATGCCTGCTATACTGCCACCTGTCCCCCTTTTATTGCCCCTGGATGGCCAAGCAAACACTTTGCAGAAGACTGAATTGCCTTCTTTGATATTCTACACTTCACACATTAGGATTTTGAAGTTACAGTCATTAAGGCACAAACAATTGATAGTAAGAGTCTTGTGAAAAGGGAAGCATATAATAAGCTATGTAGCAGTCTGTGGTTAGAAGAGAGGTAAACCTGTTATTACACAACTGATTTTTTAAATGTGATTGACATCCAATTATAGATCGCTTTTTTATTATTTTTAAAAAAAAACAACAACTCCAAAATGAGAAGATAGACAGTAACTGTGTGACAAAGCTGCTTTTTTTCCACATGTTACCGGCATTTTCTAGTTATTAAAACTCCATTATTTCACTTTAAATGGATTTATTCAAGAAAAGGGCTTTATGGTGCAGGAAAAAACACCACGGCATTTGGTATTTTTCTGTATATGTCATTGAAATAAACTCTAAGTGGATCATTTGATAGATAGATACATGTGATATAAGGGAATGTGCTGTAGATGTGGCTTTAAAATAGGCATATTTTGTGCAGCGCATGGAGACTGGATTTTACTATGTGCGCAGCCAGACTCCGCCTGCTCAGTGCGCGTCACTGGTGAGTAGTGTGGACGCGGAGTCACTCCCCTGCCTACTTTTAATAGCTTTGTCATGTGATGGAAAGCAGTTGTAAGACAGGTGCCCTCGGTTCATTCTCGGCGAGGGGCAGCAGTTGCCTGTGTGAGAGCGAGTGGGAAGCGTGTGTGGATTTCTTTTTTACTTGATTTCTTCCCCCCCTTTTTTCTTTTTTTTTTTCCTTTTTTTTTTTATTTTTCGGACCGTCATTCAGTGGCTGGATGGCGTGGGACAGGTGTAACCAGGACTCGGTGTGGAGAGAATTAGAGGTGAGCGCATGTAAAAATCCGACTTGTTTCATCTCTCTCTAGCCCTGTGGACTTTATTTCACCTCGCTGGAACGATGGACAACAGTGGTCATTGATTTCCACATAAGTCTACACTCTCTTCTCATTTGCTGCTGCTGCTGCTGTTGGTGGTGGTACTGACAGTTTGCGTTTGCGCGTCTTGGTGCATGGACGCTGCTGAAGGATGCGGCGGATATACAACACGGGGGATATATGACAAGTGGAGAGAATGTGCGGAATCTCCCTCTTCACTTGAGTTACAGATGTAGTTGTTGGTAACGTGTGCCCGGGACCGTTGCTCTCCTCCTCATATAGGATTTCTGTTCAGTCGGAGCGAGTGTCTTGCAAGCCGGCGGATCATTCTCCAGTCGCGGACTGTACGCGCTCCGGTGCGGAGAAGGTTTTCATGCCGAAATGACTGAAATGTCTCAAAGTCAGGTATTTTTCGTTGACGCATGACGATCAGAATTCCCTTTCATGTGCAGTGGCGGGATAGCGCATGTTATTTATTAGGAGGAAAGAGCAAAGGTTGTGGCCACAACTGAGGGAGCCGCTATCTGGCGTTGCGCAGGAGGAGCATCATAATGGTATCGGTGCTGGTCTGCGTGCCAACATCCCGGCGCACCGCATCCAGACTATAGGTGTCTCTGCGCAGTTTCATACATTCATGCGCTCATATTTGCTCCCCGTCTTCCTTTTCTTTTCTATGAATTCACGCTTTAAATCATTTAAATGCATGCACTTAAAAAGGGCAAATCAAAGCGGATACATATTCTACCTCTGGAGTCAAGACCTACCTGACTGTACTTGGGTATTTGTCTTGCACGCAGGAGCTCAACGATGCTCCACGGATATTTTCACAACAATACATGATGTAGATGCACATACAGTATATGTGCTTATCCATAGCTGCGCGATGACATTATAAAAAGAAACAAATGCTTTTGCTCCACAGTTTTGTCACCTAACCTGTGCGTCCGCGTGCGTCTTTACAACAAAGACGCGCGATCTCGGACCACATTTATTTATTTATTGTAATAAATGGGCAACAGAAAGGTCCAAGATCCATGTCAGCAGCGCTTCCTCTCACAACCTACTCTTGCTGCTTTTATGTGCCACGCGTGCGTAAATCACCGGAGCGCTGCGCTGTGGTGCGCCCTGATTGTCTCTCTGTGGCTGTGCCATTTCATTAGTTCACCAACAAGTCCATAAGATAATTGGACGCAGCCTCACAATGTCCCAACAGCTCTGTTTCATGCCGTGCCTCGTCAGAGACTCAGAGTCGGCGTTGCTGTTCCATCATACTTTTAAGTCATCATGTATTTTTGTTACGCGTTTTTTCCGTTGACGAGTAAATTGTGACATGAGAGTCTGGGTGGTGTTTCCTTCTTGGCACAGCATCAGTCCCCCAGATTTGTCCTGGGCCGAACCCGACCCTTCCTCCCACTTAGTCCGCGGGCCAAATGCCTCCCGGTTTCGCCTGAGGATATCCACCTTAAATCCTATATCCTGGCCAGGCACAGTTGTAGTGATCATACATCGGCGGAAGAGCTGTCAACAAATTTAGAAGCGTGTATCTTATTAGACACCAGCAATAAAGCTCTTCTCTCCGGCTTTGGATTTGCATGTACACTGGCAGGAACAGAGTGTAAACACTTGACTCTAATGATCCCTGCACAAAGTTGGGCCACCATGTGTGGAGCCATGTCTCTCTGTCTGCTGCAGATTTCAGCAGCACATTGATCCTGTAAAAAAGTACATTTGTATGTTTTACAAATATGACATAAAATAAGAACAGGATTTCCATGATCCAGCTAAATCAGGTGAGGTGTGGAAATCTTCTCATCACCAAATTCCCGGCTTGATTTAGAGTCTGGAGGCTCTCAATGTCTTGCAGCCAGATCAGAGTGGATGATTTGTGTGTGTATATCATTGGGGGTGAAAGAAGGAACAGCTGCCACACACAGTACACATTGGCTAGATTACGTAAAAGTGGTTGGTGAATAACAAAATGTCAACAGGCTGCATTAAGCAGCACAAAAGCCAGCAGTGGTAGTGACAGTGCTGGGGGTTGGGGAGAGGGAGTGATGGCAGGAGGACAAAGTGCATTCAAGGCTGCACAGGAGAAGCAAAGTGGAAACTGTATGCAGGTTTTCACATTGCAACCTGATACCAAAGACATTCTGTTAATAATCATTTTGGATTATAGTTAGATGAGTGATAAAGGATGTGGAATACCTATTCAGTATAATCAAATCAAAGAGACTTAATCTGCTGCCATTTTAAGCAGCTTAGGACTGAATGAGTTAACTGCTTGTTATACAAATGTATTAATGTTTTTAAAAGGACTTTTGACTTGTGTCCAGGTTTCGACTCAGACACAGCAGACACTTAAGTGTCTGTCATGCATGAGAATGAGGCAAATTATCTGTCTGACCATTACTTGTTTTCTTTGTCTCAATGCAGTGCGCTGCCTTGGTTGGTGAAGACCAGCCCCTCTGCCCAGACCTCCCTGAACTGGATCTGTCAGAGCTGGATGTCAGTGACTTAGATGCAGACAGCTTCCTGGGTGGCCTCAAATGGTACAGTGACCAATCAGAGATCATTTCCACTCAGTATGGCAATGAGGCGTCCAATCTTTTTGAGGTAAGTAGATGTTTTTTAAAGGGTTTCCTTGAATATGCATTACATGACAAGTCGCTGTTTATAAGCATTATAGAATGGGTTGATTTCGCAAACACAACACAGTATCACATTCATTCCTTAATCTGGGGGTGAAAAAAAAGTACAACAGTTGTCAGTTTGAAAGCATGCTTTTACATCACTCTGCAGTTCAAAAGGGGAGATAACATGAGAGAAGATAAGCCCAGGAGAACCTTGGTCCCCTCGGTAAGATCAGGATGCGACACAAGGCTCCCTTATCAAAACTCTGTGCATTTATTTCAGCACAGAGTCACTAATGCGGCACACATCTAAAAGAACACTCCAGCAGTAAACGCAGCACATGCCAGCTGTATTGCAAAACCCTTCTCAAAGGTTGGAGAGTAAAACTTTTTTCTAATCTTTGCCCCCACAATCCAGTTCTTTCTCTCTCTCTCTCTCTCTCTCTCCTTATTTCCTCCTATCCATCTCTTTCGGACCCTTTCTTTCTGCTCTCACCCAGTGACAAACGAAGTCCACAGAGGGTGATGATCTGGCCAAGGCCATAAAGCCATCGGTCTGGGTACTGAGCTCCAGTCCCCAGTTCATTATAAGCCTTTATCAGTGGCAGAGATAGACAAGAAAGACTGAGATTGGATGCTTTTGCCTCGCCTCAGGAGGAAAAAACCCTGCCTGAGAAGGCTGTGTGTGCATGTTAGTGTGTGCAAGTTTGTGTGCCTCTGGCCCTGTCATGTTGTCACGTTTTTAGGGTCTTGGCTCTGTGTGTGTGTCTCCTCAGTGATCTTGCAGGCAGCAGTTGATAACAGACGAAATTCTTTCCACATTTAACCTCACCAACACTGCCACCACCTTTTTTTTTCAGTCTCTTTATATCAGCACACATTCTACCTCTTTGGACCACCCCAACGCACACACAAAGGGGGTTGGGGAGCCTTTAAGTACTCGCTGGTGTGACCAAGGCTCCTCTGTTGTCTGAGAGTGATATGGCTTGAAGCCAGAAAATGGCTCTGGGGATGGATAAAAATACCAATGAAA
Organism: Brachirus orientalis; assembly: GCA_016785285.1. Lineage (NCBI taxonomy): Eukaryota > Metazoa > Chordata > Actinopteri > Pleuronectiformes > Soleidae > Brachirus > Brachirus orientalis. The sequence continues at coordinate 1,597,576 of JAFBJR010000104.1, read as the reverse complement.
GTGTAGGCATGTGCCTGTGTCTGTGCACATGAAGCAGGATGAAAGTTAGCACCTACTGAGAACTGTAATATCGGCGCAAGAAGCCGTGCATTACTTACATACCGGAGCAAGTTTGCATCAGCACCCGTACTGTACATCGCGGAAAGCGGGTGACGTTTTCACCCCCTCGACAAACCAGCAGCGATTGTATTATGCTCAGGATATGGAAAGGCTTCCGTTCATCGTACGGCAGGGCCCAGCTAATCCTACTTAATCTGACAGGGGAAAGTTTGCTGCGCGGCAAGGATCAGAGGGTGAGGGCTGTTGCTCTACTTCTTCCTGTAACCCTCTGCTTGGCCTGCACACCGAGCAGAGGAGCATTCAATAAAAAAGTTGAAGATTAAAGGACGTGTTAATAACTGGCCAGATTTACAGCCTGTGAGTGTATTCTTTGTTGTTCTTGTGCGTGTGTGCCTCCACTTAAGAAATCACTGTGTGTGTTTGAGGAAAAAAATCATAGTGGATTATTAAGGCTGCTCTGAGTAACATGTGTAACAGCTGGGTGCAGCTGTCACACAGAGGGGGCCCCCTCTTTTTAATCTCCCCATCAAACAACACACTCACGGGAAGTTTGAACCAACTTGCATTAGTTCCACTCTACTGTTGAAATGATTTGCAGCTCAGACAGAAAGGCCTTTTTTCTTGTTTTTCTTGTACCAGCACTTTTATCCAGATTACAGTTCCATGTGACAGGTGCTATAGCAAATAAATAGAGTTGGAATTGGTTATAAACTAAGGCCGGGACCCAGAAATATTGCTGTCACATTGGAGAAAATCTTATTTGGGCATTAAGGGGGCAATGGAAATTGTTCACACACTGTATAATCATATGAGTGTGTGTTTCTGTCTGTGTGTGTGTTGGGGGGGTGGTTCTGTCTCTTAAGCAGCATACGATCTTAGAGCACAAGCTGTCCCCTGGCTGGCCTTTTGCTTCATTCCCTGCCACTGTCCCCACTGTCCCTGACATGAAATGTGGAGAATGACACACTCACACACACACACAATAATACAAATAACACCTATTGCTCCTGGCACTGTGTGGTTGACACCTCTTCAAAATGGCCCGACTGCTAAAGTCTATTTTGGGTTGCAGGCGTTAAGGGCTGGCTACTCCAATGAGTTCCCAATGTACTGCCAAAGATAACAGCACCAACGTGTGACCCAGTGTCTTTTGAACCGCGGGTTCCCGCTCAGGTTACATGTCAAGCTTCAACCAGTTGATTGATGAGAACGCGTCTCATTGGTCTCAGCTTATTTGGGTTGCGGTGGCGCTCATACTCGGACGCCACGTGGCACATCACATGTTCAAAGAGAAAAGCATTTACAGTTGTTGCAGGCTGAGAGATGGTCCACATGATTATGCAACAATATTTTTACAGCGCCGACCTCCTGACATATTATCGCTGATAATGAATGGACAGGTCAGGGGGGACAAGGGGACAAGGGTAGATAAAGTGAAAACAAAGGAAGGTGCGGGGACAGACAGACAGAAGAGAACAGATGACATGACAGACATGGGGACAGATGGCTGGTGAAAGGGACAAACATTTAAACCAGTGGACGCTTGGACTTGTGCCATCCACTTTAAAGCCCATGGATTGGAAGTAAAAGGTTGTAAGCTTTGCAGGTAGTAAAATAAGATGCCAAGGCTTAAAGCATTACTTTGATATTATATAGGGATGTATTGTAAGTGTATACACATGAGCACACATACTGTATGTGTTATGACTTTATAATAGGATTCAGGATTCAGGATTCAGTGTGTGATTACATCAGTCTTCCAAAGGCGTTATGATGTTTTGTTCTGCTTGTTTGTGCCGTTTTGGACAGATGCTCAGGTGCTTATTCTTGAGTAAAGGCAGATTAGATTGTCTGGGTCATCTTCAGCAGGCTTTGATAAAAACATGTTGTGATAAAATAAATGAATGTTTCCCTCGTGCAGCTCTTTCTTCTCGCTGCGCACACACGCACACGTGTAAGCGTAGATTAGCTCACACACTTGTTGTGGGGGTGGGAGTGCACGCACAGACGCAGTGAGTTCCCTGTGAGAGGAACTGTCACGCCCACACACACACACATACACAAGTGCACAAACACACAGACAGCAGAGACCCTTATTGTCCCTGTTCTGACTCCCTCCTGAATGCTGGTTAAGTTTATTTTGCAAATTTATGCTGACATTTGAGAGTACACCACCCGTACCAGTTCACCGCTCCACCAAAGGGTGTAGGAATTATCATATTCTACTGTATAATATGATTTTCTCAAGTGAGGACTTATTAGAATACACCATACTTTCCTTATCTCCAGCTCCCTGCTATGTATTTATTTATTTATTTTTAAGGATACACTGTTTGCACTGTCTCCTGGAAGAAATCCTCCATCACTGTCAAACTAAAGGAAAACAGCATTTTCAGAACAGCAGCTATGCTGTTTCATGGTGCACAAATGAGAGCGAGTGTGCACAGACGTACGGGGGAAGACATGCAGACTCAGGCTGTCCAGGCTTGTGTCATCTTGGAGTGTCTGTCAGATCCACTCCACAACAAGAGCCCAAAAACCACTGTCAAACAATATTGTGGGCAATATTGTGCCATCCATCTGTCTTTTTTTTTTTTTTTTTTTGCTCCTCCCAAGGCAAAGCATTTGTTCCTGGCTAATGGGAAGTTGAAGCTGCAGCAGCTAAACAAATATATTCTGGCCACCAGCAGTCGCCTTTGGAAAGAGAGGGTGCAAGGAGGAAGGGAGCAAGTAGGGATGAAAAAAATAAAGGATATGCTCCTCAGGTAATGTTTGGTAAAAGAGGAACGGAACATCTTTTGGTCTGGTGGTGGCTTTCATACGCCCTAAATACACATGCATAAGCATCCAGAGTACTGTTGCCATGACTTCTGAGGACATTACGCTTACGTTCATTTCCTGGAGACCCTAACCCTGTTCTTTATTAATCAAATCCCCATTAACTGCCACTAGGGCCGCAGCTACTCTCCCTGGGGTCCATACACATGCAACATATACATAATTAAAGCATAAAAAGCAAGAGAAAATTTCATACAGAACGTACGTAAAAATCTACTAAAAAGGACCTTAACACCTGTCTCCGTCCATAAGCTGTCTATAAAAATGAACACCATGTCAGTGTTTGAAAGTGATTTGCAACCCAGCACCTGTTAGACAATACCAGCTGTCAATCCCACTGGTGTCCACTATGTGCCAAGCTTTGGGGACCCAATTTCCAAAATTGCTTGCAATTGAGAGCATTAGCAAATTCCATTTAAAGAGAGTTCTTTTTGCAACCAACAAAGTCGCCCCCTGGTGGCTAACTGCTACTTCCACTATACTTCCTGGGCTTGACTTTTTAAACCGGACGACCGTGTCCATTTTCATACGCAGTCAGTGTCTTAAGAATTAATGATTTCCATCATGAGCATTTAAATGTTTTTGTCCCCAAAGGGAGGCAACTTCCTATAATACATTTAGGTCCCCACAGTGTGAGTAATACCTCTACCACACATGCACACACACACACTTACACATCAAGCCCACACTCCCAGTAGGCTGCTGCTGCTGCTGATTGAAGCATGGCTTGGTGTTGCAGACCCAGCTGATCCCCTGCCCCCAGTGGATATCCTTCTCTCTCATCACAGCGGAGCCACCGATGTGTTCGTGTGCATGTACATGTCTGTGTAATTGAGACGCCCCATACAAAGATCAGATAGTGGTCTTTCCTGTCTCCACACAACACATCATCTCGTTCTCTTTGGTGTGTGTGTGTGTGTGTGTACCTGTACCTTATGTTGTGGGGACCTAAATCTGTTTCCACACTCACATTATGGGGACTTGTCTTCCTTATCAGGACAAAAATCAAGTCCCCATAATGTAAATTACTACATTTTAAGGTGAAGACATGTTTTAAAGACAAGTAAGGCTGAGGTTGGGGTTAGGTTAAGGTTAGGGTTAGGACACTAGTAATTATGGTTAAGGTTAGAGTAAATCATCAAGAAATGAATGTAAGTCATCGCAATGTCCCCTGTAGTCATGAAAACCTGTGTGTGTGTGTACTGGGTGGAAATGACTATTTTTAGTACCTGGGGTAAATCTCCACTAAGAGCTTTTAAGGGTTGTTTCACTTTAACCTGGCCAAAACACTAAGCCAATAATCCACCATCAAACTCAACATTTTTTGCGACACTGTCATGTGATAAGACCATTAGTGTTCTCTTTGGAGCTGGAAGAATAAATATGGCTTAAATATCACACTCCTAGAATGTCATACATTTTGTCTTATGAACAGTGAAAAGGCAGGAAGTACAGTATAACATTGTGTTTGTATATAGAGATGGAAGGAAGTGATCAGAGGAGATATGCATGAAAGAATAAAGGCAAAAGCCACCTGTGAGGAAAAAAAAGTGCGAACATGAAAGGATGGAAAGCAACAAAAAAAATGGGAACAGAGAGAGGGACGAGGGTGGAGGCAGAGAGGTTGTGATTCATAGAGAATCAGTTTTGAGTGATGGGCTTCTTCCTCTCCTCAGGTAAAGCCAATTGTTCCCACCTTTTGTTTATTTTTGTGTTACCGTTTAACTGTTGTTATGTTTTCATTAAAATGTGTTGCAAACTTCTAAAGACTCTGTAAAAGAAACTGCACACTGTAAAACAAATACTTCACTGAGATAAGCAGTAGGTGGCGCAAAGGTTGCCCATGGCTGTTGATATATGGTAGTCTTTTGTAGCTACTTTCATTTACAGTTCTCGTAATATTTGCTTCCTGCACTACGTCAAGGAATGTTGTGGTTTCCTCATCATCAACATATTCTGGTACACCGGAATACAAAAGCAGGAGGGACGTTTCAGTCACATGATTTTTGATCATTTGATCATGTTTATTTGCACTCCTTTGTCTGTACTTCGGTGGATATGTCCTTTTACGTCAAACTTTAATGCAGTATTTCAAGACTTTTCAAATTTTCTGTTTCTCTTCAGGTGTTATTATGGCTTAGATGGAAACCCACCTATTGAATTTACAAATCAAATGAATGTTTCCTTTTGACCACACCCTGCATCACCCAGATTCAGTTCATCAAAAAATTAGTTTTTATAAGTGCATTTGAATAGATGATTAGCTTGTACCCTTTAAATAAGTTGGTCATTTTATTTTTACACTTGGTCCATGTGCTCTGCAGACCTGTACTGTACATGTGAAGGACTAGTTTTCCCTGGTTGAGAGTCTATTTATAAGAGCCTTGTCATCCATGCAGAAAAAAAAAAAAAAAAAAAAAAAACATTCTCACTAAGCTTTATGATGTGCACTGCATGCTTATAGCTCCAGCTTATTTCCCCCCTGAAGCATTTAAGTCTGCACAGGCCTCAAATAGTTCAAGAGGCTCTCTTAGGCTCTGCTGATGCATGAGTGAGTGGATGCTTGGATGACTCACTTGCTGCCCAGTCAGTAGCTTCTGAGTCTTAATCTGAAAGCAGAAGCTCTCTACAGACATTTGATCACTGGATATAGAAAAGAGTCCTTCCAATGCAAATTTTTTTGTAAAACAAAATACTTTGGGTATTCGTGGATCATATGGGATGGGATAATTAAAATGTCATCTTGGAACACTATCACAAGTTGGACCAAACTTCCAGAAGTGCTTGATGTAAACGTGCGGCATAAGCACAGAGTTAGCCACTTAACCGTCTGCTGAAGTGTAAAATATAGCCTCTTTCACACTAAAATCAGCAGGTATCCCTGGTAGTTTTGAACCCAAGTGAAGCCACTCAAAAGGTTATTAACGTCATTGCCATTACCAGAGTGTGAATTGTGATCTCACAGTCTTCTACGAGACCTGACTGATGAATTAAATGATATTGAGTGTTGCCTCGGGTTTTCAATAGTAAGTATTACGACAAACATTTATGCTACTGGCTATGCCAATGGGCAGAAGATCCTCTACAACACTGGCAAAAATAGAGCAGATGAAGAAGAAATTAGTGTGTTCACTCTTACGTTCCCACAGATGCTGATTGGAGCCAAAGCCGATGTGCAAACACATTCCCACTGATGGAAAACTCTTTAAGCCTGCAATTAAGAGGTTTTTTGACCGTTGGGAATGGAGTAAGTGTGTATCATGAAATGGTGGTGTATCCATTGTAAATCTGTGCATATTTGCTCTCAACAGCTCTTGTTAATCATCTCTTGTCAGAATACCATTACTATGGTCAGCCAAACCTTTTTTCACCTGGCTGTGGGCATTGCTCCATAATAACTCGATGGGCAGATGGAGGAAGGGACTTCAAGTGTCGTGAGCTTGTCACTGAGTGGTCAGTGGTCACTGATCATTCTGTATTTGGCAGATGTTGCACAGTCAAGTGGTGTGTGCAGGTGTGGTGGTTATGTTCAGCTAACTTTGAAGAGGAAGCCACTCCAATGTATAGGCACCATAATCAGTATTCAACAAAGAATATGTCCTAAATTAAGATGAAATAGTGTCCAGCATTCAATGTCGACGCTACAAAGGAAGGCCCTGAGAGCTCTCATCCTTTCTTATTGCATCTCTGCTCTCACATCAGAGTTGGTATTGACTTACATTCATACTTTCTTTGATGTGTTTTCATGCCTTCACTTGCAAAGGTTGTTTTTTGAAGTCGTCAGTGTTTCACTACTGCTAGCATATACACATTTAAGTGTGCAGGATTGAAAAAAAAAACAGCTCTGCTTTGATAAATTGTACACAAAGTCATGACATGGATAAGAGTCACACGCACACACACACACACACTGCAGTGGCAGCCTCTAACCTGCATCCAGTAGTGGCAAGGCACCCGGCTTGTGCACACAGAAGTCAAGGTAAAAGATAATGAGTTTATTTAGTAATCAGCAAATAGCTTTTACCCACTGGGTAAGTGGTGAAGCCTGTGAGGCCTCGATAAGATCGTTTGCTTTCAGGTGTTTCCCTGTTGCACCACGTCTGGCATTGAGAGTAAATTGAATCGGGTGACCTTCTTTGCTGCAGAATCAAATTGACTGCATTTCCCCCAAAAGATTCGGCCTTTTCAATTATCATAAATTTGTGATATTGCACCCTCTGTCATACACACAAACACGTGCAGACAAAGAGAAACACTGAAAAGCTCCATATCTTGTCCACTGTTCCCTGGCCCTCTTTGCATTGGCATCTGTCCGAGGAAGACGTTACTGTGACAAATGAAAATTCCATGAAACCTCAATGGACTTGGCAGGCCCTAAAAGGTCAGGAGCTGCATTTTTGTACACGTGTGTGTGTGTGCATGTGTGATTGTGAGTACATAAAGGTGGTGTCAGTGGAGAATAACAACACTGAGTGGGCTGTGCAAAAAAGTAAGAGTGTCTGCCCCATTCTGCTCCCCTCGCAAATCTATGTAAATGTCAAAACCAAAGTGACCTGCCCTCCTTGTGAGCGTAATTCTTTTATGGACAGCTACACTTGACCGCTGATGGCATCCCATAGCCAAGAAATGTGACAGTGCCTGTTTCAGCAAGATCAGAAAACAATCTCCATGCCTCCTTTTCTGTCGCTTTCTGTGCACAGTTGGTCCCTTTCCCTATTTGCCTACAACACATTATCAGCACTGTGACGGCATGTTCAAAGGCCCCTTGCTTAGTGATGCACATTCAGAGCTGCCGACTTAAGCAAATAGCTATTTGCATACCATTAGGCAAAAAAAGCAGAGGAAAGCACCATCCCTCATCCCATCTCTGCATCAAGCTGAATATTCCTTATGTGAGGCTCCAAATCTCTGTTTTTTCTCTCCCTCCTGCTGTGGCTGTCAGAGCAAGTCAGAGGCAGAGCAATCGCAGCAATCAGTGTTTTCTTGTGCCAAGCCGATTGGGAAGTAGCTGCCAAAACAAAAGAGTGAGTGTCCAGTCATTATGATGGGGTGCGTGTGATTCTGTGGCGTTAGCAAATGATTGCTTGGTCCATCTGTTGAACGACTGGAGGAGGAAAACAACAGCAGCCTTGGGCTTGACTGTAGATTGGGAGGCTCCATCAGGACGCACTGATCCCGGCCCCCACCCCCAACCCCACCCGTGAAGCTTGTTTGGATAGTGGTTTGAGAATTGGTGTGAGTTCATATTACCACAAGCCTCTATGTACTGCCTGTTGTGTTTGGATGGAAGTTTATGAGATTACTTTAATAGAGCCGTCATTGGTTTACATTGTCAGCTGTTGTTTGATCATCGGGCTCCTTGGCAAACCTCTCTACTTGTGTGTGCTTTTGTAGCAAAGTGCAAAACCGACTGCAGGGCTGAATGATTTGGATAAATATCAAAGTATATACTATACTGTAGTTCTAGTTGAAAATAATTAAATTGCATAGAAGACTTAAATTGCAACCTTTGTGGTTTGATAATTGCATTGTCTCATTTTGGGATTTTGGTTTTAAAACAATTTTTGCTCAGCTGTACTTGACTGTGTGTTTTCTTTTACTTTTTTAAACTGTTAATGGCAGCCTTGGTTAATCAGCAGATGTAGTAGTTTCTGGTGCTTCTTTTCAGCAGCTGGTTTGCCGGTCAAACGACTTTTCCACAGAGAACTACCGTTAACATCTCTTGGGTAGGTGTCTCAATTTGATCAGGTCCCTTGTCAAGACAAGTAACAACATTTCTCTTTCTCTCTTTGGCTCACTCTCACATGCTCACTCCCGGTTATCTTCTCTCTTCTTACCCCCCCCCCCCCCCCCCATCTTCTCTCTTCTTACCCCCCCCCCCCCACGCGATCAGCTCATCTGATCGGGCTCTAACAGTCTCAAATGGTTCCCAAGAGAAGCATCATCTCTGTACACACACACACACACACACACACATCCTGGTCCTCACTGATGGGTTGAACTGTTTTATCGCTGATTTATACCTCGGGTAGCCTTATAAATGGAAACAGACATCTGGCACGTAAACAGTCAGCATTTGCACCAGCACTTATATTTCACTCTGAGTTTCCCTTTTTTGAATGCAGGCATCAAATAATGAATTCCTGCCAGGATGAAGGGATTATTACAAGACCACTAACTGAGTGAACAATCTTTTCTGCATTTAGATTTTTGCAACTTCCAAGTCAACATTATGACACATACAGTGTATTATGGTAATAAAAACATATTGGTATTTTGTATCCACAGTATGAAAAACCTACATTTATTCCACAGAATGGTTTACTTTTGGGAAATTGTGATGGCAAACTACAGTTAACAAGACCTTTTATTGTGCAGCTATGTGCTATAAAAGCCAGACACAGCCCTGAGCACATTGAAGGTTTAAATTTAGTTTAGTCAGACTGTGCTACCATTGCCTCACACACAGAAACACAGATCCGCAAGGGGACTTAACAGTGTTATGTATGGTTTTGTTTCTCTGAAAAGGCCATAATCACCTTCTCTACATCTCAGTAAGCTCATGCTAAATGACCAGACGTCTCTAGCGGCCGCCATGATTTGTCTCTCTGCCGTTCATCCTTCGATACCCGACCCTCCCTGCCTCTCGTTCCTCCCTCCCTGCTGCCATATGTTGTGCCTGTGTGACCGGCCGATGTGTCAGGCCTGACTAACACCTTAACAGCAAGACTGACTTTGATTTATTTCCTCTGAAATCTGGGGGCTTCGGGTAATAACACAGAATGACATTATTTGTTTATCAAATCCAAGGCTGCTTTTCTTGGCAGAGTCGAGATGTGGTGACTTGATACCACCCCCAGCTCTCCACACACACTTATACCCCCACATAATTTCTGATTGTACCATGATTGTGCCATTATTAGAAGGTCTGGCTTGCTTAACTTCATCCAAGCCAAGGCTTTCGATATTTGACAGAGCAGAGAGTGGACAAAAAGTCAAGACTAAGATTAGGAAACGCAATTAAATTGTCAAAGCACAGATTTAACCCCACCATGCAATTTAGGGTCCAATTTATAAAGAATATTTGTCTGTCTGAACTGGTTGCTCTTCCTCCATTTGTAGTATGAGAGTGAGAGAGAGTGAGCAAAAAAATAAAGTGACAATAAACGGTTCTTTAAATACCAGCTTACCAATTTTAATGGAGATATTATATATTCCCTTTCAAATGGCGATAACAGCCGGGCTGTTAATCTGCTGAAACCTCATTTTGGTGATATTCAGTGATCAGGTCCATCATTCTCGCTCTTTCACAACACATTTTGTTCCTTTCAGCATGTAAATGAAGCATTGCCCCAAAAAGCCTGTTAAAATTTGATACCTGGCAAATTTGTTCAGGAGCTTAAAATCCTTAAGAAGTAATTAGCAGATTTAATGTGGCTATTTGTCCCAGTGTTCAGTGAAGTGAGTGTTTGTTTAAACCAGCACCTTCACCTTCTGTTATCAGCTGTGTGAATTGTATCTCCTGGAACACAATGCTGTGCTATGGAACTCAATAAATGTCTTAAAGGCAAAGGCAATCTCAAAGACAGCCTGCTTGATAAGGAAAAGGGGCCTCACTTGATAATGAACAACTGGAATTGTCTTTCTTTTCTCTGACATGAGGAAGCTGGGATGAAGGAAGGGAGAGGGAAGCTCTACCAGCACTTGCCAGCATGTTTTATGGCTAATTGAAGCATTTGGAATAAAGCAGGCTCAAAATGGCACCCTTTAGAATTGGAGCGGGGTTAATATATTGTGATCCCACAATTAGCCCAGGATTGTTAAGATCTCTTTAATTCGGTGAGGTCCATTAAGCGGGATGGGCAAGAAAGTGCTCCCTGCCGAGACAATTTTTCTCCTCTCTTTGTACTTCCTGCCCTCTCTTCCTCTCAGCAGCTGCTCGACTAATCAATATAAGTGGACATGGTCATAAGCAGGTTGCCAGGTTATCCCGCTGCCGCAGTTTGTGTGTCATACTTCCTGATGTCCACCTACATGGAGATTTTGTTTATGAATGTACAAGTGGCAAGTGAGTCAGTGGTAGTAGATTGACATTGGTGTGGAGTCTCTGCTCACTGCAGTCCCTCATTTGGTACAGAAAAGCTCCTCCACCTGTACTGGGGTAATAGATCATGCTTTCTGCAGAGCAGAAATGATCACTGAGGTTGGCTCTTTACCCCAGTTTCTCAAATCCCCACTTGGCCTATGAGTGCCTCCACTAGAGCCACAGCAGCGGCTGCAACATAATCGTCACGACTCAGAGTTGTACAAGTGTCTCTTTCAGAACACTAGAGTAACCTTCTGGGTTATCTTCAGGGGACACAATGTGCCTGTGGGAGCTTGCCAAATGGTTAAGGTTATTGAAACAAGATTGAAATCACTATATTTGAGCTTTCCACAGCCTCGGAAATTCCCCCAATCCTCTCCTAACCATAACATAATGAAGCTTGCACACCTCAATAAAGCACTGCTTGCTTGGTTGGTAAGTTTAAACCTAAATACATTGCTGACATATTTAAGACTAATTTGCGGTAATCTAAAATGATCCTACTTTCAATTTGAGGAGGAGTTATGCGAAGAAAAGGCTCCAGATTTATCTGTGGTTAATACCTAACCACTTAATGCTCAGGTAATAACGTGGGATGGTGGAAGATGGTGAACATTTCCGCAGCGCAGGGTTCCAGCACGGTGGATGTGAAGCTCCTTGCAAGTAATTAAACAGCATGCCACCTCATACAGCGCAATTTCCTGTGAAGAATATGCTTGCGGGTGCAGCATAGCCCCAGTCTATGTCGCGTTATCTCTGTGAAATATGTCCACTTTATCATTTTTTTTAAAACATAATGACTGATTGCTCATGTTGTTCGATGAAAATCTACTCAATAAGCATCAGATTGACATTTTCCTCTTTGTTAGCCGGCTAACTACATGTCCAAGATATCCGTGTCTTTCATTACTGATAGTGAGAGGTGGGGAAGAATTAAAAAGGCCACTATGTCATTGATGAATCTACAGTTGTGCCGTCCAGGGTGTGTAATTGTGTAAAATCAGTGGGGTAGACAGACACAATTCTGTGCATGTGGGATTCTGGATCTAGAGATACAAATGTGTTATCTGAAAGACTGGTGGCCACCTCAACATAATTATGACCACACTCTGTTGCCGAGTGATGATAATCCTGGCGCATGCAAGAAGGGATCTGTTGTTGTCGGGCTGGCCACAGAGCATCCCACTGTGACGACACTCTTTATCTTTCCGCTGCTGCCTTCTCCCCTGAGATTTTATAGCCATGGAACTTAAACTTCCTGTTGTCACCTGTCATAAGTTGTCACTTGTTTGTGCAAACGCACACACAAACGCTTTGTCGAGACGGTTTCCTTTCACTCTTAATAACTGTCTGCAGTTCACTTCTCACCTGCACAGTTATAATCCCACAGTAAACCTCCCAGGTCGACAGCTGGCAGCTCATAACTCTCTCATTCCCCTCAATTGCACTTTCCATCTCTGTATGTTCATCTCTATATCTCTTTATTTCTCTGCCACACATACGTATGTACAACTTCAAGCATTAAACAGCCAGCTGCAGCAAAAAAAAAACAACAAAAAAATAAAACAATTGCACATCAAAAAAGGAGCTGCATGGCAAGAACAAGCTTTATTTTTGCGTGCAACTTCCCACCCATTGTGAACAGTAGCTGTCATGCCATTTCTAATATATTACACTTTGTTAGCATTAGCTGCTTGGTAATTCTCCTCATCTGAAGATTACTTGCAAGCACTTTCTTATGAGCAAGAGAGGCGTCAACCTCTGCTCATTAAGTTCCCTTTTCCCGTCATCACCACCCAAACCCATTGCTGTCCTCTCTGCACACGTTCTACCTGTCAGCTCTGGTGAAAGGTTTCTTGGGGTATTATTTTGATCCAATAAGCTACGTGTTTAAAATATGAGTGACAGGCTTGACTCAATTCGACACAGAGAGAGAATTTTGTTTTTGTAAGAATGTCAGAATAGAGCCAGTTCAGCTGCTGCAAAATAAATTAAGTAAAAAAAAAAAAACCTTACCACTGTATTGGAAGTAATGTAAAGGCAACTCCCCCAGACTAATATGTCCTATTTTGTTTCTGTCTCTGTCTTCCCCCTCTTCACCCTCCTAAGAAGATAGATGAAGAAAATGAGGCCAACTTGCTGGCAGTGCTTACAGAGACCCTGGACAGCATCCCGGTGGATGAGGACGGATTGCCTTCGTTTGAGGCCCTGGCAGATGGGGACGTGACCAATGCCAGTGACCGGAGCTGTCCCTCCTCCCCTGACGGCTCCCCACGCACCCCAGAGCCTGAGGAGCCTTCTCTGGTATGACCAACAGCTCCCCATTTTCATTATACCCTCAAGCAAACACTCCAAAACCTGAGACCTGACCTCCATCCCTGACCACACTGTGTTTTCTTTACCAGTCCCTGCCAAACACCAGATAAGACACTTGAACAAGACTGGGTACCATTTGACTTCTGTATTTGGCAGTGCCTGAGCCTTACTCTGCCATATTTGCCTCTATGTACTCACTATGGCTACGTTCAGATTAATAGCCACATTGTTCCAATTAGGTTCAAATCTGAATACGTTTAGCTGCATTTAAACTGCATGTGCAAGTGAAAAGTCACTTCAGCCCTGTAATCTCATTGTAGCCTATATGTGTCGTGAGAGCATGCAGGGATGCAGATGCTGGGTGGAGGGAAGTTAATGAAATGGATCAGTGTGTTTGCTACTCACTGCTAATTATGTAACGTATTGTGCCACCATTTCAATGATATGGATGCTGTGGTGGGACACACAATGGTTGACACACTGCCACTGGCCCAGAAATCAAGCTGGTTTAATGAAAACAGGGGTGGAAAAACAAAAAAGTAATCTCATCTCGTATACTCTCAACTAATCAACTAATCCTCTGTGCTCAAGGAAAGAAAAAAAACAGGTCTTTAAAAAAAACTAAATAAACAAACAACAAAAAACTTTGTCCTGCCTTTATTACTTTTACATATACCACCTGGGTAATTCCCTACCATGAAGTATTTGACCTAAAATGTTATATTCTGTTCTGTTATAGTCAATTTTGATCCATGCCAGTCCATACCCCTAACCCTTATTCAGTCACATTTTTGACTGATTGTGTGTGCACAAAAACAACAGCACATGATGAAAAAAACAGAAAACACTTGACTTGGATTGTTATAAATAGCTTAAAAAAAGGGTAATTTTAATTGTGTTGGTGATTCCGTCTTCTATAACTGCCGTCCCAATTTTGCCTGTTATGTACACTTACAAAGCACAGGTTGTCTAATTGAAAAAGAATGGTAATTTGCATAACCCACGCTCTCTTTCCTCCCCCCTTCCTTCACCACTTTCTCTTGTTCTGTTTGGGTCCATTTGCAGCTGAAGAAGCTCCTTCTGGCTCCTGCAAACTCCCAGCTCAGCTATAATCAATACACAGGTGGCAAGGCACAGAACCATGCAGCCAGCAGCAACCACCGGATCAGACCACCACCTGCCGTCGTCAAGGTAGGGACACACACACACACACGCACACACACGCAAACAAATACAAGCACTGCCTTGCTGCTTATTTCACTCATGTACACACTTTTTTTTTTAGTTAGCATTTGTTTATTTCACTCTCTCTGGGTTCTTGCTCTCCTTCCCTCCCATACTTTTCTTGCTTTGGTGGCCGCCTTTCGAGAATGTTAGACTCCTGCTGTAGTCTGCTCTCCCCGGGGGACATCCCATAATGAAAACAGGCTGATTGCTGTTGGGCTTTCCAGACGATGCATCGGCACCATTGTCTCATTAGCTCCACCATTTATCCCGCATTGGTTTGCTGCCTGTTGGAAAACAAACAGCGACAGTCACTCTTATGGTGAGATTGATGCTGTGAGATGACAAGATCAAAACATTAGACTTGATGCTGGCGTTATTTACATCTCAAAAGGCCCTCTTTTTTTCCAAGTTAGTTGAGGTTTCATTAAGTCATTTAGTGCTTACAGCAATTGATCATGTGATCTTGTCCTGGAAAAATCTCGCTTTCCCCAGTGCTTAAAATCCTTCGGATGTGGAAAAAAGTGTCTTGATGATGTTGTGGGATAAACAAACACAGCCCAGACATAGATTTGTGTGATGCACATATCTTGTTTGCATGTGGAGTGCCACAGTCTTCCTCACAGAGCCTATTTTCATAACGTGCCTTTGAGCCATCCATTTCTGGAGCACAGCGAATGAGGACTCCCGGAGGACATGGTGTGCGTACAGAGTGCTCGAAGGGCCACGCAATTAAGATGACGGGCGGACCGTACTCCCACCATCTCCTCCCAGACAGTCGGGCAACCACTGTGCACAGGCTGTCTGAGTCACTCCATAGCCTCTCCCTGGCTCCATCTCTCTCTTTGTATTTGTTTTTGTGCCAAATAAAGCACAAAAGTTTTCTTAATTAGATTAACTGCACTGTACTGCTTAAGGTGAGGAAATCTTTTATCTAAAGCTGCAGTGTGTGAATTTTTGTGATTTTTTTTTTGCTGTTGATAATGTTATTCTGCCTCTGTTTTGGTCTTTGTGAACAGCAATGATGCAACTTTATTTGTATGCTGCGTCCTTTATTTGAAAAGCAATACTATCACAGCTAACTGAAGCAGCATTTGTGTGTATAAAGTGGCAGCACAAGGACCACCAGGAATGCTGCTGGCTTATAACCTGCTCATGTTTCAGAGAATTAGGGTTAATTCCTTAACCTAAAGTTTTAATTCAACATTAATTTAACTTAATTCACATTTCAGAGAACTGGGGTTAATACATCAACCTAAACTGTGCTGTTGTAGCTGTTAAGCTTCCTTCCATCAGTTGTGATGTACAATGTTTCACTCTGTGTCATCAAAACAAAGCACTGCTCAGCGCAGAGAGCTGATGTGGAGCTGATAGGCTTAATCAGCATTGTGTGAACTCATTTGAGAATGGTTTGAATGAAACAGACATATGTTTGTATTACGCAGTACAACTAAAAGCAAACTTAATACATTTCCCTTTCTTTCTCTTGCTGTGTCACACAGACGGAGAGCCCCTGGAATGGCAAAGCAAGAGGGGGTTCCAGCTTACAAAACCGCCCGGTGAGGCGGCCTTGCACTGAGCTGCTGAAATACCTGACAGCCACCGATGACATCCTGCTCCACACCAAAGCCAGTGACGCCAAGAGCACGTGGGGTGGTGCCAGTGGCAGAGACAAGAGTGGCCTGGTTCTTGGCGCCTCTTCCTCCTCCTCTTCGCCGTCCTCGTCCTCCACCTCCTCATTTTCCTCCCTTTCCTCCACCTCCTCATCTTCCTCCACCACCTCCAAGAAGAAGTCAGCTGTGTCGTCTCAACAACAGCAACAGCAGCAGCAGCAGCAGCAGCAGCTGCCGCATCACCAGCGAGGTGAGAGCCAGGCTGCAGGCGAGTGTAGTGTGGCTGGTGTTGGGGCTGGGAAGTGGCAGCATTGCACTCACGATGGCGGTGTTGAGGAGTCGGAAGGTGCTTCTATCTCTGTCAGCCACAGAACCTCCACCTGCGGCCATGCCCGCCCCAAACTGGAGCACGGGCCGCCCAGTGAAGAAGGAAGGCCGCCAGGCGATGTGGGCCGCCTGGCCGCCGCTAGGTTTATTAGGTATATGCATTCTTATTCCCTCCCTCCCATAGAGGTGAGTCACAGCTGTGAGCATTGCCGAGAGGCTGTGGGCGCCACTCAGGCTAGTGAGGGCTTTGGCAGACAAGGCCGTAGCAAGAGTAGTGGTGCTAGCCGTGCACCACATAGGCACATCAGAGTGACTATTAAGAAAAGAGATGAGAAGCCAGGGCACCCTTTACTTAGCCAGCTGCTCACTTCCAAACAGAGACCGGCTCAGTATATGGCCCACCATTTGCAGCCTAAGATCACCCCTTTACCCTTCACTCAGGGCAAACTGACAGGTGAGAGATCCAAAAGTAAATCCCAGGCTGGTTCAAAGGTGGAGGTGGAAAAGTTTAGAGGTACCACTGATCTTAAAAACTGTGGAGTAAGTCCGGCTGAGGAGGTGGACTCGGTGCCTGCGTTGTCACCTCTTGCCGTAGACTTTGAGAACTGGGTTAGCCAGTCAGATCCAGGGCTAGACATTGGCTTTGGACTAGAACTGGATTGGCCAATCAAGGGGGGCAATGGGGAGGATGTTGACCATGATGATGATGAT
This sequence comes from Brachirus orientalis, assembly GCA_016785285.1. Taxonomy (NCBI): domain Eukaryota; kingdom Metazoa; phylum Chordata; class Actinopteri; order Pleuronectiformes; family Soleidae; genus Brachirus; species Brachirus orientalis. Next base: position 1,580,401 of record JAFBJR010000104.1, on the reverse strand, counting down.
GATTATGATGGTGTTGATGATGATGACCATGTCAGGAGCAGCCCCACAGCAGGGCTCTCAAAGGGCCCCGCAAGCCCACTCTTCCCAGATACTAGAAATGCAGAGCCCACCCCTCCCTGCATCATACAAGGGCAAGGGAACCCACACAGACAGGCGCTCAGCCAGCACCCCGACGACCAGGGCCACCCGTTGTTAGGTAATCATGACTGCATCCCCCCCACTGGCCTTATCTTTGCTCTCTCTTCTCCCTCTCCTGCTCTAACCACTTCCCAGTTTGACTTCACAACTAACCCGTATTCTAATTTGAATCTAACAGTCCATCTGAGGACATAAACAGCAATGACAACAGACAGCCTGCTCGCCAGTGTTTCTCGGTAGAGGAATCCTTTAAAATTTAAATACAGTTAAGTTAAAATTAAGAAGGGGGTGGGAAAAGGGGTGAGCCTTGTCTTGCTACTGTACGTCTTGTTTTCATAAAGTCGACCCTTGAACCATCTTTTGCTGACTGAGCTGAGTGTTCTGACCATGTACATTTCGACTCAAGAGTCCGGGTGCTGCTCGTTAGCGTTGTGCTACTAAAGCCACAATTCCTTAGCTGGAGCATAAGATGGCCAGAGCCTCGGGCAACTGCACAAGCTTCCTTGACTCTCCTTTCTTCCTTCTTCCTTTTTCCCCTTCCTCTGCTGTTGGTGCATGCGATAATGACTTAATTGTCCAGGGAGGGGCTCACCCACTGTCATGTGTCTTGTTTGTGGCATTGTCTCTTTACATTTTTATTCCATTTCAGTCTATTTGTTGTCTGAAGCAGGGTATGTCTGTGTCTAGACACCTGTGAAACATATACCATCACTTCATCCTGCCTCATAGAGTGAACAGTCCTATCCTAAGAGAATAAATTGTCAAAGCGGGGTCAATCTAAAAAGATATGCTTTGTGCATTAGTGTCCATAGAAAAACCTTCTAACCATGGATGGATGTTTTATTTTTAGTAATATTTTCATTTAATGGGCTAGTTTGAGATCATACAGTAGTTGCAGAATGTGGACCTTTTCTCTTCTGCCATGAGTGTTATACCTAGATCAATAATTACCCATGCTCCTTTGTGTTCTGCAGCCAAACCAACCACCTTGCCACTTCCTTTGACCCCAGAGTCTCCAAAGTAAGTGTGAGAAGTTTTTCCACATTATTCTAGGCAAAAAGCAACAGCAAACTACAGAAAAACAGTCGAAGAAGACTATGTAGACTACCATCCAAGTTGAGGCATTTTTGTGACTCATTTCCATTTCTTAGATCACAAGATCTTTAGAAGTCTTGCTTTCACGTGAGAAGTAAAATGTTGCCACTTTCTTTTTGTCTTCCAGTGACCACAAGGGATCACCGTTTGAGAACAAAACCATTGAACGCACATTAAGTGTGGAGATCGCTGGAACCCCAGGTGAGAACACACTGATTGTTTAAAACTTGTGGTGCTGTTGTGAAAAAACAGATTATTCAGCAGAAAAAAATGACTTCTGCAGCTAGTAATGGGTTAACACTGGCATTTCCAACGTCTTGATAGTTCCATCACAGTTTAAAGTTCAAGGTGAAGGCAGGGGAGAACATTTATGTGCCTGAGTATTGATTAGGCTTTCCAATCTCTTCAGGGTTTATTAGCAAACCCCCTCCCATCCTCCACCATCTCATGTCCCCTCTTAGTGAACCATTATGCTTTTCTTCTTCCTCTATCAGATCCTAATGCTCTCTGACTGACAGCTTACGTAGCCTACATATCTTAGGGAAAATGAAATGGCATTGTTTTAATGGGTTTTTGTGATGTAATTTAGTTTTGCTTGCATTATCTGTGCCTTCCTTCCTTTAAGTGTTTAACCATGCATGCATTTAAATAATTTGAGAGTAATTTTCCTGTTTTAAGCTTTGCTAAGGATTGCTGGTTTGTAAATTGACTCAGTGTAAATTTTGACATTATCATTTTGTGTTATTAAGTAATAATTAATCACAAGACAAGGGAATCCCACAGAAAGCTGTATTTTGGGGTGTTTTAACTCTTTCACACTCATTATCATTTCACACTCAATATTATTGCACAAATAATGTAATTATTTCAATAAATGAATGATCTTTGGGCTATAAAAACAAAAAGACTGCTTTAGCCTCTCTGGTCTCACTGGTCTCTCTGGGTATTCATTAACTAACGAAGGAAATGCTTCATGTCTACCCCCTGCATTTTTTGCTAAGTGGGGGATGTAAAATTGATAATATCAGACCCAAGGGGGTTTCAGTCTGTCCCTCTGACCTTGGTCGAAGTGCTGTTTAACACCTTTGTGTAGCTAAGCTTCAGAGGTCAAAGGGGATGCTTTTTGAGACCTAAAGAAGGGAAAGAACAGAGCTGCTTAAGCTCTGGGGCAATCAAGCACAGTTAATATTTCTTCATGTTTTACTGCATGTGGGCGAGTCTGGTGACCTGTGGCCAAATCTAGGCGTCCGTTCTGTTTCACCGCATCCATGTTTACAAGGGCGGTCAAATGAAGTCCTTCACCTGCCCTCACCATCCTACACAAATGAAGGTTTGAATATTAGCAGGAAAGTCATTAGTCCCAGAAAGCTCCAGGTTACTGAGCCCCTTTCCAATTTAGGGATTAACTTTTGCATCCTGTGCTCTATGAAACAGATGAATGAATGGTGGAGCCCAGTAAGCGGAGGAGAAAGCTTTTAAGGTCGGGAGATAACATGTCCTTTGCAGATTTAGTGTAACATTCCATTTCAATAGGTATTATGTTGGTGGTAATGATAACTAGATGGAAGTTAGCCAAGTGGGTGGTTCCATGCTCCGCCTTCAAGGTTGGTAGGCAACTCACTGATGGAACTTTCCGTGAACTGTTGCTAATTTTATGACTTTATGATGAGTTGTAGTAGTAGTTACTGTTTCATAAAATGATAAATTCCATTATGAGTTACATCTTGTACTGAACAAATTATTTTAATACTACATAATTGCATTTTATGTACCAGTGGTTGCATTCGTTTGACACTTCATAGAGACGTACAGTGAAGCTACAAAAGGCTGTGAGACCTCTGGGGATCTGACTGTTCAGGCCTATTCTCTGCCAAGCTAATAGATTTACCCTGTGTTGCCGTATTGTCTTTAATTACTGTATCTCATGACACCGGGGTGGTCTTTGTGTTGCTGTTTGCACAGCTTACTGGTGGATCAACTCTTTCAACTCTGAACTGTTATTCACTTTGGGGTCTCCATACAAATCGCAGACAGACAAGCAAAAAAAAAAAATATAAAATGCTCCTCTTTTTTCTCTTGTTTTGCTCATTTGCCTCATCATTTTCTCCCTGGTGGACAAATGATAGCTGTTTGTGTCTGTGGATCATCCATCACAAGCAAGATTGACTCAGAGGCCCATATTTATCTAATTCTGATTTATTTCACCTCCATCGCTAATGGCTCCTAGTTTATGACCCCACGCGTGCATTGTTTTGGACAGATGGTGCTTCATTGGGGAAACAGAAGTTCCTCAGGCATTGTGCAGGCAGCCCCCCCCCCTTCTCTTTCCGTAGCTCATTTCATTGGCATAATGTGTGTCTATATGTCTGCATCCCCAGAATTGAGAAAAAGGGAAAGAAAGAGGTTAGAAAAGGCTTGCAGACTTTCTCACAAAAACACCCTTATATAATGAGTAGGATGATAACTTGATAGATCAGGTATTCAAACACAGCAAGTGGTTTCAGAAACTTGCATATATGTATGTGTGTGTGTGTGTGTATATTAAACTCCACACCTCTCTTTGTCAAGCTCTCTTCCCAGTGCATACTCCAGCACTGGATTTGATACTAATAGCTGTCATTTGGTGCAATTCACATGCGAGCAAAGAACGACGTGCATTATAAGAAAGGCAAAGAGGAGGAGAAGAGCGTAGGTGTTTCAAAGTGCCTGAGTTTGACTCCAGTGAGAGACTGTCAGTGACAAGTGTGTGTGGGGGGCACATTTGTTCTGCAACAAGACAGAAACAGGAAAAGATGCCAAGGGAATGACGACAGGAAGGAAGAAACTGAGACTGATCTCTGGAAGATGGCAGTCAGGAAGAGAGAGAAAAGGGGAAAGTAGGAGACTAAAGGAGAGGAGGAGAGTGAGAATGAAAGTAATGGCGGTGGCTGTTTGTGTGAGTACATTAACAATGCTATAAAGAGGGCTCATCTCAGGACTTCCCATATAACTGCCATCTGTCTGGTTGTAAATCTGTAGAAGGCAGGGGAAGAGATGGAGGGCACGAGCAGTAGGGACATGCCATCTGAGGAGAATGACAACCCATTTGCCTGTACTTCCCGTGGTTCCATGACATAGCAGACATTTCGCCACAGCAAGACATGCTAACATGTATATTAAGCATATTGACATAAGATATCTTCCTACATTGTTTTAGACAGATGGTGCTGGAACATTTTGAAACAAGAATGGCATCATGTCAGTAATCGTTAATTCAGAGAGATAAAAAAAAAAAGGGTTTGGTTTTATTCAGATAAATTGGCTGCTGTCCAGTGTAGACATTTGTGTGAGGTAGGCAGAGATATATGTGTTCGCTTTTTTTTTTTTTACTTTTCCATTGGATGCATTACATTTGTTCTCTATGCAATTTGTATTGTGGTTTTTCTTTTCAAGAAAAGAGATATTTCCAAGGTCAGAGAGGAATGTGGTGGCAAGTCATCCGTATTATAGTACCACCATATTAAGTTACACCAAGCATTACATTAATCTGTCAAGATTGCAATAAAATAGAGATCAGGATTAAGCCAAGTGAAAGTGAATATTTTAATCAGGTATGTATCTGGGTCCACTGTCCATAAACTGACCTGGGAGTTTATAGATGAGTGTGTGTGTGTGTGTGGGGGGGGGTTGTATTATAATTCCAGTTTCATTTTACTGCACCCCACCCCCTTCACCGACCACTGTCTCTTCCTCCCTCTGTAGGTCTGACACCACCTACCACGCCCCCACACAAAGCCAGTCAAGAGAATCCTTTCAAAGCATCGCTCAAAACCAAGTTGTCTTCATGTTCCTCCTCGGCCTTGGCATGCAAAAGAGCCAGGTTGACCGACTTGGGCCCCAGCACTCTGGCTCCGGCCCCAGGTGCCTCAGGCGGGGGCCCCAACAGGAAGGGTCCTGAACAGACTGAGCTTTACGCCCAGCTGAGCAAAGCGTCCACCACCCTCCCTTACCACGCCGCCCAATGCACAGTGGTGCCCAGTCTTGAGGAGCATCGAAGTACTAGCAACAATAAGCGAGTGGCGCCCCGTGGCTACAGTGACCATGATTATTGCCAAGCGTCAGCTAGCATTAAGAAAGATGGCGGCGCAGCCACTGTTACCATGGCTAAAGCAGCGGAAATGACAGTCACCTCAGGTGCCACTGCTGCTCCCATGCCTACTACATGCACAGTGGAATGTAAGGACTCAGCCATGCCACCATCCTCCTCATCATCTTCATCTTCTCGCTCTCCATCATCAACTTCATCTTGTCCTTTGGCTAAGCAGCAGAATTTTGCCTCTGTGGAAGGAGAAGCAGTTCGGGTCCAGGGGAAGCAGACACTTGAGCAAACCTGTGAGATTCCTACACAAGAGGCTTCTCCTGACAGGGACCAACATCACCCTTCTGCCACCAGCCGGAAGCTCCTATGTGACCAAGAAATCAGAGCAGAACTCAACAAGCACTTTGGTAACCCCTTAAAAGCCCTCTGTATTCAGGGTGGTCAGGAGAGAGAAGCTGACAGCGAAGCAAACAAGGCTGCAGCCCTTCAGTCTACTGAGGAGGGAGAGGGTGACTTCCCCTCCCAGAGGCAGCCTGGCTCCAGCTACCTGCATCCAGGGTTCCTGCCCTTTCACGATGAGCTTGAGCTGGGTGAGGGCCGTGAGAGTCGTTTCCTCTACCCATGGGAGGGCACCCCTCTGGACCTTCTTTTTGACTGCCCCCCCTGCTCCCCTTCCTGTTCCCCACCATCTAGCTGCTCCCCTTCTCGAGGCTCGGTCTCCCCACCTTCCTCACTCCTCCTCTCGCCTGGCAGGCCTTTCTACTGGCCCAGTAGCGAGTCCCGCTCACGTTCTCGTTCCCACTCTGGCTCCCGCAGCTCCTCCTCACATTACCGCAGGCGCTCCCTCTCCAGTTCACCGGACAGACGTCCCTCCTCTTGGTAATGTATCTTTCTAACACATACAGACACAAACACACACTCTTTTGGCTGGCTGAACCTTTGCTGCTCCTCAACCATGCAGTTTAAATAGGGCTTGGAACTAGCAGGGGGGTCTGACATCGGAGTGTAAAACAGGCCTGATCAGTCAATCACAGCTGAGCTTGCGGACTTTAAGCATGTGTTCCCATCCTCCTGCTAGTTATTTCTTTTCCTGGACTAAAGGCAGAATAGATTTGGCAAGACTACATCCACACTTCATACTACTCAAGAGTTTTTGGCCCTGTTTATATGCCCCCCCCCCCCTCCTTTTAACAGGTATTATTCAATTTTAAGTACACAGCTTTAAGCACATCCATTCCCAATGGGGTGGTTGGTTGGGGTTGGAGGGAATCAATGTCCCTGCACACAGCTCTTTACCGAAATAAGGATGTACTCATTTGAACTAGTAATAAAAAAGGAAAATCAATATGTGGCAGTCATTGCAGATGCAGTGGCAGACCACAAAGAAATTAATGTATGGGAAGATGCAATATTGTTGGTTTATCATGAGAAGCAGCAGTTTTTCACTCAATGTGGTCACATTTGGGGAGCATTTACGCATGTATTTGTACCTGTTGATTTGTGGTTGGGTCAGGTGAGACAGATATTAATATACAAAGTCCCTTTCAGACTGTAAATACTGCTGGATTTGTTAGTGTGAGACCCTTTAGTCCAAAAGGACAGAAACAGTTATTTTCTTTTAAATAATGATGCAAACACCTCAGTCCTGTCAGCAGTCATTACAATTCTGTTCTCCAATTTCCGTTATTATCCGATGTGAAGCACCACCAGTGATGATTTACAGCTTCTTTGTGGTTAAATTCTTCATTTTGTGCAACTTGACCAATCTGCCATGTTTACAGTGTGTATGAATGGCCGTGATTTCCATTTCCAGTTAGTATGGACAGAGATTATTTCTGATACAGAACTGAAATGACTCATCTGCATGGAGATGGTTTTCCATGACGTAAATCCAAATTATCTGCATTTGTTACGCTAACCAACATCTGCCTATAAAACCAGATGGCACTTTAATTTCTCCTAACTGATAATGAGGAAATACATATTGTCTCGAAATTCAATATTTCTTTTAATCTCCAAGACACTCAGACTCCTTCCTGATTCGCACCCTTGCTCATTTTTCATTTGATGCTGGGGTTTTGTTTTAAGCCACAGCTGTTGTTTTTTTATTTAGTGGCAAACCCTCCTCTTTTACATCCGAGGGGAAATGAAAGCCAATTCCAGGCGATCGGAATGTTGTCAAAAAAGAGACTCCTATCATCATAGCACTGTGTGAGAACTACATTTCCCATGTTTCCTTTTGAGCAGAGCCGAGGGGGTTTCTGTTGGGTGTTTTTGTTTTTGGTGGTTGAAGAACAGAGGCATACCATTACTGAGAAAGGATCTAAGTAAATTCAGTTTGTCAGTAGTTGTTCATTGAGTGCCTCAGTTCAGGACTCCACTGCAGTGACTCAGTTTGTTTGCCTGATTATTTAAAGGTCACTTTGCTCCACAGAGCCAATAGAACCACTTTATTCCACCATCTTTCTCTCAAAAATATTTTGTAATGTTCCCAAGGCGTTCAATCTGAATAACTATCAGAAAATACTGGAAAGAGCCTGTACTTTTAAAAGTTACAAGAGCAAGAAGCTTGTTATGTTTTCATGAAAAAAAGGAAGAAAGAATTTCAGCAAAATAATTCTCAGAATTCCTCTACTCTGTTCGCATTTCCCAGTGCACATATTTGCAACCTGACATTGCTTTGCTTCACTGAGCATCCCAAACTGCTCTTCCTCCATTATTCAGGTCTTCCTTCTTCAGCAACACCTCAATAATTAAGTATTAAGCTTAAGGAGCACAGGGTGGAACTCAGTCATGCCACCATGGCCCACATTGCTGACCGTTCCCTCATACAACATAGATAGGAGTTTCTTGTATATAATCTTGCTCAGGTGTGTAAAAATATCTGCATAAAATGATGCATACCACCTGTGGTCATCGGTTAGATTAGGGCAAGGCAAAGACAGGATGCTTTTTATCTGGAATTAAATATCAAAGACACAACAAGTCTGCAAGTGCATTTTAAAACTTTTGTTTCTAATGTGTGAGCTGAACAGGTGCAGGTAAAAATAAAAAGAATATGCCTCTGTTTCCTCAGGTCTCGTCACAACACAGATTCAAGCACTTTTCGTTCCCGGACTCACAAGAGCCCCCACCCTCAGTCTCGATCTCCTCTCAGCCGCAGGCCAAGGTGATTATTATAAATGATTTTTTTTAATAGAAAAACCTTTTGTTATTCAGCTTTGTTTATTCACACACTTTTACTCAGGACAAATGATGAGTTTTAGTCATGTGACAAGCATTGAGGCCAAATATGTTTTTTCATTCGTACATTGTCTACCACTTTGTCCTGCACATGAGAGTAGCGGGAGCCACAGCAGCCAATCCCAGCTGACATAGGGTGAAAGGTGGACAGGTGCACATAGACAAACAACCATTCACTTTAACATTCACACCTATGGTCATGGGAGGAAACATACAAAGTCTTTTTATAAAGGTCCCTGTAAAGATAGTCACTCTGCCACCGTGTGGCCTCAAGTTTGTGTAATTGATGGGCTGTTTTTTGTACCAGTAAAAAGATAATCCTAAGTCATACTGACACATATTCAAACCAAGCTCCCAGCTGTATAATGATGCTTGTTCAACTTTGTGTTTCATATGGAGAGAAGTATTTGTACTGTGCAGGGGTGGGGGGGTGGGGGGGGGACTGATACCGTCTCGCTGATTTGGCATCCACGTGCCTAATGACACCCAACAAGCCCGAGAGTCGCTCATCAGTGGAAAACTTAACGGACACATATTTGTGCTAGTCTTGGGTGGGGGAGAAAGTTGCAACTTCCCTTCTTGATGAAGCCCTAACTAAGCAGAAAGTAATGACATGTGAAGTTGTGCTGACAGTTGCAGCTGCCTGGCTCCCCGACCGCGCTGCTCGCCGGCACTCCCGCGGGCCTGTCCCGCAGCCTGTATTATCAGAACATTGGCGAGGAGACATCTTATTAACGTGTCCATTTCCTCTCTCCTTTGCGTCCCACCTTCTCAACCATCAGTGGTGTTATAATGGGGTGGGGGGTGGGGGGGACAGTTCCTTGGTGAATATCGGCAGTTGTTCCTTCCGAAGCGTCAACAGGAAAGGTGAGGGCAGAGGACGGGCAATGATAATGACGTCACCCATGTCCCATCGTCCACAGGTACGACAGCTATGAGGAGTACCAGCACGAGAGGCTGAAGAGGGAGGAATACCGGCGGGACTACGAGAAGCGGGAATTTGAAAGAGCCGAGCAGAGAGAGAGGCAAAGGCAGAAAGCAATAGTGAGTCAATGAACACAACCGCCACAACATTTCCTTTAATGTTTGTTTTTTTTTTTCCCTGCTTCCGCTGATAAAAGACGATCCCCGGTGTGTCACATGTACAAAGTCCTGCACACACGTACATTGCCTTGTTGCAATGTGTCACAGTGTCTCTCTCTCCTGAAAGAACACATTCAAAGTGATTTACTGAATGATTCATGTGATAGGCTCTTCCTCTTTATCTCCAGGTTGTGTATTTTTAACGTCTCTGTCATCTGGAAATGCTGTCGGATGTTATTAATCACACCACACCACTGGGATTAAAAAAAAAAAAAAAAGCATTTAAATAGTGGAAAACAGAAACTAGGAGAGCAAGACGGGTAAAAGGACAGAGAAGGAAATGGCGACTGAGCTCTCTTTTGTTTAGTTTTTTATATCTGTTTTAAAAAATGCAGCCTGATCATATTTCCCCTGCGTATCACCACTCTCTTTGTCTCGGTGTCAAATTACTCAGGTATCCAGTGAGGTAAACGCCACTGCCACCCCGTTGATAAAGCATACATTAAATGATGCAGTAACGCAAACGTGGCACGGCATGCATACATTTTTTTTTTGTAGATGGGGGGGGGGGCAATCAATTAAGAACAGCAGACCTCAAGCTGTCAAAGAAGCTTTGTAATGCAAGGGATGTGAAAGCATCTCCTCGTGTTTGTCTGCGTCTCTCTCCCTCTGTCTTCTTTGTTTTTTCTTTCCTCATTCTCTCGCTCACTCGCACACCCACACACACACTTGCAGCCCTCAGGGTGCCATCAAGAAACGACCGCCTATTTATCAGTTGTCAGCAACTAAACCCCTAATTCAGCATTTACTCTTTTTTTGGTCTAAACAGTATGTAAGCATTAAAGAGAGTGGAAGAAGCATAAATAACTGTAACCCGTAGGTAAATTTTATTTTTCTCAGCAACTCTGTAGAAGTCACACGGGGCAAAGGTGAAAACTGAGTGCGGCACAAGGCGGCTGATTTACATATACAGTATCATACGACTACCCTCAAGACAGAGTTCAGAATTTCAGCAAGATCTCAGTGGACTTTTCCCAGTAATGGCAAATAAATGAATGAATAAATACATAACACTGGAGATACACCATAGCCCCAGGCCTGTGCTGTATTATATGATTAGCAGATGCAATTAAACTACTCACAAGCTATAATTGCAGCCTGGTGCACTTTGTTCTTAGATTATTCTGCTTTGACCTCCACGTCCTCTGAGGTTCAAGGAAACCCGTGTTTTTTTTTTTTCTTTTAATTTGTTTTGCGCTGTGGCTCACGACTGCTGTAAAGATATGAATATCTTTACAATATTAACAGACTCTCAGTTAACAGTCCAGCCTAGTTCAAATCAACTGGCTGGTTTAATATATGACTGAGTCAAGTCGCACCCGAGCATGTGTGTTCTTATGTTTTTCTACATTCGTCTAATTAATGCAGCTTATTCGCTTTGTATGTTTGTAAAATGTGGAGCTAATCTTTAGTTTATTCAGTTTTCAGTGCAGATGCCCCAAAACTGGCAGTCTTTAAAAAAAAAAAAATTGTGATAAAAATCGAAATTGAACAACATGAGAAACTATATCGTGACCCTCTTTCTTTTGCCAATTCGCCCAGCTCTAATCCAAGCTTTATTTTTTTCGACATAAGAAGAAGCAGCAGCCGCCTCAAAACTGAGGACATGGCATCATTTGACTAAAATCATTCTGCTTCTGGTTGATGTATGGCAGAGAGAAAGAGTTATTGTGGTGCCAAAGGCAGATTTAAGGTGCTTCCCAAACTGCAGCACTATCAGATAAGAGGAAGCGAGCTGAACCAGTCACAGAGGGACCCAAAAAAAGACGGACGAAGAGGAGGGACAAAACTAGTAGCATGAAGTGAGCTGCTGTAGCCACTGGAGTCATCAAGACCAATTTATTAGGGCTTTGTGAAGAATAAGAGCAGAGGGGAGGAGGAAAAAAAAACACTTTCCCTTTTAATCTCCTTTTATTTTGCTCCTTCTTCCCCTTTTAACGATCAGGAGGAGAGACGGGTGGTGTACGTGGGGCGACTGAGGTCCAACTGCACCCGGACAGAGTTGAAGCGCCGCTTTGAAGTCTTTGGCGAAATTGAAGAATGTGCAGTGAACTTGAGGGACGATGGGTAAGACTCAGGACTTTCTGTGTGAGAGTGTGTGTGTACACATTAATTTCAGCATTTCTTAATTATAATGTTCATAATTGCAACCAACAGAATGCACTCTTAGGCTGTAAATTCTGAACTTAACGTCTGCCTCTGTTTGGTGTTTGTGAACAGAGATGATGTGATGTTATTTTTATGCTGCGTCCTTCATTTGCAATCGGCCTCTGTCAAGCAATACTATCAGACCTGCATGCACCAGCAGAGCAGGAGCGAGTGGGGCAGGAAGTGTAGATTTGGCTTCTTTGTGCTGTCAGTCGTACTCCAACCTGTTTTTTTAGCTGTTTTGCTTTACAAGCAAAATGTCACAGTTGCCTCCATCAAGCAATAAAACCACTTCCTGTGTGCAGCCGCGGGAATGACATGAGGCAGTGTGAGATCTAAACATTGCTGCTGCATAACTAAGAGAGAAAGAGATTGGTTTGGGCCTGACAGCTTTGATGATCAGCTTTGTGAAGCCAGTTGACAATGGTTTGAATGTAACAAGGTGATATTATGTTTAAAAGCTACCCACTGCACGTTTTAAGAGCTAAGATTACAGCAGAGCTTTTGCATTCTTAGTGTGTCTTTTGATTCATCTACTTTTAGCCCTTTAGCACCCCCAAAGATATACATTTATTGATTCTCCTTTGCATATAAATAGCATGATCGTCATCTATGACAAGGCCTCCTGTTTAGTTATTGTTGCCCCACAGCAACACTCTGACGCATCATTTTCTATTCTTGACCAGGGACAATTTTGGCTTCATCACGTACCGCTACACTTGTGACGCCTTTGCCGCCCTTGAGAACGGACACACCTTACGCAGGTCAAATGAGCCCCAGTTCGAGCTGTGCTTTGGCGGACAAAAGCAGTTCTGCAAATCACATTACACAGACTTGGGTAAGTGCAGCTTTGTTGTTCTCTGCGCCGCTCCCCTGCATTCTTGCGGTACACTGTACGCTCTGAGGACTGTCAATGAAAAGAGGAAAAGGAGAAAGCAGGAAGGTGGGGAAAAAAAAGTTGAGTAATGCTTCCACATTAAAGGAAACCTGTCTCTGTGTTGGTGAAATTTTCCACTCTTGAACATGTCCACCAGGCATTTGTGGCTCAAAAAGGGCAAAGCAAGTTCATAGGTCAGTCAGTGAGCTTCATTTCTTCCCTGCTGGTTTTATCTTCAAGAATATGAGGCAGACTCCATTACTCATATGGACATTGGACACTTGCTTCTGCTGTGTTGATATGAAAGCCAAGACATTAGGGAGAAAGATAGCACTTGAAAAGCACATGAGCATGTGTGCAGAAGGTGTGTTCTCATATGCGCTGTGTGGGCGTGGGAAATCGCTTTAAGAGCGTGGAGAAGGAGGAGGACATTATGAGGAGAGAGAGGCGAGGTAGAAAAAAAGGAGGAACTAAGACGATGAGGTGAGGAATAAGAAGGTTAAGTCCCAGCATGAGCAAAGTTCCATCTTTTGCCAACTGTTGCAGTGCTGAAATGTGGTAGAGCCTTGATGTGTCACATAGGGGCCACTCATTTACAGAGAGGGAGGGGCCCAACATGTGCACAGGGAGACCGGTCATCATAGCACCAAAGGAGAAGATATTTAACATGAGGGTTCTCGCATCCAGTGTTTAGTCGACGTACTGTATGTGCGGTGTCTTTATTCACATCTCAGAGAGGAAACTGTACTCAAATAAAAACAGCTCAAAGCTGAATGACGCATTTCATAAATAATGCAAGATAACTGTGAAATCAAGGCTATCTTTCCTCCGGCAACTCTCTCCTTTGTGAAATATGAATAAACCCGATAAATGTGGCGATAATTGAGCGGCTGCGGAGATCTTCATGAGACACAACAGATGTACAGACTCTTGCACCTACATGTGTTTAACAGTAGAAATGTGAGGACAGGAATATCTAAAGAACAGCTATAAAAGAGGCGAGGGGTTACGTGAGGGGAGAAGAGCACTTTCTTCAATGAATGAAGTGGTTACTATGCAGAAAACATGATGAGGAATTGACACGCAGAGAAACAGTTGCTAATCCCAAAGCCTTGAGGCCAGACATTATGCCGAGATTGACTAATCAGTCTAGTGAAACGGAAAGGCCTTCATTCGACTCACTCTTTGTCAGGAACAAGCTATTTTGGTCGTCCCTGTGCTGATAGCACGGGATAAAGAGATTGAAAGGAAAGGAGAATCTTTTAACAGTGTTGTGTGAAACTACCCCCCCCCCCCGTCTTCTTGTAGACCCTTTCTTGCTTCTTTCTCTGTTTTCGGAGACATGTCCATTCGTTTTAAGTAGAGCACCAGGGTATTTTTCATCCCCCCAAGGTGCACAGTCTGACGCAATCCAGCCGTTGGCCATCGCATTAGATCACGGCCGGCGTTTGCTCGCTGCCGTGGTCATTTCCATTTCTCAGAGCTGGTGGAGTTTGCTGCTGGGCCCTTTGGGGGGGGCCCATTTGTGAAGCTGTCTGTTGGCAGAGATAAGATACTCTATGTATTATCAGGTTGATCAGGGAAAAGTAGGACATGGATACGCTTTTATATTTGTGGCCTCTCCATTAAAAGAAAAAAATAAATGAAATAAAAATACCATCACTCATTCCCTGGTCAAATGATAGTAATGTTTAACCTTTAGGCTCTCTGTCCCAAGTCCCTCCCACCAGACGAGCACAGACTCGTTTATTGTCATTTATACATGTCTTTAAGTTGCTTTGCAGCATATGCAGTTGTCACAGATGTTCCAAAAGCAACCTTTCCACCTACAAGATTTACAGTATGTGAACAGCTGCTAAGACAAACAGCCAGTATGAGTGTCTGCCTTCTGTGTCTGAATCAGGCCAGATTTCCCCAAGACTAAAGAAGCTGGAGAAGTGTGTTTTTTTTTCTTTTTAAAATCAAATCACTTGATTTGCAAAATGTGGGTTATTATAGTTTATTATGTTTATTATGAAATTATTGCTCAGTAATGCCAAAAATATGTTAGCTGTTCCAGCTTTAATACTAATACTGTATTTAAATGAACACTGGCCATTCAGAGTTCATGAAGTACTATCTTTAAAGCTGCCGTGCAACTTTAGGTTGCCATGAGCAGAAACAATGTAACAGTTTATGTTATATTTCATGTGAAAACAGGCTCTGTCAAGTAATACTATCAGACCTGACGGAGAAAGCAGTTGTGTGTATACACCAACAGTGTGGGGTCAGGAACTGTTTATCCTTTTTTGAGCAGTAGAATTCACTTCTTAAACTTAGCACTGCTTTTGCTTTTGTCTCAACATTAAGCAAATCACCTCTTCTTGTGTGCAGCTTGTGAATCAAGATCTAAACAGCATTATACTGACACACAAGAGAATTAATCATCAGCCCTAGCTTCTAGTTAATCTTTGAATCAATCAATCAGACTTAATTTATATAGCACATGTCCTACAAATGCAGTGCTTTACAAAAAATAAAAGCTAAAACAGCAGGGGGAACCAAAAGAGTGACGCACTACCGTTTTAAAGACTTGAAGTATACAGTGGGTTGTTCGGTATATTATCCTTTTTTTCATTGTGGATATTTGGCAGCACTTACTCACACTCTGCAGGCAAAGAAATGGAAATGGAAACAGAAAAAAGAAATATATTATTTTCTTAGGAACTCTGAGTTTAAACTGTAAAGGCAGAATATCCTCCGAGTTTAAGTCGACATCGAATACCAAGAGGAAGCTCTGGTTTTATGTGCGTTTTCAAATCAAATCATCTCGCCCCCCCCCCCCCCCCCCCCCCCCCCCCCCCCCCCCCTTCCACTGCTCTTTCTCCTCCCGCCCCCCCCCCCCCCCCTTTCAGATTCCCATTCGGACGACTTTGATCCAGCCTCCACCAAAAGCAAGTACGACTCCATGGATTTTGACAGCTTGCTGAGGGAGGCCCAGCGCAGCCTGAGAAGGTAACCAGTTCAGTGGCACCTGCTGTCTGTCACAAAGAGGGACGCCTTATACCTCACGGTCGTTTCTCGCCCCACGTTGACGACGAGACTACCAGAAGTTTTTACACTCTATGCCATAGAGTATATGAGAATAAGTCTATAGACCTATATCAATAGAAATGAATATATCAAAAATAAAGTTTACATGAATTTAGCTGCTGAAGAGCTGGAAAGAGACATTGCATTGTGGGAAAAGCCAGTGAACCCTCAGAACCTGGTGCATGATAAGTTTGGTGCACTCTACTGCTGTACAACCATGAGTGAAAGAAAAAAAAAGACTTTTGTTTTTTTCCCTCTCCAAGTACGACAATGCCCACGAATATTTTGGGTGAAAACATGCAGCTTGTTCAGCCAGATTTGTCTTTTTTTCTTTTTTTTTCCCCTTCTTCCTCTTCTTCTGTTTCACTGTTGTTCTTTCTTCTTGTCTTCAAATCTGGTGTTTGGATCTGTTGTTACATTACAAACAAGAGTATCGGGGAATTGTCTCTTGGAGGTGAGATTCTCAAGGTAACGTCGCCGTCTACATTTTGTGGAGAAATGTAGCAAGTGTATTTACAAATACTCTAAAAAGGAATATTTTTATTTTGTGTACATATCGGATAAAGTTCTTTATTTGTTACAGCTATGCACTGTAAAATGCAGCCTTTTTTAAAAAATAAGGAGAAATTTTCTTAATTCAGAATGTCGGTCTGTAGTCATTACAATACTGTAAAACATATTGTGCCCCTACAGGAAGTTTTCGAAGACATGATTGTAAAAAAAAAAGAGAGGAAAAATATGTGTGCAGGTGAACAAACGTCTTTTTTTAATTTATTTTGCTGGGGTGGGGGGGGGATTACTGTCAACCATGTATAGTTTTCTCTGTTTATAACGTTTTGCTTATACAACAAGTCTAAAATGCATTTTTAACGTGTTTTTTCATGATTGTAAAAAGGAAGTACCCCATTTTTTTTTATCAATTATTTCTGAAGCAATCAGTATATATACAGATCTCTATCTCAGTTTGATTTTTATTGCTTTGTCTGCTTTTTTTTTTGATGATCCTCAGTGAGTAAGAGAACACTTCATTCAAATCATTACAAACACATATTTATCTATTTATTTTAATATTTTGAATCACAGCAAAGCATATTTATGGGCTCCATTTCACGTGGCGGACCTCATGGAATTGACTTACTATTTATGTTTTCTGATTCTGATTTGTGTTATTTAATGTGTAATCACTAGACAGGGTGTACAATAAATGGTTTGGTGGGGGATAATACAACCTTCTATGCCTTTCTGAAACAATCAGAACATTCAAGCGAATCACTCCAGCAGCCAACCCCTCATCATTTTGTGATTTTTGTCTCATCGCTGGTTGTCCTTCACACACACACACACATGCAGAACATGAAGCAATAAAATAATTTTGCAGGAATTCTTTTTTTGTTGTTGTTGTGCCGCCGTTAAAAACACAGGTTTTCATCAGCTCCACTCACGCTTGATTATGTGAATGCCAAACGAAAGTTTACAATTTCCTTTTCCGGAATTTTTTAAAGAACTTGTATTTGATGTAAATGATGCTACTAATAATATTCACAATAATGACAAGAGAATTATTAATAATAACAATTATAATAATATAAATGAGAGAAAAGGCTATATAAAAAAAAAAAAGCAATAAATTATTTTTCAGAGTTGTATTTTAGCGCTCCTACTGTTGTGTGATACTTTGGACTTGACCCATTACCCAGTCGCTGGTAGCTATAGGACCCCGGTGATCCACCGCGTGCGATCAACACTTGAATCCCTTCCCCTCCTCATCGTCCTGCTCTTCCCTTTAAGGTGTAATTTCATCTATGTGATTGTACGTGGCTCTTGACTCCTCACCCGACACCCCCCAACCCCCCACCAAACCTTCGTTGTGTAGTGCACGGCCATTACAGGATGACAGTTGGTACAGTGTGCGCCACTTTGGGGATCTGCCTCTCAGCTGTCTTAACTGGCAGATTTTAAATGACATTCTATAAGCCTGGAGAGGAGAAGGAGGCTACTATATGCCCCCCCCCCCTCCACACACACACACACATGTCCAGATATCACATCACCGTTGACGTGACATAAAAGGTAACCTTGCGGCTTCTGGTTCAATTAAAAGCCCCGTTAACTGGCGTGAGCCAAGTCGTGACAGAAGCAGCTTCCATCACAAGGGAGGAGGCGGGGGCAGGGTGGGGGGGTGATACCTTTCCTGATCACAGACTTCCTTTCATGAACTTTGACTGCGGAGACAAGAAACAGCTAATTTCTATGATGCAATGGGGTAAAAAAAATTGGTCAAGGGAAGGATTAAAAATAAAACAAGCTTACCTGTGTTTTAGTCCATTATTTTTTACTTTTTTGCTGTCTGTGTAGCCTTTGGGTAATGGTGTCGTGTCCTATTTGATAGATGTGGCTTTAATCATTGTACAAAAAAAAAAATATATATATATATATGAACAGTATATATGCTTTGTAAATTGCCTAGAGTAGCAATATATTATACCACCTTCTGGTTTTAAATTTCAACTGTGGCAGACTTTTTAATAATGTGACCTGTACTGAGGACTTTGCCACTGCTTAAACGTTTGTTGAGTAATCATGTTTCTTTTTTTTGGAAGGACAAAATGTGTACTAGCAAATATATCTGTGTATGTCTGAGTTGGTGATTTAAGGCAGGTCTTTGTGCGTGAGTGTGTGTGCGTGGGTGTGTGTGTGTGTGTTTCGGGTGGGTCGGGTGGGTCGGGGGTGATGTCGCTGTGGGTCGTTACCTGTTTGTGTCCTATCCACGTTGCCTTTCTGCCAAGTCCTTACCAATGCCTTTGTGGTTCTACCTAATGTTCGACTTTCTTGTGAATTTTATTTTTTATGTGCAATTCTCATCAGCCTCACAATGCCAATAAAGGGAAATGTGTTTGAAAAAAAAAATCTTTTTAGTGGCTCCCCATTATCTTCCTTTTCTTGTGATGAATGTCCCTTAATCAAAGCACTGTTGTACCACTTTCGCTCAGCACCATGAAATGATGATTATGATTTATGCTCACATTGATTACTATCAAGGAGACCTTTTTAAGGAAGGGAGATCCAAAAGTGATGTTGCTAATCTGGATTCACAATAAATCCATCACCCCACCTCCACCCCCATGCTTATATATCAAAGTGTTGAGTGAAAGCTGGGGGAAAATGACACAAGTCCGTCCTCAGCACGTCTGTCTCCCTCTGAAGTTTCCCCCACTAATAAAGAAGCGCAGCTTAATTCGGGGCAGCTTCCCTCTTTGATATTCATATCACCTGGGAGAGAACACGAGTCTTTGTCTGTGTCCACAACTTGACTCCACACCATGAGTCTGCAAGTTAATTAAAAAGTTGAGGGGAACAATTTCATTAACACAATGGAGAGCTATAGTGAGTTGATGGCGTGCTTGATATTCTGTGGGGCTTTATAATGACTATAACAAACCACCTCCTTTTTCTTTTTCCTTTTTTTCCCCTTTAAGCTCCACACACACACACACACGGGTGAGCCTTAGAGCTGGGATCACACCAGGAGCTTCAGCTATACTTATTTTTTTTCAACTGGTGCAAAGAGAAATATGGGAAGAATGTGCATTAAACTTTAAGGTTGGGGGGTCTGATTGTGTTTTTTATTAAGGCCGCTGTTTAGCCCCGGAGAAGAGAGCGGCTGGCTTTCATTTTGGCACGGCTGCCACATTACAGCGGGAGGTCTCCTCCTGCTTGCCCTTTCCACTGAATGAAACTGTCCCTGGAAATCTCCCAGCTCCCTGTCGGCCTTTTTCCTCTCCCACCTCTCTCTTTCCATCAAGATAGGATTGCTTTTTTTGTATCTGTTATGTGTCTTTTTTTTATTATTAACCAGCAGGTAAGCAGCTATCTCCAGTCCAGTTAGACGTACAGTACAAGCGCTAGCCTTACAGACAAACCCCGAATTATGCAGCTTTTTTGTATTTTATTTGGCATCAAACAGTAGCCGCTGTGTTGGATGCTGTTGAATTCCTGAATACGCCACTAACTATTCCATCCTTGTTTCCAGACATGCGACAGCAAATTGTTTGAATATCGGTGGGCAAACTGGAGACACCAACTTGTAAACAAAATCTTGCAAAAAAATAAAATAAAAGTCGGCAGCTCTTCTGTGAGGACATCATCCTCCTACTGTATTTTTCTAACCCTTCTGCTTGTCTGTGTACAATCTTGGCAGGTCAGAGTGCAGAAAACACTCTTGGATAATAAGATTAGATTACCTGAGACTAGTTAATTAAATTCTATGGGGTGGAACATGAGCTACCAGTAATTGACTTCTTTTTTATTATTATTATTATTCTGAGCACAACACGAGTTGTGTTAAGACTACAAATGTCCCTCCTGTATCAATAAAGTAACAACTGACACTGAGGGTAAAACATTTATCTCCTATTCTGTGGAAATAATTAAAGTTTGGTGACACAAATTATTTCTGACTTACAAGGCTGGCACAGTGAATAAAAAGAAAGTCATAGCGTGTCAAATATGGCGATGACTAAATAACACCAAAAGAAGGGATGCATGTGATGCTGCGTCTCCGAGGTCATCCCCCCAGTGTCCCTTCAAGGCTTCCCTTTTGCCTAATCCCAAAAATCCCACCTTCTGTCTTCCTCCTCCTTGTTTCACTTTGTTAGACGATTCTATTGAAAAAGCTGCGTGTGCAGCATTGATCTGTTAGCAGGCAGCTCGTGCGACGAGGAGACGTCGTGATACCGTCGACACAGGGAAGCTGCTCCAATCATGCGTGGACAAAGTGGAATGATTGGTGATGTCGCACAGTCTCGCAGTGGTCACATGACCTGCTTTTAATTTGATGTTCAGCAAAGTAAACAGCTCCGAGAGTGGCTTCTGGAGCCATCATCTTGACTGAAGCAGCATTTCATCCTTTAACGTCCCTGAGAACAGTCAGAGCCGGACTAACCAGTAGATGCTGCTTGGCTTCCATCTATTCAAATGCTTCTTTGTTAGCACAGTGTCTTTTATTCACCCCCCCCCCCCCACACACACACACACACAAGCCGTCTATCGTATGCCACCTTATGGGAGAAGATAATGACAGTGCTATTAAAATCACAATCTCCCTATCCAGCATTCTAGTTTCAGCACTTTCTGCTGTTAAAGAGTAATGAGGAACAGAAGGACAGTATTCTTCTTTCCCCAAACTATCAACTTTGGGGACTGAACGTATTCTTCGCAGGATAATTAATGGCTACAGACAAATGGTGGTTGATTGAGCGACTCATCCTTCTATTTTCAATCACCATCTGCTGTGTGTTGCTGGCAAAAAAACAATGTTAATTACCTCGAGTGTGCCCAAGACGTGGCGTATTAATTAGAAAAACAAAAAAGAAAGGGGGAAACCTAAACGATTCTAATGTGTGTGTGTTCATATAGATTTTGTTGATTGATTAGCATGAGATCCAGAGGGCAATCATTTGGCAATTTGGCCTTTTGATCAGTCACTAACACATCCATGTTGCCTTCATGCTCGTGAAATTAGCTGCTTCCTGGGCCCCCGGGGGCCACCGGGAGGGGATGAATCTTCACAGTGACTGCAGGACAGCCAGCTGACAGACAGAGTCACGGCTTCAGATGTAGACGCCTGGGCTTCTGATCATGTGTGTGCGAGCATCTGAACAAAAAGAAGGGAGACAGACAGAGAGAAAAAGTTGGACTGACTCGACTTGACAAGGCGGTAGTGGCCATCCTTGGCCCAAAGCTGCATGGTGGCTGCCGCTCGGCCGTCTCCGTGTCCTCAAAGCCAGACTATAAGTGTGCAGGTGGTAAGAGCAGATGCTGAACAGCTCAACACCAAGGCACCATTTTGTGTCAGCTGATGTTGAGAGTGTTATGTAAATGTGACGATGTGAGCTGCACATCTTTGGTAATTATTTGGCAATCAGTAACATCAATAACAATTAGCATAATTTCCACAACTTCAGTCCTTAATGACTTTATTCAAAAATACTGACAAATCAAATATGCCCATTTCCTTCATAGAGATGTAATTCCGGGCAATTGAGGACTAGATTAAAAACATCATGTACTGGATATTAAAAAGTAGAATGAGACCTGAATTACTGGGTCCAAAACCTTTTTAAAATTTGCGGCAACTCATCAGGACACTCATCCCCAGTTTATCCCCAATTTAAGTGCTCTAGTTTTGATTGTTTCGTCTTCTTTAATCGCTCATTTTGACGATGTATGCATACAAAGATTTAACGTAGTCTTCCGTTCCCATATTGAAGCCTCGAGATTTGTGATTTGACCAATGCCGTGAAAGTTTCAGGCATGTTATTGGACGACACCTGCTGTAAATCACACGTGTGTCCACTCATACAATATGTGCCGTACTTTATTATGTAATGGGAACATAATTTACAGAAAGGACGTTACAGAAACAATGCAGGATGTTGACCCTAATTTAACACCTTCTGAGTCGTCATGATGGCTTGTTGTCTGTTTGTGGAACACCAGCCGTGCGAGATCAGGACCATCGACCTGGAGTCCGCAAAAAGTCTTGGGTTCCGCGAGAAATGCAAATCGCTTCACAGCACCACGTATTAACTATGAGATCAAGGCAGTGATAAAGTCATTTTAGGCAAAGCGTGCAGACTTGTAAGGTTCCACTTTAAACCTGAAACTAGTGATTGAGACCATTAACCCTTTAGACAAATGTTTATCTACATTATAAAAATCCAGTGAGAAGTAAGCTCTTTTATTCCCATATACTTCCATTTAAACCATCAGTATCACCCTCTGGTGGCTATTCAATTTATTTTTACTTCCCGCTTTTCGACTCATCCTGCAAACTTGAAGACTAAGACCACTTTTTCGAGGTCTTTGCTTGGAAAGAGAGAAAAGCTGAGTGTCCACACCTTATCTTTGCTTTCATTCCCACTGCCTCTCCCTCTCCTCCTTTCTTATCCTTGATGTCTTTTTTGCAGAGTGGTCTTGGTGGATTGCAGAGTTATATCTAAATCCATTTCCCAGACACTTTGACCCCCCACGGGAAGCTACTTACTTCGAACACGAGCTGCACGTGACGGCATCTCTCCCTCTTTCTCAGGCCCCTAACTTGAACCCGTGTACCAAGCTATCACAACACAGCGGAGTGGGCACATAAACAAGTTATTGCTGGTTTGCTTGTACTATTTACGTCAATGCACAGTCTGCAGCAAATGGCATTGTAATGCAATCACTCATTCTTGCCATCGTATGCTCCTGTCCATTAGGCTAACAATGTTCTGTAACCGTGCTGTGTTGCACGCTGCTCTCAAAGTCATAATTGCAGTTAGAAGCAGTAGAAAGTTGCGAGCAAACGTCTACCCTTTAGTGCCCTTGAGCAAGAGACTGTAAAAAAGCGTGAAAAAAAAAAAAAGTCTTAAAGAGTCACAAGAGAAAAAGTAACAATAGTTCTTTAAACGAAATGCTAGAATGCAGATTATGTTTAAAGGTCCAGTGTGAAAATTAGTGACACATAATGGTGTGTCAGGAAGCGACAGTGGCCTTCACAAAGCAGAAGGAACACTCTCAAAACTCTTTCTGCTGTTTCCAATCACATCTTCAATTGTTTATGTGTTGGGTCCATGTGGATGGAGCTGTTCTTCCTCTACATTCTAAGCTTCTGCTTAAAAATGTGAAATGCTCCATGGTTTGTCTGTCCAGGCTGCTGTAGAAACAGGGCAATTCAAGATGTCTAGGAAAAACCAAAATAAAAGTATTTGAAGCAAGATTTCCAGCGAGAAGACCTGACTGGATTTGCATGTTCTCTCCGTGTGTGCGTGGGTTTTCTCCAGTTTCCTCCCACAGTCCACAAACATGCAGAATTGCCCATAGGTGTGAATGCAGGATTAGGGAATATTCAATTTATGCCAATAAAGCCTCATAACTGTTCAATACTGGACTTTTAATGCAATGTATCTTTTTAGTTTAGTTTTGCTAATAATTACAGTGAATTGGTGTTAAATATAAATAGATAAGTAATGCAAATGTTTGGTTAATGCATTTTTTTGTTGTCGCAAAAATTAAATAGTGAAATATTTTATGTAATTTCAATGCAGTAAAGGGAATCATTTGTTCAAATATGTGTGCCTATCTGCTTATGCAATGTTCATATGCTGTTTTCACTGAATCAGTTCATCCCATTAATACATCACTGGATCCCCGATGTGAAAAAGGTTGGGATTCATCACGAATCTCTGCACCTCTCTGATGAAACCCTCCAGTGGTTGTGTAGGACCACCACTGCCACTGATGCCATGGCTACTGTTTATATTTTGACACTGCTATGATGTAACCAGCATCAAAATAAACCCAAATGATTTGTTGAAGAGAACAGATGCCTATTTGTATCAAAGGTTCCACTGCTGAACTACCACCTAAAAATGACGACCGTATCTCCTCTATGATTTGCTCCTCTGACATATAAATAGCATCAAATCAATGCAATGTGTCGCCAAATGAATAACTCATTATCACCATATATCCACTTAATCCTTGTTTTCTGGGCACCATTACATTTCAAATGCCACCGTTGTCCTAAAGTATTCCAGTTACAATTTTGTAGTGGGACTTTTCTTTGTGTTTGGACTGTCAAAAATTTAAAGTGCATTAAAATGCACAGACAGTCAAGGTATAATTACTGGGAAAAATACCCCATGCCTTAATCCACATGGTAATAAAGCAATTAAAGTGGTGCTTCTTGGACTTGGTAATCTTCTGTGACAAGGCTTACAATTCAATTAACCTTGTTTTAACACTTTGTTTCAACTTCCAGTTCGGCTAATTTGCTTTAAACTTACTTCGCTTGTAATAATTATGCTTTAAGGCATGTCCAGTTCCTGAATTATCAGTTATTTATGTTGGTAAAAAACATTGATTTTCAGCCATCAGCCTCTGCTCTTATCCGGCAGGATGCCTGTAGGGAATTTTATAAGTCAGAACATAATGATAGCCTTGTCATTTCTTAAAATGTTGGGGTTTATTGATCACAACAGACGTGCTTGACTTGTTGCGCTGATATATAGTGAACTGAAATGTCGCAGTGCTGCAAAACCGGCCGCAGCACTTAAATCAGCAAACACCTGAATGAAACATTTTTAAAATTAAAAAAATTGTCTGCAAATTTGGAGAGAGTTTCCACCCAGTACAATTGACGAAAGTCTCACAGTACAACCAGAGCTGCACTCCTCTTGACATCTACCAAAG
Source organism: Brachirus orientalis (assembly GCA_016785285.1). Classification (NCBI taxonomy): domain Eukaryota; kingdom Metazoa; phylum Chordata; class Actinopteri; order Pleuronectiformes; family Soleidae; genus Brachirus; species Brachirus orientalis. The sequence goes on along the minus strand of JAFBJR010000104.1, from coordinate 1,555,376 downwards.
CCAGCTGCGGATCTGCCCACATTTAATCACTCTTTTCTTGTTCTGTTTCTAAGCTCGTGCTGGCCGTGACATATTGAGCCGGCAAACTTTCCATGTTCGCTCAGAGAAGGTCATTGGGCCAGTCCCAATCTAGCCTCTGAAAGTGAGCCAAGATTTCCACTGCTGTCATTCAGATTAGTATTAGACGTGAGTGCCTTTCCTAAGCAAATCAGACAGTGTGAAGGACGGAACCATTCTTCCATTCAAGCACGCCTGTTTCTTGTTAAAGACAGAGAGGGCAATAAGTTGTAGGACAAAGGGAAGTTTGAGGGAAGTCTTCACATTTTGTTAAAGCGTTTTGTCACGTATCATGATGTCCTGCTAATTTCCTTCCATCATTCTGATTGTAAACAATGTTATTTCATCTTCTGATATTGCTGGAAAGGGACAGAAACAGGGCACAAGGCGAGTAGCACTGTTGCCTTACAGCAAAAGCCCGGCTTCCAAGGTCCTTTCTGTGTGGCGTTTGCATGTTCTTTCCATGTGCATGTGGATTTTCTCCAAGTACTCCGCTTTCCAACCACAGTCCAAAAACATGCAGAGGTTAATCTAACACTAAATTGGCCGTATGTGTGAATATGAGAGCGAATGTTTGCTCATCTCTATGTCTTCTTTTCGCCCCGTAGATGGCGCACATTCCTATTTGTGGACAAATCGGACAACTCTGCTTGTGTCAAATGGTTTACTCTTGTTAAACTGATTAAATGTGGTGCATTTATATGTAGGTCATAGTCAGATTATTATAACATGAATGTCAACAAGGAAACAGAAAGTTCTAATTGATTTTAATTGGAATTCAGGAAATTTGCACATGTAAACACAGCTACTCGAGGCATTGCTGTACCTGTGGGAGTATAATATTAACGCTTTTAATCGATTCAGTGAAGTCTTTTCTTTGTGTGGATGGAGGTTGGGTCAGCACAATCACACACAGAGAATTTTTTTTATGGCTGACAGTGGCACATGTGGAATTGAATGCTGACACATGATACAAGGACATCAGGTTTAACAGTCACGGCTAAAGGACAACGACGGGGACACACAGTGTTCTGCAGAGGCACGTGATCGCGGTGTCTTTGCTGTGAATTTGACACCGTTTGGATATAAGGGCAACATACTGTAATTCAAGAGTTCTGTGGCGAGCGCGAACACATTTGGTGGTGGGTGATTTGGTATCGACTCAGCTCTGTAGCACTTGGAAGGACAAATGTGCACCTGGGCTCAATCAGCGCTGATTGGAGGGTGGCAACATGCCCACATGCACACAGCACAGCTGACAGGACACACTGCAGGGAAGAAGTTAGGAATCAAACTTCCAGACTTCACTTAGTGATGTTTTCCTTTCATTATTTCAACTCTAATATACAAATATCCAGAAGCTTGATTGCTTGTTTGTTGAGAACCAAAAGAAAAAAGTTGTCCAAGCATCAGCACCATGAAGTAAGACTCTGCTTTTCTTTTCCCCACACAGTTTCTTCTTTCTTTTTTTTTTTAACTTAATTGGAAGTAATTCGAATGTCTTGTTGTTTGTTTTTCCCCTGATTTGACCAAAAGTTTCCTTATGTATTTATTAGCTCTTGCAGTATTATGCCCTCATTCCTTAAATCCTAAGCAATAAAAAGAGTGAGGACAAACATTTGGGCAGATTTTTTAGCTTTATTCCATAAATAAAGTTCATGATGTTTTTATTGTCACTATACCTGCACCATAAGACAACATTTAGCCATATGTCACATCATATAAATTTCCTGTTTAAGCCTACAGGGTAGAAAATAAAGCAAATCAAGCATACAAACATTCTGTTTCATATAAAACCATAAATGTTCTGAGCTAAAGAATAAATGTCCCCGCTAAAAAAAAAATTTCCCCCCCCCCCCCCTTTTTTTTTTTCCCACCCCCTGTCCATCGCAGACTCGTTTTAGATCTCTTGTCTACTGGCTTGTCGGTACGTCAAATGGATGCTTCACTTTTGGGATTATGTCAACACCCTCGGCAGATGATATTGCATTACACAAAGAGAGAGATGCCGTGCTGGAGAGCCTCCACTCGCTCCTAATGTGTGCATTCTGGCCATGGGCAATGACTTCACATCCAGTCCTATCACTGACATGGCAAGCAAGGATTCTGGAAGCATTCCCAAAGCTGTTTTGCAGCTTCTTGTCAAAGGTAAACTTCACAAACTGGAAGGAAAATGCTTTGAAATGCTGTATATCACCTTATCAGGTGCTGAGGGCTAACATGTTAACAAGGCGATTCTTTGAATGTTCCTGCTACATGTCAGATTTTCAGAAGTTTCTATTCTTGAGTTTAAAGTCTGTTATCTGTTCTGTACGTGCTTGAACTACTGAGAATCTGACACTCGTGTGAATGTCAGTGCAGCTTTACGAGCTCTTAATTTACTGCTCTGTTTTTTTTTTAAACCTCATATAAGTCTCAGCAACTCCTAAATACGCTTACAGGCCAAACCAAGGCCAGAACCTGGTACACTGGACCATTAAAGGGCAGCTTCAGAGTTTTTTTCAGCTCCGTATTAGACTGTACTCATGGACCCAGTTTTGTTTGGATGTAGGTTGATTCTGTTGGTGATGGAGGAATTTGAGTGGCTGTGGCAGGATGTCACGTTCATGGCTGTTTCTGAGCAGCACAACTCAAAATGAAAAGGATGGATTTTTAGTGGATTTTCTCAGGAGGTATATCAATCAATCACCTTATTTATATAGCACCTTCCGTACAAAGCATGAAAATATGACCAAGAACAACCCCCCACACACACACACACACACACACACACCAATCAGCCATTGCTGACCTGCAGTGTGGGAACAGTAGTTGTGAGAGTCACATGTACATACTGAAAAAGTGAAACTTAATAAAGTTGGTCTTGTGGGACTGAGTTTGGAATCCTCTGAGGATTTCTGTTGTTTAAGTTTTTAAATCTACAGTCAAGATACTTGAAGGACTGAGCTCTGGATTCATATTTTATTTGCTATCACTTTTCCTTTGTTTCCTTAATTTATGTAATTATGCGACACGTCTAATTCTATATACCCTGTATATATCTCCCATTTGTTGCCAGTAGTTCAGTTTTTTGTTGGTGTTGCAGACTTGTTTTTTTCACTTATGCCTGTCGCTCATGAGTTTGTTTGTTTTATTTGGAATAATTTTTGGGTTGAGTTAACAAACTGTGTGTAGACCTGCTGCTACTGGGTGCTGAAGTTGGGTCAAGCCAAACTGCAGTAAACTGCAGTAAATCAAAAATACCCCCCCCCCCCCCACACACACACACACATAACTTGCAGCATGTCTTTCCAAACAATACAATATTTTAATATTTATTTTTTCCATAGTGTAAATGTACAGTGTTCATTGGGTTGAGTTAACAAACTGTGTGTAGACCTGCTGCTACTGGGTGCTGAAGTTGGGTCAAGCCAAACTGCAGTAAACTGCAGTAAATCAAAAAAAACCCCCCCCCCCCACACACCCACACACACACACACATAACTTGCAGCATGTCTTTCCAAACAATACAATATTTTAATATTTATTTTTTCCATAGTGTAAATGTACAGCGTTCAGTCTTGTTTAAAAACACTTTGAAAGTATCTTTCTGCTTTTGTGTTACTGACAGAATTAAATATTATGGTCTTTGTAGCAAGACAAATGTGTGCAAGTGCGTTATTCTGAACAAATAGCTTATTCTTGAATCCAAAATCATTATGATGATATGATATTAACACGGTTTAATTGTAAATATCTTTATTACTGGAGTCAATTTTTACTCATATCATTACATTTTTCTTCTGTTTGATCATATTCAAAGCATATTTTGGCAGTTTTAAAGTCTGCACACACCTAAAAAAATATATATTTGACAGGAACAAGGTGGAGCAGCTTTTTTTGTTTCCCCTGAAGCCCAGGAGTGAGACCAACACAAGGTGAAAGCAGGAAGAGAGAGGAGTTCGGGCAACATTTGGGACTTTGAATCGGGTAACGTAAATCATTGAGACAGCAGACACATTAACTGTGCATGAAGCTCGGTCTCTGGACATTACCTGTTTAAATACTGACAAGTGAGTGTGTGTGTATGTGAGTGAGGTTCAGAGGCAAAGTGAGGAAGGCCATGGTGCGTGTCTTCCTGCGTGAATCAGGCAGAAAGGGAGGACACACTTTTGTGCATTTGTGTTTTGTGCGCGCGTGTCTGTGCTCGGGTGATGCACACGGCGCCCTGACTCACTCTCACTCGTAGATGAAGTGCCGTTTGCTCAAAGTTATATCCCACCCCCACAGGAATAGAGTGTGCATTCCAACTCAGTTTTCAGGTTGGGAAAATGCACTGATGAAAAAGGATGAGGCGACAGCAGCACACACTTGGTTTTCCCTCCGTCACAGACTAACATCATTACAATTTCAGCTCCAGTGCCTTCTAACAAAACTTTGCATATTTACAATATCTCTGCATGTGTTTAGCCACGTTTTACAATGGTTGCTGAGTGCCTATGCATGCTGAATGCAATATTGGGCCTTAATAAGCCCCATTATAATGCCTAAAGATTCAGAGAGTGCTGATATGTCACATTTAACAGAGGAAGCGCCACATTCACCCCTGAAGAGCACGAGGGGCTCACCTTTTTTGTTATTATTTTCAGAGGCACCAGTTGGTGCTGACCTACTTAGGGAGCAGGGATTGTTGAGGTGCAAAGCACCAATGCAAATAAAATCTGTGGCTTCAAGCCTGTTGGATTTTCCTGGCACATGACGCAACTGACTAGATGTCGCACACTTGCTGCCGTTTCATGGATACTGTCATCTGTAAGTGTGACGTTACTCTGGAATCATCATTTTGGTTTTTCTTAACTTACTGAATCAGTGGCCTTCCGTCAGCCTGAGTCCTTGACAGCAGCCCGCTTGGTTTACCTACAAAACCTTACATAAACTTGTTCAGCATTGCAAATGACAGTGATCACACTGTGACATGAGCGTGACACTCCGCCTGCTTGACAGGTAGCTGTCAAAAAGTACCTGTCATTCTGTCAGCCACACAGACTATAGCCACTACCAGTCACTCCATGTTTTTTTGCCGTGTAGTTTGGTCTTGAGTGTTGTGCTGCGGCAAAGAGAGATAGAGATGGATACTGTTACTTTAAAAAAGAAAAACATTTTGATGGGAATCACGTAGCGCTGGAGAGACTGTGACCAATACTGCGACAAATCTGTGATCAATATAAATTACCAATACTGTCAAGAAAAGTTTTTCTTTTCTACTAAACACATGGAGCTCCCATAGCCTTTTTCTCTGCATGCAAATGAAATTCCCTTTAAACTGTCAAGCTACATGTACTCTTGCACGGGTGTGCTGTCACTATCTTTTACTGCCCACTATAAATATAGACACACGTTTAGCAAGTGACCATTTTTTGGGGGGGAAGGAAAGAGAATTGTGCCGATGCCATCCCTGCAGGGAATGGTGTGCTCTAAATGTGCCGTGGCCTTTGTAGCCATGTGTGAAATATGATTTGGTGAAGGATGTCATTTGAAAGAGCCCGGTTCTGCAGTTATGACGGCCCCCCCAGCACACTCTTACACAGTCTCACTGTCTTTCCCGATGCTGCCGTGTTGCTGCACCACTATCTATCTATCCTTCTCTCGCCCCTTTTTTTTCCCTCCCTCTCATTCAGTCTTCACCTCCAAGTGCCTCTTTTATTGGCTCCTTTAAAGCCAGATGTTCCTGTGCTGTGAGGATGAGGAGCAGGGACAGTGGTGAAAGGGAGGGGACGCACACACAAAAAAGGCTTCTAGCTTAAATAATGCACTCACTTACTCCCCAGTCACTCTCATTTATTTTCTTTTTACCCCATATCCTCTATTTTATTTTCCTATTTCTTTTCCAGGAGCTCACTCACAACGCACCCATATAAACAAACAGACTTTCTCTCCCCTCCTCTCTGTCATGTAGTGACCTAGTTTTAAATCGAACCAACAGTTTGATTTGAACTGGGAAAGAAGTTGTGTCTGCTGCACCACACGCAGGAGATAAGAGGTGCGATTTCAATGGCCCGGCCTTGTTTTCAAACCCACATAATGCTCTCTCAAAATCAGATTCCCACAAAGACATACTGGTCTCTGTAATTGTCCGCACTTGAGCTGCAGTGGATTTTTCCCGTCCTGAACTTTAGCACGGGGTAAGGGAATGAATAATTCTGTTCTTATAACTGAAAACTATCTTGGGCACACTGTGCATTATTATGCACCAGAAATTTGAAGTCGGAAATGTCAATTTGCCCAGTCCTTTCTCTCTCCTCGACTATAATCAAGGACGGCTCCTATTTTTGCAGATTATACAGAGATCGGTGTAAAGAGAGGAATAAAAATTGCCGCCATGCTGAGTTTACGCCTGACAAACAACATCCACATGGAGATCTGACACTGCAATTTGGACTTACACACAGAGGCAAATCCTAGCCTTATTCAGATACATTTCTAGTACAGGCCTATTTTGCAAATCAATCATGCAGCGCAAAACAATGGCACAGGGGCTTATATTTTCCTGCTGCCCAGAGTCGGAGAGCAGGAGGGGGGAAAAAAAGCTGAGATGTGGCAGGGTGTTTATGGAGAATATGAATGAAGGTAGCATGCAGCTTTTATGCCTCCTAATAAGCCCCCAAGGCTGTGGAACATTACGACACTACAGTTTTACAACCACTGATGGTCTGCTCAGACACGTGCATCGTACTTCTCATTTGTGTGTGTGTGTCCTAAAAACAATCCCCATGAATATCTGGCCATGAATCAGGCTGCCATATATCCTCTCACATGCTACTTCTCACAAACGATAAGCTCAATAGTGTGGGTTCGTGTCACGTTTGCTATGAGTGTCTGTTGCACGCTTTTCGAGATTCATCACCACAAATGGATCGGGATCTGACAGGCATTCCAATGAGCTGCTGCGGCGGCATGATGAAATCATTACCCCTTCACTAAAATTTTGTTCACATTAAGTAGATGTCTCGCTGTTGACGCGCACGCGTGAATGAGGTTCCATGACGACGCAAGCCTAATCATGATGTGTCATCCCAGTATTGCACGAGGTGTCGTTGTGGGCGGGTGTGTGTGTGTGTGTGTGTGTGTGTGCGTGTCTGGCATAGTGAGGGCACAGTCCATCAGCAAATCAACAAGGGGGAACTGATGCCCAGATGCACAAGAAAATGCGGAGAAGTGATTTCTCTGACGTGAGATGAGGAAGTGAGATGAGGTTTGCAGCCATAACCAGGCGCCACTGTGAGGGCTAATTTAAAATTATCGACATGTCCTGGCCTTGTATTTTTTGTTGCATCTATGCGATTTTTACAACTGTTTATTTTTCATATCCCTTCATGGACATTAGATGTATATTTTGTACTGTATGTTGGGCCCGCATGATTTGATTTATATACTTTTTTATATATTTGGATACCACCTTTGGCAGCTGTAGTGACTACTCGCAGGTTGCAATGTTATAATCATTGTCACAAGATTTATGAATATGGATATTAAACCATAGGATCATCATACCCAGCAGAGCAAGTTTATTAGCAAGGAAAACAGCGTAGCTGATGTTGTGTACTCCAACCGTGCACTCTATTTCTCTCCAATTGAAAGGTCAGCGCTGAAGACAACTTCATGATGACTCGTACTGGAAATACGGTAACATCACTCGAAGTTATGTGAAATTCCACCCAGGGAAAAGAGAACAGCTTCTGGAAAATACAAGAGATTTATATAGGAAGCTTGTTTTTATATGTACAGCAGTCGTTGACCTCACACCAGCACCGACATTTCAGACCGAAAACGATGTTGTCCACACTTCTGCCCTCACTTTGTACTCAAAACCTTTAAAAAACTATTCTGAAACCAGAAATTCACACGTTTCCTGCTTTTGAACAATAGCTGTCAATCACACTGCTGTCCACTTGTGCATGCCATGGATTTTCTGTCTATTTTTCTCCAAAAGGGAACATAAATTCCAAAACTGACATCATGTTCCGTCAAACAAGACATAAAACTGGTGATTGAGACCATTAACTCGTCAGTAAAAAAGTTTACTGATGTTATAAATCAAGTCAGGAAATATAGGCTCATATTCACATAGACTTCCATGCAACCAGCAGCAGCACCCCCTGGTGGCTAAATGCAACTCTCCTCCTATTTCATAGGCTTAACAAACCAGAAATCCAATTATTTTAGTCAGTCTACGCTTTTAACACTTTTGTTTTATCAGGCTTGACAACTTCTCATCTCTCTTTGCATGTTGTTGTGAATTGCAAACTGGACTGTTGGTCTTTTGAGGTTCACCAGGGGGTTTGCATTACGTGCTTTCATCTTCTCCTGATTGTTGAATGGAAAACATGTCTAACTACGTCCTGGAGAGAATTCTTCACTTGCTGTGCGGCCATAAAGCCTTTTGTTTTACAATGTGCCCTAATGTTGACTTTGGGAAACCAGCTACTTTTGAAATGTCTGATAGATTTTCGCTTTTGAAGCCTCACTTATTATCTTTTTCTTTTGCACAGTCACTCCCTTACTGCTCATATTGGTAGACATTATCCATCTCAATGTAAATGTAACTCCCAGTCAGAACATATGCGGCTGACCAAGATATATTTAGTCTCCCATTACTGCAACGGTATTGCCCAAAGAGCAATACCGTTGCATATGCATAGCTTCACATAGGCCATTTATATTGACATACCATTATTCCAATGGAAGCTGTAGTATCATTACATTATTTCAAAGTGAATGTGCTGGACCTCAGAAACTGTGATTGCACAAATATTTATTCTAGTATATACAGTATTTATACATCGGCAAATATTGTTAAGGGACTTCATTCTCTGATTTCTATACCAGTAAAATAGGTAGAAGTCAGAAGAGGAATTAAGTAACAAAAGAGGCATTAAATAATCCTGGACTTGTAGAAATTCTTAGCTAACGGGATTTGTAGCACTTCAAAGTTGTTGAATACATTAGTTTTCAGGGGTTTTATTCAGATTTGTTGATCCTTTTCAGCCCTGCATAAGCATATTAATAGTATTTTGGCACACAAATGGCTTCCGGTCACTGAGACATAATCAAACAATGCGCTGCAGTGTGCCATCATAAACGGTTTAAAGCTAAAACAAAACATTGTTAAAGCCATTCTTCTGCAGTGGATTAAAAAAAAAAAAACCTTTCTTGTTAATAAATGTGTGCTGTCTTTGGTGCAGAGTAAAAAAATATTGTTGATCCTTTTCAGCCCTGCATAAGCATATTAATAGTATTTTGGCACACAAATGGCTTCCGGTCACTGAGACATAATCAAACAATGCGCTGCAGTGTGCCATCATAAACGGTTTAAAGCTAAAACAAAACATTGTTAAAGCCATTGTTCTGCAGTGGATTAAAAAAAAAAAACGTTTCTTGTTAATAAATGTGTGCTGTCTTTGGTGCAGAGTAAAAAAATATGGTGTGTTAAACACCCCCCCAAAAATATGGTGTGTTAAACCCCCCCCCCCCACTCCACCGTATTAACATTTGGCTGAACTGCCACTGTGATTAAAAATATTTTTTTCCTTCAAAGTAAATACTTTGATGTTTTTTAACTCACTGGATATGAAGCACTTTGATTTTTTTTAGGTACAAAACTTGCCTGCAGTACAATTATCCATGGCAAAGCATATATCCCAGAATATCTGCTAAATTTCACAGAAAGATGACACACAACAGATGCTACAAATGTTATATTAGAGCATGGATATTTGGTGTCGCTCCTTTAAGTGAATCCCTTACACATTACGTATGTATTTTACTGTTGCAGTGGTTAGAATATTATGGCAACATGGGGTGGAGGTGTGAATGCATGTTTGTTGTGCGTCTATGAACAGCCTGAGAGACAACATTGTTCAATCCTACTCTTTGTGAATTCCATGTTGGACAGCTCTTGTGGTGGGGAGAAATCTGGATGCAACATGCGCTGGTGTTTTTGGTTTGGCTCTCTGCTGTGACTGCAGACGGGGTCACCTTGTCACATGATAACATATAGAGCAAGTGATGAGTTTATACAGACACAGGTTTAAAACAGTGATTCCAAAATTGTAGGCTGTGTCACCCTAGTGGGCCGTGACGGTACTGCAGGTGGGCACTGCAAGAGCCTAAAATAGTTAACGTTCATTTTGAATTTTGCCATTTAAATTTTAAATAATAATGAAATATTTAGAATTCCTTTTTAAAAGTTGCCTTGCAAATTAAGTTCATGTGAACGGATTTTGATAGATCATTTATAGACCCATTTGTTTTGCACCTTACAGAAAAAAGAAGTTTAATCACTTGTGCTATTTGTACGTTTTTACTTTTTTCAAGGAATTTTGTCACTTTTATTAACATATTTTACCATAGTAGACATTCAGCCACTGGGGGAGGGTCACATCCTATTTAGTCCTAGTACTGATCCCAAGATGGAGGCAGATGATGCATCTTTTAAATATTTATGAAATAAATAACATATAATTTTAGAAGATTTTTGCAATGGGTTACAACATTAATGGTAATGCAAGGCCATTGCCAAAAGTAGGCCATGGAAAACAAAAATAATTTTATTTTTTTAAACCAACCCAACCTAACCCTAACCTATTCAACCATATTTATGGGTAGTATTATTAAACTTTTGCAAATAAACCCGGCTAAATGTCACAAACCGGACCTTTAAACAAACAGGACGTGGTTTGTTCAGAATATTTAGCACGGTAAGGACTCATTCATCTAGCTGTTTGCGTTGATTTGCCATGCAGTTCTGCAGCATGACACTCCTACATGTATTGTTTTAATGTATAAACACTCAGACACAATCACATTTCTCTCTTAATGCTTCCCAGAACATAGCAACCAACATAATCAATGGCTTTCTAAAAATATTTAGACTAGAGAGGATCAATATAAGAGATCATTCCCATTCTACTTCGATATGTAGACACAAATAGACCATTGATGATATTGAGTGCCCTCAGGGCTCCGTAGTTGTTGCCTTGCTGTCGAGGTGACGCTGCCGATGGAACGTATGGCTCTTATAGCTGCTACTGCTAAATCTGGGTCCTTGTCGTTGACACACACACACACACACACAGCTTTTCACATCTCATAATGCAAGGTTGCGCTTGTCTCGCAGAATGTGAAACGTCAGGCTTAGAATAATACCTTTGAAAGGTGGCGTGTGCCCTGTCAGAGACATTTCTCCTTGAAATCCGATTACCCCGCAAGATTTTCTCTGCTGCAACTTTGAATAGAGGAGGTATTTTTCTATCCGCGCTCTTGTGTCAAACTTTCTTACTTGCGGTTGTGTTGTTTGCATTAAGCTTTCTTGGGAAGCTATTTGATCCCTATCTGACTGTCGCTACACACAGACATGACAAAGCTGTCTGGAGCTGTTGACTGTTGTGAGTTGTGAACACGACCAAATGACCTGATTAAACCTTTAATACTTTAAATGAAAAATCTCTTGTTGCTGCTCACAAAATGGAGAAGTTGTGTTTTCTTTAAAGCACTGTTTCCCAGACTTTCTAGATGGGGACCCACTTGTTTAAGAAACATTCATGACTCAACTCACAATATAAATCAGGAAATTAGTGCAAAATTTAGTTACGACCATATCTGTAACACCTAATGTAACTTCGAATTGGGAGACAAACTTCATAGAAACGACATTTTATGCCTGTTATTTCAAACATATACACATCACTTCACTAAAAGTTTGGGAAAATTTTGCTAATTTATTTGGGGACCCAAAATGAATCTCCCATGTCCCATCTGTGGGTCGCAGCCCAGCTTTTGGGAATCATTGCTTTAATGGATTTACTATGGTAAAGGAAAATCCCAGACTTTCTACCAATACTTCATATACAGTCTATTACGCCAGCATTCCCTCAGGACTCATTACTCCGTCATTAGTGTATTACATATCCATGAAAAGCAGTGTCTTGGTGAATGGATGTGATAAACTGGCTGACATTCACAAAAATAAATTAGTATTTAGTATATATATATATTAGTACATTGCATCAGCCTGTTAAATGTTTTTGTAAGCTACACTAATCACCAGGGGCCCCCAAGCAAGAGTGTGGCAACTGCTGTTTGGTTTGATGTAGAGGGGCCCCAGAGTCCCTTGAAACCACCTCTGTGAGGTAGAGGTTGGTGGTTCAATCCCAGGCTGCTTCAGTCCACATGAATGACAGCTGTGGAAATGATGTGTCATAGAAAAATGCTGCATTTAAGCATTGCAAAATGTATAGTAAAGTGCTTTGTAAATGGCAGACTGTTCATCTATGATGACTCATAGAAGTGCTGTGTTTCATCTGTAGTGTTTGGTGTTTTAGCAGCGTGTGCAAACCCAAGGCCGCAGTCCCTAATACTAGTCTTGTTGACGAGAGCTCTTCCAAAAGGAAGTGAGAAGATTATTAGCCTGCTACCTCTCCCCATGGAATTCCACTAAGCACTGAACTCTAGTGGCAACAGGATGTGACATCACCCATCAGAATCTGGCCTCCCAATCCAAAAAGACTTTTACTTGGCGGCAACTGGAGTTTCCCTTGAGGACGTTTCACCTCTCGTCCACGAGGCTTTTTCACTTCTGAAGGTTTGAAGTGAAATGTCTTCAAGGAAAAACCCCGAGTCCAGTTGTTACCTGGATAAATGAGAATGTACACATTAGAATCTGTTTTGAAGCCTCGGGCTTTGCAATGTTTTGTGATGATTTTGTGATCTTAACTCTTTTGGAAAATATGTACTGATGTTATATATCAAGTAGGTGCATATTCTCATAGATTTCCATTTAATTTGACTTCTTTTTCCATCGAGTCAAGTCACACCCTGTTGGCTAGTCAATATATTATGACCTCTGGCAAACCAGAAGACTATGTCCACAATCACTGGCTAAACTTGAGCAGAAACAATGGTTAGTGAAAGCTTTTTTTTTTTTTTTCCTCCGTGAAATATTGAAAAATTTGCCTATGTGCCTCTGCTCAGATTCCTGCAATAATATCCATATATGAGTTCTAATCTTTTCCTCCCTCTGCTCATGTGATGCCCTGGATCAAATTTGAAGGGGCCTTTCCTGAGCTCAAAAACTCTCCTGGCAGAGATGCACAGCATTTGAATAAATGTGAGCACAGATTGGTAATAAACTTTCCCAGCCCACATAATTCTAAATGCTGATGCTGAGGAGGTGGATGAAGTTAGTTAAGTTGCCGTGGTGTAGCAGGATGCAGCGTGATGTGTTTACCCAGTGAATGAGAGCCAAATTGCTTCTATGCCTTCCCAAGCTGGATCATGCAGGCTATATACTATATGATTTAACATAACATATATACAACTTCCATGCTTGCCTGAACTTTGACAGTCTTCCACTGATCTCCTTCATCTTCATCATCTCGACCTCATCCCCTCACTGGTGTCCCTCTAACCGGATTTGTCCAACAGTACGTTACAGTGTTACTCAAATGTGCTCTCATCAGCAAGTTGGGAACTTAAAGATCATGTCTGTTGACAGCGGATATATGGAGGGTATTACAGCGTGGAATTAACCCACTCCGCAGCATTGCTCATGACTTGGCATTGACCTGGCTGAGCCATCCACCCTATGGACCGTTATAAGCCAACAGGCAGTATGGGCATGCAGAGAGAGTGTTTTATTCCTTGATGCCCTCCTGAACCCTTCCACCCTCCACTCTGATGCAGTTACTAGGCAACAAGGAGGGGGGGTGGCAGGAGCGATAATGACCAGTGTGTCATGCCTGGTCGTTATAAAAGCTTAATACATGAAATAAATATGATTAAGTCCATAAAATCCTGTTTTTATGTTATTCCTATGCTGAGTTCTGTAAATTCCCTCCTTAGCATTTTTCTCATGTCATTAGAAGATGATCTTAGTCAACCATGTTCATAGTGGAGGGTTATGCCAAAGTGCATGTTATTGTGACAAAAAAAAAAGCATTAAATAAAAATTACGTTTTGGCACACGCGATTGCTCCATTTGCTTTCCCCATTAAATTCACTCAAATTCACTCATGTAGGACAAGATTTCTAATTGCTGCATATGATGTGTTAATGATTTAATTATTCTTTTAATTAATTTGTTATGACTTTATTCAAGGGCTCTTGGCTTGTCTTCAGGGAGGGTGGGAGCGTACAGCTTCAGCAGATGACTTACTGATGCTTTTCCATTTCAAATATCAGAGAAAGGAAATGAAAACCGAGGCACGAGGAAGTGATTCAACAAGTATTCTATGCAAGTATTGTAGTTACTTCCGCAAGCAGATTTCAGGTGTAGGGTGAAATTCTTCATAATGAGTTTGCAAAACAGCTGTGCATATCAAGAATGACTGTTTTCCCACCCCTTTAAGAAATGGCTGCACACCTAATCTGAAGTAAACGGCCTCTCAAGGCCTCTCGAGTTGTGGATCTGTGCTGTGGCATCATAAACACATCATCCACTTACGCTACTGCATTAAAGGTATCACCATTTTTAATTGAAATGCCTTTTAATGTATAATCTACTTCATCCATTCATTTTTCTACTGCTTCTAGGGCGGCGGGGTGGGGGGTGGGCGGGGGCTTGAGGTGACATAGGCGAGATACAGCCCTGCACAGCTCTGTACAATGTAGTTCATTTATTTAATTTAGATTCAATAAGAAAATGAACTGGAAAGGTCAGACAAAACATGAGCACTGTGGCACACCACCACCAGCTGCTGCATTCGCTTTCAAACAAATCTACCTTCACAGAGTATGAAAATGTGGCGTGAACTTTTTTAGGCGGCTGCAAATTGCCTCAAAGTTTTATTGATGGAGTAGAAACTTGGGCTGATGGATAAAGAGGCTGCTGTTCAGTATGCAGCAGATACGGTGCGCTGCTGAAGAGATGCTTTTATCTCTCTCGGCTGCGTCTGAGACCCTACCTTTTCTTTATGGTGCCATGTGCAGGTTCAACAGACGTAAATCATTGTTTTACTGTCAATCCAAAACACTTACTGCTCCGTATTCTTTGGGACGGCGTGCATTAATTACGATCACCAGTGCATTTCCTTTGTGGAAATGTGAAGGTATAAAAGTAAAATCACGAATGCAGTGGGTGGTAGTTTTTCTGGCTGCTCTGCTGATGAGCTAGACTAATTGGCTGCCAGCTCCAGCTCCATACATGACAGCATATTCATCTGAGATTGATAGGAATCTTCTCTCTAAATATTGGAAAAGGCACAAAAAAACAAATGCAGATGCAAATGAAGTTTTCTTTCCCCTGGTACTTTCATATTCCTGTTGAAGTTTTTTCGATTACTGCAATACAATTATTTGCAAAGTGTTGAGATATTGTCCTATTTCTGTATTTCTCACAACCTACTGGGAGCAAACAGCCCCTAACTTGTCTGATGGAGAGGCACAGGATGTAATCTGGGATTAATTATCAGAATTCACACTAGTGTGCTGTGCACCTCTCTTCTCCTGGCGGCTCTGAGGCATCTGGAAGTGTCCAGGCTAATCTGGATGATAGTGGATTTGCGTGGCAGATGGGGGATGCAGGTATAATATAGTGTATGCCACTTCACTCTGAACTCCTTAGGAATAAGTCAGTATGACACTCGGTATTAGTCTGTAACTGGTCAAAATGACTGAATCATTGTTAGTGGTTGGGTGAAGCTGTTTATTACCAATTAACAATTCTGTTTGCTCTTTTTAAATCATAATGACAGCAAAACTACCCAAATAAATAGCTTGAAGTCTTTTGTTGTAGTTGCTATGAGGAGCTTTATTTTCTCAGATAGTAAAGCTCCACATTCTTCTCCAGTTCCTGTAAATTCTTAGGTTGTCTTGCATGAACTGCACGTTTGGGATCTTCCCAAAGTGGCTCAATGATACTGAGGTCAGGAGACTGAGATGGTCACTCCAGAACCTTCACTTTTCTCTGCTGTAGCCAATGACAGGTCAGCTTTTTTTCGATCACCATGTCATAACATCCAAGTACGTCCCATGAGCAGCTGATGAGTGCACGTTCTCCTCCAGTATTTTCTAATAACATGCTGCATTCTTCTTGCCACCAGTTTTTTAGCCCACACGTCCCAAACATCACTGATCCACCTCAGTGTTCCACAGTAGGGATGGTGGACTTTCTATCACAGACCTAGTTGACTCCTCTCCATATGCAGTGTTTATGGTTGTGACCATAAAGTTCAGTTTTGGTCTCATCAATCCAAATAACTTTGTTGCAGAAGGTTTCAGGCTTCTCTCTGTGCTGTCTGGTGTATTGTAAGTGGGCTGCTTTGTGGCAATGGCGTATTAATGTCTTTCTTCTGGCAGCTCGACCATGAAGCCTTTTTTTCCTTCAAGTGCCTCCTTATTGTGCATCGTGAAACAGCCACACCACTTTTTTTTCAGAGAGTCCTGTATGTCAGCTGAAGGTATTTGTGGATTTTTCTTTGTATACCGAACATTTTTCCTGGCAGTTGTGGCAGAAATTATGAGGTTGGTTACCTTTTAGTAGCCATTTAAACCTGTGTTTTAACTGTTATCAGGCCAAAAACTCCCAACCCAAAAATGAGCAAACAATTGTTTGATGATAAATGGCTTCACCCAACCACTAACTACGAGTAAAAGAACAGTTCAAGTATTATCATTCGTATTCTGTGGAAAATGGCCAAAAAAAAACAAATTCTGCCAAGGTATGTTAATTTATGAGCACAACTGTAGCTCAACAGCTTAGCTTTAAACATAAAACAGAGCATTTTAGACTGATATTGGTATCTGTAGATGCTCATGGTTATGTTATTGGCGATATGGTAGTTTAGTATGTAAGACTTGTGTGCACATGTGTAATTTCTGGATTTTGTGGTTATGTATTCATGCAAGCACATTTTGCATCGTGAGAGAGGGTAGGTGAATAAGTAGCAAGTGGAAAAGTTTGACAGGGAGCCCACGCAGGCTGTCGAGCCAGAGGTGTTTACAGTTAAAATATTTGCCTGTCTAGGGGATCTGAGAAGCGGGAGATAAGGCAGAGACAGGCGCTGTCATGAACAGAACTGTCTGTCTCCTTCCCACCCAAGTCCTCTTTATTAAAAGAACATTGATTTCTCTTAGCCTTTGTTAATACCCCACCACTGGAGTCTAATCAAAACACATCATATTTTTGCCACCAAGGACAACCACATCAAAATAATTCCTCGCTCACCCTGCAGCTGCCTTGTTTTCTAAGCATTGCTGTACTGCAGCAGGTTATGAGGAAGAGAGTGAAAGTGTTTTTTTTTTTGTTTGCTTGTTTTTGGAATAGCCCAGAGTCACAGTCGGATCAGCAACCTTTGCGTTTAAAGTCTGCTATTCTTAAAAAGCATCTGGATAAACTTCTCTGTTGTAGCTGCTGCCACTCATAAGTTGAAAATGGTTGCTCCAGTTGAGCTTCTCCCCTTCATGTATATGTGTTTTCATATTATGTGCGTTTATTAGCTTGTGAGCATGATTGTTTGTGTTCACACATACGCTCTTGCCTTCCTACCGCGCTGGCAGGGTGGCTCACACAAGGAGTGTGCAGTACTGTAGCCTAAGCAGGTATCTGGGCTTGTCTCCCAGTTGCTGGGTTGGGCCCCTCCTGGGCCTGGCAATGAGCGAAATTATTTTTAATGGATCTTCATAAAACCATCTGTATCGGCGCACCTGCACACTGGAAGGCTATCGACAAAATGATTATGACCGCCGGACCTAGAAATTGCTCTAAAATGTGTAATCATTTTGTTTGTTATATCCACAGCCTCCCTTCTCTTTCACATATCTGTATTCTTTGAGCCCAGTTCAACAAAGCAAGGTTATTTTTCACCTTTTGGGTCCATGCACTGCACAATTTCCATTTAGATTTGAGGTGTTTTTAATGTACAACAGGTCCCTGCTCTGCATTCAGATATTCTTCATATTAAATGTTGTGCAAATGGCCTGTGTGACCTGGCCGGAGGTGAATTGTCTCCACTGAAATAAAGTTAATTGTGGATGTTATTCACTTGTTGCAGATATAATGACGCTGATTTGCCACCCCAGTTCCACAATATGCCACTATCTTTCAAAACAGTTTTGACAGTGGTTGGCAGGCAGATAGTAGCAGCCTGATTGATTCTCCACTATGTTGAGCAAAAAACCAAAACTTATCTGTCTAGTTTATTGATATAACTGCTGGGATACAGGAAGAACACAGTCATTTGCATGTCTAAGATTAGCTTTCTTTCATTTTAGTATGTTCTTTTGTTTTTTTGCCCCCCTCATTTCCTTCCCAAATCATAGATCAATCTCCCAGTGTGCCCCTTTATGTCGTCATTTCAAATGCTGAAGGGACCCAAAACAATCTAAGCTGACAGGTTCAACTGTTTCGACTACACATTCCCCTGTTACCTCTCATCAAATTTGATTTGTATGAAGATATAGCTGATGTTTTATTTATTTCTATCCTCCGAGACAACCGGCACATAGCCTCTGGGTGTCATGATTTATACATACAGAACAAATACAAAAAAAAAAAAAGACAGCCACTGTCCTTGCACCTGCTGGCATACAATTTAATGAAATTCAATGAGATCAAATTTAGCACAACCTCTATTGGGATAGGCCATATCATTTTGAAGTGCTTCATTACTGCAGTGGTGGTGGCCTGTGGGATATCTTCATTTGGGACGTGGCATGCCTCATTCATCACTATAAGATAAACAACGAAAGGCCACAGTCGCTGCTGCAACAATGTGCAACTTTAAATTTAAAGAAGTTGCACTTGTGGAACCACTAGCTGACTCCATGGTCATAAGAAACATACACTTTTAAGACATATAATGACTTAAAACTGTTGTGTGTGACTTTTAAAATATAAAAGTGTTTCTCAGAATAGGGGGTGTTTAGATCTTGTGTCATTCTGCTGCACACAGGAAGTGATTTCTTTGAAGTCAAGATCGTATTATGGAGTACAAGTAGCACACACAAAACGTCTATGAAGTGAATTTTACTGCTCAAAAAAAATTCATTTATCTGTTCTACTGCATTAACCCAACTGCCCCTGCATGTTCTCTTTCTCTATACACACAAACACTCCATCAGTCAGGTCTGATAGTATTTCTTGAGAGTTGGATATGGCATCAAATAACACTGTATCAGTTTTTAATTTTGGGCCATACTTTACATAGGTATTTGATTATGAGTATCAAAGTAGTTGCAGCATTGTGTTCAAAAATAATATTGTTGCATTACAGCTGTGTGTAGCAGTATGTGCCAACTCCCATGAGTCCTTTTGGGGTAACTCATCCAAGTGTAAATACCTAGCTGAGTTTATTTTTATTATTATTATTATTATTATTATTATTTATTAGAGCCAGATGTTCCTCTGGTTGGAAGATGAGGAGGAGAGACAACCAAATAATGAAGTTCACTGCATCAGAGTAGCCCCTATGTGCCGCCATTAATTCACTCCACAAGTGCAGTGAGCCACTTTACTACAACTTTGTGTTATTCCTATAAATCTTATCTGCCTCCCTAGATGTGTCAATTTTTAGCTGTTTTCTGTTTTTTTTTTTCTTACTTTTTCAATCTTCTTCCAAGCCGTGCGTCTCTGCCAGCCCCCACCCACTGGTCTCACTGATGTGGAGGCAGATGCTCCGGGCCCCTGGAAGACGAGTGTCTCTGATATAAAACAGCCTAATGAATGGGAGCCGCCTGTTTGTGTGCTCGCCGCCCAGTAATGCAGCTGCTCAGGCACTGGATTGCACAAATGAAAGTATCTCCATCCCCTTTTGTAAATCCGAGGCATGGCTTTGCCTAACATTGAGGCAAATTAGTTAATCCATAACAAGACCCAACATAAAAACAAACAAGTGAGTGCTACCCCATTTGTAACCCCAGTCCAAAGGGCTGTGCCTCAGTGTTAGTTCTTCTTGATCAGACATTACTACTAGATTATTTGTACAACCTCGACATCTGTGATGCTGTAACCTCACTCTGGAGTCCCTATGAGGGATTCACACTATTCCCCACCTGCGTTTGATTGCTATTTTCAGTTAGTTACTCCAAATGAATTATCCTTATTGTCCACCAGAGCACCGAAATGTCAAACGAAATCCAAAAGCCATTTTTGTCAGTCTATAATCAGTCTTCCATGTTTTGATTGATGTCTGTCTGGTCGACTTTTCCATTTTTTGTGTGTGCAGAGTGAAGCATTGTTCCTCTACCTTTTGTTTATTCCATTATCTTAAGGCTTTGTTGGGGGGTGTAATGGAAGCTTAGACGAACAGGTGATGGGGCTAATTAGTCATTAGTAGAGAGATTAGGGTCCCAACTGACAAGTGCATGCTTTACAAGGTCATAATTTGATTAAAGTCACTGCCAGCTGATGAGAGAAGCTACTCTAGGATGATTAAGTCCCCCCCCCATTCATCTGTTTCTTCCTCTCCTCATGTGCCTGAGATGATTTCTAATTTGATCATATTTCTGAAGCATTTCAAGGCAAGCACGTGTTTCTCAATACTGTAAATACTGTATCAAAAACTACTGTCATTAAATGGGGACATATATTGGGTTCAGCAATTCAGCCATGTCGCACCACATGTACTGTAAAGACTGTAAAGGATGGTACCTTTTATATTTTTTCCTGGCTAAAGTGGGTGAGGGCCCTGCCTAGCCTTCCTTTTACTGGGTTAGGTTGAAATAAGAAGGGTGATTATTTAGGATCCTGTTTTAAAAATGAACAGGGGACCTTGCGGTCATCTAAATGACCTTGCTAGTCTTGGATACGTGTTAATGCCCTATGTTAAGTTGAAAACACAAAGAATCAACCACGAAGAGTATGAGAAGTTAATCGTACTACTCAAAAAAAAAAACAACCCAGTTGTTCAGCAATGACAAGATAAACACTCCCTCAGTCAGGTCTGATAGTTTTGCTAGATACAGCCAGTTTTCAGATGAAGAACAAAAATGTCATCTGGTGAAAGTGCTGTACAAACAATAAACCAAGTAAATCAAAACTACATATGCACCTAGATAAGCAATACAACATCAAAAACTGAATTTAAAATAAGCTATGCATGCACAGTAAAGAAGAAAAAAACAAACAAACTGCAATGTATAGTAAAATAAGCTTATTGGAAGCATGAACTCTAGAACATGCATTAGGTTTTTTTGTTTTTATTATTGGCATATGTCCCATCTATAACTATAGAGGGGGTGGGGTTGTACTTTGCATAGTGGAGATATTTTGGCTTCGGTTTTGGGAGCTGTCATGTTGTCAGTCTTCATAAGTGGAGGCAACAGTTTGCACACATCTTGACTTTGTATGTGTAATCGTGTCACGGAATGATTATCATAGGCGTGAGTCACGCCTATGATGATGTTTCTTTCTGACCAGAGGTTGAAGTAAGAGCAACTAAATGCAAATAGACTGAAATGCTCGGGCGCAGTTGCGTGAAGGCATCAATGCAAATGGCTTTTGGATTCAAAACAGGGAAAAGGGCACAATCATCAATTATAGTAGGGTCATGCGGTCAGAGGAGCCTTCAGGCACTGTACTTTCCTCTAGAGAGATGCCTTCATCTGATGCCTGGAAAGCTTTGACATAAACAAAGCCAAACCTCTTTGAGATGAAGATGCTGATGTTTTTTTTTTCTCTCCCAAAAAGGACCAAAAATAAGAATTTGACCATTTTTGACAGATTTTTGTATTGGCACCTTATCATTGAGTTTCTTGCATAAACATTTGTCAAGTAGGCAGTTCTTTAGGCTCCATGCATGTGCCCTGCCCTTCACCTCCCCCCCAAATCACCCCCTTTCTCTATTGTTTACTAGTTGCTCTTCACTGCAATCAAATATTGATAGAGGTCAGTAGCAGAGCAAAGTCACCCCATCTCAATTTTTAATGTATAATATAGTACTGAAAATGGTGTTTCCTCCGCTTTAATGCTGTGGAAGGCAAATACATCCCCACCAGCACTGTCTGCACAAGATCCAGTGTAAAAATGTTGTTCCCCTTAGTTTCACTGAAAGCCAAACCACTGGGGAATTAGAAAAACTCGAAACTCGAACCCCTTCAAAAATCGAAAGAGAGTCACCCTATTTCCTCGGTGCATTCTGTGGTCATTTGGAAACAGTTATAACCTTGAATAATCTTTGAAGATAATAGAAAAATCAAAAGTGGACTGAGGCAGGAATAGGCTAAGAAGGTTGGGATCACTTAAGGCAGGTCACAGAGCATCAGAGATTGAAGGAAGAAAGCATGAAAACAAACAGAGCATGTGTTTGTTTACTGTATGTACATGCATGTGTGCGCATGCATGTGTGAGTAATTCCTCTTAAACCACATTTTTCCCCCCCGCTATTTTCTCTAGTCCAATATAACCAACATTTCAAACATTTTTTTTCTTATAACCACGTGACAGGGGTTTATTTTTATGAATGCATCTTTTGGTTGCTGACATCTCTCTATCCTCAGGCAAGGCCTTGTTTATTTTTGCTGCCCCCTTGGTGAGGCAGCAATGGCTCCTTGAGGGCGTCACTCGCCAGCACTTTAACAGATGAGAGTACCTGGAATAATGTATGGAGCGAGGGCTACTGCAGTGGCTGAAGCACTTTTATTCACCAGTACCTCACGCATGCCTCGACACATTCAAACCTTCATGCCACATAGAGGTTCGCTAAGAGATATATCAATTAACTCTGTGTCTGACAGACACGTCCTGATCAATCATTGCGACTGATGGAGAGGAAGAAGGGCTGGGTTTAACATCATTGCTCTGTTGTTTTTGAATAAAGAATCACGACATATCTGCATCACTCCTTTTTCCCTTGGCCATTTTGTTTGCCCTCATTACTACTCCAACATAGCATGTCAAGTGCCATTCCAAGTCTTCCTATGATCGGTAGCAGTACGAGTGAGATTGAGAATGAGTCAGGAAAGGGTCCAGTCGCCTCAAAATGTCTCTGTACGCAATTGGTTAGACCTACAACCAATTAGACCAATGATCCCCATGATGTAAGCAGAGGGACAGACAACAAACGTGCTCAGTGTAGTTTTCTAAAAGCACTGACTATCTAGCAATGTTGTCTAATGACTTTTGCCCAGGGGAGCTCTGAGGGACAAGTCTCTTAAAACCGAATCGAAACACAGCTGTTCTTCGGTGGCCACCATTTTGGATGTATGCAAAAGATGCAAGATGTCGCTTCCCTATCTCCTCTGGCGCGCCAGGTGTGGTTTGTGATTGGTTTCCTTTTTTAAGGAGATTCTGAAGTTGGCCAAAATTGCATCCTTGCCAGACAAGTCTGCCAAGTGGAATAAAATCGCTGGCAGACTTGGCTGGGTTCACCCAAGCTCTACCATCCACAAAGTTTTAATAGAATTTTCCTTCTTTAAGCTCACGGTGCATTTAAGATGTGGGGTGGGAACTGTGGCACATGCACGCAACCCCTACACCTCAGTGTGTCAGTCCAAGTTTGAGAAATTTGAAGTATCATTTCAGTCTGACTAAGATTTTTTTTTATTTTTTTTTTTCAAATATCTTCTGAAGGTACAGTGTGTCACTGATGTGGAACACATCATAGACTTTCTGTCAGTAGGTCAAGAGGCATCCCAGACATGGCCTTGATTGTTGTTCACTATGCCACACTACACAGGATAAAAGGATTGATTTTTGTGGCTGACTGGTCCTGAAAACCCAACCCTTCCTGGATCGAGCTATCGTGCTCATAACATGTAGTCTGACCTCTGCGTTACCAGAAGTTCTGTGGTTACAGAAAACAAAATCCAGTAAATGTTTGTTTGTTGCTTTGGATTTAGCAGTAAAAGCACTCGCGGTGAGGCCACACGGTTGGTATAGTGGTTAGCACTCTTGCCTTTGCAGCAAGAGGTCCCGGTCGGTTCTGCATGTAGTTTGCATGTACGTGGGTTTTCACCAGGTACTCCGGCTTCCTCCCACAGTCCAAAAACATGCAGGTTTGGGGACCAATTGGACAATCTAAATTGGCCGTAGGAGTGAATGTCTATGTGTGGCCCTGTGATGGAGTTAATAGCAAAGTATAGACAACTGTGATGGACTGGCGACCTGTCCAGGTTGTGCCCTGCCTCTTGCCCTGTGTCAGCTGGAGTTAGGCACCAGTGCCCCCCCCACACAACCCTCAGTTGAGGATAAGGTGATAGAAAATGAAATGAAATGAAAGAACCTGGAGTTAATAGCAAAGTATAGACACCTGTTAATGTCAGAAAAATCAAAGCACACTTTGTCATAGATCGCATTAGTGCTATAAATGGCAAACAAGTGTGACTGAATCAATAGTGACATAGTTCATAATTAACCAAGAGGAGGGTTTGTAGTAAAATGTTACATTTCATTACATTTCATGAAATGTATTTTTTATTTGGATGGCAAGACATCAGTAATCTGTTCCCAACCCTAACCAGGTATCTACTGAGCCTAAAGACAACCACATTCATAACCATTATTGTCCTTATTTCTTCTGATTTGCCATTCAAAAACTATATGTTAATTTGCACATTATACATAAATAAATAAAATATTTTTTTCCTCCCCCTAATGGTGAGCATTGTCATAGGTATATATTTTTTATTTTTTAAGTGTGTTATTTGATGCATATTGCATTTGTTGTATGTCTGTTTGACAGTTTTTGTTGCTTTTGTGACTGTTTGCCCTTTGCGTCAGCTTTTTGATGAAGACCAAATATTCAGATTCTGCTTGTTATAGTTTTACAGTGTGTAAAATTGACCTTTAATAAACATCAGAATTATAAATTATATCTAAAAACAAGATGTCTTGTTAAGTAGTGTTCAGATATTAGCCAAAACATTAACTCTTTTATTCAAGGTAGAGAACTGTTTCATGTTGTTCATCTTACACCTTACTGCTGCTACTACTAGTTAGACATTGTGCTGTTTTTTTTAATATATATACTGTGTGTATTTGCATCAAACTGGGTCTTTTGTTATTGTTTTGATAGAGAAATCCTTGGATGCTGAAGTTACACATGTGCCTTCAACAAGCTTTCTACCTCAATCGATGAACAATCATTGCAAGGGCAGTACATTTTTTATTTAAAAAAAAAATACATTATTTATTCAGCACAACTGGGAATATAGTTAGGTTGTGTGGGAAAATCACTTTTTTGACCAGAGACCAGTTTAGAATCACTTCTGTTGGTAAGCTGTTGGTCCCAGAATATTCTGCACTGGCAACAGACCCTGGGTTTGGATGTAAATTGCGAGGTGTGGAACTGTCCATTGTAAATGTGATGCCTCGGACACTGGGCTGAGAGATTCAGCCTACAAAGCCAAATGAATACACAGCACAGGCACCCAGTCCATTAACTTCTATACATCTCTCTCTGTGAACTCAGTCTTACCTTTGAAAGCTTCTCAGTGGTAGGAAGAGTGTAAATGTGAGGAAATCACCAAGGGGGGACTCGGGTCTCCCGTGGCTTTCTGAAGGCAATTCCACCACAGCTTATTTTAGACACAGCTTGCTTCTGCAGCACAAGGCTGGGTCACTTTACATGCAGGACCAAACCATGAAACTCTAGCCAGCACTCATGAAATAAGAATGCTGTTGAGTGAATTTGATGGTCTTTTTGCCTCGTTTCCCCCTGAAAGTGGCCTTTTGAGGGGTTGTTGCTTCTGCCCTCAAAGAACGTACTTGACATGGTGTTCAGTAGAGGGCAAGTTCTAAACACAACGGTCATTTACAGTTCTTAGACAAGGGTGATAATGTAGCACTATTGGAACATGAATGCTTCAGTGCATCAGCAACATCTTCGTTCTGACAAGCTGAATAGTAGGGACAACAATATCTTTGAATTAGATGGTGTTATTGGCTCTCAGATGCTTATTGCTTTTTATTGACTTAAAGAAAACAAGAAGTTTTAGCTTGTTTCAATACACGTAGACAATAATACTTTGGGTAGTAGCAAAGCAATGTCAAATATGAGGCATGATGCAAGGTTCCCGTACTGCAAATTATAGCTAAAATGTCTTGTTTTGCATAAGGGTAAGAAGTAGCTTAATCCGTTAAATTGACACATGACAAGCTCTTTCCTAATCTGCTGCTAAATGCTTCATTAAATGGGAGCGACAGCACATTGCAAAACAAGCTGATGAGCATTGCCAATGAAGTGAAAGAAACAGTTTTTTGTTGTTTTCCCCTACAAAAACAACATAATGTGATAAAAAGGGTTTAAGCCAACGGAACAACCCTCTGGATTTGAAACTGCAGCAAAATCGTGTAATGCTGTAAGATTTAGGTCCTTGCGTTGTGGAATAAACAAAGAGCTGCATTGAAAGATGACAAGAAAATGAAGAAAGAACAACTGAAATAGTTGGACGTTCCCCCCCTTTCAACCATTTCTCGTGAGAAAATAGAAGAGGAAAAAACAAGCTCTATTTCTATCTATTGGACCAGCCAAAGGCACATCAACTATTTTCTCCCCTCTCTCCCCATTGTCACTGAAAGCAATCATTTTAGAATTGATTTTCATGGCTCAGAGAGACATAATGGGAATTCTTTCTAATGTAGAAATGTATGTGTTCCTTTTGGTTAACCAGAATAGACCATATTTCAAGCTTGACACAGGAGTAAAAATACCTCACATCTATTGCCCAACTTTTTCTCTCCTCTTATTCCCACTGTCATGACAACTCATCATCTCTAAAAATCAATCATATAATTCTATATTCTCCAGACCTTTGATTTGATGGGAGAAGTTTGGCTCTTTTGAACACTCCTCATGTCCATATTTGTCTGTGTTTTGTGGAGATAAAAAGGCAAACCAGCCAGGAAATCATTCTTCATGGTGACGACAGGGAGTAAGGAATGACAATAGCCTTAACATGCCCCAGTTAGCACAGAACATTTTCATTCATCTTCAGTCACACACTCACATCTTGTTGCTGTAAGGAGGCTGGAGTAAAATCTGCATGTGTGCCCACTGACAACTCCACTGTCCAATTTGAAAAGCTTCTACACAATTGCACTGGCTGTTTTCACCCACTCCAGCTCTCAAAATCAGTCCAAAAGCTGCAGCTCCTCTCCCGTGGATGAGCTCAAATCCATTTACCTAGGGTTTATCCATCAGCAGCTGTCGAGTGTGTAACACCCTGCCCAGGTGCCATTACTGTACCATTACATACCAGATTCCCCAGTTTATTACCACTATAGGAGTGTGTCAGATATTATTAATGATAGCTCAACCCCTGCCAATGAAAAAGACTATTGATTGACAGAGGAGGTGAGGAGGTTGGGGATTGCCCAGACATTACCTGGTATTTTATTTTCTGTATTTCAAGATACTGTAGCTCTTCAGAGACATCCTGCAAACTGGGACAAAGTTTACCCCCACATTGTACAAAGTTCCTGCTATTTCAAAAGTACATTTGATGCTGAGATCTAGGTCAGAACATCCAACTAAAGTCTCTTGCGTCTCTGGAAAATGAAAAGTATAGGGGTGAAGACAGAAAATCTGCTCCTGTGGATCTAAAATTGATACATTCAATCTATAGATATGGTCATCAGGAAACAGTTGTTTGATTTTTCAGTGTGCTATGATTAAAAAATGACTGCTAAGAGTATATTCTAAGGCTAATTGCAGTAATCTAGTGGTCATCTTCCATGAAGATAACCAAACCCAAACAGCAGTAAATGTTGACTTTTCACCTAATTTTTTTTTAGTATCTGTTTACTGACAATGAAAAAACAATGCTCTGGTGACAGAAAACACAATTATAGCACTGCCATCATATTTTTCAGTTACATAGTGTTGAAGTGTCTGAACTGAAGAATTATTAAGTGCTAAAGGAAAAAAATGTTAAGGGACAAAGTCTGGAATGGGCTGGATGATGCATTTGTTGACAGGTTACTTGAACCCGATCCCTTTGACTTTCACCTGTTGTCGTTTTAATGTGACTGAGCACATATTTATACCTGTGATTTTGATCAGTGGTAGTCTACCAGCACGGGCTGGCAGAAATAATTCCAAACCACAATTATATTTACACAATAAACAAGCACGATGTCAAAAGCAATTAGTGTTGGACGTGGATGTGAGAGGAAGGGGTGGGGGGAATCATGAGCCTTTTCATCAGTGCAGTGCTTTGTTAAATTATTATCAGCCAGGGTCGGGAACAGAATGCAACTGGCCACTTCTAAATCTCTGAGGGAAAAAGTTCCATCACTCAATCACATTGACCAGCAGGATATAAATGAGCGTTAAACTATTCAAGGTGGATGAAAGGGAGCAGGTTTAGTAGTGAATGAATTACAGAAAGAAGCAGGGAAAAGAAAAGCAGGTGTGTTTGCATTTCTTTCCCTAGTAGAAAAAGGAGATGAGTGAAAAAGTGAACAGACTTTGTCTTGGAGCAGCATGAGACGTTTGGTGACAACCCAGCTCTCTATCTGACGAGCAACCCAGGATAATCCTTTTTGTGAGGAATGGAGGTCGTTATTAAATTCTAAAAGCAAGAGGAACGTATCGTGCTGAGGATAGCAAAAGAGGGGAAAGTACAATTTCTCCATTAAAAGGACACAAGCGACTTTTCTACCCTGTTGTCTCTATTTACTTTTTCTGGTGTCGTGCAGGTTCAGTGATAGTATACAAGCATAACCTGGCACGGTTATTTCCTCAGTGTTACTCTCTTATCAAAAGGAGTGAAACATGGTGCTTCTGTCTGCCAGCTCAGCTCCGCACTGGGCTTACGAATGCTGACAAACAGCCATTGCTCATGTTCTAAGAGGTCATTTTGCAACACTGGTAGCATTCCCTTCAACAGCAGACATCTACTGCAATCACAGCTGTCACCAGCAACTTCTGAAGCCGCACAGTTTGTGAAAAACAGGGATAATGCTCTGTCATAACCAGTGCCATAAAGTGAAGAATTCATTTTGTTCAAGCCAGAAGCATATAGTCATTAACAGACTTCTGAGCAACCTACATCTTTGATCAATTTTCACAAAACGTTTTTAAGATGTATAAAACAGAGTCATACAATTAAAAATAGAGCAACAAATTATAATCTAAGTAGCTTCAATGAGGGGGGGGGGAATAGCAGACAATTAAAAATGTTGCTATAATTGACTTCTGTCATGTTACTTAATGTTAATCATATGCCATGTTGTTGTTGGATTGCATGTATAAAATACACACTGTATTTACAGTGGCCTGAGCTAAAGGATTAAAAGCACACCCCCTGTACATGTGTGAAATGTGTACTGAAATGTACAGTACACTGGTAAATAGACATTTGTGGTGATAATAAGTGGTTATTATTCCCTGTATTCTTACCATTATTTTCTGTCCTTAGTTAGTTCCACTGTTTTCTCTGTAAAGTGGCATTGGGTACATTGAAATGAGCTATTAGAATCTAAAGTATTGTTGTTGTTATTAGGGCATCCACAAAGAGCTGCTTCACAGTTCAGTACATGCATACAAGCCTGCAGTTTTCTTCATACTGAAAACAGTGTCTCACCAGGAATTTTTGCTCATTTGCACGTCCCCGTATTTTTTTTTGCAGTTTTTCCATTATACAGTTCTAACACTACTTGACTCGTAACACTACTTGAGAACAAAATCTCAACATTTAACAGAGGAGTCTGGTGTATTCAGTGACTGCACTGCCGAAAGCCGACGACTATGAGCCGAATAACAACCCATTCAGCCGTATTTCAGTTCAGCGACTGTGTCAGACGGAGTCTGTGCTCCGGTCATGCAGGAAGTACTGAACGATTCGTTGAACGAATCTTTTTAATGAACTGACTCTAATGATTCAGTACACCTACGTCACTAGTTGTGCGTTTGTGTCATGTATAGATGTCACGGCAGTTTTGCTGCAGACTCATTGCAGACTAGTTGACACATTGTTTGGCAGAACAAGTTTTTGTCCAAGTTCCCATCCTTTTATGCTGCCTCTTAAAAATTAGGTTTATATTCTAAAGATCTGTTTTTGCTAATTACATTTGATGGGAAAAATAATTGCTGCCTGATTTATGGTGTCAGCAGTATTTAGACCTGTGTGTGGCTAGTTCTCCACAATAAAAGTAAAGATAATGGTCTGTGTTAAATGCTGATACAATAAACACATTCTGTCTTGTGCTTCAATTCACTGTATATTCCTCTGAATTAAACTAACAAAGCACCTTGATCTGTGATCTTGGTTACTAAAGCAGCTGTGGCCATGAGTGTTTAAAAAGCTGCCAGCAGGGTTTGTATTCCAGGATTTGATATTTTAGCAAAACAAATTAAATTCAACGTCAGCAAATGTTTTGCAGGTATGTTCAGAGCCAATCTGGAAGTTGGCAGATACATTACATTGCACAATATTGTTGATTCAGAAAACAATTTGTTGGAGACAGCATTTCTGTTTGTTTCTGTTAAACATTTTGGGAGGACATAAATGTATGTACAACATAAATATACAGTGCACACATCATTTTAGTATAAACATTATATATATACTGTATGCATTGTGTATACCATGAGAGTTTTGTCTTGATAGCTTGGATTTTTGCCTTAACAATCACTGAAAATGTGTATGATTAATAATACCTTTTGTAGGAGTCTGTTTCCATTGTTTTCCAAAGACAAATCTTGACTGAACGAGGAGGTACAAAGACAAATGTCTGCACTTCATTGAGCTCCACAAAAGTACAATATTTCACTTCTGTAAAACCATTTCTCTTTGATTATTGAAAAAGGAGACCGCAATGAATGCACAAGGCACAGCGGGTTTGGCAGCTGTGCCGACATGGAGTGGTACAATCGTTCTCCACTGGGTCATGTTGTGGCTTCTTGTACAATTACTTAAACATACGTCTTCGCCCTGACAGGCTTTTGTTGTGCCAAGGCCTCCGTGCGGGAATACGCTTGTGGCCTGCTCTGAATTTCAAATGTGAATCAATTATTCATTTATGACTAATGCTGACTAATTGTGGCTTTTAATCCAAAAAAAAAGTGTGAAAGGATGATGCAAGAATAAAGGTGCCACTTGTGACTCATCTAAGGAACCAAATAATTGTTGTCTCTGTGGCTTTATGGGCTGTTTAACTGAGCTCAGCTTGCATGACTTGCCTCATCATCATCAGACCTTTGTTCCTGAAAGTTCCTCTCATGTTCATCCGTTGATCTCAAGTCGTGACATTTTCCTCTGGGAGTAGAGCAGATGTTTTACTAATGGCCTGTCATTCAACAGTTGGCTTTTACATATCAACTTCCCATTGAGTTAAATGCCACCCATTGTACTTGGTATTTCCGAGGTCATCCTCTCTCTCACACACATAGATAATTTTGTACATGTTATTGCCCTGTAAACTATGGAAATGAATGACACCACAACTAATCAATCAGTAATAACTGAAAATATGTAACTGGTAGCTATTTAGACTCATTTGCACACTAGGCAAGACTGCATTAGTATTGCATTTAGATATAACTGCAATTGGCTTGTCTCTTGTATCATGTAAATAGGTTTAATTTGTTTGAATTTTTTCTTTGTCTATGTCAATCATAGTGTCCCTAAGATTCAAAAACGGCAAGTGAAGTCATTTCAAAGTGTGTCATTTAAAATGCTCGAGTCTCAGTTGAACCGCATGACAGATGTTTGAACGCCGTGCTCCAACCCGTGCAGGAGAGATTAAAGCAGATATGTTGGAGCGGTGCCATTCAAGACGCAGTTGGGGCACTTTAACTGGAGTAAAAGTAACTTGCACTGTGATTGCAGTGCACAATTTCTTAGATATTTAATTCATTTGTTTTGGAGGAAGCAGTCAGTACGGTGGAAGGTGCAAACACTCAGCATGACTGGGTGCAGGCGAGGAGTCGGGGAACGCCAAGTGTTCAGGGGGGATTCTGAGGGCAGGACTACTTCATGGCTAATGAGGAAGGAGGTAGCCATCTTCCCATTGCATGTGTGCCCCATGTGCATGCAAGCATAAGCCATGGTAGGTAATGGCGTTGTAGGGCTGCAGCCCAAAGCCGTCCTATTGTGCTGTTGTGATCAAAGCATAAGAAGCAAGTATGTCAGAGAGAGACATTCAAGGTGCAGCTGGCAGGACGTTTTGGGGGCGTTATACATGAATAATTCCATAATAACCCTTAGCTTAATGAAAAACAAGTGATCTGAATGAGAATGACACCTCTGCACCTAATCAGAGTTCCTGGAACAACAGTTTTGACCAATCACAGGGCAGTTCAGACAGTATCCCTCTCTGAACTGCTCTGGGCGTTTGCTTTTCATTGTTCCATGTCAACTTCTTTGCATACAAGTTCCCTCTGGTGGACAAAGAAAAAAAAAAGTGCTGTGCGGCTGGGGAATCTACACAAAAGGAGGGGATCTAAAAGAGATTTAGATAATAAATACAATAAAACGTGTCAATATTGGCAGATTTGCAGAGAATGGATGGAGAGATTTCCGTAGGTCATCTGTTGCATATGAACATATCTACAGTATGTGGTTATGTCATTAGAGGAACGTCTGGAGTGAGGGCTGCCATCCCAAAATGTACTTTTACTAATCTGCAAATTAAACTTCAAAATCTACGTAATAATAATTACAGTGACCTTATACTATATCTTCGAGCAACTTCCTGCCTTTGATGCCCTGGTAACAGCCCTGGTGACACACTTTAGTTTAGTTTAGTTTATTTGAAAGGGGACAATGCAATTTCATAAAACACATGATTACACATGGTTAAAAAAGCCAGAATTAGCCAAAAGGCTAGTTTTCATCTGTAGTCCCCTGGCCATGATGTAAAAAGGCACTTAAACGCGTATGCTGGCTAATACACATTCTGTACTGAATGTCTGGAGGTACCGTATAAGCTGCGTGTTTGTGCTTCTGTGCATGTAGCGTGTGTGAGTCAAACAGCTCTATTTGAGGTGACAGGCACAGGTGTGCAAAGGCACGGCTGGTTCCAATAGGTTATTTGCCGACAGATGGAATGGAAGGCGGGGTGTGCTGGAGGAGTTCAGGGGTGACTGTCGGGTGGAGGGGTGGGAGTTGGAGGGAAGGGTGGAGGGGGGGGGAGCATGGCCACTGTTGGGTTGGGGATCTGTCGGGAGTGGCACCATGTAAGCTTTTCATAGGGTCTGCCTAACCTGGAGTTTTGTCATATTAAGTAACAACCTGTTCTGGATGGTTGTGAAATACAAATCCATTAAGAAAATTCATGCAGAGAGCAAAATGAGAGTGTTCACTGGTAATAATGCACTGATGGCGCAACAAATAGACATTTAATTCTATTTTTGCTATTATTTTGTTTTATATGAGTTCTTTTTTCTTCTTTCAGCTTCACCCTTTAGGGGTCACTACAGCGGATCATCTGCCTCCATCTTGTCCTCTCCCTTGTGTCCTTTTCTGTTACACCAACTGTCCTCAACCAAAGAAAATGTTCCTGCTCAGGCTGGACAGCAAAGTTCTATTCTGTTCTGTAGAGCACCCGATCAAATGTAAATCACTGGTGACACAATCTTCTTAGGGATTTGTAGTTTTTAATCTTGCAATTATTTGCCAAATTAGAAAAATGTACAAAAAACATTTGGTATACAACTCTGGTCCTTTAGATCTTATGCTTCTTTTGGTAAATTGAATTAATCATTTCAAATTTAAAGCCACAAAGTTTTGGTACAAAAGCTGAATAATTTAAACGGAATTTAAATTAATGCTTTCTCGAGATGCCCTCAAAGTTCCTAACCTAACGTTAGAGACAACATGCCTCATACCATTATTGTTGGGAAGCCAGAATGCTGTTATTTACCAAAGTTAATGATGCAGCTAATGCATAGTTTTCTAATCATTGTTTTATTTCAAATACATTGCCGAATTCAATTAAAACTTTGCAAAACATGTTGATAGGAACATTAGGCATTGAGCCATATTTATATGAGTAACATTGAGGGCAGATGTGGATGCAGTCATACAAAAAAGTGATGGTTTGGTTTTACATACTGTTTGATTTCCCCCCTTTTAAAATAACCCCATATGAAACTAAGTAGTATGGCATATACACTATTTAAGAAAATTGATTTATGCAATTACCAATTGCTCCTCTGACAGTGTTATGCATGGCTAGCAGTGTTGACTGTTCTGGTCGACAATTAATAGCACCTTTACCAATCATCACAGTGGCAGCTGGCTGAGTCACACAATCCTGCAAGCTGACAGTACTGTGCCTTTGAATAATAAAAAATATGGCCATTAATATTGATACAGGGGAGAGTAGAAATAAGGTGTGGGAAAACAGGGATGTTGGAGGTTGGACAAATCAGCTCTTATCGAGTTTAATACTATGGCCCTCCTGTAGGGCTCATATTTTTCCATTAATCTGCACTGCATGAATACTAATAGCCCTGGTGGCTTAATGGCCCTGCCCAAATCCCTGTATTTGATTTCCACTTCTCAAAGTGACCTTTTCCCCATGCTAATGGGCTTACCTGTGCTAGATCATGCTGGAGCATTTGTA
The DNA here is from genome assembly GCA_016785285.1 of Brachirus orientalis. NCBI lineage: Eukaryota > Metazoa > Chordata > Actinopteri > Pleuronectiformes > Soleidae > Brachirus > Brachirus orientalis. Next base: position 1,520,833 of record JAFBJR010000104.1, on the reverse strand, counting down.
GGGATGAGTCAACTAAGCCATTTCAGCTGTTTGCACGGTAAAAGAAGACGTTCCCGTCTGAGTCCGACACTCAGGTGGTCAGACAAACACACACAGACGCCCAGTGCTCCACCTTTTTTTTTAAATCTAATTTAGCAGTAAATTATGACAAAAACAATACAAGGAGCAACCAAGACAAAATGACCTGCCATATTCAATTTCTAGCACACTGACTAGGAAATACACTAGGTACACTTTTTATCTCCTTAGAAATTATTGAAAAACACAACTAAGTCTCTCACAAAACTGGATCTTTTCCATCTCATTCTGTCCGTAACTGGAAACATTTTAATTTTCAGAAAGAATTGGTCATGGTAATACCCTAATAAATCCTTTCTTCCTGTTACATTTTTTTTGTTTACCAGCTTTTCTTTATGGTGCTTTTGCAGGTTGCACAAGAAAAGATTTGTATCTGATGATGTATGACGGCTTCCCACTGCCAGCTCTGATGGACAATGTTTATCGTTGGGTTTTAATAAATGGCTCACGTTGCATTCTGCTTTGTTTCTTGTTGTGCTTGCCACAGATACAGCGCCATTCTTTGGTAAACAAAACTGCTCTCCGTTGATTTATCTGCGTGGCATGCAAACAGACACGCGTCGCCTTATGAGGTTACATGCAAACAAGCTCTAAATGCACTTTACGATGTTAATTAACTCTTCTCTTTCTGTTTTTCTCTTCTCAAATCCATAATAGACAATTTTCTCCAACATCATAATTGACACAGTTGTCAAGGTAGAAGCATGAAGAGAATTTTTATTCTCTTTTGCAAAATTATAAACGCATTAGGACATGGATTCATGCTAAACAGTTTATGAAGGGTTAGTATTGTTTTTTAGTGTTGCTCAGCACTGGCACTTTGTGCTACTGTTTCGAGAATTAGGTCAGATGTCTTTTTTGTAATGTGACCCTTTACAGTCGGTCAGTTTAGTGTTTCCTCAAAGACTCACCAATAAACAATAAAAACAGTCTTCCAGTCAATACCGTCAGCTAGATGGGATTATCCCCTGATGAGTGCTGGCAGCTAAGAGGAAGTGGGGGTGGACAGTTGAGAGAGGACCCAGAGAGAAAGGCAAACAGAGCTCTCAGGGTCCAGATAAGACTGGACAGGTCAGCTCTACTTGGGTGCCGGGGCTAAAGCGTAGGGGAAGATGCTTGTCACCACTGATAGATGTTTGTTCAGACTTCTTCAGCGTGGACTTTGGTCAGTGCTGATGGAAATGGCTCATACTTGATTGTCTTTGATTAAACTGGGCTTAACACTGAAAAATTGGCAGGTTCTATTGAGGCAAATCAGCTGCAGGTTATCAATGTAGGTGAGAATAAATGTTTTACATAAGTCTGGGACGCCTACTCTACAAATGAGACTTTTGATTCCTATACAAGGTCAGCTTTGTGTTGGAGCAACGGCATTGATACAACATAAGTAATGACACCCTATAGATTTCATTCTCAGTTTCAGGTCTGCATGTTTTGGTAACAGAAATGACTCATTGATTAAAAGTCCAGTGGGTAACATTAAGAAGGATTTATTGTCAGAAACAGAATATATTATAGTCATATAATTATGTTGATATAAGTGTATAATATCATTAAAACAAACACTTTCGATGATTGTTTTTGTTGCTTTTGTGTACGTACTTTAGGCAAAGGCCTTGCTTTATGGAGGCCACCATCTTGCACCACATTTTTTTGTATAGCAGTCGGAAAGTATGAAATTTTTCCGGGTATGTAAAGATTACAGTAGTTCCCTGACATGCTGAGAAAAGAGAGGGTTTAGCTGAGGAATCATCTGTTACAATTTGTAGACTCAAAATTAGATGTCATGATTCTTATACACATGTATTCTTATATATCCAGAACTACTTGTATGTGGGGGAATCCCAGTGTCCAGCCAACATTCTAAACGGCGCCGACACCTTCTGAAAGCCATTTCTTCCCCAGCTCTAACCCATTTGACCCCTTTCACCCATCCTGGAGCTGTGGGACTTCAAGACATCTGCTGTCAGGAACCTACTTTTGGCCTCCTCCTGTTCCTCATTGTTGCATGCAGCACTTTGCAGGTGTCGGGACCCTAGACTCACTCAGTGACAGAGCTGTGTGAGCCCCTGCACTCCCCACAGGCGTCAAGAAGGGTGACAGGGGTCAAAAATCTCCCAGTTTACCACTTCCCCTTCTTCCTTAATGGATCGCCTTCAGGGTATCTCAAGGGATCCTTCATTTCCTTGCCTGGTAATAGAATGTAAGTAAGGAAGGAGGATGGATGGGGCTTTGCCATTGTCAGGAGAGGATGTGGCACATTTATGATGCTAGTTGAAAATCATGGACCTCTACAATTCAGCTATTATCTCAAAATCCCAGCATTTATGTCTAAGATGAAATGGGATATAAAGATACAATACATGGACATGTCACACAGATTTGCTCATTTCATATTAAAGTATTCTTCTCTGTGATTATCTCTTGCACAAATCAGATGGCGTGCATTATGGTAGCTCTCGCCAGTCCTTTATAGGAGAGAGCGTCTTTGTCTTTTTGTGCATATTTATGGGTTTTTAAAGTTCTGGATGAAAATCCATCATCAAAACCTTAGTGCAGGCCATGGGACAATTCCCCTGTCCCATATGATTTTTTAAATACTTCAATTTGAGTTGTAACTCTCAAGGCGCCCAACAATCAGACATAGCTTTCAAGTCATTTAGAGAATAGTCTGAAAGAAGGGATAAACAGCATTTGATGGGATGATTTTTTTTAAAAGTCCACTTTAAATTGCAACAAACAGGTCTTGTGACATGACAGTTTAAAATCCACTGATGTTTTGGTGTTGTTGGATGTGATACCAGATACAGCAGCGAAGTTACGTCGTCATCTCAGTCTGCTTTTATCTTTTTGGAGAGTGATCCTCATCTTACAATTCACAGCAGGCCCATGACTTTATCATATTCCAATATGAACCAGGAATCTGCAGTAATACAGATGAGGAAGGTATATATATATATATATAATATGTTTGTGTGTGTGCATTTTCTTATGTTTCTATTGAATATATTGATGACTTAACACCAGACACACATCTCTCCAGCTGGTACAGGTTTATGTGTAATCTGGAATCAGAACAACTCATTGACATCTCGGCTAGGATCAAACAATGCCATACAGTCTAGTCTATAGTATGCTGAGATTTCCAGGCTTTTCTTATTTGAGGCATGAGATTTTAAGTCTATACATCTTGTTGGATCAGCCCAGGACTGTGAAAGCATAGCCTTAGGCTCAAACTGGGTCACTTGGCCCCTCGAACCTTAACAGCACAGCCCTCAAGCCTAAGCCCGTCTTCAACCACTCCTCCTTTTTTTTCCCCTCCCCATATCTCTCCTTTGTCTCTCCTACACCTTACTTTGTATCTCAGTCTTTCTTCCTGCATATACCCTACTTTTTCCTTTTTTTCCCCATGTTGCCCCCGCAACTCCATCCCCACCACCACTTCACACAAGCAGACACACCTCTCACTTTAACTTTCTCCCCTCCAAGGCCAGTCTTCATCACAGTCCCTCTCACAACCCACTCATCCATAAGCCCCATCCATCACCATCATGTGGAGGAAGAAAGAGGGAGGGCAGTAGACATGAGTGAAGACGAGAGAAGAAGGAAGAGAGATGCACGTAAAGTGAAAAGTTGGATGTTGGCATCAGAGAGAAAGATGCAGCAGGTTGGAAGATAAATGGAGATGCAGAGATCATCGCTGAAAAAGACAACAATATAGGGAGAAATGGCAAAAGATGGTGTCAAAAATTAAAAATAGATGCACTTTTCGTGGGAATGGAAATCGTAAGAAATTAAATTTGATGTATTAAACTGCGCATCAGGTTCGTACAAGAAATAGCTCAACCTAGGGACAAAGTTTTGCTTTTGTCCCCTTGTTTGTGCCCGAGGGTGTAATTTTTTTGACAAGGTGCTCTCTCTTCTGTTGAACACACCATAGGCAAGGCCAGCAAAGCCAGCCCGACACCAAGAGTGATAAAGATGTTACACACACTGAAAGACACATGATTATTTTAAAGTACTCCTCTACCTTGACAGCTAAAAATACAACACAGTCGCTGGGCAAAAAAAAAAGAATATATACATATATATATATATATATATATATAGTATGTGTGTGTCTGGGAAGATGGAATCTTTGGAATCAAAGCCAGGCAACAGGTCCCAGCACCATCCTGAAGCTATGCCTGAGGCCTATAGCTGACAATGTCTGTGTTTGTCAGTCAGAAAATAATGGGTTTTAGAAATCAATCCTTTAAATATCAATCAGCGCAGAAGGAATTCTTCCAGGCTGACCAAACCTGATGAGTAATAGAGTAGTCGACACTGATTTGAATTGAACGTGTGCATGCTATTGAAGATTTATTATATTTTTTTTCTACTGTGGGTTTCCATGCTTGTGTTATGATACAGCTTAAATCTTCACGTCAGGACTCATGTGTTCTTATCGCGGTGTCATATAAATATGCCTATGATGCAAAGCTATCTTGATGACATGATGAATTACGACGTCGTTGTGTGGGTATTAAAAATACCATATGCCTTTTTGGTATGCACCAGCATCTCTGTTTTGGGTATCCTCCTTTTTATGCGCGTCTCTGTTTTCAATCTCTTCTTCTCAGCACCACAAATATAATTAATGGCAGAGCGCAAGAAAGCATGTTACTGGTTTATGGATTTTTGATGGTAATCTTCTGGATTAATTATGTGATATATGTGCCTTGTTAAGGTAATCGGGCTCGGGTAAATACAATGCATGAACTTTGATAGCGAACTGGCAGGCGTTTCTCCCCTGCCTCCCTAAATCAATTTGCACCATTCCCCGAGTCATTCCTGCATCGCTTCACACAGAGATACTGCCAGGTATGAAGGTTGCACGTTTGCCGAAATGGCAAAAAGAGGGTCAAATGATTACAAATGATTACAGTGATAATGGCGTGGTGAAAACCGTGCAGTCACTCATAGGCTCACCTCGTGTGTTTTTAGATGCATTTATACTGTAAATACACAGTTGCATCAACATGGAAATTGGATTCGGGGTAGGATAGATATCATACATGGTGTGGAACATCCAATTCATTTGGATGAAAAACAGACTGTGCATGCACATTTATATTTGCATATAAGCTCACAGATGAGTATAAATATTGCACCTGTGTTGTTTCTGCCTGTGAGGGAAGCAGGTATGTAATGGGAGGCAGGCAAGCTTGGAGGGAATGTAAAGAATGCATCGGCACTGTGGACACCCACCCGGCACCAGCAGACAGTCAATCTTCCTTGCCGCATCAATGAAAATGCCACTCAGCTACCAAGGTTGTTTAGCAAGTAAACAAGCCTCTGGCCACCATGCATCCAAAGGCATATATATCCCCAGGAATAATGGCCAGGCACAAGAGGAGAAGGTGAATCTGGCTCTGTCTGCATTCTGACCATCTCCCACATAGGCAGCTGATGGGTTTCTCCCATTTTTTTCACACATTTCTCACCCACACACACACACACACACACACACACACACACATACACGCACAAATAGATATATGCACTCACAACAACTATTCTCCACACACAGGTCATGGTGAGGAGGAAATGCAAGGAGATATTTTTTGATTCCTCCCTTCCTCCAGGGTCCCTGTTGACAGCCCTGATTTGAGTGCTGGGGGTGGCAGAGGTGCTCCACAGTAAATCTCCAAACCTTGTGTGTGTGTATGTGTTTGTGCACAAGACTGGACATTTAACTATGTGACTGAAGATTTGAGTTTATGTGTCAGTTTTTAGTGTCAGTCTTCTATTTGTTGGGTTTGAGATTTGGCCTTTCATGAATTTGTCTCGTAGTAAAAATAAGCACAGGCAAACTGTCTATATAATAACGCGCACTCACATTTTGGTGTATATGCAGATGTCTCAGATTTGTTCTGTCCCTGTGGTGAAAATGATTTACTCCTTTCCTTTTAAACAAATTAAGTAAAGGACAAAAGTGACACAGTAACAGGTCTCGATCTAATGGCAACACAGTGATGTAGACACACAAAATGGATTGAACTGACAAAACCTATTTAGGCCAAAACAAGCTTTTGCTGATGACTGAACATGGCTACACAGTCTTTCTCAGCTGGCTATGACAGGCCCATAAATAAACCCGTGCGATGTTAAAGCCAATTGACTTTTACAAATTGAGTCTTTAAAAAAAAAAATAAATAAAAAATATCAGCACCTTTTAAATTTGGCTTCAATCAAGTGGATTACTTCAAACCCGAAAGAAAATTTGACCTTTTTGTCCCCAGTTTCAAGTAACATTTTTCTTTTTTTTTTCTTTTTAATCTGTTGCAATTTCTCTATCATAACCCTGACACGAGCCAATTAGTGTGGAAAAACAAAACCATTATGTGCGAGAAACAAACTTGATTTCATGCATAAATGTTCCAAACCTTGTGACTTGAGCAGAATAGGCATTTAATTTTCTCTGCTACATGGTTTTGCAGTAGTCTTCTCAGCCAGACAGCAGCATTGTTAGCGGTAAACCATGTTTCTCCCCCTTGTCTCTCTCTCTCTCTCTCTCTCTCTTTGGTCTGGTAGTCACTTATTGGGACTTCTTGGTCTTAGCTGAGACACACAAACATAAACACACATACAAGAGACATCCACTGGCCCAGTGGAGCCAGAGGCCATTCACACAGCCACTGGGCGTGCTAGAGACTCCGATATGGCCTAGTGGTGCGAACCACACGTGGCCTGCACCATTGTCCCATATTAATACACTATCGACCCACCCAGACATGGTTTGTCAATGGGAAGGTGCCGCCACACCAGATTTTCTTTGGACCGTATTGACGTGGGGGCACCGGAGGAAGGCAGTAATGGATACATGGTCGGCAATAAGAACCGCAGCCAAGCTTGGGGAACAGAAGAAGAGGCTATTTTTTTTTTTTGTTTGTTTTTCCTCATCCCATAATCTTTGAGCTGCTCAAGGGTCCTATAGAAAGCATCCGTGCAGTCCTGTTTTTCAGGCCGGAAAGACAGCCTGGGATCTCCACAGAGGTTTAGGGTTGCTATCTCAGTTTCTGTGCTTATGATGGATTATTTCTCGCATCTCATCCTCCTGTCGCCAGCCATGCATCTCAGCCACCATAGCGATTCGGCAAATATGAATGTATATGTTTATATTTATAGGCTCTGATATAAAAAATGAATGGGGGTGAGGGGAGGTTTATCTCAGCGCTTTGCCGTCCCCCGACGCCTTCACTATCTGTAAATATCTCGAGACAGTCATGTCAGGGATTTAGGGGAAGGTGACTATGCCACAACTGGCTGACCAACCGTTTCAGTAAGCTCCACATTTGAGTTGTTTTTGGAGTATTTAAAATATACTCATTAATTCATAATTTTTATGTGATCAGGTTTTGTGAGGTTGTCAGATGTATTTTTAAAATCTTTGTCAATACAGCATTTAATTTATTAAAAATCCCTCATATCACTGTGTATATTGTTAGAGATGTTTTATATTACTTGTACACATGTATGCCAGTTTTGTTCACACTGACAATTTAGTCCAAAATGTTGCATAATTTACTGTTTACCACAAGTAAACCATGGTCACATGTATAGTTTGTGGACAGTTATGTTAGGCTGTGATTTAATGCTTGTGATGACAGTGAATGTCATATGGGACAACATGAGGACAGTGAAATGAAGAGGACATAAGGGACAAAATGGAGTCAGCCTATCATCATTTTCATAGCCCACATTTGACACCTGATGACCAAAATCAAATATCTAAGCATACAGACATTTAGGAACTGGTGGAAACCAAGTAAAACTACAAGAAAAGTGATTATTTGTCAGATGACTCAGAAACCACCACTTCCTCATGAGCAAAAAATATAAAACTTGTTATTTCCCACCTTTTTCTTCAAATCCAGTTTTTAAAAATCCCCAATTTAACACAGTTTTAACCCCAGGCTCTTGTATACTATTTTAACTTCAGTTTTGTATCTTTTTAGAATAAAGTGGCAGGATGACTCATTTTGCCCACAGAAGCTGTCACATGCTTTGTCGCATTTTCATTTTTACAGCCGTCCAGGACTTCCGCAGTGACCCATCATGTCGGTTTTATCGACCTCAAGTGAAACACTGGGAAGACAAATGACAATAGCGGTTTAGCCGGTTAGCATGCAGCCCTGAGAGACAAGCGCCCATGTTTCTCAGCAGTTACAAGTTTGGGAGAAATTGCTTCATGCATACACAAGCAGAGGGTTTGGACATGGCTGTCCCGGAGTTTGACAGTCCATCAGTGTTACACTATGTGCAGCACGCTGGTAAAGAGAGGTCAGCCTGCACGTTAGGACTCACAAGTCAGTCTTTGCAGAGGGAGGGCGATGTCCCACGAGAGCTGACCTGAAAGCTTCAGGTGGCTCACATCCCCGCCCTTGCTTTTGCTTCTTCTGCTGGATGACTAGATGGATGGATTGGTGAACAGATAGAGGGACACAGCAGAAAGAGCTGACAATTTCATTTCCCATCTGCCACATTAGTGCAGCATCAGCAAGCATTTCGTTCCCTAACCTATTTTGGTCTCTATTTTTTTCTTCTCCCTGTCTGCTGGATCTCTTCCATATCAGCATGTTTGAATCGGTATAAACAGAGGTTAGGTAGGTCTTGGGTTTAGGCAGGTGGCATTTAAGCCCCCATGCAGCATCACCCACAAGACCCAGTCTTGAAGGGCCAAGTGATGAGTCAGCGTGTGGACTGTGAGGCTCTGGGTGTCAGCCACCAGCTGGAGCCTTCATGCTGTGAGAGCCTTGCTGGCATCAGGGGAAAAAGATTGAGTGATGTCACTGGCTTGCAACCAGTGGGGATGCTATGAATATGACAACTCAGGGGCCAAAATATGTGAAATACAATTTATTTTTTTTCCTCTTCATGCATAACACACTTGAGGAAGAAGCCAAAGACGTACAGTCTTTGATGTGACAAACTTTGTATCCATTTGTTGCAACGTGTCTGCTTTGCTGGGCACGTCCTGGAGCATCATCAGCTCCTTGACACCACTGCATCACCATCTGAGAGCTTTTATTGCAAAGCCACTGAGATTTTGAGTTTTTCCTTTTTGTGGGTTCAGTCAAAGTAAAATGCTGCAACCTCATCGTCATATCAGCGTGCAGGTTTTGGTTGCTTAGTAACAATAGTCGCAACAGTTGTATAACCCCAAAGTGCCTGAAACAAAAAAAATCCTCTAAAGGTATTGCATGCATTTTTCACATGTTCTTAGATCTGAACCGCCTGTACTTTTAGTTTATTCTGAAAAGAACTGAGTATTTCAGGTTAGCAACACAAACAGCCAGCACGATAATTTTATGTGTGACCTGAGTTTTTCCACACGCTGCGAGGAAATTTACTGCTTTGACGAGCAAACCAAGCGCACTCCTGCTAATTTGTATCGACTCAGATATGTTTTTGTTTTGCCATCATCTTTATTTTTTATTGCAAATTACAGAGTGCCCCAAAGTAATCTGATGGGTCCTCTGAATACTAATGAGCTTTGCACAGACTTACTGTTCTGGGAATATGAGTCAGATGTTTATGATTATTGGAACTTTTCTTCTCAGTCAATGTTTTCTCCAGCTTTTTCCTCTTTCTTTCTCTCTGATCTTCATAAATCTTGAGCCAATCATGTCCCCCGAGCAGAGCGGCTCATCTTGTGATACTGTACCTCCAATGCAACCAGGTTTTAGTGTGAGAGAGGGAACGCTTCGATGGAGAGTATCAAGGAAAGGTCAGGGTATTTTCAGAGGAAACATTGATTTGCAAAAATTAAATATATATATTTTGCTGCACAACATTTGATTTAATCTAAATAACAGCCCACCGTGCAATTGGCTCTTGTTGTTGTCCCCCTCATCTGAATTGCATTTGGTAAATCAAACTTTTAATACTCTCATGTATATTGTAACAATCTTCCCTTGAACATCCATCCTACACATTCAGACACTCAAAGACAGGAACTGTATGGAGACACAGATGTCATTTAATCATTGGACCAGTTTTAAGTAGTGTGGACTCATCAAATGATTGGAAAAAAAAAAAAAAACCGACAGATGCAACACTTAATTAAATTCCACACTGGCTGCTTGAAGGTAGATTGAAAAGCACTAAATAGGGTTCGCCTCTCTCACACACTTTTTCTTTTGCAATATCCTAACAGCCTATTCTCATTCCAAGAGCGTCATATACTTCCGTTCTGTCGCATCATCTTACAGACGCACAGGGTATCGTTCCGCTGCACATTCAGATGGACACAGAGCAGCTGCCCTGAGTGTCCATCCACTCTCTTATTTATAATTATTTTTGGTCATGGAAATGCTTATGATATTAATAAAATAAAAGTCTACCAACAGTGAATATCTACTAAGCCTAATCTGGATATTTATCCTAACCTCGAACTCAGTCCTATCCTGGTCCCAAACCCTAACCTTGTACTCTCATGCTGACTATTATTTTACTGCTGCTCTGCTCTAAGCATCTCCATGCACCAGCATCACCAGTGGGTTTCTGGTGGAGTCAGTTGAAAGTCTGGTGCATCTCTCTGACGTGACGTGGAAGGGTACCTTTTACATCTTTCAATGACAAGGGACGTGACAAAGCGAGAGTATATGATACTCTCAGGATGAAAACGAGTCGGTCCAAATGCCTTAATTAAATGTTTTATTTCTCTCTGTGGTTTTCAAGGTGTAGCTGATGCAAAATAGTATAAAAGTTTATGCTATCATGTAATTAATGGAGTTCACATTCTGAAAAAGCGCATCAACTGGTGTATCTCCTCAAAGAGATAGTTGGATTTTGTGTAGAAATAGCTTCCTAAGATATGTAGCCCCTCATTAATTAAGAGTGGTTTGCATTACCTGTTTGGTTTTATGTTAGTTTTGTTCGCTGCACGGGGGCGACGGAGGCTCAGTGATGGAGCGAGTAGTCCTTGTGCAAGACACTTAACCCCACATTGGTCTTGATGGCAGAGTGTGAATGGGTATGAAAGATGAGTAATAGAAAATGTATTTGTGCTTTAAAGCCACATATTCTCATAATACATCAAATAAAACTTTTTTTTTCCGGGGGGGGGGGAATAAAACTTTTTTTGGGGGGGGGGGGGGGGGGGCAGTTGCTCAGTGTCCATAGGTCAGTGTGTCGTCAACCACGAATTTAAATATGATGCCGCTGTTTTTTTACTCATTGCAAATGCAAAGAAAATGTTTAAAAACTGCAGTGAGAAGATAAGTGTGGGATTTTGTTTTTAGCAGGCGGATGGCCTGAGGGTAACTTAAGTAGCTATAAAGCATGAAATTTGGGAAATGTAGCAAACCGGCAGAAGACATGGTAAGGGGAAGAGTTCTGGCTTGGATGTTTTGTGATTTACCACAGCACTACAGTGAAAACAGTATACAAACTTTGTCCTTGACTGTGCTGATGTTTGTTTTTTTTAACCCCCCTTCAATCTTTACTCTAAATGGGAATTTAAATCCACCCTGAGGCTTGTCATCGCCAGTAATACTGTATTTGCCGTGTTCAAAATGTAGAAAGTATATTGCTTATCACAGACTGGGTGACATCACTATAGATGAAGCAGATGACATGGGTTTCAGATTACACTGTGAGATTGTAGCCACTTCTGAAATGATTATCTGTGGAAAAACAAACGAGAGTCGCACAGGAATCGCGCCGGACGTTTTGTGTGAGCCAGATACAAAAGTCCTGCCGTTATTTTACATTACAGGCATGTGTGATTTTGGGTGTGTGTGTGTCGGCGCACTTGCACATCATTAGTATGCATAAGAATGTGACTGATGACTTTCATTAAGGGGAGTGAACAAGGATTAGGCCCCCTTCAGTGTTGCCGGCTTTCACCTTTACTTTACTCCTAATGATTTTCTCCCTGCATCCTTTCCTCAAGGTTGACCCTGCCACTCTTTCTTTCTTTCTTTTATTCTTTGTTCTCAAACAAACAAAATTTTCTTACCTCTGTCTTACACTTACACATACATACACAGGGTCCATACATAATGCACACTCAGGCATTAGGTGTGTGTGTGTGTGTTTTGTTAGGTAAATAAAGCCTGGCTCCTTTTTATTATCAATGAAGCATAACCAAATCAATTTATAAACAGCCTTATCTGCACACAGGAACGCCGGTAGCCCAGGAGCGATTAACTCCCCAACAGCGGTTAACTCTTTGCATGCAAAACTGCAGTTGCTGGGCTATTTCAGTGATACGGAGAGGTGAGGTGGGGCTGAGGGGATGAAGAGTGAACTTCATTCGTCCTCTCAAGAGTACATGCATGATTATGTCCGCACAAGTGAGTGCAGGCGCGTACATTTTGTTGGAGGAGATCCAGTGTGGTTAAATGCAAAGAGGTACAAGCCACAGGAGAGGGAGAGAAGGAAGGAGTGGGAGAGGAGTGGAGGAGGGGTCCGGAGGTGGGTGGGGGGTTGGGTGAATTTCGACATGTCATTTCTGAAATTGAGTTTTGATAACTGACAATTTGTTCAGCTAGTGAAATGTCAAGAGTCCAAAAGATTGATGAAGTGCATAATAGATGTCTCAGATTGACTCTCTCTCCGCTGTGGGCTTGAGTCCTACGCACGTATCAGACCACTGAAATGATACAGAAATAAGGTCTCACTCACACACACACACACACACGCAAAGACACTTGGGCAAACACACTCACACAAACAGATACACACATGTACTTGACTGCTGGAGAGCACCTCCGATATGGAAAACTGATCCACGTCAATTAAGTTGGGGTAGATGTGATTTCTGCCTGAACACGGAAGTGTCAGTCAAATAATGGTGGCCACTGACTGAGGGCTTGTAGATTTATTAGGAAGCCAAGTTGTTGTACTGGTCTATGTAGGAATATATGGGATCACATTAAAGTAGGCAGTAGCTTTTAGATTACCACTAATGCAGTGCGAATTATGTTTTTGGGCCCAAAATACTGATCTGGCACTGCTTTTATACATAAACCCCTGCTGCTATTACTTCAGAAAATTGGTTTATCAACTGATTTACATGCCTCAATGGCAGACACTGATGCCGCTTTATTCTCTTTTCCAACATGTGAATTTAAAGAAATGGTGAAAACTAAGAACCAACACACTGTTTTCCTTATTTTGAAACAGTTTTCCCATTTCTCATTAAAAAAGAAAAATACAATTTGACTGGATCCATTTTTGTTCATTAATATTCATTGACTATAATAAGAATATAATAGTCAGATAATCAAAGATTTCATAAAGATCACTGCTCATTACAAATTTTTCCAGTCAATGGATTTTACAAGCGGGAATTGCACGTGAATGATGGAGTTTAGAGAGCTGCAGTGACAAAAAATTACACTGAATGGAAGTTAGTACCTATGTAGAATACCAATTAAGATGACTAGAACATATTTATATGGTAATCATATACATTTACTTGGTTTTTTACTGTGAAAGACCATGAAAGAAATCATGAGAAAAGCTTTTCATGCCTCACCATACTGCATGTTGCACTGCTACAGCTTTGTAATGATAAAATAAATACATTCAAGCATGGTGGGAAGGGATCTCTGGCAATGATCTTTTGATAACGCAAGTGTATGTAGACAGTGTTGATTTGAATTTTTGGAGATTTAAAATGGAGGTGGACTATAGCAGCACAAACCAAGTGAGGAGAGATACTGTAGGAGGTTTTCCCGCTGTGAAAGATGAAGCTGCAAGACTAAGCCTCCCGCATGTCACGGAGACGAGCCAGGACATTTCTCCTCTGTATTTGTCTCGCTCAAGGGTGTGACTCACAAAGGTCACACGTGTCATTAAAATCAAGGCATCAATAGATGAGATATTTTCACAAAGGTGACACACTCTCATTCCGGCATAATTAGCCTCATTTTTATCGCAAGCAGGTCACTTAAGTCAATTCCAATGATCACGACAATGAAAATTTACACCGGGCGATTTAAACCTGTTATGCTATGGGTACCTTAGGAAGGGTTCCAACTTATTTTTTTTTCTTCCCTGTAATCTTTGGCCGTCCTCTGCAAGTTGCTTCAGTTCAATTCAATTCTTAAGGATACTGGGAGCCGTCCAGGAAATATATCTGACATAACAAAGGAGTTTTGAAGAGCAAAAACAAAAAAAAATCAAGATATCACTTCAGTCATAGGCTCATTCACTTAGCTGTTACTGTATCAGGGGTTATCTTGGATTTAACATTTTCCTTACTACGTCCATCATTTAAAACAAAGAAGTAATAGCCAAAGATCACAATAGAAGTACTATATATACTAGTGATTTTAACAGATATTTAAATATGTGTGGAAAATGCTTATTTGGTTGCTTCCTGCAGTCCTGCTGAGTGCAACATATCCACAGGTTGACATTTCACAGATTAACCAGTTTCAACCATTCTAATAGCGTGCCAGACATTTTAAAGATCCTTTACATTGGCCCTATAGTTGCCCAGCAACCTGGATTTCAAAAAGGTACTGACCTGGAAAGCAGACCTATCAGTGAGACTGTTTTATTGCTCTGGCTCTAAGTTCTGTCCCCATCCCAGTCAGACCAATATCAATTCGTCCTAATATTTGTATGACCAGTCATTCACAATAATTTATATAAAGGAGGACAGGTTTGAGACACAGACTGACCACGGAGCATTTTCCATGAACAACCACAATTGCTGTCGCTGATGTAGAGAGAGCTGCTGTTGCAACAGTATGTTTTCTGTTAATAATACGAAAAAACAGCACGGTGTTGTCTGTTTACATTTTTTTTTTAATGTCACGCTGCCACGTTTGTTGCTCTGATTGGTTGTAGGTCTGCTCTGCGTTGATAACGCCCCTTGGAAAATGAAAATGTTACCGTGAGGTTCCAGATTCATTCACAAATGCAAATTGCTCTGGCAATGCCGGGCTGGGAAGATGCTGCACCCAGCCAAGTAATAGTCTGGCACATAAGCCCCCATAAATCTGCAAATTGACACTTTTACACTTTGGTGTTTGTACATAAAAATAAAAGAGATACGGTCTTAATGAAATGTCTGCACCTTTTTTTTTTAAACTTTAATGGTTAATGTTTTCCAACTTTCCACACACACACACATACACACACACGCACACACACACTTAAAGGTGGAAATGCCATGCAATGAGCTGGCGTGCCAATCGGAGCATCTTGGAAGTGTTTTCCCCAAGGACACTTGACATGTGGACAGGAGGAGCCAGAGATCAAACCACCACCCTGTAATTAGTGGACAGCTCGCTACTTCCAGAACCACATCCGCCCCAATTAGTGAGCTTTAGAGGTGTCGGCAGGCATTTGTGTCACCCTTTGGACCAAGTCGGGGAAGATTTTCCTGTCCATTTAGTCTTTGTGTTAAGACAAGCTGCTGGCAGTTGCTTTATGTTGAGGTATTTGAGAAAAAGTCTAAGTAATATAATGATAATTTTATGTTTCAGAATTTAGAATGACAATTCCCTGGTAATCCTTTTGCAACCTCTTATATTAATTGCACAATCCCTCAAGAGTATCCTGAGCCTCAGGTTAGTAATTGCTCTGATTCCTCTCTAATAACAACCACTGCAATTTGTGTGTGATTGATCCAAGTGATAAAATGTTTACAATACAAATAAATTTGAATTTGACAATTCACACCAAGTAAGTTTAATAGAAAGTAGAGCTAAAGTTGTTAAAACCAAACAAGCAGTTGATTAAAATGGTATGACCACAATTAAAAAGGAATGGAAATAATTAAAAACAAAATAAAACTGATAAGAAACACATAAAAATGAATAAGAACAGCCGGTGATAAAAAAAAAAAAATGTGCAAATCAAATGTTCCCAAAAGTCTTTGCTTGAAAAACAAGGCGTTAACTTGACATTTTAACACTCGGCGAACTTGAAACAACTACTTCAATTTGTAACATCTAGATCACTCATCTTCTACCGCTTTATCCTCCACAGGAGGACGAGCAGGGGTTGCTGGTGCCAATCCTTGCTGACATAGGGCAAAATGCGGGGTACACCCTGGACATGACGTCCAAGTCAATTAAGTTAATTCCAACTAAACATAATGTGTATATTTCAGTTTCAGTTAACTGTTTATTTTTTTCCCAGTGGAGATAGCACTAGAATCACTCAGTGATTAGACATTATCTGTTTTAATCTAACACCTATCCTATTTAAAAGACTAAAACTCATATATTACTCATGTGAGAATATTTATACAATGCTTCACAGTACAGTTCTGTATCGCGTTGCTCTCATAAAGAATATCTCCTGCATAAACATGCTAAGAGTTTAGGGAAGAGGAGCTTGTGCTGCTCCTCTTATCTGCCTCTGATGGCTTCTGATTGAAATCCCAGCTCTAAAGTTCTGTGCTCAGCCACACGTGTAAACGTCGCAGCAGAATGTAACTTATTCCCTCAAAGCGGTTGTTTTCTCTCCCCAGGCAACTAAAGATTAGTGGGCTCACATTCTGAACGGGTGCTTTTTTGAAGGAAGCTGTTTTCGGGAAAGATGCGCATGAAAAACTGGCATGCAAGCATTAATATGTATAATTAATTTTGTTGTTATCCTCATATTTGAGCAACAGCAGTCACAGACTGAATTCTGAGCCGGTGTTCACAGGAACCCTGGGACTGTGTGTGTGGATCATTTTTAACATTTACATTCCAATTCAATTTGCTCAACTGGAATTATCTGGCTCCCCCTTTTTGGTGGAGATTAATTCAGTTTCCTTGTTGTTCATTTCATAGTTTAATAACATAACCCAAAGGTATTTCATTTTTCACTGAACACGGAAAATTTTGTGAGCCTTCTCCGCAGTTATTTTGGTCTTCTTGTAGATTTTAAATTGTGCCTTCCCTGTTTATGAATCCATTATAATCTTTCGCTTTGAGATTATCAGTATTTTCACATCTTGGCTGCAGCAGCAAGGACTTGACAAGATAATCAGCCTCTGTAGTAGCAAAAAAAAACAAAAAAACAAGTTCTTCAAGTTCATCATTATGGCTCTTTAAGTGCTCATGCATATGAGCATACTCGCTTTCTTTCACAAATCCTACAAACACTCATATCGGAGGACACATAACAAGCGACAAATAGTGCATCTGCTCATCCTTGTCGTTTCAAACAGGACCAATTTGATACCTGTTGTTTCTACCAGGAATTTTCAGCAATGCACACAGACCCAGTTTGCAGGTGTCTGGAGGCCACGGCACCAACCACTATGTGTTGGGGTCACCAGTCTCTTCGCTGACACCCTCTTACCAGGGTAATTGAGCTTTCTCAGCCTGATGCACCCGAATGGGGGTTTAGCCAGGCCCCTCCAAGTTGGAGAGATAGTCTGCAAATTGCCTCTGATTCGCCACCTGATTGTGCTATGATTATGTTGTCACTGTATGCTGTGATTATGATGTCCCATAATTGCTGGTGTGCATTAGCCCCCCCCCCCCCCCCCACATCTCGCTGTGTAGCCCTCTATGTATCTATCGACCTCATCTTTGTCGCTAAGTGATTTTGCCTCTCTCCATCACCGCTCCGTGTCAATTTCTTTCTTTTTCTCCACTAATTCAGGTGTAGCCACAGTGATCACAGTTGTGAAACACCGTAATGTTCTGTTAATCGAGCAAGTTTTTTTTTTCCCACTGCTGCAGTTTGAGAATGTCACGTCTCACAGCACTTTGCACATCTGATGTCTGTGCATTTGTTCCTATAGCACAAAATGAGTATTTTTACTCGTGTTGTGTTGTTCGCGAACAGTTCAGGCGAACAAACTGATTGAGCCACTTATTGCAACGATAGGTTCATCTCACAGTTCAGCTGAGCTGAGTTCTGATTCATGGGAATGATATTTTTACTGGCACTTTGTGATTCGTTCACTGAATGTACCGTGAATGAATTAGCGAACGCAGCCTACTAGTAAACTGAATGTGTGCCCTGAGTGATGTTCAGAACAATTCCAAGAAAAATGTCAAACTGTAGATCCTGAAAACATACATTCATCTCCCACATTTAGCAGGGACATTTCTAAAATCTCTTGATTTAACAGAGGAGTCTGGCGTATTTAGTGACAGCACTGCCGAAAGTCGGCGATCGTTCAGCCGTATTTCATTTTAGACCGTCTGTGCTTTGGTTATGCAAGAAGTACTGAACGATTTGGTGCAGAAATCCTTTGAACAAATCTATCAAATAAATGGACAAATTCTAATCATTCAGTACACCGAAAAGCAGTGCTTTTCCCATCACTACTTTCTACTCAATTTTAGATATGATTACACTTAATACTCAAGCAAGCAAATTGTAAGCAAATATCGCTTACGTTCAAACTATTGTCAAATTAGTTCACACAAGTTCTCTGTGTTTCTTAGTAAAGCAGTGTTGAGAGCCCATGTCGCCCAGCGACACTGCACACAAGCAAGGATTTGTTTTATATCAAGACCTACTAAAGTAACAGCAAATTTGTGCTAGTAAAGTCAAATAGTGGCAAAGAGGCCGGAGTACGACTGAAAACACACACAAAAAACTACTTTTCACTACTTCTCAACAAAACAAAAAAAAGGGGGGGGAAAATGTTTTTTTGCAGTTTTCGGATGTCGGACGCAGCATACAAATACCGATACATCACAGAGGCAGAATAATAACTTTGTCAGAAAGTTACACACTGCAAACTATTTATTTTATTCATTTATATTTTATTTATGTTTATTCTTGACAATGATTTGTTGATTGGCGCTCTGTGGCAGGGTCTCATCGACAGCCAAGTTTCCTCAGTGGCATCTTTAGAAAATTGAAGTAGCTCAAGCGCCTCTGCTCAAGACACCTGGGTAATTTAGTGATTTAGCCAAGGTGTGTGTTTGTGTGTGTTGCTGGGACAGGATGATGGCGGGGCTATTGTTTTACAAGGTGTACAAACACACTTGTCCAACAGGCATGCATGCAAAGTGTCTCCTCGTGGCACACGATTCCGATTTTCATGAGTGGAATGAAGTCACCTGCGGCAAGCCAGCAGAATGTGCCACATCGTGGTGCGTTTGTTTGTGCGGTGAAACGGGGAAGTGTTTATTTGCGCTTGCTGGACTGACGGTGTCCGCCGTCAAAGCAGCGCTTCAGCTGTCAGCATTTGAACAAATGGGGACTAATTTGCATCTCATTAATCCCACCTCCCCTTCCCGGCTCCTCTTGAAGAATTCCACTTTATTCCCTCCTCCCCCCTCCTCTCTGAAATCCCCTGGCTGTTTCCAGCCATGTTGCTGTCTTAAGCCAAGCTCATTAAAAGGCTGCACTTTTCGAGAAGTCCAGAATCTGCACTTGAGTAATGACTGATAGACATGTGTTTGCACTTGTTTTTTTAGGTCTGGAGTACTTGACTAAAAAGGCATGACTCGGACCCTTGATGAGCATATGGATTAAAAGCACTCAGTGATTGCCTGGCCATTCCCCCACTCTAATTGAAAGCCTAATGTGCACCCACCACATATTAATTAAAACCAGAGGTTATAGGCCCTTGGGGCTTCACCGTTTAGGTCTCTCATTAAAAATTAATAACCTCAGTTAATTATTATTATCGTGCTGTGAATCACGTCAGCAAATAAATAAGACAATGGGGCTGTCTTGCTCCAAAGCCCTTCAATAAGAAGGAGTGTTTGGTGGTGGAGGTAGCACACAAAGCAGTTTTCAATCAGGGAACAACCAGTGTCTATGTTCCCTCTTCTACAACATTTTATTTGGCTTGTAATCAATGACACAAACTGCAAGATGTATTGGGAAGGTAAACATTATTCTCTAGTAAACTCTGAAATTCAGGCCACCGCCTTCAAGAGATGCTCTGATTCAGATAAAACTTAAAGAAATTTAAAACCCATGAAATTCAAAAAGACATGAAGCAAACCAAACTAAATGGAAACCAACTAACATGAGTGGTCTTGAATTTGATATCAATGCAGTAACAAATAAACTACTTTGTTGGGTTAGATTTGATGCTCTAAATGCTCACATGAAATAATTTCACTGTCCTCCATAAGTTTCCTTGGTCCTCGTTCATGTCCTGGATTTTTTCAGCTGATAAATTCACCCTGATCTTTATATAAGGCACTGTAGACTCTCTGTAGACAAGCATCATATAACCTCTTTGCTTGCTCTCGTCATTCAACTTCCATCAGAAACTAGGCTTGTTTTATGAGGCAGATCATTCTGGTATCAGTATATATTTACCTTCCTGGCCAAGTATATCTGTAACAATAAGATTTACTGATAGAGACATTGTAATGATTCATTAGAATCTAATCTAAACTACAGTAATCTATCAGAATTAAAAATCTAAGAATCAAAAGGCATAGAGAATGAAAAAATGTATTTATTTACAAAAATAACAAATGAAATGAACTAAACAAAAACGATGAGGCTGGCAAGGCGGGGCTCAGGATACAGGAGTCTAAAAAAAAGGGAAACGAAGAATCAGTGAACAAGTGAAAATAAAAGAATGAGAGGTACAGGTTCTGGTTTTGTGCTGACAAGTAGGAACAGGAAATCTGGGTTTAGGTAGGCTGGCCCAGATGAGATGATTGGGAACAGCTGCGGTGATCACGTTCCCTGCCTAGCTGTGCTGCCAGCCTCCAAGAAAGCGCAGTTACACACACAACACAAGGAACAAAAAGGAAGTCGATAAAATAAAACAGGAAATAAATAACCCAAACCTCCCCCAGCCAGAAGACAGATCATGCCAGATATAGGGCTATGCATACTGAAAAACATCTTATTCTTTCCCCATACCACTGAGCATTGATGTTGATCACTTATTATTAGCATAGACTGTGGATTTATGATGGAGCGTATCTTTTTTAAAAACTTGGTGGGAACTGTTTTGAATCTTGATGGGAGAAATAAAAGTCTCATCAGCCCAGTTCTTTTGTTCTTGCCACCTGAGCATAACCTATGGCTTGGCGCCTATGCATATATATTTGATTAATGACATGGTAGCATTACTGTCAAGTCCAATACCATTCAGCACTGCCAGCAACAAAAGTGTACTATTACCTTGTGACAGTTAATAGAACAGTGCAAAAGAGAGGGAAGCTGTTATTTGTCCTTCATGCAGGGATTTCAGCATTGTTTTCTTAGTTGTTAATTTCCCAATTTGAAGTGAGTAATGATCACCTTACTTCACTACATTACCATCATCGTACCTGTCAGCCTTTTCACAGCTTATGATGTTCAGAGTGAACCGGCACAAGGCATCTGTGTACATTGTTTTGTCTGGAGATCAAAGATGGCTCTGACTCCAAACAGGTTCAGCAGATAACGCGAGATGCCAAATGTTTCCTAAACATCAGATGGCTTCTGCTGCAATCCATATTGCATTCTGGGCCAAACCTCCCAAACACCATCACTAGTATTTCCCCTGAGGGCCCTCCCTCTCCATTCATAGTCGAGAAACGTCCCCCATCTGAGCATGCACCACGTGAAGTTAAATGATTTTGAAGAATTCCAATCATAACACTGGAGTTTCGTGCAACAGCAATCCGAGAAAGAAGATCGAAGAACGGGCCAGATGTCGACTTGGGAAAAAACTGGATATGAATGGAGGGGGGATCTAGAAGACGGTACCATTGATGGCACAAAAAAAAGAAGAAGCTGCGGGTGGATTCCTCATAAGAATTATTCAAGTAGAAATGGCACCTGGCCTGGGGGAAATCAGTGCTGGCTCCAGTCGGATTACTCCTGGCACAATCTGGACACAGTCTTGTTTGATGTCCCCCACCCATCCGTCTTGTATGTAGTCTTTTATCTCACTCTAAAGTAATATAGTCTTCACTGCAATTCAATAATGGCCCAGCCGAGCCTGTCAGGCTGCGTTTGCACGTTATCTCACAATGGCCTGTCCACTCCAGCAACAAGCTACCCGATATGTGTGCGTGTGTGTGTGCGCGTGCATGTCTGTGTGTGTGCGCGTGCATATCTGTGTGTGCGTGTGTGTGTTAGGAAGAGAGAGATTTCATCCCCAGGGGAGGGTCTTCATGTTTGTGTGTGTGTGTGTGTGTGTGTGTGTATAAAAGCAAGAGGGAGGGAGAGCAAGAGAGAAAAAGCAAGACAGGAAGAGAGATGTCGAATCAATTGATGTGTGTCTGCACCATGTGGCAGACAGAGGGGGAAGTGGAGAGACAGACGGTCTATTTATCCCTCAGTGTGTTTGTATGTGTCTTTTGACCGGTTATCCTACTTGAGATCTAAATTAAGAAATAACGCGGGTGATGGGGCAGATGCTGGAGCCAGCACCTGTGTGTGTGTGCGTATGTGTGTGTGTGTCAGCTTGTCCCAACACAAGTAAAGCATTTTAACAAATTTCCTAATTAGAATGAAATGACGGAACAGATATGGCCCAGTCTGGTCCATGGCTTGCAACAGGACAGTAAGAACCACAATAATTTACTCACAGTGACAGCAACAACAGGTGGGTTTCCATCAGTCTGTTTCATGTGTTTATTTTATTTGTGGAAACAGCTTCAATGAATAAAAGACATATACACTACCAGTCAAAAGTTTGAACACACTTCAATGAGAAAGTGTGTCCAAACTTTTGACTGGTAGTGCATATGTAAAGGATATTTGGAAATCATGTGAATGTGGAACCTCAAATGATTAATTGGGACATATAGAATAGTTTTTATCTTTGAAGTTATGTGTTTTTTATCTGTCTGTAACTGTAGTGTACTTGTCCGGACTGCATCCAGAAAACTTGTAGATCGGCACACACAGAAGTGTTTTTTTTTTTTTTTTGCCATAATGTGGCTATATGTTGCTCTTTAGTCTGCATCACCTGCTCAGACGTGACATAAAATCCATTCACTCGCTGTGCAGTGCAGGAATGTCGCCACAGACACTAAAAAACAAAAATAGGCTTAATCGACACTGTGTGAACCCATTTGACGATGCTTTCAATTTTATATTTAAAAGTTACGCACTACATCTTTAATGAATATCTAGCCACCGATGCATTCAGCTACCCCCACTGTAATCGAGACAACAACGGGTGAGCTGGTTCTGCATACCCCAAATTGACTGAATGTAGGGTGAAAAGAATGACTGCCATAAAAAAAAGAGACATCAGGAAGCTCGTTGTGCAGACTGATGGGAAAGGATGTGCCGTTACACAAGACAGATGGAAGGGAGGATTGATGGGTAAATCATAAATACACCAAATGTATGGGTTGCTGCATAGTACTACATCTCTGCATAATATTGGAGGCTATTTTCAGTTCATGTCGGGCTGTAAATGCATGTGCATAAGCAAGTCACTTTCATTTACCTCACAGTCACGGGGCATCATGTCCCACAGCTCATTCAGCGCATGCTAATTTATGGCTGCACAGGCCTCCCCATCATAATCACCCATAACACTAAAATGAGACGCATGACAGTAAATAGCAGTCAAGCCTTACAAAGACTATTTGGCATGGGGAATGATTTTTTTGTTGTTGTTGTTGTTGTTGTTGCTAGCAAACACTTCACATCCCAATAAATCAGGGATATTTTTGATATATTAAGCTGCATCTTTTACTGTCATGCCTCAGAGTCGTCTCCACATGCAAATAAAGAAATATATTTACTGTACATATGAACAAGGAGGGTGAGATAGTTGCTCTTTGAGAAGTGAGATTGAAAATGTCGAGTGATTAGAATTTTTTTTCAATCAAAAAAAATAATTTGATTTAAGAGCAGCTACAGGTGAGCAAATCCCCTTTTTGCCATGCATAACCAGACAAACACCTTGCACTATCATGCACATTGCACAATTGTCACACCAAAACCTCAACAAAACCAGCTGCTGCACTAACATTAACTCCTAAAACACGTCCGCATTATTAAACATGCCAAACACGGAGAGGCCATATGCGCACAGTGGGACACGTGTGGCGAGGGGTTTGCACATAGCACACGCTGGTGCTAGCATCTGCATGGAGGAACGTGACGGAAACACCCTGCTGAAACTGGTTGGCTCTGAGGGGTCAGCTAGACTTAATTGCACTCGGGGAACACGTGTGCAAGTCCAAGCTGGTGGCGCCATTCTCCGGGGGGGTGGCCATCTGCCACATTGTACCTCTAACGCCTTAAGGACCAATGTGGGTGGAGTAGAGGAAGCAACAGCACTGTCAAAGGACCAGATTCCAATACATGTCTGATCCCCAGAGGCTGTAATGTACATGTAGGCAACCAGGAATATCACCTTGTGGATCCAGGATGTTTGATGATTTTTAGTATTTGTTTGCTGTATCTGAGACATTCTATTGTCATGATTTGTTTGGTACGGGCTGATAATACACCATCGGATAACTTTCAGAGTATCAGTAACTGTGATTAAAGTGACCATGTGGAGTTTTCTTTCCCGTGGAGTATTTTAAATGCCATGTGCTTGTGCAACAACCCTCGTCTGAACATGAGCCAAACAAACTGAGGATCTGTTCAAAAAAAAAGCACTGCGACTCCACATGGTACCATATTCTGTAACAGCTGGTCCTTCCTTCAACAGTTAATGTTATATACCTTGTTTCAGTCATGTACACTCCACTGTGCGTCAGCACATTTGGCCACATGTCTTGGTTGCATTTACAGGTGCAACAATGCACACGAATAATGCTGCCACATAATGTATAACCAAACCAGGTCAGGATTTAAACAAAGTTAAAAGTTGCCACCACAGAGAACAAAGAAACTCTCTTTGTTAACTGCTCTTGGTGCCACCGGGGCACAGGCAGCCATATTTGTATGTTCCATTAAGTTGAAATAAATATACATAACTATACATGCACTCTAAGTCGATATTCAAATAGCTGCAGAGTGCTACATGTCAGGTTATGTAAAATGGCCAAACTGGCAGCGATACAGTATGTATTGTGTTTAATGAGGACGTGCAATGGGAGGTAAAAATATAACCAGTTGCTAATAATTGGAGTTCTTATCTTATTTAGAAGGAAAAATACAAGGATGGATTAAAATATATAGCAATGTCTCAACTATTTACTGTTGGGACTAGAACACAAACTATAATGAGTATATCCCTCAGGCTGCTGTTTCTCAGTCTCAGCAAGCAGCAAAAGCATGATTACTAAAATAACCATCGACAAACTACAGATAGGTTTTTGGACATACAGTAAGCAGACACCGCTATGTGGGCTGATAAGTGGTGAAACTTGCCAAGTGCCAATACCATGGTTGCCTGTGAAGGCTTGCATTGTGACTGCTTGTCTTTGTATTTATTTTTATTCCCTGCACCCTATTCATTAAGGCCTGATGAGTGATAGGCTACTTTGTTGGCAGCCAGCATCCATGGCGTGATGCACTGACCTTGGGTCTGAACCAGGGAGGCCAGTTTCTAAATAAAGTGCAATTTGCCACCGAGTCAAAGCAGCAGTTCAACAGGCCTAAAGAAACATCGTTTAAGCAATGGACACAAGAACTCTTCCCAGGTGTTCATGTGGAGCCATGGCATGTGATAAGCTGTTTGACTTCAAATACTTACCAAATTGCTTTTGTAGGACACTGTTGTTATGAAAGACTCATTATCAGCTAACCACAATGTACAGATGCCTTTTTTAAGTATACTTTTTAAGTATACTTTTGGAGAATATCACACATGTAATAATAAACTTAAGTGAGATCTTGGTATATTGCCTCCATTTGTTCATTTTAGTAAGGTGGCCGCTATCATTGGACTGTGCTTTGACCATAATTGACCTCAAATGTTAAAACTGTCCTCCAACACCTTCAAACCAATGTCAAATCTGTTCACTCAACTCCATCTGAGTTTCTCACTCGCCCGGTGACATTCCTGCACCGCCCAAAGGAAGTGATTTGTTTTATGTCAAGACACACGAGGCCACAGTAACATTGTGACAGCTGCAAACAGGTCGGCGTATAACGAAGAACACACAGAAACAGCTACGAACTGCTAAAAGAGCTTCTTCCCCGATTGCCGCTGTGTTATACACACAAACACTCAATACTATCAGTCACGTCTGATCGTATTGCTTGAGCAAGACTAAACAGAGGCAGAACTATAACATCAACAACAACAAAAAGACCTTTCCCTAACCAAGTCATTTTTGTCAGCTCGGCCAGGTATTAACCGTGGCTGTGTAAGCACCTCTTTCACCTCGATAATGGTGGTTTTGGTTTTAGAAGGCACTAAAGCAAAGGTTATTATTGGAGGCATTTCCTAGGGAGGCATGAGATTAGAAGATGCATTCAAATGTTGTTACAGGGTGCAATACCACTGAATTTTGTTCATGGATTTGGAAGGTTTGGTGTCAGAATCAACAGCCCGACATTAGGTACATTAACAGAAATCTTTAGAATCTTAGGCAGTCAGTCAAAGTCAGATGCCAGTACTTGGGATTATACATTAAAAACTGAATATTGGCAATATGTCAGAAATAAAGATTTATTAGTTTGTGTTACTGCTTTTTTTTCTTGCTGGCTTTGATCTCTACCCCCTACTGAAATGCTCATGCCAATACCTTTCTATTTCCTGAAACAGTCTTCCGGTTATAATCACATTATAGACTTGCTTATTAATGTTTTGAATGCCAATTATATTCTGGGCTAAACTCATCTTTGTGAACTTTCTTCTTGGGAATTTTATGTCCAGTAATCAGGTATAAAATCTTGCACTACTGCCCACAATGGACTTAGAGAGAAGGGGGTTTTAGCCAATGGGACCCTTGGTGTTAATGTCTGTTTAGACCTGGGAGGCCAGATTCAAGAATGAGGGCCCTCAGTCATATCACATCACTGCCGTTGTGCTTCTCCATTTCCACTCATATTTCCCTGATGGTCCATAAAGAGACAGCCATTTGAGAGGGTGCATTGATTTCTGAGCATATCTGGTGATAAAATGCGCTTCTCTGTCCACAGCTCCTTTAACTACCCAATTTGAGGGCCCCCGATTTGGCAGGGCCTTGCAGGAACTGTAAATAGAGCTGTGAATCAGAAGGGAGTAGACAGGAAGTAAGAATGGAGTCTTTATTAAAGACACATACGGACAATACAGGCACACATCTCAGCAAAAGGGTTCCCACTGCAGATTTTAAGCATTGCTGTTGAAAGAAAGATAAAATGTGCACAAAGACTTTAAATTTGATAAGTCTTGTATGAATTAGCTACATGTAAACTCTTTTTCTTCGAAGCAGAATTGTTGCGGGAAATACTCCTCTAACATAAATAGAAAAGTTTGCCATTCACCTTGTATTAGTTTCAAATTTCAGCAAAGTTGAAGGCAGCCTTATTTTACAGCTTTTATTGAGTTGCAGATGAGAAAAGAGGTGTTACTTCAGAAACACTCTGGTCCCTTTCTGGCCATTAATGAAGCATTGTCCTGGTCACAGCACTTTATCATGATCTATGAATCTCTGATTTTGATGCAATAGAAAACCAATCACTTGCAACAAGTCTCGAGGCAATGCATTAGTCATCATGTCTTTGACACCACCTCAGAATTGGGTCATTCTTCTGAATTAAAAGGGCTCATTTGTAAACATACACTTGCAGACAAAGAAAGAGACACGTACTCTTCTTATTTTGATGTATGAAAGAATAAAGCAACAGTGCTTAGGTGAATTAATGCCTGGCCTCAGTGCTGGGACACTCTCATCTAGCACATGTGCATGGAAACGGAAAGGGGAGATGCAAGTGATTGAGTACTTTTCTTAAATATGAAATGTGAACATTTGTATTTCTTATTAGGATTATTTCTCTGAGCCGCTGAATCCTAGTCAACTTGTGAAAACAAACATTTAATGTCTAAGTTCTGTGAAATGCCAATAAGTCGCCAGTATGTTTCCTCCCTTCATTTTTCTTTGTCTTATTTTTCATTACGCCTCTCTTCTCAACATGACTCAGGTATATATCTTTGTTCTCAGCTGGAGAGGCTCAAGTCAAGAAACTTAATCTCTGTTGCTCAATGGAAAGTCTCTGTCACCTGATGGGGTCTGACGGTTATTGAGCACCCGGGGTGTATTCAATAAAGCAAAAGTTTGTTCCTGATTTAGTTCAATAAAGGAGCACTCTGTATCAATTTGTCCATGAGACGTATGTCCCGCATAACTGACAGTGAATTACCACATTCTCAGAAGATGATGTCTCAGAAGATAAATGCACTTTTATCCAAAGAGCTGAACTCAAGTCAAAATGGATGGGAACTTTTGTTTATAATTTTGGAGTCAGTAGCATCGGAACAATATGAATCAAGGTCCCATTTGGATTATGTTTTTCAGAGGGATAAAATGAACTGCAACCCAGGTATTCTTATGCAGATGACAGAGAATGGTTACTTTTTAAGTACAGTGTTTATCCATCGTTTACCTCTGCTGATTCGCTGTTATTTCATTGCTTTTTTGTAAACAGCACTCAAACCACTCCCTTGAAACTCTGAGCTGTGATTTATCTTTTCATTATTTGGTCCAATGCATCTTGACACCTAGTTCTGAAGCTTATCCGTAGTCCCAGACACACCGAGGGACTAATTGTTGCAATAATGTCTATTCGGAACCCCAGAGCAGCCAGGCTAAGAGACAGGAACAGTTTTAACAATTTATTAAATTCACAAAACAGGGTGAGGGAATAAATTCATGGTTCATGCAATGGACTGGACAACACTGGCTTGAGCAAAAAGACGTGGAAAGTGGGAAGGGTCCGATGTACCGTGGGGTCAACTTGCGGGACTCGACCTGGAGGGGCAGGTCTTGCAAGGAGAGGGAGACCTTTTGCCCTGGGGTGTACACAGGTGTGGGGGAGCAGTGACAGTCAGCAAGGCGTTGGTGTCTGGTGTAACAGTGCTGCCTGAGCCTCCCTCCAGACCTGGCAGCAGGACCACGATCAGAGATGATATCCAGAGGAATACCGTGAAGCCTGAATACATGAAGTATGAGAAGATCTGCAGTCTCTAAGGCAGAAGGGAGTTTAGGAGGAGGGACAAAGGGGACAGCCTTCAAGAATCTGTCCATAATGGTCCAAATAGTGTTGTTACCTCCAGACAGAGAGAGGCTGTCTGGAGGTAATGTGGGACCAGGGCCATGAAGGCATCGGTAGGCATCGTTGTGCAAGAGAACAAGTGGAAGTTGATGGGAGGCTTTGCTGCGGGCACAGACAGAGCAGGCATTGACAAAGACACGAACGTCGGCTGCCATGGAGGGCCACCAGAAACGTCATCTGATAAACTAAGGTACGTTGGACCTCAGGATGGCAGGAAAGCTTTGAAAAGTGCCCCACTGCGATTATCTGTCATGGTAGGTGATTGTAAAGTCATACCAACTCAGGAAAAGGGCCCACCTGGCCTGATGTGGGTTGAGCTGTTTGGTGGACCAAGCTACTTGAGGTCAGTCCAGACGATTAATGGCTGAGAGGCCACCACTCCTGGAGAGCCAAGACCACCACCAACAATTTACGGTTTCCTACGAGAAATTCGCATTTCCCTGCCTTGATAAATAGTTTGTCATAAGATTTTCATATGACAGTTCAGACGTGAATTTTGTGTGACTCTGAGAAAAGATTAGAATATCATCAAAGAATACAAAGTTTAACTTGTTTAGCACATCATTTATGAAAGCCTGAAATACAATGGGGGCATTGGTTAGTCCAAATGACATGACCATATATTCAAAATGACCTATGGGGTTCTAAATGCAGTGAATATAAAACCAAGGGAGTGTCGGGGGAAAACAGGTTTCCTGATGGTTACCAAAGTGGAGCACAGTGAGGAGAAACATTTGGTGGGTGATTTGAGCCAGGAGTCTACCGTCAAAAGCATTTAGTGATTGGGGTATGGATAAGGAAACTAACGGGATGTTTGCTTGTGTGACAAGAGCTGAATGGGATGTTTGTTTGTGTGACAAGAGCTGAATTGATGAAATTATCATCTGAACCAGAGTTGCTTAGGGCTGAGAGGAAAATGGAATGATTTTGCCATTGGAGAAAAGCGTTAATTAACAAGTGAGGGGGGGGGAACTAGAAGTGATGGAAACCATTCGGCTCACCAATGATCCTCCACTCACTGATGTGCCCTGGCTTTTGGCAGGGAAGGACAGGATGCCAAAACATGTCCAGCTTGACCACAATAGAGACAGAGACCGGATTCTAATCGGCTGGAGTGAGGCGAGAACAGTATAGTGGCATAGGTTCGGCAGAAGAAACTAGAGGAGGAGAGTGATATAGAGATTTGGGAGTGACGAGTGAATTAAATGGGACAGGGTGAGGTGAACGGGAAGAGGAGGCTTGTGATCGGTTAATTCTCTCCTTGATATATTGGCGAAGGCGAGTATTGAGTCTGATGGAAAGTGAAATTAATGTGTTTAAAGCCGAGGCTTCATCTCTTGCTGCTAATTCGTCCTTTACTTTCTCTAATAACCCACGTGTGAAGGCATCCTGTTAGAGCCACGTCGTCCCACCCGCTCTCATTCAAGGGCGTATTTGGGTACTGATTTAGACCGTTGCTACCTTTCCTTGGACAGGATGGTCAAAAACCTTAATTCCTTCTTAATTCCTCTGGATAAGAGTGACAGATGGGAGAATCTCTATTCCAATAATGCGGCAACCCATCTAGCTGTGTCCCTGGATAATAAACTGATGATGTAAGCTATGCATACCTGATCTTAACCAAATGAAGATGGTTGTGAATGGAAAGCTAGAGAACGTTGGAGAAGAAACCATCCATGGTGGCTGGTTGAGACACAGGGATGAGGTGTGATGAGATCCGGTAGAACTGTGTGCCTTCATGAAGGGCCTGTATGTGGTCCATGATCTCCTTGAGGTTTTTACTGTGATGTCCTAGGAGTTGTCCTTGTGCTGTGAGTGCTTGTGAGAGTCCAAACCTGCTGGGTCGATCCTGGGCAGTTTGTTCAATTACAATAATGTCTATTTGGGACCCAGGAGCAGGCAGGCTGGAAGACAAGAACAGTTTTCAATATTTTTTTAAATTCGCAGAACAGGGTGAGCGAATAAATTCATAGTTCATGCTGAGGAGATCTTCTTCCACCCATAGGGCAGTGAAAACGAATAATTCCAAAACAGTGACAAAGGTCAGTGAAGGCAGCACTCCTTCCAGTGGTGAGGGACAGTGTGGACCATGCGCAGCTCCAAACCGTGGCAAAGGACAGTGAACAGTTCCACTCCAGGAGGAGGTGGAGGCAGCATCTGGGTCCAAACAGCAACAGTGAAAAACAATGAGTTACCGCATGCAAAGTTGGCAACAAACTAGCGATGAGAGTCTGCAAATCCAGGGTTATATGAAGACAGTGGCTGAGGTGATTTGGAGCGCAGGTGAGTTGATTGCAGATCGTAGACACTAATCTGGTCATTTCTTCCTGATCGAGATCTTCCTGGTGCACTGCCTTGGCGCACCTGTCGTTAAGGCTGTCTCAGAAGAGTGAGAGAAACAAAAAACAGACTTTGGGAGCTGCGTATGGGGGCCTCAATGCCATGAGCTTGTCAAGTGTTTTAAGGCAGCGACAAGTGCAGCCCCTGTCTGAGCTTATTGTTCCGGGGGACTGGTGGAGGCGGGGGAGCGAGCAAAGTCGCCAGTCACAATAAAACGAAACCTTGAACCTCAGAGTTAGAAGGGGGGGAAAAAAGACTATTTTCTCCTGCTGAGAAATATCCCATAATAGCAAGGCAGTGCTCAGTCCGATGGGGGTTGCACTGGGATAGATTTGAGTCATTGTAACAGTGGTATTTGCGGGTCTCATTATTGGCATGGGGTGACTGTTGGAGAAAAAAAAAAAAAAACAGAAGTGAGAGACGACAGCAGAATTGTACGTAGTGTATGGCTGTGCCGACATACATTGTGAGGGAGTTGGGGAGTTAGCAGTAGAATGCTAATCGGCCTCTGGGGCAGTGAGCCATGGCAAATCAGCCGCCTAGGCTGACATTAAACCCCCCCACCCCACCCCCAAAACCCCAAACACACATTTTCATCTTACTACGCACAAGGGAAGAGGAGGTGGTGAAGGAGAGAGGGAAGTGAGTGGAGGGCATGGTGTGATTATGACTCTGTGACAGGGAGCCAAAGAGAGAGTTAACAGAGGAAGGATAAAGAAAAAGATGCAGCAAAAAAACAGCTATACCAAATAAAACAGAAAGCTATACCAAAACAGAAAGACAGACTGGGAGAAATGAAGGAGGGGAACAAGTTGAGTTGTGAAACTTTTTTGGACATCTCACCAATTAATGCCCAATTAAAGCCCAGTAAACTGTTAACACTAATCCCTGCCCTAATTTGTGACTGTTGCAGCTCCCGCCATGCTCTCTGGTTTGTATATGTAGTTTTCAGTGATGACGGAGTGTGATTTTTAACAACAGTAGTTCTGTGTCATTTCTGCATCCCGGCTTTGTACCATGGTAGCGTGACGATTGTATAAGACACAGTAATGTAATGTTACATAATGTGAAGTTAAGATCAAAATTAGTGTGTGTGTGTGTGTGTGTGTGGGACCCATCAGTGCCGAGCGACTACCTGTTAAAAAAATCTAGTTGTTTGTGAACACTTATGGTTCAGAACATCAGCACGCTGACAGGCGATGTGGGTGGTGTGCTGCATTTGCAGGAGGTTGTCGACACGTTGATAAATGCCATCTCTGGCTGTCAATTTAATCCTGAAAGCAGCGCTTTAAAAGCAGTGATGCAAATTATCTTAACTGATATAGACACGATATTGTGCAGACTACATGTAAATAAATAAATAAATAAAATGTGGTGCAAATTTATTTAAGAAAAAAAAATATGTGAATCCTGTTTACCTGTCTATTTTGCAGAGGTTAGATAAAGTGTTTCCTTCAATAATCATACTGTATTAACAGAAGATCAGAGTTGATGGGAAAATAACTGGACTTCCAGCAGTGCCATCCACCTGTAGCTTCACCTCCACTTGGGGTCGCCACAGCAGATCAGCTGCATTTTTCTCAGATCCGCATATTTGATTTGGCAGAGATTTTACATAAACAGCTTAAGAGTAAAAGCAATCCCTAAAAACCAACTATTTGGTGTTCAGTCCTCAGTGGGAGGAGTGATTTCTCCCAACATCCAGCAGCACGAGCTCCCCGTCCTCGTAGATCTTTGTCTGGAAAGGTGTCGACAGTGAGAGCAACAAAACTTTGTGACTAAGGTAATTCGGAGGCAACACAATGCCCTAATCAAGTGAGACACTTCATGAAGGTGTAGAAAAGGTGTAGAAAAGGTGGGAAAAGTTGTTCCGAAACACGCGCACACAGTTGCCGACAAAGACAATGACACACAAACAAATTACTTTGCCCCACTCTGTTCTTTTCGGAGACGTGCTTGCATCAGCATGCTGAGCCCACAGCATCCCTTCTCACCTGGGAGCTGTGTTGGACCACTGAGGTGTGGTAAGATACTACACGCTCCAAGGCACTCGTGACCTTTGAGTTATGGCCACTAGACCCTGCATGTGTATACTGTATGTGTAGAAGTTGAGAGATGCACAGAGACAAAGGGAACAGAAGGCAGGTGATTCCACTGACACTGTAATAAAACTAGCATGAGAATCACTTTTTGTTTCTAGTTGCATCTACTGTATGACTGCCCTTACCTGTACAGAGGCTCGGTGCCTTTTTCTGAAAGTCCGAACACTGTGTAATGTTCCCATTTACATCCAGATCTCGGAGGCTGAGCATCTTTTAGTAGTATTCAAATGCTCCAAAAGTGGAGTCGGCATGCAAAAAGTCTCCTTTTGTAAATTACAACCTTGTTCTTATTAAGTAAATTGCTGTGACGTGGGAGGAAGGCAATAAAGCAAAACAAAAATCAAATCCCATGATCCCCATCACCAGAATCATCCCGCTTTATTTATTATTTCTTATTTCACAAAACTCCCTCTCACTAATAAGTTAAACCAGTTAAACAAACTAATAATGAGAATAACTGCTGCACATGAACTGATTGTCCAATCCTTCTGGGTTTTTTGCTGCATTTGAGCTTTTTAAAAAATGATGCAGCGTTCCCACAAACAACACAAATAATGGCCAAAAACATAAAAATAACACCATTTGTAATAAAGTGGAATTTCCTTTTGTCCTCAAATGACATTTCTCCTTGTATTTTTTTTTTTTTTTTGTGACACATTTACTTGCTTGCGAGGATTCACAAGCAACAACTTTCAACCTGAATAATGCCTTTGCCGTGTCTTGTTTGTTATGAGAGTATATGAACAAGGTAAATAAATTTCTCCTGCGTGGCGTCATCTGTATGGCTCTGACTAGTCTGGAAACATGAATCTGTTTTATTTCTTTGATTTTTGTTTGGTATTAAGAGGCTGGTGTTGCAAGGCTCCACGGGCTCCGTGCAAATGTTTTCTTACTCTCACGCACACAAGAGCCGCGGCCGTCTCCCATAAGATGGAGAGCAATCTGATATCTCAGCAAGCCTGCTCTATTTAAAATATGGTAAAGCCTCCTGCTTTGCTTCTGAGAGATGCTCTCCATGTCATGTGTCTGTGTGCGCGCATTCATGTACTTTACGAGCATGTGTGTTTGTGTGCACTCCCCAGTCTCAGGGATGATGCATAGATTCTGACACTTTGACAGATGAACAGATTTAGACTGCTCGAAGGATCCAGCCTGTTCAATATAGGCAGGAGTGAGGGTGCGTGTATGTTTGTGTGTGACTGCTTGTTTATATGTGACCTGCTTAGATTTGCTAAACGCACAGTTCATTCCACTTTTATTTCTGCTCATTGATACATGAAGTCGTGTAATGGTTAGGGGATATACGGCTGTGTCAGTAACGTTTACTGCTCTGGCTGAGCCAAAGAAAATGCATGTACGAGGCCTTCTGCAAGCTGACGGAGCATGTGTAGGGGTTAACTGCATGCAATTATTAGTGACATCTTCATATATGCCTGGCATCATTCGCTAGCTACACTGTTACTATGTTATTTTAGACTCTTTCCTATTATAACATTTTTAAAAGACCCATGTAGCTTCTCTAGGAATCCAAAAACTACCTGTATTTCAACCAAACCAATATCAATATAAATGTTATCCCTCTTGGCTCAGTTCACGTTCCACTGAAGCAATCATAGTGTATTCTGTTTGTCTTCCCAAACTGTTTGTCTTCCCACTTCCTTAAACTTCATATTTTGACCGACTGTGTCTTCATGATCTTTGACAAGTCCAAAAGGATCACTGAAGTCAAACTGCAGACTCAGACTTCCCTGTCTCCAGATTCCCTAATCCTTGAGAAGGTGACACGATAAGGCAGCACACACTCATACACACAAATCACCTACAGAAAAGAAACAATAATGAAGTTTCTGCATCAATGAGTTGTCATCCCTAACCACCCCCCCACCCCCCCGGCAACTGTGTGCCAGTCCCCGTGCCCCCATCCGGACTCAATGTTCTCCTGTCGAAAACTGCCGAACACGGACAAAAATGCTCACTTTGTCTGTCTAAGCAAATAATTACTCCAATTAATTAGCCATGCTGTGGATTGCTGGAGGCAAACATTTGATTACAAAGAGCTAAAACGCAGCAGAAAATGGCGGTAACGTCACCACTGGAGGGTGCCACTCCAGTGACCTTCTCTGACAAAGCTTGGGAAGCCAGATGATGTATGGGATGAGCATTTGCGTTTGGACATGAGGCACTTTATATTCCCTGGTGTGCCTTGTTGTCTCTTACCGTACATGTTATCAACAAAACATACATTTTTGGCATTATTGAGCAATACTTGCATGGGCGCGTTACTTTCGGTGATCTTGCTTACCCCATCTTTAAAAGACAGCAGGTTATCAAGAGAAGGAACAGTTTAGAGATGTTTGCCTTTGCATTGTGCTTTAAATCTCACCTCTGACCATATATCAATAGCTGCACAGATGTAATTAAAAATAATAAGAGCTTTTACTCATAAGCCAAATCTGCCTGACTTTCAGGTTATTGTTTTCGGGTTATAGCCTACAACTTCACTGTTCTGGCCCCCGTCTCACTTTTCCCTTTACTCTTTGTTCCTATCACAGCATTCAGCTGTTTAAGCTAAAAAAAAGGCTGATGAACCCACAGTCCACACCCAACAGTCTATCACTCAACAACAGGCATTGTTACTGACTCACTGCTCATTCCCAGAGGTTAATCCAGACAGAAACATCACTTTAAGTGAGAATGAGTTTGGCACCAACATTAACCAGGTGGCCAGAAAAACAACCTATATCAGAAGTGACTTTACCTTCATGGCCACAATAAGTGTGCTTTTCATAAAAGGTGAAAATGCATTGTGTTTTTATGATAGTTTCAGTGTCACTGAATCAAAATGTACATCATCACATCCAGTGGGACTATTAAGCAGATTTGTTTGAATTTAGTTGTTTGAATACTACTCCATGCCTGCTCTAGTTTAACAACTGGAAAGCTTGCTATTTGTCATTTATTTACACATAAATCTGCAGGTGACTGCATTTGCACAGCAACCGCAACATGAACCGTTGTGTATAGTTTTGTGTGTTAAGATTCTAATCTCACCCCCCATTCTTTTTACCTGCCCTTGTGGGTTTTCCGGCACCGTCTGGCACCATTACCCACCGAGTGACTAATGAGTCTTACAAATGTGTATTATTTGCATCAAAAGACGGGGACAGATTTCACTGGCGCACCGCACCAGTACCTTAGCAGTGAGAGGCAGTTACAGGTAGGGCCTGTTGATTTACAAACGGAGAGAATGCAGGAACGAGGAAAGGAAAAAATATGTTCTGTTTTTATATATATATATATATATATATATATATATATATATAGAGAGAGAGAGAGAGAGAGAGAGAGAGAGAACCAGTACACTGAATTATTTTTCAAACGTATTATGTGCATCATTTACCTGCTTTGTTATGGTGACATTACAGCAGACCAGCATATGGATCTGCATGCTCAGAAATATGCATGTTGCTGCTTATTGTATCTCCTTTCATCTGTGTGCATGAAATCTTGACTTGCATTTGCATACAGTAATGGCTAATTGCTCACATGGCACCATTCCTTTCTTATGTTCCTCCCTCCTTACCACTCACATTTTACCTTAAAAGTGAATTGGAACTGATCTGTGACCGAGCAGTGAACCTCCCATTTACATTTTTGCCCCCCCCCCAACCTAATTTGGAGCCATAACACATCACTATCACTGAAAAAGAGGGTACACTTTGATATGACATGGAGCAGACTGAAAACAATCACTCCCCCTAGTGGGTACTGGGGGAAAATCAGCTATTTTTACCAACCCAGGAGGCATGATAACACATCCCAGTATGATTAGTATTTAATCAGTTAAATGTACAGTTTGTCGACATGTTTTGAAAATGTGGAAGTGCATCTCGTGTATATGCTTCTGTGTATCAACTGTGCAAACGTTTGTCCCTGCACATCCACTTGAGTAGGTTTTTATACTGTGTAGAGTCCTTCTGTGTTACAGCAGCAGAGCATGAATCAGCTCAGCACATTTTGAGCACTGACACTCGTCACAAAACATACTTTCTCCTTTTGTGCTGGCAGAATAGAGGGGGAAAAAAAGGTCCAATTTGAGCAAGTGAGTGCCTTAATTTCATTCCCATTTTCTGATGAGCTTCCTCTTGTTTCATTTTTGCACTATTTCAAGGTTGTTTTGCTTCTGCTTCATTTTGTTATTATCATTAACCAATATGGCTTCATTTCCACATGCAATATGTCCCCTCAATTTCCCTTTTGCACAATCACTGATTGTCTCAGAGCAATGAAAATTCTATATTGTGCTTTCTGGAGCAGTGTTGATATTTTGGACTTACCACATGCAGAATTCCCTCAATGGTGATGGCCTTTAATGATAATGGAGTTTATATGTCAATTATTCAGATGGTGGACATACATGGCTGGGCTCATCCTCGTGCGGGGGTCAAAGAATGTGATAAATACAAATATCCAGTTGGAGCCACATCCCTTCCGTCATGCCACACCATGGGCGGTTGGGTCGTGTAACTAAATATATTCACTACAGCATTTTAATGCTCTTCAACACTCACCATGGGTGTAGAGAAGGTAATTTAGAGCTTTGTAGCATAACTGTGGCATTTTTTTCTGATTAGACAAAAGACAGACATGACTTAACAGACTGAAATCTACCTCATGACTGGCTCTCCAGGTGTGGATTGGCCCAGTGGGCCAAACCATGGATTAAATTACTATCCCAGTCCATGTGATGGGACTTTGTGAGAAGCAGATAAGGCAAAACCCAACATCCATTCCTGACTTCTGTCCTTTTCCTCCCCCCGTCTTCTCAATCCCATCTATAGGCTGCGTCTCACACCCACAGGAAGCAGCAGAGGCCGTCTCGATAGCATCCGCCATCTATTTTATTTTTTCTTATTCTTATTTTTCAATTTGGTGGCTGGGGAAAGGTCAGGATTAGTTATCGACGTGGCTGTGTCTAAGCCAGAGACGGGGGAACCACAGCCACTGCCGTGGGTCCCCTAAAGCCATTTTCCTCAGTCCCAGCAGTGGCCTAATCTGTGTGGAGGTGTGTAAGTGCATATGCCTGTGAAAGAACTTCTGTGTGTGTGTGTGTGTGAGAAACTGCATGTGTACTCCAAACATGTATTGGTGTATCTACTTATTTGTGTGTAGCTTTGCATGCACGTGTGTTTGTGTGTGTGTGCATGTGTTTTCCCGTTTTGCTCTTCATGTTTGTTGGTGGATATGCCTTCACTTTTGACTCAATGTATACGCATGGTTGCACACAGGGAAACTAGGGAGGTTAATAAATGACCATGAGTTGATGAATTGTTGTGAAGAATTTAACCGATTAGGAATTTATTAATTATTAACCAATAATATCTGTTTTATAATGTGTCATTTCTCTGGAACTCATATCATTCGTTTGTCCTCGAAAAGAAATTCCAGTCTCTTGTGAGTTCCTGGTAAGATAAAAGTTTGATGATTATATACTGTGTAGTTATAATTTCTACCAGTAGAGGGAGCACATGAACCAAAGCATTACCATAAACTGCAGAAGAAGATAATGTGAAGCTAGAGGAAGCAAACTCTCAATTGCACCTTCACAGGGACATAGCGCCATGACTCAGACAGAGGAGAGTGCCCTCTCATGGTGTATAACTTGTGAAGCAAATGCATCTAACAGCACAGAAGTGGAAATAAACATTTTCAGAGCGAGAGTTTCTCTGCAGCTTTTTGCAAGCAAGTGATGCAATATTTTATCAGCTTATATGCCGTCAAGGCATAATGTAAGAAAAAGACACGTGATAACTATCTGTTAAAACTCCCTGTATGTAACCTTTGTCACCAAACAGAAGCAAAAATAAAAAGCTGCTGTACTGAGAGACAGATAATAACGAGGAGTGAATAGAATTTATCAGCAGTATGTGAACTACTTTAAAACTGGATTGAATGTGACATACAGTTTATATTTAAAGATGATGCACCGCAGTTTTAATGAAATTGTGCAAAACTTGCAACCCTAAAGAAAGAAGCCCATCAAGACGTCAAAGATTTTCAACATTTGAGTGCTTCTCAGATGCTGTTATTTATAATTTAATTCACAATGTTGACTCTGTTGCTGACTTTACTCAATGGCAGAGTCCAGTCTACCAACACTTTTCTTCTTTTTCCCATCCATTCCCAAACAAGCGGTGATCCCCACAGTGAGCAGCTGCTGTCTCATAGTCCCAGGCCTGTGAAATGATGATAGAGGAGCACGAGACCCTCACCCATCAGTCTTTATCACTGAACCCCCCACCCCCCCACCACCATAGTCATCCCATATGCTCGACTGCGCTCTGGTTGTGGTCACTGACGGTGACAGATGCTCCTGGGTGGACAGAGCTGGAGACCCCTCCCCCAAAGTCATTTCAGCCTCCACCTGCTAGGTGGGTCCCCAATCAAGGCCACTAAAGCGTGGTACGGTTCAGTTTGGTACAGTAGTGTATGCATTTTTTAAGGACCGGTACCAAAATATCGAACCCCAACCGTTCCATTCTTTGGCACCCTTCCCTTGGGGTACCACAGTAAAATAATACAGTAAGCAGTAAGGTCATGGTGGAACTAGACTGGCTCAACCCTGGACAGTTGGCTGATTGGGCGACAGAAAAACGCCACTCCTTTGTGATTGGTGTAAATATCCCATGGACGTCAAGGCAAATGCCTGCAGTCTATTCTGATACAAAAGCTTGACGTCTTGTGGAAACTAACGGCCACAAACTGAGCAGTTTTGTTGTCTGTCATGTCGCATTCAATGTCCTTGTTTGTTGTCATCACACCGGTATGACGTCGTGCTACACAGTCAGTGGGCACAGTCCACACCCTGTCTATCAAGTAAAGGTACTCTTCTCAGTTGAAAAGCAAGCCTGACCCAGGGCTTTACCATTCCAAACTGTACCGTACTGTTCCAAACTGGACTGTAAACACAGCATAAAGGTCAGAAGAGAAATAGTGATGGGAGGAATTGTTTCACAGAATTTGAGAGGTGGAAAAAGAAGGTGGGAGTTTCCTTGTGTTTCCAACAGGCTTTGTTTCCTTCTTGTCTGACAGGCTTAAAGCTGCTAGAGTGGTGTGACTTGTTTCATGTCATCAATTTATTTGGAGGAGTGCATTGCATTATTTAGACGATGCTTTATCTCACCCTCAGAATCCTTATCCTGACGAGATTGGCACCGAATAGCATTCCTATCTCTTGCGCTCATCAAGGCGTCTCATTTATTAACTGAAAGGAATTCTGAAGAGAGGCTGATATGCGCGGATGATTAGATGCTCAAAATTGTGATGCTATCTGTCAGCGATTGGTTTTCGCTCATCTCTCTCTACTGTAGCCGCTAGATCTTTAAAATACATTAGCCACATACTGTAAGAAATAAATCAAACAAATGGATCAGCTGGGCTAAATAGTTGTCAGAAGCCTTACAATTCCTTATGAAGACAGATCTGCCTCTTATGGAGGCAATCAGGTATGGAACTTATCATAACAGAAATTAGGAGTGAGACCCATTTTTATTCCACAACCCAAGGCCATATTTCCATAAAAACTAATGGCCAAGTATATTATTCTGCTATACTGACTTATGTGCTAGCTCCTCTGTATTTAAAATACACACACACACACATATATATAATGCTAAAATTGCTAAGAATAATGTGGTATTGAATCCTGAGATAAAGTGGAGCAGGATAATATGAAGAGTATGTCATTAATGTGCAATGTCCTAATAGTCAGTAATATGTCCTCACATGAAAGGGGACGTTACTATATGTGCAGACATGTGTTGTGTGTGTGTGTGTGTGTGTGTTCTGCTTTTGATGCACATGTTTCCAGATCTGCTTCAACTTTCTCCGGGAAAATCAGCGTTTTGACCACCTCACTTTGTTCCGAAGGGTAAAATTCAGTGATGCCAGCACAAGACTACCCTTTTATTTACCTTAAAGGCAGGTCACTGATTAAAAATGTTGTATGTTGGAGTAAGCAGTGTTGGAGTAAACATTGCTGGTTTGAAATTTGCAAAAGACCTTGCGTTGACAGGAAACTTTGAACTTCAGGTAGTGTCGTGCTCACAATGTTAAGACTGCATTGATTTAATACGATTATGTGTTCATGTCGGCTATGAACAAATGAGGCTGGAGATGTGGTTGACTGTGCACTGAAATGAAAGGCGGGGACTAAACAAAGAGCTAGAAAAAGTGCTGTCATAGCAAACGGATATTAAAATGCAGAAATATATATTATCTGTTTGGATGCAAGGACATAGTATGGGACAGTTCATATATGTAAGTCACACACATGTAACTCTCTCACTCAGGTGTCCATATTCCAAGTCTCACTATGCATCTGTGACTGTGGATGTGGACCCACTCCTTCTGCATCCCCTCAACCCCGATTCTACTGCTGAACACTGTGATGATTGTTTTGAGAGTTAACCTGCACAAGGTAGACAGTTGGCATGTGAAAATATCTTCACTGTAAAACCTTCTCCCCCTACACGGAAATGGGAGTGGGGGAGGAAGAGGGGCCCAGCAAGCCAAAAGGCCATTAAAATCAGCGATCATTTATTTCCACTCCTTCGTCTAATCCATCTCTCTGGGGAATGGTTCTGTCCTTATCCACCCAAGGCTACCAATCTATTCTCCTGTCTGTCTCCA
Organism: Brachirus orientalis; assembly: GCA_016785285.1. Lineage (NCBI taxonomy): Eukaryota > Metazoa > Chordata > Actinopteri > Pleuronectiformes > Soleidae > Brachirus > Brachirus orientalis. The sequence continues at coordinate 1,478,561 of JAFBJR010000104.1, read as the reverse complement.
TGCATCAGAATGAACGTGTGAAACAGTCAGACATGTTCTCTTTCTTTTACTGCATTCTCTTCTTCTGTTTCTCAGTGACTCGACCCTGCTTCCTAATTTATGTGATTTATCTCTCTCATTGCCCCACATCTTTCTGATTTCAATTTTCCTCTCCTCGGAACCTCTTTCTTCCTTCCTTCCTTCCTTCTTTCCTTCCTTCCTTCCTCTCCCCCTCTCCCCATTTCACTGTCATCTACATGGATCCAATTCAAATCATATCAAGACAAGAGAGGAGCAAAAACAAGACTTTGTCAATGGCAATTTAATCTATGGCGAGTAAGGTGTATGCATGTTCCAGGAAGCTGTCTGATTATATTTGGATTTGTGCAGATCTGGTTGCTGCTCACTTATAGAAAAACGAAAAATTATACCAAAAGAGACAGCTGACTCATTTGTCACAATGTACTCTAATTTTTCCGAGATTTGTCTTCTCTATATTCGTCCAGACATTTTTTTTTTCTCAGCGAGTGATGTTTATTTAAGTTTTGATAAATTAGTTTTTGCTCAAAGAACGGGTGTAGTTGCACAAACGGCGGGGGGAGGGGGATTCCCCTCCCTCGCCGACCTTGTATTTTTGAGAAGATAAGAATGAGGGGGGTGTGAAGTAAGCAGCTCATCATTCACTGCCTCACTAGTCATGAAAAGCCAGAGAATAAAAGTAGTGTCTCATACCAAGGTCCAATTCCCCATCGGGCCAGATCCCTCAAGGTTAGCCACACCATTGTGCTGTCACATTAAGAAATAAAAAACTCTCATCTGCCTCCCTGCGTGACACAAAGACATTGTGCTAATGGTCCCACTAAACAGCGAGTGAATATTTATTGACTATTGTAACCTATGTGTAAACCACTACTGTCACCAACCAGGTGAATTAGGTGATGAGCATTCCTGGTTGTGGATTAATATTAGGTAAGATTTCTGAAAAGGTACCTTGCACCCGTGCGCATGGATTATTTTCATAATTGATTCATCGTTTGACCTATAAAATTATTGTTTTCAAACCTTAAAAAGAATAAATTTCATAAATGCCTTGTTTTGTCCAGGAAGCTGAATTGTCTGACAACTTGTTTAATTACGAAAAGCCAACCTCAAACCTATTTACCAATTATCAAAATAATTGAAGATTGATTTAGTAATTAGTAGTAATCAATCAAACACTTAATCGTTGCAGCCTGTCCACATTCAGAGACATGCCTCATCAAAAACATCAAAAACATAAGTGATTTTTGTTGCAAAGGTATGCACCAGACTTTTTCGAGCATCTTTTCTTTTCTTTTTTTACACTGAAGGTAAAGAGAGGACTAGGGTGATGTTAAACATGTAGAATTGGGCCAGTAATTAGATTAATAAGACCAAGATGAGCAGCAGACCAGGGACTGAAACCCAAAATTCCCTCATCCTTTGAGAGTGTGGAGTGAAACACATTGTGGTGTCTGTTCAAAGTTTAAATGAAGCCTGAAAAAAGTTTCTACGCTGTGGTTCCTCCGCTCATTTTGCCCCCCTGACAGACGTGAATCCCCGTTGCTCATCTCTGTGTTCACCAGACTAAGAAGATGTTCAGCAGAGGTAATAATGAAGGAAAACTTGTGAAGCTCTGCGACGGGGGGGGGGGCAAAAAGAACTCGTTAAGTAAGAAAAGGCCCTTTAGGATTACTTAACTTTGGCTGCACAAGTTTCATATCAGATTTTCTTTGATGCAGATAGTAATTTTTATAATATAGATTCCTTTATTAAAATATATAGGTCAAATATGGCAAAGGAAAGGAAAGGAAAGGAAAGGAAAGGAAAGGAAAAGGGTTTTTTCTCTGAAGAAAAGCACAAGGTACAATAGTGAGGCTTTATTTTTCCATGCTAAAATAAAAAAGTGGTATTTTATAACACATACATGATTATATGTTTGTTTTGCAAAGTATGGTTTATCACAGAGTTGCTGTTTTGGGGTATTATCATGGGCCATGTATTGCATAATGTATGATGTCAGAGTCACTATGCTGCCCAAATGTTCAACATATTATTACTATTATTATTTATTTATTATCTATTTATTGGTACCAGAAGGACAGACACATTAAAGATCCGAGAGTGGCACAGGATGAAAAGTCAAATGATCACTGATGTTGTTTTACTTCTTATCCAACAGTTTAGTTTAGTTTTACTTTAGTTTAGTTTCAGTTTATGGCCTTCAATCTTAAGTAATCTTAACTCCCTTAAGTTGGTGGACCATACCGACACTAAAGTTGGTGGACCATACCGACACTAGTATCCCTATAACCGGGGTCAATATCTATCTAACCAGCCAAATTGTCACACTTCAACATTTATGACAATAGTTAGTACTTTTATGATTGCTTTTCCTAATATGCCAATTCTAACTAAACATAAAACTGTGTAGTGTCGAAAAACGTCAATTGTCATGTGTAGGATTACTTACAAAATGGAGTAGCTATAAATAGTTGTATAGGTCTCATTTGTCTAGCTTGAAAATGGTAAATGTTAATAAGAAATAGGCCGGTTCCAAGCAATAAAGTTTTGAACAAAGTCCAGTGCATTGCACAGCAGTTCATTTATTTTATGCCTCGGTAGTCTACAAAAGTCGACAGCAATCAGCCCTCTGGGCCTGATGAGCACAAACACAATGATATCAGCTCTGTGTCATTCAGTTCTCTGCAGAAATCAGGAGATAATGTGTTGCGAAGTAATGGCCTCATTCTCGCCAGTTTGCATTTATGTTTCCTGAACATTACTGCGGACCCTCTCGAAAACCGGGTGCTGTAAGATCCAGCTCCACAAGAACCTACAGGCTAAAGCCAGTGATATTTGAACTTGGCACGGTTCATTACATTTGCTCGCACGATTGCAGTCATCTAAACTTGGACATTGTTAACTTTCTCAAGACCAAAAGGCATAGTTTGTACACGTGTACACTGACCATCGCTGTGAAATTGCAGTCAGAAACACACGCACATCAACTTTCATCTGATTGAGAATTCTGGAGCTGGATTTGCTGACTGGTGTCTGGGTCGTCGATGATGTTTGCAGTGAGACGCGTGTCTTCATTTTCTGAATGGACTCAGTTTTGTCTCTCCAGACTAAGAATAGTCTATGAACTTCTCTCCATTGCCTTGTCATCTCTGGAGACGTCCAAAACTAGCAGCAGTGGTAGAGATTGGAGATTTGCTCTGTCTCATTCAAACTACCTTTTGCTCTGCTTTCGCAGCAGTTTTGAAACCAGTCTCTTTCTCGCTCTCTTTCGCCCCCCCAGCCACATACTTTTCAGCAAATGTGGTGTGCTTCTACTGGAAATGTCTTTCATCATTACATTTTTTTGTTTGCTGGCTTCTCGCCTCAGATCAAACATCCCTGTAAGCTAACAGTAGAAGTGGTGACAGCAAACAAATGTGTCCACACACTATTACGTTCTCTCTTTTCCACTGAGACTTTTCCTTTTTTGTGAGGTAGAAGCTATCTTCGGAAAACACTTGTACCAGGTCATGATGTATATGACGCTCTTTTAAGTTGACGTGTTGCAACAAGTTTTCTATTTGGTTTATAGGTTGATAACTTTTTTTTGCAAGAAGAGAGCTGTCGACCGCTGCTTGAGAACAAGACAGAGCTAAAAAGTCATGAAATTAAACATTGCATGTTGATTTCATGCATGTTGATTTCAAATACTAAAATTAAGACTTGCCATGTCAGGACTTTGACATGCCAAACTGCACTGTGGCTCAGTTGCTTTGCTTTGCACGTGCAGACGTCGAGAGACGTTCAAATTTCCAGGCATCAGCTCAAGCGTCAGCCAATGAAATTCCAGCACAGGGACGAGCAAATCAAACCGCCAGCACCTACATGCAAGTCCAGCACTGATGTACCTTTTCATGTTTGACTGACAGCTGCTGATCTGATCTCGCTTAAACCAAAAAGCTACTAAGGCAGGTGAACTGTCACCAGAGGTGGGAGTGGACTGAACCACCATTAAACCTGAAAATTGGTCATGAAGCCTTTTGTTCTCCAAACATCATAAGTTTGCTGGAACTTTTAGTAGGAGGGGAGAGGATTTTTTATTGTGCTTTATATATTTTGTATGGGTCACACATTTTAATTTCAGTTATTTCTACACTGCTGATTTGATGGGACAAGTTGAAATTGGGGTTATAGTGTGGTCATGTATATGGGCCCAGCATGAATTATCTTTGGAGGATATATAGAGTGTTCTGCCCCTGCTAAAAGGCTGTCCTATAGTGGAAAATGAATACAATTGGACAAATAGAGCTTTAGCTGGCTTTCAAAACATGAAAGTACAGTAGGAGGGCCAAAACTCCTTGGGGGTCCAAGATTTTTTTCACAAATGCAAAATAATAGCACAAGTGTGTGTGTGAGAGAGAGAGATGTGTGGGGTATGGTGGGGGTGTTATCATCAAAGGCACCTCATGCTTCAACTCGTTTCCCTTCGTTTTTCCCTTCTTCTTTCTCCTCTTATTCTCTGGGTTGACATGGATTAATTACAATCCTGCACAATTTACACCCTGCTGGAACTGTTTTGATGAATAAAGAGCGCTTGAAACGTGAGACCAGTGACAGGGCTTTAGAATGCTGAACTGCTTTACACGTGCCCACACCTCTGCTGCCTTTGCGGCGAAACATGCTCACAAGGCCAGGCTCTTTGGGGAACTCCCAGGCCTTTAAGTGACAAAATGCCCCTCATTCAGATGAAGGTGAGCGATGTTTAAGCACACGGGATCTGTTCTGTTTTAGCCTTTCACAGCCCTGTGTCGAAATTACAAGCACGCCTCTCAGCCTCTGCCGCTGCTGTAAAACACTGCTGTTTTTGAAACCTAAGATGGGGACAACATATATGACATAGCCAGACGTGAGCATGCAAAATCTCTGCTTCTAGGATGTGGACTCTGAGGCATGCTTACAGGAGAGTCAGACGCCTCAGCCAGAGCCAGCCTGGCGCTGCCAAGGAGGTGTCAGCAGCAACTGGCAAGGCGGGTATCCTGCAGCCCACATGGCTGCTCTGCCTATGAATAGTGCTTTTGTCAAAGGTGACAGTGAAGACACTTGAGAGGACCACAATTAACACCTCCCTAAAATTAGAATGCATGACCCTTGAGCTTCTGGCCTTCCCCCCAAAAAAATTACCTCCCTTTATTTTCTTAAAAACATTAAATGTGTTAGAAAAAAACAGTGATTTTGCCAGTCATCTCCAGGACTGTATTATTGGGGCGACCGCATGTCAGAGGCCACAAAGCAGCAGCCCAGACAGTCACACGTGTCCACTCAGGTTAACTGGGTGGGAGCAATTGCAAGAGGAGAGGGAGCCATCTTGGCTTGGAGTGACCGGTAGATCAATGCACTTAAAAGGCAGAGGCAAAGGTCAGGCTGCTCAGTGGCAGCTCAGGGATTCTCTGTGACAGCCACCAGGATGGTTTTGAGCCACCACCTTCATTTGACCACACACTCCACAGCTATAGCTATATATTTACACTGTGGACATTGTTTAACCTCTGCAACATTTGGAAAATGGTTCCAAAATGCATTAAACACAGGCGTACAAGTGCAAATGACAGTGCTTTCAACATATTTTATGCTTAAAGTGCTTTAATGCTATTAGCAATTTGCCCCAGATGAATGAAAGCAATAGCATTGTCTAGGTTTTTAATAGCCATCTCCCCACAAAGACTCCATTGGCTCAAGGATAGAGCTGTTATGTACTGTATAACAGTGTAAGGGGTCTGGACACCTGCTATGAATACTACTCCTGCTGAGTGGCATACTTGGCAGGCTGCAACCAAGGCCACAGCTTTTATAGCAGTCAAACCAACAAAGGGCCATCCAGACCCCAAGGTTGTGTATTTTGCTACACCCTCTTTTACACATGACTTTCTTTTTCATCCTCCACCCCTGTCACCATCACTCCTTCCCCTATTTTCCTCATTTAGCAGTGTATAATATGAAACTGTCCCACAAATCCGACTGAATTATAGATTTTGTGAGGCGAGTGTGTGTGTGTGTGTGTATGTGTGTGTGATTTGGCAGCGAGATACAGTTACAGCAGGACACAAACAAGATACCGAGCCAAATACCCCGCTGTGCATTCAAATTGGTCGCTGTAATTTGACAGGCCACTGTCGAGCTCATCGTCGGGATTAGAGGAGCCCGAGACGCAGTTTATTTGTGTCCACTTGGTTGTCGAATATCTTCACTTTTTGTCCGCAGCTTATCGTCCCCTTCCTCAACTGCCGCTGTCACCCAACTATGTCGTTAATGGTAATGGAACTTCTGTCAGGAATTACCCTCTTTTGATGTGATCCCTCTGTCACTGTTGGTCCAAACAATCTAGTTGGGGATTTATTAGAGAGATTATGTGCATATCTTGACAGCCACACTGTTAACTTGGTGCCAACATATTTAAAGCTGCAATGTATAACTTTTAATGATTGTTGATGTTAAAGAAAGAAAGAAAAGACGTAATATTATTTGTACGGTGCTTTGCTCAGTGGCAGGTAGCACGAAACATCTGTAACTTTAAACTGTTGAATAACTTGGTTTTTGAGCAATGAAATTTACGTCCTATATTGTGTTTTTGGTCATACTCCAACCTGTTTGCAATCTTGCTTTGTTGCCTCCTTCTTTCTTGATATATAACATTTCACTTCCTGTGTACAGAGTGGAAATGTCACCAGACAACACCATATGTAAACACTGTTATCCTAAAAGATACAGTGAGAGTTGTGTGGAGCTGATGAGTCTAATTGACAATGTTTGACCATTTGACAATGGTTAGAATGTAATGGACATTAAATTTTTACGCACTTCAGCTTTAATGTTGACATAAACTTTGTCTGTGAGAATGGTGAGCTTCACTTTGCTTGCATTTCACCAGATGTGGTTTCTTTGGCAGTCAATATTACAATAACTGTAGTGTATTTACAAAACCAATTGAGACCAGTGAAAAACATCAAAAATCATTACTGTCACACATTAATTCCTCCACTTGTAAAGAGTGCTGCACAAACACAGAATTACTTCCCTGTTTTCATGCAATCCCTGTTTTTTTCGGGATCACTGGATGCCAAACAGGCAAGAAAAATGACCAGCATGCTCTTGCTACTCCCCTGAGAGGTGAGTCCTGCACACAGGGATGTAGCTATTACTTATCATCATCAAAAAGTGCTTGTTTTGTGATAATAAGGGCCTGGGATAGAAATCTCAGCTAAAGGGAGAGAGGGGACAACCTGAAGTAGCAACGGAGGAATCCTTTCTCTGCTTACCCAAGCATTTTCTGCCTGTGTGAAACGGTGGGCCAGCACTAAGACCCGGCTTAGCCCAAAATAGAGGGAAATAGGGAAAAAACTGTTATTAGCCACGGTTAGAAGGATGAAATGAGATAGAGAATAACAGACAACAAGTTCAGATGTGCTTATTGTGCAAGAGACAATCGTCAGGGAATAAGGAGAGAGGGTATGATAATGCGTTACATTTTAGCTTCTTATTATATTCATGCATCTGTTATGGCAAAAAGGAATATTGTTTATGTATGATATTGCATGAGAAGAAACAGAAGAGCTTGTGAGGCCTGCCATGAAGGAAGTAAAAAAAAAGGCTTTTGAGTGAACAATCTTTATTGTTTATTCCCTCACTGTGTATTTCGTCCCTGCAGTATTCACAACCTGAAGCATGGTCACACTGCTAATAGCAACGTTCAGCCCAAAGGGAATGTCACATCCCATACATTTCCATCTGTATTTTTTTCTTTTTTTCTTTCTTTCTTTTCATTGTTGTGGGTCAGGTGGACTGTGCACCCTGTGGGAAAGCCGGACAGCTCACCAGTCAACATGAAACATAACTCGTGTCATGCTACGTGGGGAGAAAGTTCACACAATACATAAATTTAGGGTCATATGTTACAGTTCCAGCAGGGGTCACACACGATAATAGCCCTGGTTGTGATGCAGGCCTTATCTGCAAAAGTTCTCAACAGCCCAGCGTGCGGCTCCTCGTCTCCCTCTGCAAGCAGTTCACGTTTCTTGTTTGTTTTATCTATTGCCATTCAGCTATTTGAGTTTGACATTAGGTTCATGACCACTTCAATTCACCTCCTGGTATCTGATGATTCCGTCGCTCACGCTTCTCTAATGTATGCAAAGAGGGGAGAGAGAGAGAATACATGTCAGAGAAAAGGCACGCGTCCCATCTGATTACAAGGTCTTTTCTGATGAATCACGCCGCAGTGGACATCTCAGTGATATCAAAAGCCGCTCTCCATCTCACTACTTTATTGTACACAAAAAGGCACAGCAGATCACAAGAGCCAGGACTCATAAAATCAAGAATTTATTCACGGTGTCCGTTGATGAGCTGATACTTCAGCATAATGGGGGTGACATGCAAAAAAAAAAGCCAAGTGCATCTTCAGTGTAGAATCATTATTTTTTTTTTTTTTTAGGTTTGTTTATAATAATTTGGTAACAAAGGAATAAAGCTGTTGAAAACTGAGTGGAAGAGGCTAATAAAAGGGACGCTGACAGAAATACCTTTCTTGCCACAAGCATTTCTCTATTTTGTGCAGGTTCCTCTAGTGGTCACAAGCAGTAAAGCTATACCTGCAGGTCCGGGGGGGGGGGGGGGGGGGGGGGGGGGCGGGGGGGGGGGGGGGAGACAGGGAGGAAGAAAAATTGAGAGAATGAAATAAATATCTATTTAAAAATAGCCTCTCAGCATGGCAAAGAGAGATTTGAAGATATTATCCTCAAAGGCTGCTGTGAGTGAGGCCTGGAGAATGGAAGGCTGTCTGCAGTGAAATATGAAAGGCACATACTCCCTGACAGCCTATGGCTTTTCCTGATACTGCCAACACCAGCTCACTGGAGTGATCCATAGACTCTTTGTGGAGACTTGTGATATAAATGCTGAGGGCTAGATGTTGAAGATCCTCAGCTCGCTGCTGCCCCACCCTTCCTCGTCACCGCCTCGCCTGCCGCATGGGGAGAATTTGTTATGTTCCCTCTCGTACGCCTGCCTCAGAAACATCAGGACGGCAGACGGGGGCAAGTCGACTGACTTGTCCTTGTCCCTTTTCAATTTGACAAGGCAAGCAGCCTTGGGGACTTTCCAGTCTATTTTCAAATTGACCATTTATAATCAGTTTTCTAAAGGAGAAAGAAAAGGGTGGAGGAGTCGCGCTGTCCCTGTGTTGCTGTGGAAAGTGGAGAGCTGGGGGTTGGGAGATGATAATACAGCAGCGTGTTGTCAGATGTGTCAGCAGGTAAGATGAATGAAGAATAGGGAGTGGGTGCATAAAAGGGAATGCACAGTGGGGAATTGACCTCTATTCAAAAAGGAAAGGGAGGAAAAAGATGAAAATATATCCATATCCTCAAGCAAATAAACATATACACCCTCACTTTGAAATATTCATAACCGCTCTATGAGCCCGAATATGAGAAGAAAAGTTGGGCTGGAAGTGGCTCCAACCTTCTAAAAAAGAAGAGGCACTCGTTGACCATTTTTGATGCCAATGTGTTTGCATATATCAGCACCTGCAAGGTCAGGCCGACTCGGGCGTGGCAAGCATGGTGAAGGCCCCAGCCTGGGAGGCGTTGCAGCATTCTGTCACACTGTTTGCTCCACCGCCACCACGCCATGACATTTCCACAAGATGGCTCTACTAAATTATGCGGCCCAGTGGAAGGGTAAGAAGGGAAAGGGGGGAAAAAAAGCTCATTTTCTGGGTGTCTGCATCCGACCTGAAACCACCACTTGTTTTCATCAACGCCTTTTGCCACTTATGCAAAACGATGTGCAGGGTAATAGTGGAACAATCAAGCTGGCCCACTGCTCCTGTTCTCCACACCAGAGCCACTTCTCATGCTTTGTGGTAGAACGACATGGTGTCACCTCCAAACCGGCCCCCATCTTTCCCAAATTAATCCCAATTTGGCCATCATGCATAGGGCCATCCAAAGGGGGCAGGCGGCAAGTAATTGACATTCTCAGGTGCATGAGTTTTGTTTATGTAGTAATGCTGAGCCAAGGCCTTTCACTGTGGATGACAGCAGTCCTGCTCTGCATAAGCCACTTGATTTGGGATCGCTGCATGAGCAACTGCTCAGTAGCCCATGCCCCTGTGGCATTTCAACAGAGGACATTTCAGTAAAGATCGCCTCAGGTGTCAAGCAGCTTGGAAGGAGCAAGCGGCAGCTAGAGGTCGTTTGTCCGGCGCATTGATTCCACTGTGACCCCATCGCCCGCTCTAACAATTGATCCATCCCCCAAGACCCCTAAACAATGTCCACATCACACTGGGGAATTCTAGCTCACCCAGGAAAGTGACCTGCCCTTAAAGGAAAGAATGGCAAATTTTCAATAGGACGTCACCACACACCACTATATAAAATAGGCATTCATGCTGGCCACTTACCCCTGAGGTCATTTCAGTGATAGGTGGAGTCCATTTTGGTTATTGGGATTCCATGAGTGTGAGGCGTCTATAAACATAAGAGCATATTGAGAGTGTGGGGAATGACTGTAAGTCATTACAGATGGAGGGTTCAGTGTGTGTGTGTTGGTGGGGTTGTTGGTGCTCATACATGGTCTACCTATTTCTAAATGCTTTCCTAGGCAGATCTTCCATGCCTTTTAGCAGGTCACCCGGGGCCATGAATCACCATTACAGCACCTACATTTTTACCTGGGCACCTCTAAGGCTTTTTCATTAGGGTAAAAGGGACCCCGGGCAGACGTAGACAGGTCCGTTGTGAGGGGGTTGGCTGTGTTTGTGAGAGGGAGTTTCATGGATTTGGGTTGGGTGGGTTAATTACAATAACAATAGGGGTGGCCAAAAAAAGGCATGCCATGGCAAGGCTGACTTAGTCTCATTTGTTTCAATAAGGTAAATTGATTCTTATGTCCTCTGGTGCCATTTGCATTGCATCCATTTAACGCGCACCCCTCTTCCCTCTGTCCCACCCTCTGCCACCTCCTCCTCCACCACCCCCTCTATTCACTTCACGCACAGAGGGCAAGACAAACATCAATGAGGACGCATTGATCTTCCCGGACAGCAGACACATGTGAACACTCACACATAAGTACGTCCACATGCAATCATATATTCCACCTGAGAATGGATGTGCATAAAGAATGCTGTCATGGAACAGACATGCAACACTTAATGATGATATTTGACATTCAGAGATTTGATACTCCCTTAAAAGTTCTCAAATAGTTACCTAACTATAAAACTGTGAAGTCTTTTCTCTTTTACATTTTAAGAATTTAGCCATGTAGGCATTGCTTTAAAAGGTTTAAAAGGCCCTGTACGGTCATCATTTTTCTGTCCAATCTTTTTTTGGAAGCAGGATGAAACTGTATGTAAAGTGGCTATTTTGGTTAACCAACAGTAACTTGGTGGAGTGTAATATCTTCCAAGAAAGACTGAAGACTCCCCCACCGAATATATCGGATGTCTTCAGAATGTATTCCCCTCATTGTCCTCCGCACCAAAGTCCACAGAGAAAATCAGCGATTTTATATCAAAGCACACAGGAGTTGTTAATCCATTGTTGCCTAAAGTCAGTGTTCAGTTGATGAGTTGAAATATGTTAATTTCTGACTTCAGTTTATTAAAATATTTGTTTTAATATACCTAAGTAACACAAACTTATCAAACAAGCGAATGGGCAGTGAACAAACTTAATTTTAGTGCTGGAACCTGCAATTTAAAAAGCAATGTCTTAACATGCTGATAAAGACACTGCTAAGATGTTCTTAAGAAAGTGAGACTCAAGTCGTCCAAGACGTTTTAGGTGAGCCTTTTGTTATGTGGCTAAAATATGTCGCTGTCCCTGATGTTATCAGCAGAAGCGAGTGTCCAGCTGCTTGCAGGTTCCAGGGAAATGGCAGCAAGGCAATGGTGCATTCAGCTAAATCATTGTTGATAATATGACAATACCTCATACAATCAAATGTTTAAAAAAAAAAATATTATTCCATTAACTTTACTTATTTTGTCATGGAGTCCATGCAATAAGTGATCCATCTCCCTTACACTGCTATACTTGCTTGGCTGCTGTGCCCAGTAGCTCCTCTTGTGCTCATAGGCATGGTCAGTGAATGCAGCACTGCCCACTGGCCTCTATAACCTGGCCCTCAAGCAAGGTGGTATCCTTCTTGCCATCCCCACTGCCTTCCTTCCTGCCTGCCTGCCATGGAACAACCCCCCCACCCCCTTGGTATCACACAGTCTGGAGCTAACGCACACACACTCCCATCATCAGTCACCGTCAGGGCAGATAGCAGTTGCCGTCAGGCAGATGAGTGACGACTGGGACCGTTACCTGAGCGCCTGCATGACAATGGGACTGTGCACTGAGATAGAGAGACAAAAGCTGCAGCTCTGCCACACACATGCATGACTCAACACAACAGCTGATCTTTATTGTCGGCTGTACAATTAGCTGTCTGCCACCAACATGAAATGCTGTGGTAAACAATGCATCCAGCCTGCTAGGATGTTACTGAATGATGTGTATATATGTACAGTATCTATGTACTGCAAAACTCCAGGTTTCATCACACATGCAGCGCAGTCAGTATATTGTCCGCACAGTTCAAAAACCAGTTCAACTGCAGGTGAAACAAACCCATATAACAGGGCGCAAAAAAGGAATAATCATAACAAGCATATTTGTCTGTTCCACTTAGTACTGCTGTATCAGCATAAAATCTTCCAATACTTCCTTCAAGATGACAACCTTCTCCAAAAGGATTATTGCCAAGCTAACACTGTAACTAAAATATTTATTGCCGAGTGAAATTGCCACCAAAGCTATCACAACCACCACTTTGAATCAGCAATAAGCAAATCCCATTAAATCCCCTTTAACTGAGCCTTGTTTGGGCAAATCCTGACTGCTTGTGAACAATATGAAAATATAATGACTTGAGAGAAGGAGAAAGAGCTTCATATTAGACACAATAACCCTCCCCTGCATATCCTGCATGCTTAAAGTGTGATATCATGTGTTGTTTTAACACAAGCACATGTTGCACCAACGCTTGCATTTGACTCCTTGGTACAACAAGCACAGTCCCTGAATCATGCACATTCCCAGTGCACCACAAGATAATAACAATAAGTCTCCCCCAAAGACATCGAAGCGCAATAACCATTTTGCAGGCAGCCTTGGACTGTGGCTGATCTGCTATTTGTTACCTTGAGCATTTGGTAAAACAAAAGCAGATATCGGCCAAACACTTGAAAAGATTCATTGCCTATGTTGTCCACAACTGCAGTGCTGTCTGACTGAAACAAGCCATCACGGTTCATCAGCTGAAAATACCTTGATCCACTTAAAAACACTGGCTTTTTTGTTCAAGTGTCTGAATTGGTAAAACCATCAGGTAATTATTAAATGTACCCGTTTGTGTTGCATCTGTGAGCACAACAACTGAGTCACAGGTTTGGACACCAAAGGATGATGATTATGGTAATTCAACAATGCCAAAGCTCTATTATATGAGACAGACTTTTGTTACAAACTGGTGACCTTATTAACCCTCTTAATCCTCAACTGGGTTCTCACGATAAGGGGCTTACATGTACACAAGCAGGCACGTGCACCCAAACACTTTCACTTTGGTGTCTGGCAAACACTCTGGAACACCATATGCACCTGATTTATCCTGCACATCTGAGCTTGTGTGTGCACAATATCAGCAGAGGCCCTTGAGTCATCCAACACAATTAAATACATTCCCTTAAATCAACAGTGGAAAAAAAAAAAAAAAAAAAAAAAAAGGATGGTGGCGTTTGGAGCAGAGGGCCCTCCCAGTGTGGGCACATGAGAAAGCAGGTCTGATTGGTATTAAGTGGTGAGATTAAAAAGCCATCTCATAGGTCAGGTCAGTTGGTGTTCATTTGAATGCATTACCAGGGTCCGAGGCTAGATAATTCTCTCATTAGCGCCACTCAAACCCTGAGTGACAACGCGGGTGAGAAGGGAGCATGTCGTACAACACTTAGAGTTAATTAGTCCGCGTGCACTGTTGCTCTGCACCCCCCGTGCACATGCTCTCTCCTCTTCCTCTTGAAATGGCCTCAACCTAATCAAAGACAGGCTGTGGAATTTAGAACAGAAACTACTTGTATAAGGAATTACCTGAATAAACATTTTTTTTCCCCTAAAAAAGGCACACTCTCACAACTGTGAGATTAATTTTATGCTATGTGACGTTGAAACATTTTTGGATTCATTTGATATTTAATATTAATTTAAACTTAACAGCAGACAAGTTTTGCATCCTAACACTAGATACTGACCTAACTATCAAATATGGTGCTTTATGGTGCATTGTTAGGACACATTTGGCCTTTTATTTCCCCATACTTCTTGCGACACAAAGTATCTAAATACACAAGATGAACACAGACCCCATAAAGCCATTAATGTATGGATTTACTCATCAAATAGACAACTCACTTCAACTAAAACTCACAGACCAATCACGTCGGCTTCAAAGTAAAAGAAAATCACTGAATCCGAGACTGTTGTCTTCCTTTTTGGTTGCAAATCAGGGCGGTTTTGACTCGGTAATGTTCTGCAACTTCCAGAAAACTGTATGTACAAGGATGCAGGAAACAGTTTAGATTATAATGTAATCACCTGTGTTTGGCTCATCTAGGTGGTGTTTGTGTTTCTCACACTATAATTATGATCAGTCGGAATGATGGGCCCCACGCTGAGGGAATAAGTTAGTATAGAACTGTACCGCCTATGATCTTTTAAATGTACATTTCATGCTTTAAATGTTTGATTGATTGAAGCAACAATTGAAAGGCCAAGGTAAAAGTGGAGTGATGCTAATACTGTAAGTTGCCCTCCTTCCCCTTAGACAGATAAGAAACCACAAGTCACCATTTTCTTTGTCTAAAGTTTCAGGAGATTCAGAGGAAATGGAGTTCTCACTCTTTCTTTGTTGATGACAATGTGTTTGCATATTGGGAGCACAAGGTTATATTCACATCATTACTCTCTCTGCTTGGATCTAGGCCTGCTCCACCATCGCAGTTATATTCACTTCGCTTCTGAAGGTTCCACAAATTGTCTCTTCTTCACTTACGTTCACTGGCACTCCTTCCACCGTTCCCATGAGACACTGCGCTCGGCTCATTGGCCACCACACACATGAACACGGGGGGGCGCCGCCGCCACCACCAGCACAGACACAGCCAGAATACCAACTCCACATACCCCCCCCCACGTCCAATCACGATACCCAACTGAGCGCACAGGGTTAGCTGAATATTCTAGAAGCTTTCAATTTTTCAGACAGGCCTGCAAACCGTCCGTCTCATGGTGCCATCACACTCAAGGGAGTTAGAATTTCACCAGTCGTTAGCAGGGTCGTCTGCAGCCCCGCAGGGAAGGGCCTTCAAAAGAGGATTTGAAATGCTTTCCCCTCTTTTTATTCTCTTTTTTGTCTCCATGCTTTAGCTCTGCGGGCGGCCGTCATAATTCCACTTCCTGTCTTTGACGCCCGGCATATTCATCCCTCTCAATCTCATCTCCTTATGCCCAGTTCATCAAAACCGGAGTCTTCCAGAGTGTCCCCCCCCCCACCCCATCCCACCCCCATAACTGCAATGTCACGCTTCTTTGTGAAAACACGGTGACAGAGCTCCAAACCGCTGTTTGGAGCATAGTAAGCGTTTATCGAGTTGTACAATGCACTGCTCATAGAGGATCAAATATGGGATATGAGGAAAATGGCTTCCAGCTGAATGAGACGGAGAAGGAGAGGGGGTCGTGTGGGAGATAGAGGGGGAAATGAGAAAACATTTCTTCTTCTAACTCTTGCACTAATATGAATTCCCAGTGAAATGTCTGCCTAAGTAGGTCAATGGGATTTAGAAAGTTTGTGGTATGTTTTTTCCTTCTTCCTCCTCTCTCCTCCTCACACTGAGTTGTCAATGGGAAATGAGCAATGCGATTAGGAGAGGGGAAGATGAGTTGGAGGGAGTGAGGTGAGTGAGTGAAGAAGAGCAAGGGAAGGAAGAGAATGACAGAAGACTGGATGAGTGGTGGTTTGGGCCTCTCGCAGGTCGCTCTCCAGCTGACTGACAGACACAGACAACGAGTGTGAGAGAATGGTATCTGTGCTCAAGAGGCGGGGAGTGGCTGTAATATCTTCATCTTGATACTGAAGCAACAATCTTAATTATACCATTTCTCTAGGCAATATGCATGTGAGGGCAATGATAAATAGAAAAAAAGGCAATTATGTCCCATAAGTTATAACATTTGCACCTGCAAGCACCGCATGACACACAAGATTGTCATCTTTTTACCCCACTTTTCACAATGAAAATAGTTTATAATCAGCTAAATTATTTAGTCAGATCGTAATAAGTAAATTAGTTTTCTAGTTGTTGAATATTTTATACTGGGTTTCAAAATATGAGTTAAGTTTGGTCAAATACAAATGGGCCTCTTTTGGTAACATGCCACAGTGTTCCTCTGGGTAAATCTCCGGGTGTGGATGTGATTGAATGTTACAATTAAACGTGCTAATTCACTGTCAAAAGCAACTTATCTACACACATGATATATTTAGCACTTAATTGGAAAGCACATTTAGAAATGGTTCCTTCTGTGACTTAATACATCAGAGCCCAATCAGGGAAAAAAAAGAAACACTCATTCATAAATTGAAGCGAATATTCGTATGGTCAGGTTATTAAAGGGACTTTACGAGTGAATTATTTAAATGCTAATTAATGTTTTAAGCTTCCCAACCTGCGATGAAACACATTTATTCCTCATGTCCTCACAAATGGCTTATTTCAACATTCACTTAGTGGAGAATAACGTTTTCCCCTCATATTTCATTCAATCAATTCAGCAGCAATGGTGCCTCTTTCACCCATGCAGCTACCTCCAGCCTGTGTTAGAGGAAGATGGAATCCATCAATATCGAGAGGCAGTCACTGGAATCACTAATCCACTCCGAGCAGGGAATTCAGTTGCCCATAGGCTGCACTGATGAATCATGGGAAAACATGCTTCAAACCTGCTTTGGTAAAGATTTTTCTCCATCACAGGTTCCACTGTTGCTTTTTTCTTAACAGCATATTTGATTTTAATCACTTCTCCTCTTGCACAGTTGTCACTGACAAGTTAACTCCATGTTTCGTGCTCATCCTTCCAGGTATTGGATGGACTTCATTAGTAGTGTGAGATGTGGTTCAACGTTGTGTTCAAAGCGGCCCGCAAAGAAGTTTTGATGCAAGCGGCAGTGGCATTATTCATGGTTTCACAATAGCTTGTTATTCATCATAAGACAAAGGAGAATCTCACCCTGCTTGACATAGATGGAGGAGGGCCACAAGGGTATTATTCACATCTGTTGAAAACAGTATGCACAGCCAACTGGATGTCACGATACACCACGCTTATTAATGCATACAAAGTCTCCCAACACCGAATATAAATTACATTTTCCTTCACATCGGAGTATAAATATTAATTGTGTTAAATCAGTGATGTATTGTGGTTAGGGAACTGCTTTAGTTGTTTATTGTTACACCAACGGCATGCATTTTATTAATCAAAGCAGCTCGTCACGTGACTCCACAATGTGGAGATGAAGCACAGTCCACTGTGCTGCTGAGTTAAAATATGTGGTTCTATCTGACGCCACAAGGTGACACTGTAGGCTCACAGACGCGTGCCTTCAGCTGCTCCTCACTCTGTGCACTGATATTTACAAGGTATTTTATTAAACTTGCACCCAAAATAATAGACTGTCAACCTCGATATTTAATGTAACTTAAGACATTTCTGCACGTGCCACTGCCAAAGCCTCATGATTGATATAACTCTTTCTGCCTCTTAGATGTACACAGTGCATTGTGCAGCACTCAATATAAATAATCCTACCTTAGCCACAGTATGCACAAAGGAATCAACAGAATGCCTCAAGGAGGCTTTTCAGCCCGTTCCCTCTCTTCTCTCTTCAAGTCGAGAGTTTGCACAGCTGTCCAGGGGAAACACAAATGGCATTCCGCTCACTTCCTGTGGCAGGACATCTGTTGCTTTCAGCTGGCATCCCTTCTTACTCAGCTGAAGTGTGTGCTTCATGCAGCCTGGTGGCATTATAATAACTGAGCTGACTATTGTATTTAGTCATATAATGGGTCCTTTCCCATGTGATGGGTGGGGTGGTTACACTATTTTGTGCTGGATGAAAAAGAAAAGCTCAACCAAATGTGCTAGTTGGTGGGTTTTATTTCTTCCTTGTAGTTCAAATATAATCAACTTTATTCCAAATACAATTTAAACTAGGGAAGGCACAATGCCACTTTTTAATTTGAGTATCTGCCGATACCAATATCAGTCCGATATCGTCAATTTAAACCTTTCAAACTATGAAACTGTTAACACGTTTGTGCCATTTCAAGCTATTTTAAAGACATAATTCTCCAACTGTGCAACAAATATTATTCTACCTTAAAGAAGGAATAAACAGCTCACAAAACGACATAGCTAAAATGTTATTTCTGATTTTTATTTATATTTATATACTGTAGAGGTTTTGGATTGTATTGCATGTTACATTTTTCTCTGTCGGATATCTGATCCAGTGATTTTGATACTCAGTATTGGTACCCTAATTTAAACTTTCCAAAAATGAAAACTACACTAGAAAAGAAGACAGCTTATGTTGCTTTGTCCTAGCACTTTTGTCAATATTATTGTGACTCTTAACCCTTTGCAATTTTTTTCTACCTGAAGATAAAAGCAACACAATAATTTTGATGGCTGACCAGTTAAAAATGACATAAGACGTCATTAAAATTGGCTACCATTGTGGTGAGTTACCTAGTGTTCCTTTTGGGAAATCCAGAAATTTAGGAATGTCTTAGGTTTCCAGGAGATGAATTCATGTCAAATTCAAACACAAACTCCTGGAGGACACTGTTTCATGTAACATACACTTAAATTCAGAGCAGAGTCTACGAGAGGAAAATAAATCATGTTGCAGACTTCATTTGCGCATTGCCATCTCCCCTGTATCAACCCTAGACACGAACCTGTCAGTCAACCTGTAACTTCCACACTACTTGAGTTACAATAAGCAGCTGCAAAAAAAGAGAGACCGTCATCTTGCTCTTCCAAGTAGATTTAAAAGGAGGATAAGTCTAGATGCGTTGACAGACTGCCAGAACCTGTCAACTTAAGTATATATATATATATATATATATATATGTGAAGTGCAAGTCTGTACAGAATCCCATAACAATGCTGTTATTCAAGATACCACCGCCAATTTAATTGCTATTACGCAGAAGCGAATACAATGTACTCATGTGTTTGCTCTTCAGCAGCTGCTATAGCCCTTCTTGTGCTGAGTGACAGGGTGTTAGGCATGATATAATGCTAATTAAGGCAGCAATGAATCTGTCCTGTGTCCTTGTTTCAGATGCTGCAGTCAGATTTCCTAAAGAGACAGTCGAGCATGCTGGCTTGTCTTCTCGCTACCTCTTGACTTCTCCTGAACTGGAAAAAAAAAATTCATATACAGTGATGTTTTAAAGTTTAAATCGATAATGAAAGTTGTGTCAGAAGAAAATTAACAAAGAAGACACTTCTATTAATTTGAAAATATTTCTTTTTTCTACAGTCACTGTACATCAATTGCTTTCTTGTGTTTCATAATAATCTTTGCATACTTCTTTCCAGACATGTATATAATTCGGCTGAGCCTTGCATCAGAAAAGTCCACATGAAACAGTCCAAAGCGGACACTGTAGCCGTCTGCCCATTCAAAATTGTCCAACAGTGACCAAGCAAAATATCCACGGACATTGACCCCATCTTCTTCAATTGCTGTAGGAAAAACACAAATAAAAGCATGAAGAGCAGCGAGTTTAACAACAGCTGATGTAAGAGCTCTACATCTTAAAAAAAAGAATGAGAGCCACACCCCACAACTGTGGATGTCTAATTAAATCATGACCGCAAACATGACACATGACATGATGTGCATCAATTAAAGTAATCTAAATACCAAAGGCATGATTTATGATCAACAAGTGACGAAAGCCTGCTTTTTTGTTTAGCAGCTGTGAGCATCTTGGTGAGTCATGCATTAACTTTGGTTTATATGACTGTAAAGGATAAAGCCAAGTCTGTAAAGGCACATTTTTTCCATTCTGTTTGATCTTCATTATTTATCCTTAAATCAAAAATGACCTTCCCAAACATGTATTCACATGTCACAAGTGGAGAATCTCAAGCAAAAGCAACTGCTTTCATTTGACGGCTTCATCACTGTCACAAAATCATGGCCCTTTTTGGGAGCCAGCTTTTGCATGCTTTCTGACCTGCTGGGATTGGCCAGAAGGTGGCACCAAAACAGCAATACAAATGGAACTACTTTATTGCCTAATTTGAAAAGCCTTTTCAGTGACATGTAATGTACATTGAAAGAGAGTATCAAAGAAATAGTGGATTCTTTACATTACTGTCAAATATGTGCAAACACTGACATAAATTCCACCCCTCAGATGAGTGAAAAACATAAATATAAACTTAAATAAACATGAGATAGTACATTATAAAATATACCAGCACATTTATGCGCAATTCCTGATGTTGTCAGGAAAATGTATAACTGAAAAATCCTTGAAGCTACAGGAACCAATCTCTGCATACTGAATTTGTGAAACTGAGCCAGACATTTTTAATTGTACATCCCTAAATATAGAAGGGCAATGGTCCACCTGACAACCTTTGCTGCTGCTAAATATCAGTTGTTTTACAATGGCCTTTTGTCAGCCAGTATTTGAACTGGCTGTTGCTGGACTGACACTAAAATGTGATAAAGCATGTTTGCTACCATTTGCTGAAAGCTGTTTTGTTTTTTTCTACAAAT
Source organism: Brachirus orientalis (assembly GCA_016785285.1). Lineage (NCBI taxonomy): Eukaryota > Metazoa > Chordata > Actinopteri > Pleuronectiformes > Soleidae > Brachirus > Brachirus orientalis. Next base: position 1,457,579 of record JAFBJR010000104.1, on the reverse strand, counting down.
TTGAGTACAAATTACCTTTAGCCATTTCCAAGATGGTGTCTTTGTAAAACTCACAACGCTGGACATCCTCAATCTGCACTGGCCCCATCTGAGAGAAGCCACTCTCTGTGATATAGACTGGTGGGTTGTTGAAAGTGTCCTGCAAAGTCATGGGTTAAATATTATTGTCAAAACAAGGCATCACAGCTGTCACACGTTCCTGAGAGACAGACTGGTCTACAGTATGCCGTTTAGCTGCATTTCAACGATGCCAAGCTCAAACTAATGGACTGTGACAAGTCACAACAGCAGGAAATTGCTCGTTTGCAAACACTTTTCAACAAAGTAACAGTTTCATTCAATGTGACAGCCCTAATGAAGCATCAGTGTTTTTCTGGAGGTGTTAAAAGGAGATTACTGCATACAAAATCAATAGCAAGACACTAAACAAATGTCAGAGTGGGCTCATCGTTTGTCAGAAGGTGATTTGTCTTGTTGGTCAATTCAGTTTGATGTTTAGTGACCAAAGAAAAATGACTTTTCAATTCAAATGATTGAGTCATAATGTAGGAGGTGGTTGAATCAGTCTGGTGTAAACATTCAGAGATGGTGGTTTGTCATGAACATGAGACCCGAGTCAGTTTACCTTAATGTACTTCAGAAGTTTCCTTAAGCCAGTGGGGACAACAGCCAGCCAGAAAACCCCACTGATAGGCCAGGATGGATCCAAAACTTCTTCTGCATTCTGGTCGCTTTTCATGCACATCTGCCCACAATCTCCTCCTGCCTTGATTTTGCGTGACGTGTAATAGTTCAAGGCAAAGAAGTCAGCTGTGCCTAAAATGGCAGGCTCATCCTTTGAAAACCTCGGCAGTCTTGAGCTGCCACTGTATCCCATCTTCTCACTTTGAGAGTCAATGGCAGATCTCATTACTTCCGGATAATCTCCAGTAACAAACACAGGCCAGGCAAACCACCCGAGTGTAAATGCGAGACTGCGTTCTGTAGCAGCAACATCCTCCTTGCAACCTGGGCGTAATGGCTCAAGCCAATCACTGTTAAGGGCCAGAGACACTGCACCTTTCTGTGTTGGCCTGTAGAAAGAGTTGTAGGTATGCCATGCCATGGCGTGGGCACGCAACATGTTATGGCCCACAAGGTAAGCAGCAGTCCCCGGTTCCTTTAACCCTGGAGCATGGATGCCATCTTCATGGCCCATTTTGGCACATACACGTGGCTCGTTGATCGTGATCCAAAGCTTGACTCTGTCGCCAAATGTATTAAAACAAAACTTGGCATAGCTGTCAAAGATGGTTGCTATACCTGCAGACTTCCAACCACCCTGGTCTTGGAGAGCCTGAGGCAGGTCAAAGTGGTACAGTGTGACCATAGGTGAGACATTGCAGGCCAGCAAATCATCAATAACCTTGTTGTAGTACTGCACACCTGTTCAACAGTCAGGCAGAGCTGTCATTTTTAGATAAACAACACTAAATCAATCAAATCAGCTTGTTCCACTGTGTTGCTACATGGTGGAGACTGACAGAAATATGAAAATACCTTTTTGATTGACATGCCGTGATGTCCCATCAGGCAGGAGGCGGGCCCAGGAGAGAGACAGACGATAGTGGGTTAGTCCGAGCTGCTGGATACACTCCAGGTCTTTGTCCCATAGCTCGTAGCTATTACAGGCCAGATCTCCATTGTGGTCCTGAAACACTCTGCCTTTCTCATGACAGAATGTGTCCCAGATACTCGGTCCCTTGCCATCTGACTGCCAACCACCTCAACAAACACAAAGGTTCATGAAAGTAGGAAGCAATTACATGGAAGAAAAAAAACTGTATTATTTCTGCAAGAACTTTCAGTAGGTCTGTGGATTTCAATGAATTTAGTGGAACTTTACCTTTGACTTGTCTCCAGACACATCATATTTAAGTAATATTTTAACTAACATTGTTTGAGTTCCTCGCATGTCTAAAATAAATTACCTGTTATATGTAATATTCATATATTTTTACTCTATTCTAGTTGGTATTGGTTTTAAGCATTAGAGTGATTTAAGTCTGTTTATAGGCAGTAGACACTATTAACACCTGTGCAGTCTAGTATCATCTAATGCAAAAGCTCAGTGAAAACAATACAACCAAAGTTCATTTAATCTCAAGCACAAAAAACAACACAATATGATAATATCAATGTACTTTATAAGCACAGTAATTTTCAGAACACAGAAAAGGTGACACAGAAATAAAAATAAATGCTAAAACATGTCACCAAACTTTATCATAGGGCCATTATTTTCTGATACAAGTTAAGTACACACTGCACATTAGGTGTTGTTGGTTTCACCATACCTTCTATTTGATACGCAGCAGTTCCCGCACCCCAAGCAAAGTCACGTGGAAACATATTTTTAGTACAAAGACAATCAAAACATATGTATTCTATGGTAAGACTATATTTAAAAATACGTCTTTTAAGTTACTTTACGCTGCTTATCTTGGCCTACGACTTCCAGTAAATGTTCCAACGACTAGCGACTGCTCGGGATGTGACGTTTGAGTGCACGAGCACAACCTCGGACATATTGGCACAGCCGTTCCCGCTAACTCAGACCGAAGTAACGTCATCCCTGTTTGATATCTAGGAACCCACTGCAACCAGCCATATAGTGTCTAAATGATAATCCATAGCTGCCATGTCTATGGCTCATTCACTGAACGTTGTGGTCCAGTCTGGACATGAGTATTAAAATCTACCGAGGAGCACATGAATGTAACATATCAGGGCACGATTTTGCGTGATGACGTCACGACCTGTTTGAGGACGCCTAATCTGTCCAAGTGCATGGACATAGTTTTCAGGGTATTTTCAAGGAATTTAATGTCTTTACTTACGTTTTATTTATTTTTTGTGTATGTCTGATGAGTCTATGTTCAGTTTTTTTCCTTCTTGTATTCTCCCTTGTTTAGCCCCATTGATTTGTGATTCTAAGTATTGTTTGCCTTTGTCAGTGTTTAGATTGTATCAAATACAAAATTACTTGAACACCATTACTTGTATGGTGTATTGTCAATTAAGATGACTATTTAAGCGCAGTGAAAAGTATTGTAGTGCTGGTATAAAGGTTGCATTCAGGATACACTCTATTTATACTGTACATATTCACTCACTCACTCTCACTAATCTTCTACTGTTGTATTTTTAATAATTTTAATGTTCAAAAATAGTCAATATTTTTGATATACTTTTTTGTGGTCATAATGTGTGTTTACCTTTAGTTGTTATTAAAAAAAAAAGACATACTTGGTAGCATACAGTGTATTGCCCACTCAGCTGTGTACTGCATTGCAACATGATGCCATGTTTGCTCACAAAAGAGGTTAAAGGTTGTTTGTCAGTGAAAAGACAAAGGCTAGTGGGGGTGAAAGCATTTAGCCTTAAGGTGTGTTCTGACCTGCTCTGGTTTTCTATAGAGTAAAGTGACTCACTCAACCTGATCACAACACAGAAAATTGATGGGAATTTAGGGTAAACAAATTTCCCTCATATATAGGCCTACACATGCATCAAGGATTAGTTTGCCTCATATGAACTCATGGCTATGAAAGATGTTGCAAGACATTTTCAAAGTTGGAAAAGGTATTCTTTTTGTAAAAGTTTTGCATTTAAACTGGCCTGACTGGGTTGCCCAGGACAGGGTGTACAATGTTAAATACCTGAAACACTTGATAACCCATGCAGTTTATATCACTGACAATGTGTTCAGGAGCATCAAAAAGATATGTTATACAATGAATGTACTGTGCACGCATTTATGGCTGTAATGACCATTGATAGAATTCAAAAAATGAATTGGTTTGAGGGTGTTTTTTTTGTAAATAAAACAACTTCTTTCATTTTAGCTTCTTAAGGTTGAAGGTTAAATACCTTTTTGCAATTGTGATTTTTTTCATGATAATCTTTTTAGTAATTTTACTTTGTTTTAGACTTTAAAAGATAACTGTCATGAGATTCCATCAAAATATTTAAGACATGGATTGTTTCCAACATAGTTCTTTATTTTTTGTAATTGACATTAAAAAGTAAAACATAATTCAATCGAATTTCAGCTTTTGCCCTTTCCTTACTTTAAAATTTCTTTTTGAAAACTTAAAACTGTTCAGTCCTACTTGCATTCACAAACATTTGCAACTCAGGGGACGTCAACATGCCTTCTGCAGTTTTATTTTGAAAGGCCGACTGGAAGTGCGATGATTTCCGTTGTACTTGACAAAAGTGGAGACAGCCCGGGGCAGGACCATGGGAAGAGGACGATTCAATGACTGAGTTATTTCTGAATACTTTCCAAAGACGCAGAGGAAGTAAAAGACAACCACTCTGGATATTCTTCTGTAAATGATGTTGAACATTTCGAGTTAGTTTTACAGCACAATTCGAGCTGCAAGGGTGTTGTTTTTGCACTTTTTTGTTAAGTAATTTCCTGTTTGTTGACTTTGGATATCGGGGAATGGAAAGATTACTCGCTCGTGTTTTCTGCTCCTTTTTTAAGTCCAGCATTCTTTGAAATGACTCTTTTAAAGGCTTGCTCGTTAAATTTGAAAGTTAATTCTGACAACCTGGGATGACTGCAGTTTCACCGCCTCCCGTGGAAAAGGACTGGGACCCACGCTCCGGGCAACAAAGAAAACCCCTCAACAACTGGCAAAGTTATTTAGTAACCTGCAAGCGGAGCTAGCATGTAAAACAACGTGGAATGGCAAAGTTGGAGGAAATGAGCAACGCGCCACAATGGGAAGGGAATTATAAATGAGTGGTTTGGCGAACAAAGGAGGGACTCACTCTCACACCTCTGTCGGACTGAATACCGCCGAGTAAAAGCGATAGAAAGGCTTGCGAGAAATGGAGGAGGAAGGTCCAGTTGAACCGAGCAAGACACTGGTCTCATTTTGATAACAAAGCCACTCGCTACCAACCACTTATCCGCCCTGTTTACGTCCAAAAATCTAATTTTGCATCCTTTGCCAATGCTGCAGGGTTTTTCCTAATCGTTTGTGTGTGTGAGAGAGAGAAAATGAGGGTGGATCTGCAGTTGTTTGTGATTTTGCTGCTGGGTTGTGGCGGTGGCTCGGCACTATCATCTGACTGTAAATCATATGATGAACGGTCGAAAAGTGCTGGGAAGAGCCCGTCCACCGACAGGAAGGTGGTGTGCAGCAACATGGAGCTCCTTCAGGTGTTACCCCCGGACTCCTTCCCCAACACAACAGTCACACTGTGAGTATACCCATCTTACACTGTTAAATCAGACACTTGGTTAATTACCAGGGTGGTTTACTCACTATTTTTTGCAGATATCGACTGATTGGTCCTCAGGCCGATATTTAGAAACATCCAAAAGTTCACAAAATTTGTTTTTTTCTTTGATGACCTGATTTGTAACCTTTAAAAATGAACTAGGGCCCCAACAAACAATAATTTTCAAATCAATTCATGTCGATTGATCAACAAAATCATAAAATGTCCAAAAATATTCACCAGTGTTTTTTTTCGAAGCTCAAACCCCAAATATCGTGTTTGTTCTACCAACCAAAATGATTTAGTCTTAGTGATTTCTTTGTTATATGACACAAAGAAACGAGGAAATATTCACTTTTAAGAAGCTGATAAAAGTCAGATAACTTCAATCCAACCGATTTATAGTTTAGGTCTCATGTTCCCAAGGGGCACTCCCACTTTTTGCAGGCAACAGCAGTGTTGTGCTTGTAAAGAGAGATGACTGCCAAGGATTTGGAGTATGACTGAACATGCAAAGTTTTAGAAATGAACTCTACTGCACAAAAAAACACGGCCGTTGAGCGGTTGAAAAGGATAAGCACTTCTTGCTGCCGGTGTGTACTAACAAACACTCCCCCTGTCAGGTCTGGTAGTATTGCCTGACAGTATCCATTTTCAGATGACGGACAAGTGTTATACTGTTTGTGTTCACAGAAACCAAACAAAAATCAGTTATGCATTGTAACTTTAAGTGTAGCTGTTTTGTGAGTAGTTTTATAGTAAATAGTCATAATTTATTAGATGCTGGGGAAAAAAAACATTGGTTGACCAATAGTTTGAAGCAGAATGTCAACCACAATAAATATTTTATTTGACTGGCTGCATTGGGTTGAATGTGCTTACTGCACTTAAAGGGACAGTTCTTTATTTTTTGGAGTTGGGGTGCATGATGAGGTACTTATGCTAAATCAGTGTGTTGCATACAACAGACGATGTGTATGTGCACCCGGTTTAGTGAGGGAGTCAGGAGAATGGGAACACAATTATGTATTGTTATTATATGAATATTGACAATAGAGAAAATGTGTTATAACCCTGTATGCAGTAAATATTTATGGAGGTTAATCATGCTGTCAGCATAGAAGCTGTGTGGCAGAGGGCTGTCTGAGTGGTTTACCAAGCTATCCCTGTATTCCACATGTTGCATAAAAAAATTATTGATGTTTTCTCATTTTGCCTTCTTTTACAGAGCTAAAACTTTTTACTGTCACCATCAAAGCAATGTGCAAATCTTTTTCAATTTATTCTGTCTCCCTATCCAAAAATGCAGCATTTCAACAAACCTAAACTGTCCCTTTTTCATTTTTCCAAGACAGGTTGGCCTGATTTCTCTCAAAATAAATGTGCGGTTCACTTTTACACATAGTTATTCGTCTGCCTCTTGAATTATAAATATGGCATGGCATGTGTAGTACACTGAAGCTGTCTGTCTATCCCATGTCAGCCATACATCATTCTTTCACAGGTGTGTACTGCAAAAGTGTAAATGTAAACCGTATGTAACCCCAAACGCCTGTCTTCCTGAGTGTTGTGATTCACACACGGGAAGATATTTTGGCTGACACACCAGCACTCGCTTCTCTTGCCATATCTCCAGGAGATTTGAGGGCATGTGACTGTGAATTAACCCTTGTGGTGCTGTTTTTTTCCCCTTTGTCTACAGACATTATCTGGCAGATTGAATTTAATGAGTGACAACTAGCAGTGCTAAATTCCATCATTTTTATTAAATGCAGTTGATGTCTCCATGCAGCCTTTCTTACAGTCAAAAGGGATAAATAAGTGAAAAGATAAAATATATTTCCCTTCCTCTTGGATTGAGGTCATCAAATTAACCTCTTTTCTTGTAAGGATCCAATCCAACTTTATTTATAAAGCACTTTAAAACAACACAGTTGACCAAAGTGCTGTACACAGACTAAGGATAAAAACTAAAAAGTCATAACTTTTTTTTTTTTTTGAAAATATTTAGTGAAAAGACTGTGCATCCAGATGACTTATGTTTCGTGGTGGTGAGTGATGGGGGAAATATGAGAATACATGGGCTCGGTGCTGGGGTAGACGGTAAATAATAGACTCCAGGGAGGGAAAGAAAGGGAGAGGATTGGCTGGAAAGTTACTGCTTACAAGACCACTGCAGTGAGTTGGCATGTTCAAACCTGTTAACAACAAATCATATGTAGATTACTCTGAAGCTTCATCCAAAGCCATAGGTTTGTGAGATTTCTAAATTTAAGGTCTATTGTTTTGTAATATTTACAGAGATGTGAAACATGCTTTAGATGAATAAGTGAGTCGTATAGCTTTTGGCAGTCAATCATTCATATTGCTGCGTAACATGACAGACATTTGGCATCACTGAACACTAATCTGTGTTGAAATGAGTGTTTGAAGTTACAAAAAAGGAGCAACTCCAATGCATGGCCATGCAAAATAAAAATATGAATCATTTTTGAATAAATAATAAAGACGGTTATATATGATATAAATGCCCAGTTAATTACATCAGGAGAGCTTTAAATGTGAGGGATCAGGATGAACACTAAAGTTGTTGCAATTAATGGTTAAAACCCAAACAATGATTTTGATGTTTGGAAGCTTGTAATTTCTCTTTTTTTTTTAGTATGATCCCATTATGTTTGTCATCCTCTTATTTTAGAATTCCAACTACTGATGCTTTTAGTCATGTTCTGAACTCAGGTAATTCCGTAAGCCACCGTCCTTTTCCTACTGACTGCCTTGTCTGTAAGGTTTTTTCGTTAGCTTGTAGTCTGTCCTATTGTTCTGAGTAATGGATTGGAGTCAGGTTCCTCATGATTTATTTGGAAAGCCTCCAAAAGAAGATGAAAGATGTAATTAACATGTATAGGCGGCAAACAGTGCAACTTTACGGAATTCCCTCCAGTATCCACTTATCATATTACGTCTTTGTTGTCCACCATGAGAGAAAATATCCCCCGATTTTGAACACTACTCAAACCCTGTTTAAATGAAACCTGTTTAAATGAGAGACCCTACAGTAGGTGTGTTCCCACTCTCATGGTCATTAAATAGACTATGGCCTGGACACAGCTTGGCAGAATTGTAATAAAGTGACATTTGATTTTATTCCCCAGGAATTCTTTATCCATAGATTTTCTGTGGCCATTATTATGACATTGACCTATATTTGGTAGCTTACCTATGCTCCAAATCCAAATGTCCATTTTGTGAACAAGCTAAATATCACACTTGACTCCACCTGTCACTTTTAGGGTAATGCTGCTTCTTTTATTTCTATTCAGGTGTTTTCCAATTTTGTGTGTGGACACACCTTGTTTTGTTTGTTAATTAAAGGCCTTATGAGGAATGTGATTAAAAGACCCACTCCTTTAACCTACCTCCTCATTTCTACTTGAGAGTTCCCGTTTTCTCTCTTCACTCATCACAGGGTCTGTGAACAAATTAAAAATATGATCCAGACTTTTCAGATTACTGAAAAGGATTTGAAGCATAAGCACAGTTTCCTCAGCTACCATGGTGAACTCATCGAACGAGTGGGATAATTAGTTTGACTACATGCCAAAAGATTTACGCAGATTCTTAGGTAAACGGTGGGTGTTAGTGTTACTGCATCTTTCACTTTACTTGCTGTATAAGAGCATTTACAGAGTTGGGTAGCTTTTAGTTTACCACATCTGAATGGGTGTTCTTATTGGAATACCCAAAATGTGGATGCACTTCTGCACTGAATTGCCTCTCTGTAGGCAAAGAAATGACTATGAGTGGTGCATTCCTGCATTTGTATTTCCAGAATGATACTGCATGCCTTAGTAATCCGAGAGGAAATGACACAAATGTGTTTACAGCTGGTCAGTGCAGGCGCTGGGTAAAATACCAGGGGTTGAATTGAACCGTTGCTACAAATGAATCAATCACTTTGTGAGAGCAATCTCTATGGTTGTGCATTTATTTTTGCGTTCACACACTGATATCAACTAACTGTATTAAAGCTTTCTGTGCTCATTCATGTGCTCATTCAGCCCACATGTCCTCACCTTATTTAGGATCTATTCACAGGAGCCTCTGGGTCAGACAGTGCAAATAAGCACACCTGGTTTTGGCCTGCACAGAGCAGCACAAGATTAATGTCAGGAAGAAAGCAGGGATTTTCCTTTCTTGCTACAGGAAAAGCATACTGAGTTTGATGGCACATAGGAGTGCAGTAAAGTGTCTTGTTTTACAGCAGTGTTGTTGGGGTTACATTCTCATCTGTTTTTTTCAAGACTTCACCTCCATCATGTTAGGTTTGGGGATCTTTCCACACGTCAGTCATCTCATCTGTTTATTCTTCCCAGCATTAAACAGCTACTATGTCATGAAGTGAGTCTTTTTGAAGTACTTGTGTAACTAGAACACAGGTGTCTGCTGTCATGCATGTCTTCAGAGGACGTGTTTTTGTTGTTTTCTATGCAAACCCTTGGTCTAAAGGAATGCTCCTGTGTTTTCTACAGTAATGTTAGCAGTCTTTGCAGAAGAAAGCAAACTCCCAGAGGCGAGGCACTGACAGCTGCACATTTAGTCAGTTCACAGCCTTTCATTGCACAGGTCTGTTGAGCTTTGGTTTTGCCAGGTTGCCCCAAGTGTCAGTTAATCCCAGACAAGCAATTCACTTTACTTTGTAGACATTAGCTCAGACTGGTGGATATCTTCTGGCTCTGTCTTTGTTCATTTTATCATTCAACTTCTTTCTTTGATTTAGGTTTTTGAATGTTGGCATGAACTGTCAAGTAATTGGCAGAGGATATTGCAGCAACTATAGTTTATAAGAATGAAAGAAGGGTCTGTGTCACACATCTCAAAAGTAAAATTCTTTAAATGACTTAAAGCTATAAGTTTTTAAGTTTTAAATATAAACAAATGTCCATTACATTCAAACTTTGAGTTCACACATTGCTGATGAAGCAAATCAGCTCTACATAATGTGAATGTGACTTTACCACACTGCACTTGGAGTGGTGCATTTAATGGTGCAACTGAGTAGGCAGGGCGGTAAATAGGACAGCTTCATGCAGAAAACCCATGGCTGAAAACACCAGGAAATGGCTACAGAAAGTTGGCTTCTACAGCTAAAAATAAACTGGGAGTACAGTAAGAGTCAACAGTTGTATTTTTATCATGGTTGCAGTTAAGCTTCTTAAAAATATGTTCATCCAATATAGAAAATGTATGTTACACCACCAGTGCTACCCAAAGCATGTGCCAATCCACCTGTGTCTGCACCTCTGTACTTTATAGCACAAGTTTCCTGGATGCAGGCAAGACAAGTAACAGTGCAGTAAAAGACAGAAAAACAACTCAAAACTTTGGGCTCCATTTCTTTCTTCTCTCTTCCTCTCTCTGTGACTTGGGGACAATGACGAGTGACTACATCAAAAATCAGTGGCACCACTTTTCAACCATTAAGTTCTCACACTGCAAAAACATACTTGGGTCAGTTTAGGAACAATAAAGATAAGTGCATGAACCAACTTGGCAAGTTGCACCATCTCAGCCACTGGAATGTTTTTCGTTTCCACCTGAGCTGAGGCCAACTTTTCCATCCATTATTGACAGAAAGCCACTCCAGAAGGATTTTTATGATCCCAACTGAAGCCTGAAACTTATTTGAAAACCTGTCGAAGACTTGCAGCTCTCAGATTCTTTGTTCTTTGTCTAAAAGCCTCCTGAGCACAAAGAAAGTGTTGAGAGCACACTAGCCAACTTTGTCCTAATAATGCTTCATGCCAGTGAGGGGAGTGTGTAGTGCCTGGCTGTTCTCACTCCTCCTCTGGATAATGTGACTATACAGCTAGAGGCATGCACATTCATAGGTGTTTAAGTGGAAAAAAAGAACACTACTACCTTCAGCAGTGTCATTTACTTAAGTTGGAGGCAAAGTGAAATCTAAGCCAGCGCATTTTATATCATTGTCATTCACTTAAAGTAGAAATTCCGGTTTTAGAAGCAGCATTTCCCTGAATTTCAAATAGATCTATTCCATCTGTCAGGAGATGGGACATGACATCTCATGGGAGCCTCCTGCACCTTTTTCCTGGCCTGAGCTCAAGCAGGTTTTATGTGTGCATCAGGATAACGGAGACTCTTCTTTTACAGTTTGATGTCTAGCCTAAAGAAATTCCTGACAGTTCCCTTGTGAGACTTCAGGCCAATGTCCAGAGACAGACAGACAGTTGGGAGACAATCTATCTACCGATGTCCTGAGGGAAGTAGAGACGCTGGTGGCTAAATGGCCATGGTCCTCATGCTGGTTTACATGAAGGTTTTTTTATATTCCTTCTACACTGATCTGTGGTATTGCTTTTTTGCTGATACAGGACTGTAAACAAGGCTCACTTGTGCAGCCTGTGCAACATGCAAGGGTCAGGCATCTGTCATGAGGAATAGCAGGAGGGACAGAGAGGAATGGAAAGGAAAGGAAGGGGCAAGGAAAGGGCTAATCATTCATAAGAGAGCTCTTTTTCACAAATTTATTTTGACAAACACTTTAGACATAAGGCTCAATACTGTGAACTCATGCATCCAGACTCATGATTCGAAATAGTTATTTTGAATTCATTCATAATCTGCTCTTTTAAATTAATTATACAACTTCTTGTCTATTATGTGTCTACTTGTGATCACTCTGTCCCTTTAGTGCTGCAAATGCCATGTATTAAAGGGCTATATTTTTTGATTTTGTTTTTGTGCCATATTTAACTGTTACAGTGCATAATTATTCTGCCAATATAAATAAATTGGCTGGTCTTGTACATCTAAATTTAAGGGTTGCCTTTATATCTATATTTGATAAATGAAAAACTGAAGGTGCAACCTCCATTTCTGGTGCATCTGTTTCTGAATATTTTTAGCTTGACGAAATTGGTCTTTTTTTGGTCACGTTGAGGTGTTTTTCATCCAAAGTCCTCCTGGTAAAAGCAGCCGTTTGGTATGCCAAATATTTTTCAACATAAATGAGACTTTGTGACCACAGGGTTGGAAGGCACAGCATTTCTGCTTACATCATCAGGCCATGTGTGCTTTGGCAGTGATAGAATTTGCAGTCTTGTACATCATCATGTTTTAACATCTGCCATTTCAGCAACCAGAAGGCTGCAAAACACAAGTCGTGAAACACAGGCACTGTTTGTGTGTGGACTCTCTTGTTCACTCACTGAGCGGCAGGGAGCCAAACAGCAAATCTCCAGCGAGTCTCCTCTGTCCAACCCTGTAATAAAACAACCCCTCAACACCCCATAATGACTCCAACCTGGCCTCGGGTTGTGGGTGCCACTAGCATGTATGTCACCCACCACATCCCCTCCCTGCTAGCCAGAAACATGCTAACCACAAGTCCCTGCTTGGGTTTTCTACTGGGAGTTAATAGTGCTATTGATTTTCCAGATCCTCTGGGATTAATTTAGGAGAAAGTCTTGAACTCTCTGGGACATGGACACACAAAGTGGAGTTTTACAACTTTTCAGCTCCGTGCAGTGAATCAGCTTGTGCTATGCACCATGAATAATCGGGATAATAAAATCTGGTTCATAAGCCATGGAGGAAGCAGTGAAGAATTCAAACTTAAACTTATGTTTTAGAGTTGTTATAGAGTTAACAATACTGTATGTAGTGTGTGTTCTTGTATGTGTTGAAGACGTTTGTCAAAATCAGTTAAATTGCTTTGTGTTTGTGCCTGTCTTGTTTTTTTTTTTCCTAAGTATGTAGATTTTACTTTCTTTCATGCAACTTTACGTCATCTAATCTTTAAAGTGGCTGTGGTTATAATCTATGCAAGTGTATCATGGTTCAGGCACAGCTTCACAGGGCAGTATACTATTATTGAGATGAAACAATCAACAGTTATTCTCACAACAATCACCCTTCATCTCATTTTTGTCTACCTAGTTGTCATTTTAAGATGTAAGAAGACACCTTGAGATTGAAATTCAAGTTGTTTTTCCGTCTAATCTTTTCCTGGCAGTGGGAAAATGTTCTGTGACTGGGGGCTGAGTGCAGTTAGAGGACACAGAGTGGGAATTAATATTGTTATCTGTCAACTCGCAACAGTGGTATACCTCCCTTGTGTGATCAAAGAGATCCTCTCACGATTTAATTAATGCACATTCCTTGCTAAGCTGTGATTGGTTTTCTATAAAATAGTTTTCTTCAAACAATAAATAACAGATCGTGCTAAATTGCACAGATACTGAAGCAGCTTTAGAATTTGTAATACATTACAGTACATTTCTTACAGCAAGTGTTTTGCAAAAACTGAGCAAACATAACATTTTTATTTTTTATTCCTTACAATTAATCAGTGGCTGTATTTTTTTTTATGTTGCTTGACATTTTGTTTAAATAGACCTTTCTCTCCACAGAATTTTAAACAACAACAGGATTCAAGAACTCAGAAATGGATCCTTCTTTGGATTGTCTGCTTTGGAAAAATTGTAAGTATGTTTATGATTTGCCTTCCATCTGCAAGTCATTTGCATGATGTACTGTATATGTATCTGGTATTTACAATTCTGGTTTCCTGTACATTTTAAATTAAGACTTGTCACAGTAGTTTAAATCACTGCTTCGATTAAAATGAAATAATCCCAAATATACTGTATATAAATCCTGCAAAGCAGATATTTTAGGCTGTACTATCCATGGAAAAAGTTGCCAATGAGCTGAATGATACAGTCAAATACCTTCACCAAATTTCACATTATATCCAACAGTACATTAGTAGGAGCAATCCATCACTCCTCAAGCTTTGGCTTCTAGAGGCAGGATTGGAAAACACACATTGGCCTCATGCCAGTGGACGATCCAGGTCACAGAAAATGGGAAAGCATTAAAAAGCATTTGCCCCTAGCAAAGGATATCAGGCTATGTAGGAAGAATGTAGATGGAATTAGAAAAGGCTAATTATAGGTGTAGCCTGTAGGGTTGGTTGTTGTCTGCCTGGTGACATGCTCTCAACATACAGCTGCTTGGGTATTCTAGGGATGTGGAGGGGCCTACTTTAGACATTCTGACGGCACCTGCAGGATTTTTCTGGCTTGTATTCAAGTCAAGTTTCTTGACATACAGGAAGCTTCAATTGACGATATTATGGCAAAGAAATGGGAGATGAAGGAAATGAGTTCTGAGCCCTGAAAACAGTGTATTTGTGCATGTTATCTGGGTTCCTTTGAACAATGGAGAGATGGCGTTCCTCTCATGTGACTCTTTTTTCTTCTTCTTGCTTTTGGAGATAAGATTGTCATCACTCATATTTCCTTCCTGCTGAGAATTCAAGAACAAAACTGCGGGCCTGCACATATGGGCCATGGGTGATTAATCTCTTTGGAATGGCTTCATGCAGATAAAATAACCAGACCATTAATGGCCATGCTTTTACCCAAGGCTACAATAACACATGACTATACTGATGTGGAATTCTAAGTGAATGTGTTCCCTGTCATTCTTTTGGGTCTGCTTATGACCAGAAATCTAGCTGGTATTTAAGACTATATTGTCTACATTAAACATGCTGTTTGTCCAAAGAATATTTTGCTTCAGATACTGACTGGTGAGTGATGGCCTTGTAATTTGTCTTACACATTAGTCTCCTTGCCAAAAAACCCCCCACATTTTAGCAGATGTTGCACACCTCTTGTCAGTGTGCATGTAGCATTGTTAGAATGTAAATTTCCTTGGACCCTGCTGATACATTCTTGTGGCAGTACTGTACTTGTGGGTATGTAGCACATGGAGTATTTCATCAACTTTTCATTTAGTGGTTAGGGTAAAATTTGCCCCATGGTCATTCTTGGGTTGACTGCCACATTGATAAGGCTTGATAAGCCTTAGATTGCTTAGACATTTACTGGAAAATCCCCTGTGGGCTCAGTCGTATTTTTTAGGGCTCAGGCCTACAGAATGAACAAGAGGCTGTGTGCTGAATGTGCTTTGATCTCTCTCTACCAGGAAAGCCTTTAAGGCACCTATGTGCTTTGTCTGTAAATGGCCAGTCAGTGTGGTTGTAAATGCCATTGCATCAATCCATTGGCAAGTTTACCTCCAAAAGTAGCTTTCATTGTGCTGCTCACAGACCCCACCCTACTACCATCCACCCTCACCCAGTGAAGCGAGGCTGCTTGATGGCTTGCTTGCTTTTGTCATTGTAATGGGGCCAAGCCAAGGCCAGAGGTGTCAACACTACGATTCACACTCACACACTCTCTGCATACTGAAGACTTTACCGCTCTGAAATCTTCCTCTGGCCTCCCTCCCTCCTTCCGTCAAACCCCCACTTCTTTTTTTCCTCAATCACTGAAAGAGGAGGGGAAAAAACAGTTTGAATGTGCTGGGGCTCTGCATCTTCAGCCCCCCCCCTTCCCTCATTCTGCCTTCACAGCTTTTCTTTCCTCAGTTCACAAAGGAACTCTCCCTCATTTGGGCAGCCGATATGCAGTCACGAAGACTGACACCGAGGCTGGCTTTGGTTGCCAGAAAAGGGTAGAGAATCGATTACACCTATCTGGAACTCTGTGTGAAATTGCAAAGTAACTGTGCAGGCTGCTGTGTTTTGTCAGGGCCAAAGGTGTCCCTGCTTAGAAATAAGCCACACTGAATCCCCATTATCACTAGTCTTCTGTAAGAAATGGGAGCCAAGCAAGGCTGCCATCTCATACTAATTCCCTCCTAAATCCGCTGCTGTGGAAGAATGTTATTGTGGAAAAGAGAGTAAGGATAACTGCTGTAGTGTGGTGTGTTTCCTCAAGAATTGATTGGTGCCTATTCATGAATGGCACAATTCATATGGAAGTAATTGTTTAAGCAATTTACAAATGAATATAACAAAGGTTTAAAATTAATCTGGCAGTATTTCTTTCTAGTCTTGTTAAAATCATAAGCAATACAGTTGATCATATTCTCACATTTTTGAAAATGGCAGTCATGTATCTTTGTATCTTTGGTATAGATGGAAGCAGGATATTTACATCCAGTGCAAGCAAGTTTTAACATTCACTTCAGTGTGATATTGTGATACTTCCTAATGGCCTTCCTGTGTTTCAAACTTTATTTCCACTGAGTGCTCAAAGGCCGTGTTTGATTTTGGAATCTACACTGATAAAATCCAGTGAGCATGTGTTTATTGTACTGACTGATGTATCTGATTTGAGACAAAACAAAAGGGTCATGCCAGGTACTTTTCATATAAATCTCTCCACCAGGAAATCATCTGAAATGTTGGAGGAGATCAGCTGAATGTTAGTCCATGTCACATGTTTTAAATTTAATCTGAACAACACCTATTTGGAAGAGACAGTGTGTGTGCTCTTAAAAATGGCAGCAGCTGCAAAACCACTCTTGAGTTTGGTGCCAGCTCAAGACCACTTTGGGAACACTCTTGAAAATATTCAGCCAGCCTTTTCAATTTGAGCGTGGAGGGAAACCTGGCATTATCACTGCAAATGGATTTCAAAGGTGCCAGGTTTTGTGTGGTCAGTGGAGTTTGGCTTCTGAGGTGCAGTGGTAGATGGTTAAGTATGGACTGCTTCTCTCTGAATTGTATTCACTAGTATTTTTGTTAATTGTAGGGGTTATTATGGACATCATTTTGAGTATAAAGACCACCAGCACACATTTAGCTACTGTGCCCAATTCAGTTTGTTTAAAGCTTCTTCTAAAAATGAACTCTTGGACAGCACAACACACTTTTCATTCAATTTTGAATAATATAATTACAGAAATTATTATGTGCATTGTTCTTTGTTAGATTTGAGTCAAAGCCAGTTTTATGGCTTGAATATCTGACCTAGTGAGTCACAGTGGAAGAGAAAAGCTTATCTTTTGACTCAGTAGTCTGGTACTTGCTCAACTTGGACACTGTTATGGACAACTTTATTGTGTTTTGCTTACAATAAAACTTACAGAGCATCGGAAATGAGCAAACTATGGGCTATCTACAAGAAAGCAGATCTTAGCAGAAAAATCTCAAAATGCCACGTTTTGAGTATTTTTGTGGGCAACCAATACACTTCTTTGGGAAAATAATTGTCACAACCCCACATCTCTCTCGCTTTTACATTCACTGTCTCTTATAGTTGCCATCATCCACATCTGCCTCCCCTTGGGAGATAGTTTGGTCTGTTCACTTTATGATAACTTTTTATTTTTCTTTTAGTTCTTTAGATTGTACACATTGTAAATGGATGCAAACAATCTCAACAAAGCTTTATACAAAAAAATGAATGTACACAGCACACATGCAGTATGAGCATGCTCAGTGTCTCCAACTCTAGTTTTCATGTATTTCTGTAGCAGCGCTACAATGCCACGTACAGGCCTGGAATATGAATTCCAGCACAGACATTTTTAAAAAGGCAAAGAAAATGATTGTTCATGTTTCGTTCCATTTCCGTGTGGAGGGGCCTTTGTTGATGTGAAATGTCTCTGTGCCTTTATACTCACCCTAAACTGACACTCGCAGGTTTAAGTTGTTGTTGGCATAAATCTTTGCCTTGTCATTTCTCTTTCACCACTTCTGACCAGAGGAATCAGCTCTGCTTGCTCACATCAAAGGCTTAAACAGGGTGTAGACTTTTCTGTGTATGACTTATCTATGGCTACCTACCCACCTTCAGATGTGACAGCCTCTTGACATCAAACAGTCAGTGTTACCTAGAGGTCCTTTGTGTGGGTTCAGGTGACGACTGGAAAACCTCCTGATCCTCCTCTGTAATGAGTGACTAGGCAGTGCCAGCACAGGTGAGCGCTGTAGGAATTTTGTGACCACAAGCCTTTGAACCAAAAGGCGAATGTGCACGTGTGCGTGCTAGATACCTGTTTTACCGTGCAGCTTGCCGGTGGAAACAGCTAATGATGGGTGAGTCTATGTCTGGTTGATTTGTTTGGTTAAAACATGTACATCACACGCTCACCCGTGTATTAACTAAACCGGCTGTGTCATTATGGTACAGACAGTAATGCAAATCTCACTTTATATTCAAGTGTCGGAGAATGTTGCATGTGCACGTACTGAGCCCAATCTGCTCGCATTTCAAAATTCTGACCCTGTAATTGTGAGTCGGTTTCGAAAAGGTTGACAAAGAAAAATGGCTGAGCTCATAATCACGACTGGATTTATGCAACTACATAAGGAACTGAAATCTCATTCTTTTTTGCTATTTTTTTTGTCAGCAAAAGGTGAGAAAATGCACAGCATAAATCATCCAGAGCTGGTGATTTGTGATTTTTATCTATTTTAGCTACCTCACAGTCAAAGGTATTAACCATCAAAGAAGAATATAAAAAGAGAAGGTGAAGCCAGTAGATGTTAAAAATGAATGAATCAGTGATCAAGACTGTTTTGCATTTTCTTTGTTTTCCTTTCTCTTTGAACTTCTAATTCTAATTCTAATTCTATTTTTTTCCCACAGAGACCTGCGGAGCAACATTATCAGCCATGTTGAACCAGGTGCTTTTCTTGGATTGCCAGCATTGAAACGACTGTGAGTACCGGTAGCTTCCCTGTCTCTCTTAATGTGGTTTCTGCACTTGTGTGTCTACTCTACATTCACACATTTAGCTCCTGTGAGATTATATATATATATTTGTTTACCATGTTTGCTTCAATTATTTACCATGAGAAAATAGTAGTTTATGAAAACTGTGGTTGAATCTGTGCAGTTGGAGCAATTTCCACTTGGTGTTTTTCACTGGTTGTAATTTGAAAGCTTTTACATATTATACAGTTCAAAAGTTAATATATTGTTTGGGCTGTGCAGGCAGAACGTCTGTGGTTTATCATAGGATATGGTCGGAGCCTAAGTCACTACTTTCAGCAAAGACTATGATTGCAGGAATTCCATTGAACTCAGCTGTTGCTTCTTATCAATCCAATGTGATGTGCGTGATCCGGCAGGTCTTCGAGTGTATCCAGTGTCCATAAGGGATCAGGGTCGAGCATGAATCCATTTCTACTGACTTGTTTTATTTGGCCCTCTGCCAGAGACCACTGCAGACACCATGAGGCCTTATATACTTTCACACACTTGGAAAAACTGTGCAAGAAGAAGGATATGTTAACGCGTGTGTGGGGTGTCCATGAATATCATGCGAGGATCTGTGTGATTTGCGGGGAATACATAAAGTTGGAGTCCCTCTCGGATATGTGGTGTGTGAGTGTGGGAGGTCAGACACTGTGTGCTTAAGTGTTTCTCGTTCTGTATATGTGTGTGCGTCTGAGAGAGAGAGCAGGAACACAGCATGAATTGGAATCATCCGACAGCACCCAGTCGCTGCCAACACAAACTCGAGCTTGGCTGCTGCTGCTGCTGCTGTGGAGCAGAGAGAGAGTGAGACAGTCAGCTCCCTGGCTCCAGCCCGGCCTCAAGCCCCCCCACACACACACACACACCCCTTCTTGATGCATATTTATGCCACTCTCAGATGGATCCACGCCTGCCTGTATGTCCTCTGCATTTTCAAAATCATCCTGAATAGCTTGTATGTGCATTAAGGACTTCATGTATCACTACACAGTGATCTGCAGCTTCTCAGCTGATGTTCGTTCCACACCAGATTTTGGTTTAGCCTAAGGCTAACCAGAGTTTAATTGGCACCCACCACCCAGCTCAGCTAATTTCAAAGGTTAGTCAGTCACTCGACCGTGAAAGGGAGGGAGTGGAGAAGACGAGCAAAGGAGACGATGAGGTAGCGCTGGCCTCTGGGAATGTAAACACGGAAGCCCTACATCAAACACTGGCATCTGTAGCAGCCTATCCACCCTTTTTTTCTTTTTTCCTACAAAACTGGAGAAGGATATATAAAGACATTTTGTACCTTTTTTTTACATCACATTTATCTAACATATCTTTGGCACATGCTTCTCTAGTTTTTTCTTTCTTATATTGGGTTTGGCTCTGTTTGGTATAATTTCCCTTCATCTGTGAAGCTACCATCCTCATCAGTATTGCCGCCTAATTGGCTTTCTTCTCCCTTGGCATTTGTGGCATTTGTATTTATTTTAGGCGTGTTTTCACAGAGCCATGCTAAGAAAGCTCATCTTATTGAATTAAACTGCTGCTATATCATCATGACTCGGAGTAGAGTTGCATCTTAGAGCATAAAAGAAATTTTGTAATTCAGATTCCTCACCTCTTGACTCACTGTTGAGCAGGACACACATTCACATAACAAACATCAGTCAGTTTCCTCTACTTTACATGCCACTTGACATAAGGGATTCAAATCACATATATTCATATCAAGATCACACCAAACTATCATGACTTTAACCCTTTAGTACTGGACAAGCTATTAATTGATTACTAAAGTAATCTGCAACTATTTTGATAGATGATTAATCAATTCCACTGTTTTCTAATATTATAACAGGTTTTCAGATTTTTCAGCTTCTTAAATGTGAATCTTTATTTTGGTTTCTTAGCTTTATATAACAAATCATTGCAACATCATCGTGGTCTGGACAAAATAAAATATTTAAAAATATCATGTTGAGGTTTGGAAACCCTGATCAACATTGTTCAACATTTTCTGACATTTATGGTCCAAGCAAGTGATCAATAAATGGAAAAAATAATTGACAAATTAAACGATTATAAAATGATAGTTGCAGTACTAGATTCAACATCTTCCACGATGCAAATGGATAGCATCTTTCCTTAGACCCTCACTGCCTCCTAATTTTCACTCCCTCCAAACAAGATGTCTTGTGCTGTGGTCTTTGAAATTTTAAGCCCCGAGCTTAAACTGCAATGACATCATTATGACTTCATCAGGGCTTTTTCTAGTCTATTTTCAGAAAGGTCCCTTCAGAGCCTGAGAAGACAAAGGTATGTTGAGCTGTTTTCCAAGCCTGGTTGGTACTCATAATGACAAGTTCTGCATCATGTTGCAGATACTGTAATTTTAGATGAATTATTTTCAGCCCTGTTTGCATCAATATACAACAATTGTCATCAGTGAAAATCCAGTCTTTCCATTTGCACACTTGCAACAGGTCCAGTCTAGACGTAGTCCACCTTTAGGATAACTTGCACTTTTGGTTTTACTCTCAGGTAAAAGACAGTTTTTTTTTTCCTTTGCTTTACTTCCAGCCTACTTTTAAGACATACTGTACAACACACTGGAACGGTATGGATTCCACAGGCCCTGACCCTCTTTACTCAACCAACAGCTGAACAGTGCTCACTTGAGGTTAATCACATCAGGCTATTTTTGCCTCTCTGCCTTTCATAACCACTGACGCACTGGAGTGAAGTGGTCCTCTACGCTGTTAACTCGCCACATGCCTGGGGATAAAAGCCATATTTCAGATCAGTCTTTGGTAAATGATTACTAGTTGACAAGGAAAAGCAGATGAAAAGTAGATTGTAGAGACAGAAACAGATCCAAAGACATGCATTAAAATCATTAAAAAGTTATGTTTCACTACTGCATCTACCATTTACTTTCATTATAGACTAATGATACCAAAATGTTTGGTTTACGGTTATAAAAGAGCAAAAAAAAAAAGAAAGAATATTTACATTTATGAATCTGGAATCAGAGAGCTTATTTTGTTTTGATGAATAATAATAAAAAAACATATATAACTGTAAAAGTAGTCAACATCTTGTCTTGTCCACCGATGTTGGTGTAAATTTAGAATTAAATCCAGTAGATAAAGTGAGATGAAACTGTGTTTTGCTTGAGGAGCTTCCTCCATCCATCCACTTGCCTGTTATCCTTCCTATGACACACAACACTTTTACAAATTGGCAAATCTACAAAAGGCGCCTTTTTGCTTTCTCTTCCAAGTGGAACTAATAACCTCATGCTGTAAATTCCCCAGCTGGTACCTTAAGGACCAACACCAATAATTACATCAATGCTTAGATGTTAGCATATGCCAGATGTTTTTGCCAGCCAAAACGCTTTCTTGTCAGTATCATGTTCCTTGAAGACTTCAGGACACAGTTTAGCTGGTGGTTTGAGGTAAAGGTGTGTCTTTGCTCCTAGGCTTTTATTTGTCATCTTAGCACTTATTTCATTTATTGGCTCATTCACAGAGGGATATTTGTTACAGTTACTGTCACGGTGCTCTGTCATATACTTATTAAATCTTAAAATATTATATGAAAAGTAATGTGACAATTTATAAAAGGTAATTCGCTTTCGTCAATTTTGAAGCATGTTGCACAAAAAGAATCATTTTTAGTGACAAACCCATCAACAGTTAAAATCTGCAGTTCCTCATACAGAGTATTTTTTTTCTATATAGCTCCTATCTCTTTTTATGATTCACACTCACTGTTTTCTGTCATTTCCAGAGACTGGTTTAGAACCCTTCAGGCCTTTCTGTGTGCAGTTTGCATGTTCTCTCTGTGTGTGAGTGGGTTCTCCGGTTTCCTACCACAGTCCAAAAACATACAGATGTTAATTGGACACTAAATTAACCATAGGTGCGAATGTGAGTGAATGGTTGGTAGTCTCTGTGCGTTGGCCCTGCAGTGGACTGGCGACCTGTCCAGGGTGCATTCCACCTTTTGCCTTATGTCAGCTGAGATTGGCTTGAGCGGCCTTGCAACCCTCACGTGGAGGATTAAGCAACAGACAATGAATGAACGAAACTCACAGATGGGTCACAATCCTTTTTTTTCTTGTGTCATTACATTATACATTTCCAGTTTTTTTCAGGTCATTATTTGAGATTTATTAAATAACACGTGCATTAAGTGTCAGAAATGTTGCATTATGCCTTAATTTGCTCTGACATAACCTAAATTCTTGTCTGGAAGAGCATTTCTCTCAGAAGTTGATAGAGACTGAAATGGAGATTAAAATATCAGGGAGTATTTGACTTGTACATTCTCGCTACTGTTAAAAACATGACTTCACCTCACTGCTAATATTGCTCCACAACTGCTGGATGATTGCCACAACAACTTTATATAGTTGGAGTATGCCAGTGTTGTATTTCCAGCTTTTCTTTTACTGCAACTACCTTTTACTTGTCAACCCTGATATGTTTTAAAATTAAAATAGAGAAAGGTGTGTTTCCCCTTTCTTGCTTGTGTGATCATTCACTTGGTTTAATCATTAGACATTCCTTCAAAATACAGACCAACACACAATTGTGCTGATGGGTTTCAGAAGGTCCTGGCTCCTAAATGGGAAAATGGTTTTCAAAGAGAATCTAGAGAAAGCTCTTTGCAGCCTTTTCATTTCATGTTTGCACAGTAGGTGTGATCCCTCAGAGCAAAGATCTGTCTTTTCCATGTACGGTCCTTTTTACCAAGGCGTCAGTTATCCCAGACTCTTCTGTCTGATATTTGCCAGAGACTCTATGTCAGTTTGCATCCAGAGGAGAAAAACATACTTTTGACATGTATGACATTAATAAGAGGCAATTAATCATCTCCCAAGGTATTGCTGTGCCTTTGATGTGCAGGTACCCCTAGAGGCCCACACACTGACTAAAATCACCTTGAATGCTGTGAAACTGTCAGCAGAATATTTGGGCTCTCTGCCTCAACTTGCCTTAGTCAAACTTGGCTTTTAAACATGCTATCTCTCCTTCTTTTATTTTGGCAACTTGAACTTTTTTAAAGCCCATTTTAGTGTTGTTTTATGTACATTTTAAGCATTTCCCGTCATAATATGGAAATTGAAAAAACAACCCAGAAACAATATCTCTGTGTGTTTTAGAGACTTGTCCAACAACAGCATTGGCTGTTTGAACATGGATATCTTCAAGGGCCTCACCAGTCTGATCAGACTGTAAGTCATTTCTACTTTATGGAACGTAACATTATAATTTATTCATAATGTTTTGACTTAAAAGATAATTTTTTTATTTGTTTTTCAGGAACCTTTCAGGGAACATGTTCTCCTCTTTGGCTCAAGGAACCTTTGACAGCTTGGTGTCTCTGAAGTCACTGTTAGTATTTTAATGGCTTAGTTTGTTGGTGTGTGCTAAAATCACATGCAGGTGTCAGTGTGTATGTCAGGTGGGGGAGTGTCTGTATGTTTAACATCTATCCTGAGTGAGAAAAGACTGTATAAATCAATAAACATGACAGCAAAATTAGGGTTATCTATCATTCAAAATGAGAACCTGAATTCATGTCGGTGTCTTCCCATGTGTGTGTGCAAAACTGTGTTACGTATTTGTCCACAGTGAGTTTCAGACTCGTTACCTGCTGTGTGACTGCAACCTTGCATGGCTGCTGCGTTGGATCAAAGACAAGAATGTCTCTGTCAAGAACACCAAGTGCTCTTACCCACAGTCTCTTCAGGGTCAGCTGGTTACCTCCATCAGACCGGAGCTCCTTACCTGTGGTAGGTACAAACATGCTTTCCTGGATGAAACATGCAAAACACAAAGGTATCAAAGGTATCATAAAGGTATCACCCTAACGTCTTTTATCAGTGAAGTGTTTTTATCTGATGTGTCTGATCTTTTATTAAGTCCTGTTGAGCTGTAGTTACAGAGACGCTTGTATTAGAAAATGTTGCACTGTCTCTTTAATTTCTGTGTTTTGACATCAGTGAGGCTGGTGTCTGGGGAACAGGGGCTTTTGCAATGACACGAGCGATATGCAAAGGGCTGCCCTGGCCAGTGCCGCCTTTGTTTGTACTTGCTCGTGTCTTATCAGTCTGGCACTTAGCACAGTGAGGAATTATGAAATATACTGCATAAATTTAGCAGGAGCCTGACATGAATGACAAATAGACACAGTTTTTAACTTCCCATGTGTCCAAAAAAAGGCCAGCTGTGAAACAAATGAGGTTGAAAATTATTTGTGACAAATTTGAACCAAATGTGAGAAATGTGACTCTTTTCCCCTAATTTATTTATGGCTGTTCTCCTCAGACGCTCCACTTGAGCTGCCCTCCTTCCAGCTGACTCCGTCCCAGCGACAGGTTGTTTTTCAGGGAGACAGCCTGCCCTTCCAGTGTCAGGCCTCCTTTGTGGCCGAAGACATGCAGGTGCTGTGGTACCAGGACGGCCGCATGGTCACGCCTGATGCCGCCCAGGGCATTTTTATTGAGAAACGCATGGTGCAGAACTGCTCTTTGATTGCCAGGTATGACCACATTTGTGTTAGTCTTGGGTGGAAAGTCTGTGATCATTGGCATTAAACATTTGTGGAAATTGGCCTTTTGGGCTTGACTGATTATGCAAACATTTCCAAAGTTTCAATAATTTTTGCCTCATGTTCTCCCATCAGTGCGTTGACCATCTCAAACATCCAGCCTGGTTTTACTGGGAACTGGGAATGCCGGATCTGGACTAGCAGGGGTAACACAACCAGGACAGTCCATATAGTGGTCCTGGAGAGTTCTACCAAATACTGTGCTCCTGAACGTGTTTCTAACAACAAAGGAGAGTTTAGGTTGGTTTATGCACATACCGTACATTATAACCAGACACAGCTTTACAACTGATATTGACATCACCCCTTAAAGCTCTTCTTGTAATTATAGACCTTTAATCATGTACCAAAGATCAACTTAACTCTATTAGTTTTGATTTTAAAATGGCCTTTTTAACATAGGCTTCCTATAACAGAATATGGGTTTTGGAATTTCTCTTCATACAATTCAATAGTAATTAAAAGTATGTAGACCCATCAAAAGAGTTTCTATAAAAGTATGAGCCAATGTATTTTTCTGTGGCACCGTGGCACCTCCCTGTGGTCAAACTGATAAATTATTTTATTGCTTTAGCCATAAGAACAACAACACTGTGATACTTGTGATGTAAGACGCATGATACAAAATAAGGAGAGAACAAGGACAATGTATAATTTGGTTGATTAGTAGTTATTAAACAGCAGGTCTCATGTGTATGTGGCTCCATCCAGGTGGCCGCGCACCCTGGCAGGGATCAAAGCCTACCTTCCCTGCAACAGGCTGCCAGCAAGCGCAGGCACCTATTCGGGCAGCTCAGTGGAAGAACGGGCTTGGCGTTACTGTAATCGGGAGGGACTGTGGGCAGAGGACGACTACTCTCACTGCCAGTTCCAGAAAGATGTCACCAGATTTCTCTACGTCATCAACCAGGTCAGTGTACCGACAGTCACCTTTTGATTTTGTGATGTGCAACTTTATTTACTGTCTCTTGTTTTTTTTTTTGAGGTTATTCACTTGTCTGTTGCTCTTCACAGAAGCTGAAGTTGCATTTTTTTAATATTTATTTTTTGATATATCTTTGTGTTAGATGCCTTTGAACGAGAGCAACGTGGTTCATAGAGCGCGACGTCTTTTGGTCTACACAATCGATGCCGCCAACTTCTCCGACAAGATGGACATCATCTTTGTAGCTGAGATGATTGAGAAGTTTGGAAAGTTTGTTGAGAAGTTTAAAGATGTAAGTCCTGCACAAAGAAAGTCATATGGAGCTGATAGGCTTAATCAGCATTGTGTGAACTCATATGACAATGATTTAAATGCAACATTTGTTTTATTTAAAATGTACGTACCATGTCTTAAGTCATACACTCTCTGAAACTTCTTTTATGAGGACATTGCTGTGTTACTTTGTTCAGTGTAAAACAGATAAATGCTCTGCAGCTGAATATTCTCACATCGTTTAGTGTGAAAGCATGTGTTTTCATGACATCCAGTGCATCTGTAGGCCCATAAATCTCAAACAAAGCAGCATTTGCCAAGCGACAGAGAAACTAGCACATTGTAATTGCTGTCGGCAAGTTTTTAAAGGTTAGTCGGGTGGCACCATGCTTGAAATGTGTTTGCAATCGTCAACTACAACAAGTCATGTCGAGGATCTCCCTCAAGCATGTGTTAAGTGCTGTGTTGATACAAACAAGATGCTGGCTGAACACACTTGCGTTTCTTGTGTTTCCATTCTGCTAATTTAGAGGATGTCATGTTGAACTGTTGCCTAGACAGTGTTTGTCTGATATTTTTTTTATGTTAATGCCATTTTTTATCTTTTATTACGAAGATTTTACTTGTGTGTATTCACTTTTTTCACTCCGTTGTACCGCAGCTTGGCGAGGTGATGGTGAGCATGGCCAGTAACTTGATGCTGGCCGACGAGAGGGTGCTGTGGATGGCTCAGCGTGAAGCCATGGCCTGCTCTCGCATCATTGCCTGCCTCCAGAGGATTGCTGTCTTCCGCCTGGCAGCAGCACAGGCTTTCTCTCTGGTTAGTCCTGTCAACAGCACGGTCAAGTTTCACTCAAACATCTTGTGTCTTAATGCGCTGCTCCTGTTGTCCTTCCAGACGTCCCCCAACATAGCACTGGAGGCCCACACTGTTCGGGCCAATGACTGGAACGGAATGACCTGCATGTTGTTCCAGAGGCTTAGCCCCGAGCGGACACCCAACCAGGACCGACAGCTCACCTTTAAATGCAACACCACAAGCTCATTCTCCAGCATACTTCACAAGGTTAGTTCCTAGAAGAGATAAGTACATTTGTTAGGAGTTTTAAGGGCTTAAGACATTAAAAACCCACAGCTTAGACTTTTTTTTAAATTTAAACCCATCTGTGAGTGTCTTGACTGGGAAGTGTCATTAAGATTTTTCTCTCCTCTCTGCCTGTAGAGCACAGTTGTGGAGGCTTCTCTGCAGCTTCCTCAGTCTCTCTTTACCCAGGCTGCACTCCCTGGACAGACAGAAGACCCAGTCTTTAAGCTCCACCTGCTGGCCTTCCGCAATGGCAAGTTTTTTCCCTCAACTGGCAACTCTTCCCAGTTGGCTGATGGGGGGAAAAGGAGGAGTGTCGCTACACCTGTCATCATGACCAAGATAGGTGAGTCATTATGTTTTGGTACAGTCACAAGAGTTTGTAGAAATCTGAGATTAGATACATACATATATACTTTGTCATTGTGCGAAAACTGGTTTGCAGCATAAGTGATCAGGGTCAAAAAAGGATACTGTACTGTACATACTGTAAATTGCAAAAATTCAAAAAAAAAAACAAAGGTAATCTCATGTCTGTTCTGCTGTCATTTAGATGGCATGTCCCTACATGCCCTGCGGACTCCTGTCAACATCACCCTGCGGCGGTTTGCCCGTGGCTCCGATCCTGTGTCCGCCTGCTGGAACTTCAGCCTGGTGGGAGGACAGGGAGGATGGCAGAGCGACGGCTGCCACATCCTGGGCCATCATGACAATTTCACCACCATATCCTGCAACTCCCTTGGCAACTATGGCCTGCTCATGGTAGGACATTTAATTGGACCCTCCTGTGGTTTAACATGCTCACTGAGGACAGTGGCCCCACAGCATGGCCTGTTCTGTGAATTTACATTATAGCCATTTGCTAATTAATTTTGTTTTACTTTTTATACAAAAATCTAACAAAAGTGCCATCTTCATTAATTCAGTTACCTCAGACGAGTCTAGTGGATTTCAGTGCAGTCATTGTTTATGAGTAATTATAAATGATAGATTTGCAGTTATATTGCTGTAATTTAATAAAGTTGCATAAACTGTCTTGCAGGACCTCAGCAATGTGGAGTATTTGGCTCCAAGTATCCAGCCCCTGCATCCTGTCATCTATGCCACCAGCATTATACTGCTGCTCTGTTTGCTCGCCATCATTGTGAGCTACATCTATCATCACAGGTAAGCGTTTTCACCTGCTGCAATATCTTCAAATGTTCTGTGCTAAACGTACTAATTGTCCATAATTCTCCAGGTCTGTTCACGTGAGCCGCAAGTTTTGGCACATGTTGGTCAACCTATGTTTCCACATCTCCCTCACATGTGGGGTCTTTGTTGGTGGCATCAATCAGACCCGCTACGCCAGTGTCTGCCAAGCAGTGAGTACACACCTGCATCTCATTCAGAGCTCCTGCTGCTGTATGTCTGCTCTTATTCCTTTTTTGGACTGCAACATCTGGAAGATAAGTGCTGTGGAAGTTTTAAAGGGACCAAAAAAGTTTACAAATTTGCCCTCGGCTAAGTTCACTCCACTCATAGAACTTGTGGAAAAATGGATAACTTTACATGGAAAATATACATAAGGGTATATTTTATTCATTTTTTTCATAGCTAGAGGCAATCGTACACCTATCACGGTGTGGGATGTACTTAGATGCATTGCTTATTCATTCTGAAAGTACATGGATGGTAGAAAATTTGACAAAGAACTTTTTTATTTGTCCCTTTCTTTAACTCACATACTCAGTCACCTTGTTTATGGCAGGCACCAATGTGTGTCTCGGCTCATCCAGTTTTAGCCTGTTTTTCAGCAGTCTGACAGTGATGAGCTGTTTACCGGTGTCATTTCTTTTAGGTGGGAATTTTGCTGCACTATTCAACTTTGGCCACAGCTCTGTGGGTTGGTGTGACCGCACGCAACATCTACAAGCAGGTGACCCGAAAGGCCAAGCGCTATGAAGAGCTGGACGAGCCTCCACCACCACCACGCCCTATGCTGAGGTATGACACCACAGCTCTTGATTTAATACAAAGAGGGAGGGTCTTTGAATAAAATAATATATTTTTAAGTTAATTCTGGCCAAGTTAAGAAAAAACATCATGTTGTGGATTCATTACTTGCTGCCATGTCTGTTACTGCTGTAAATAAACCAAAAACAAGCCAGAATTGGTTGTAATTTAAATCTTTAAGGTGTTTTTTTCAGACATTAGTATAAAAGTGTGACACTGGACGCCTTATGTGGTTCTTGTGATCATACCGCACCATTTGCAATGCTAATATACAGGCATAACAGGTAACACTAGTTTGTATCTGTATCTTTACCAAGTTAAGACAGCAGAGCATTTATTTTTGTGGCTGTATATTTTATTAAACAAACTTGTCAATAGTTATTGCAAATATGTCAACATCGTTGTGTTTTCCCACATCATGATCTCAGATTACCTTTGCCCTGTTAATCCCAGCCCTCTGAAGCTTACAGCAGACAGATGAACACACAAGTTAAGCACAAGATTATATAGATAACAAAGACAGTAATTCGAAACACAAGCATAGATTCACTGAATTACAAACTTCAAAAAAAAATCCCACATCCAAAAGAGAGTCAAGGATAAACCAGCAAGCAACATTTAATGTCCTGTATGTATGATACACTGTGACAACTAAAGCAGAGCTATGTTTCTGTGCTCTTCCTGAAAGGTTCTACTTAATCGGTGGAGGGATACCCATCATCGTCTGTGGGATCACTGCAGCAGCCAACATCAGAAATTACGGAAGTCGGACCAATGCACCATAGTAAGTTGTCCCTGCAGAGAAAGCAATTGGACATTCCTGTTCCTCAGTTTCCTCAGTGTGACATTTTTATCAAAATGACAACATTTATTAAGGCCTCATTAGAGCCCACGGGATCTTTAGCATTCTGAGCTATCCACTGGTCAGTTTGTGTTGCTTTAGTTAATAATGTATATGTTTATGAGTGTAGGATAAATGTATTCCCCGAAGTTCTGATTGTGGAGGCCTGTTAATGGTGTATGCATCCAAGCAACAAGCAACTGCTGCCAGTGTGGAACAAGCTCCCCCCCTCCCTCTGAGGTGGCAGCTGTTTAGATTGTAAAATATGGCTGACTAATTGAGAAATCTGGACATGTGTTTGTCTTTGGAGTCTGGGACACTTACTTCAATGATTAAATGTAAACGTTTTTCAGAGTTTTGTAAAGTAAGTAATAGAAGTGACATATTATGCTTTGTCCGTACTGCTACTTTTTCAAAAGTGGCGATTTCAGATAAAATCAATTTGCATACAGACTAGAATTTTAGCTAAATAATCTGTGGCCATAGTAAGATTCTTAAAATGTACAGTATATCACATGCTCATTTGGATACTTTGGGAATGCACATGCTGGTGTAAACAGGCGGTTGATTCTCTCCAGTTGTTTGATTACCTTCAGCAAGTATGACTGATGAGAAATAACAATGGGTGAAAAGTAAGTATAAGGATTATCAGATTTTTATCAGTGAGGTAAAAGTAAAACTGAAAGTTTACATTCACAAGTTGTAAACAATCAGGAAGTGAATGTGTCATAATTTCAGAAGAAGGTCTCAGTTGCTGCCTGCCTATACTTAAATGATTGGGTTGTATGGATACAGCCCAAGTTTCATTTAAATCTGCACTGTTGGGTGTGTTTCTATTAGCATTTAACTATTGGGACATATTTACAGGAAAACTGTGGAACCTTTTATCTCACTGTTTATGAATTGTGTCATTTGTCTGTCCGTTATTTTGTAGTTGCTGGATGGCGTGGGAGCCCAGCATCGGGGCTTTTTATGGCCCAGTAGGATTCATCATTTTCGTGGACTGCATGTACTTTCTCAGCATCCTGCTCCAGTTGCGGCGTCACCCTGAGCGCCGTTACGAGCTCAAGGAGCCGAACGAAGAGCAGCAGCGTCTAACTCCAGCCACCACCGAGGTCGGGCCTGATGGGCCCCACAGCCCCTTGCATCCCCTCACCCTCCAGCTTCACCCTCATGAGGCTGCGTCCTCCGTGATGTCCACTCCCCACACCGTGCCTCTCTCTGCCCTGGAGAATGAGCACACATTCTCTGCCCAGCTGATGGGTGCCACAGGGGCGTTAGGACTGTATGCAGCCCTCTGGGTTTTTGGCGCCATGGCTGTTTCACATGACCACCCCTATGACTTGGCATTTACCTGCTTGTTTGGGGTGGCTGCTCTGGCACTTGGGGCATTCATGCTGGCACATCACTGCATAAACAGACAGGATATGCGGCGCTATTGGTCCCAGGCTTGTTGCTCTGGGAGGAGAGCCTACTCCGAACAGGAGGACGTCCTTCTGTCTCAGCCAGACGTGGCGATGACATCCACAGCGGGGTCTGTTAATAAGGCAGATGGGGAGTCAACAAAGTGTGGCCACAGCAGTGCAGACTCTTCTTATACGAATAAGAGCGCACCCAGTATGCGCAACTCCAACCACGGCAGCAAGCTGACCAATCTGCACGCAGAGGCTGCCCAGTGCAAGTCTGCTTCAGCACCGGTGGTGGCTAACGGTGCAGCCATTTTGGACAACAGCCTGACTGAGCACTCACTAGACAATGAAATTAAAATGCACGTTGCACCAGTTGAGGTGCAATTCCGCTCAATGAACAACATCAGCAATCCCGCAGCTGCCACTAACGGACACATGGGTAGGCATCACAAAAACAGAGTGCGGACACACAGAGCAAGTCGCCTGACTGTGTTGCGAGAGTACGCATACGACGTTCCGACCAGCGTGGAAGGCAGCGTGCAGAGCGTCTCTCACAGGCGGCACCATCATTACGATGTTGCAGCGCGCATTAGCCGGCGAGCGGCCTACATGGCTTACAGGGAGCGGCATCAGAGCCAGATGCAACATGACAGCAGCGACAGTGCGAGCCTGCCACGACGCTCCCGCTACTCAGAAAAGGGAGGTGTCAGCAGCATTGTGGGGAATGGGTCAGTGGTGACCATAGAGACTGACCATAGAGGCACGTCTGTGGCAACGTTAAGCTCAAGTAAAGACTCTGGTCCCGCAAAGCAGCCAAGCAGCACAGAATTAGAAACCCAGCCGAAGTCATATGGACTCAACCTTGTTACACAAAATGGTGGCACACTGAAAGAAAATGGGCAAACCCTGCCTTTAATAAACACAGAAAGTGCAGCCACTATAAAGACTGGATTGTGGAAGCATGAAACTACTGTGTAGCAATGTTTTCCATCCCAAAGACTGCGTACTGATGTGCTCTCCACTTTAAACTGTGAAAGGTCCTTTGAAAGTAATTATTGGAAAAAAAATAACTAGCCATGTTTTTACCACTGTCTTTGTAGATAAGTTTTTGTAAATGATCTATTTTTGTAACGTTAAATCAAACTCTCCTGTTCTGTTTTGAGTTCTGTAAATGAAACTGCATGGAGCTGTAGCCCTGGATATACTTACACCTGTGGGCTCCTTTTTTCCCCAGTTTGTCCCAACAATAATAAAACAAAAGTTTTTAATTTTGTTGTTACAGATGGTGCCTGATTACCTGACGCTCTGTTACCTGTGCAAACGGCGAGACAGATCTGCTGTGTTTTAAAGAACTATTCCTGCTTGACAATACAGTAGCTTGTAATTGGGTATTTCACTGACCTTCAGGTCAGCGCGAGTCCCCTTTTCCACTCTGGAGAAGAAGTGTAATTGCAGTCGCCTGTGGCTTCGGGTTACATGCGCGTATTCTGCCTACCTGCTGGCAGGTTTGATGTGGACTCCTTCTGGCATGATGCCTGCCTTGTGACTGACAGCTGACTCGCATGGTGAAGTGAAGTTACCATGAGAAGAAAAGATAATGAGAATATTGTGTCCTCTTGCTCTTCCACTCTCACTCTCTCCTCCATAGCTGACAGCTGAACTCCAGTCCTGCTCACAGCTTGACAACACTGTTGGGGAGAGAGGGAGAGGGGGAGGGGGTGGGAGAGAGAGAGAGAGAGGGAGAATGAATAACGGGCATAAATTGTATTTCGGGTCCTGAGCACTCTGGAGATGGATTAGTATCACTTTATGCTGAGCAAATGACTTTTGTCAACAGCCACAGACAGATCAAGCTTGACATAGTGAGTAAAGATCCATTCATTCATCTAGAACACTTCAAAACAAACATTACAAAGTGCCTTCACAGAAAAAAGATAAATGGTACAATTCCTGTCTCATCTCTTAAAGAAAATGGCGGTAAATTAAAAAACAAATAATAGCAACGTGTTTTGAAAATTCCCATCAAGCTGAATTATTTTTATTTTTGTGAAATGTAGTATTTTAAAGAAGACTTTATTACCGAGTCAGTAGTGAGAAACTAACTCTGCTACCTTTTCTAAAGACAAAGGGAAGCTTAAATGTGTAAATGAATGAATAAAAACTGATATCAGCCTACAATGCAAACGTATAACTTTAAAATCATTTTCCCTCGCTTCATCTTTCTTCTTCTTGTCTTAAAGGGCAGAATAAACATCAAAATCGTGTAAATCCCAAACTTCTAAAATAGAGCTAGGAAACTGAAAAGGAGCTCCTCTTCACCAAATGGTGTTCAACGTATTAGGAACAGAACAGCAACATTTAGAAGACCAGCATTGTGTAAAGTTGTATGTTATAAAATCCTGCATAGAACCTTAGAGTTTTTAATAAATGGAAAGCAGAAGGTAGAGACTGTGGATCGATTACAGATTAAAATGTTGCAGATATTTATTGTAGGAAATTACAAATACTACTGCATGATAGTTTTGGTATCTAAATATAGCCCAGCAGTTGGATTGAGTTATACTTTGTAGAAAAGATAAATGAGAAAAAGGAGCAAAGAGGAAGATGATGTTGTGTTTCATGTTGTGACTGAGGATCTACTTTAGTTTACGTTGACTTTCTCTGTAGAAACATTGCATTGATGGTGACTATTTGTTGTACTATCAGGTAAATGTGGGCAGTCGCTTTCTCTGATACTCAAGTGAAAGGGCCACACCGTAGAGTAGTGGCTGGCACTGCTGCCTTTCTGTAAAAAGAACCAGGTTCACAATCCGGTCCGACCTGTACAGAGTTTACACGTTCTTAATTGGATGCTCTAAATTGACCCAAGGTGTGAACGTGAGATTAAATGGTTGGTTTCTGTGTGTTGACCCTGCGATGGACTGGCGACCTGTCCAGAAACTCCTCATCACAGAGTTTGACCTTGTGGAGCATCATGCCGTCTTTATAACACTGATCCAACCAACCGTTTTGAGCGTTGAAGGTCATGTCGGCGTCGGTGGGTGTCACCTCCTCATCACAGATGAAGCCGCAGCAGCAGACGGCACAGCTCCAATAGCTCTAATTCCTCATTAATGGCATATTAATAAAACACATATTTCACTCAGACAAAGATATATCGCTTGGCCATCTTGGATGTGACAAATTATAATAAGACTTTTGAATTATGTAGAGAGCGTTACGCCTTGATTAGTGGCAGCCTCTCTGATTCCCTCAAGGAGTGAAGGAGTGTTCTTCAAATAATCGCCAAGGTTCTTTAACACCGCCATCTGTTAAAAAGTTCATCTCGGGCTGTCAGCGAGGCGGGAATGACAGGAATGTGTGTGCATGTGTGGGGAAAAATGACCTCGTCAAGGCAAATAAACTGATGGTATCTCTGCTTTAAGATCACAGGGACACCTTGGGCAGAAATCGATAATGAATTAAGATAAAGACCAATGAAGTCATTTAAATCTTTTTTTTTTTTTTTGTCTCATCCAGAGAGTCTTTGGGTCAGATCATGTATCTCAGAAATGACAGATCCTCAGTTCCAGATAAACAGACACGGCGATGGACGTTCTCACTCGATTTCCTCCTCCGTGGAACACGTGCGAGCACACTTTCTCACATCAGGAGGCCGAGGGATGACCAACGTCAGACAAACGATGTGGTGTTTGCGTTTTCCAGTCGCCGCCTGTGGTGCCGGTGAGGAAACATCTGGCTCTGTTGTGGATTCTTGCCCCCAGAATGAAGATTGATTCTTTCAGGAAAGTAAAACCATCTGACTGTGCTGACTGTAATTAGGCGGTGCTGGCTGTACAGGGAAAGTGGTTTTATATATTAATTTATTTTTCTACCTTCCCTGTGCTTATCATCCACACAAACCTCCCACATTTGACATGTATAGATTAAAGGAAAATTAGCAGCCAGGATTGATGTATTCAGCATGTGTCTCCACAATTAAAATGTTTAAGGACATTATTTAAATGTATGAGGCACAGTTATGTGGTTTTATATATATATATATATATATATATATATATATATAACCACACATTGGAGAAAACGCTGACAATTTTAAATGCAATTTTTTATTTCCTGACAGAATGTAATCAATCTGCAGATGATGAAATTCGCACATCATTTTCTCTTAGCGTAGATTTAGTCAGTTAGTCCTGTCTGCAAATGAGCATTTTGCAAAGTAAGTGGCATTCAGTGCTGAAATTGCAAAAGTTTATGTTATGGTTATGTGTCCTGATATAAAGAAGTGAATGTGGAATGCATAAAAGAGCAGGTTTTTCCCCACAAGTGAAGGTCGTTTCTGGACCTTCAACCAAAACCTCAGTTGGTGTCCTCATGAGGTGAACGTGAGAGTTTTGTATCAAGTCTGATTTTAGATGCACATTTTAAGGATCAAACCTTTTGTCACATTTAATGTCCAGTTGGAAAAGCACTGAACTTACTGTATTTTCTTTGACTGAATAAAGGAGCCTTGTTCTGTGGCCGTAGAATATTTCAGTCCAGCCATTTCCCCTGCATTTCCCTATCTGTACTGTACTTTGGTTATCATAATTTCACATTTTTCCGACTTATCAAACTCAAAAGTAGGCAGATACAGAAGATACAGAGATGTTTTTCATCAGAAACTTCCCACATAGACCTTTTAAATTACATGAGACTCCAAAAATCACTACATTACTGTTTATTTTTGTATGTGTTCATTGAACTGGACTGTGTTTATAATGATCAGTTTTTCACAGCATGCTTAAATAAAACAAAGTGATGGAACAAAACAAAATATAAATAGACTCTGAGCTCGGTCAGAGACAGAAATAGATATTTATTTGATGACTTAAAATGTATTTTCTCCAAGAGTGAATGCAAAGTTCACAAGTGACTTACACAGATTTGTTGCTGCTTCAGATATTTTTTATTTATTTATTTTTTCCCTGTGATTATTAGGAAGAATGAGGCTCTGTCAGTCCCCCAATGTGCTGTCTTCCATCTTTTTTTCCACAGGCACATAATGATGACATCAAGCCATCTGCAGGACTCTCATCCCCATGTGTTGGCGGACCTCTGCTCTCATTAATGCCCTCACGTTGCCGTCCATCTACCTGTGCCAGTCTGTCTGAGCACATTCTGGCTTCAGCCCACTGTCCAGGTGCTCCGTTATTTATAGGCACCGTTAAAAAAGAAATGGTATCAGTCATTGTTCACAGTGACAGATGCAGACACTGTCCCTCACACGCACACACACGCGTACGTCTCGGGGAAAATGGAGGTTGTCTGTTAGATTGCATTTGTCTTGTCAGTGCACTGTTGGGCTTGAAATGAAGCTTTGAGGACATGTGGATGCGACTGCGCCTAACTAATTTATCTATCTACGGGTTATTGTGTGTTAGCCGACCACTTGAACACTACTAAAAATGTGATTTTGACTTTCTCATCTCCACCAGATACCCAAAATCAAAGTTGAAAGACACTAAAATGAAAGCACAGGATAGTGTACATTTATTTGTTCCACAATGGGGAAATTTGTGGACATGGTAGCAAATAATAATAACATTTGGTAAGTATGCATTACACCAGAGCATATATAAATACAGAAAAATTATTAAAAAAATAGACTTTATGGAATGTAAAATCTCTGTAACCAGAACATCGTAGACATACAGAGTAGACAGTGTGCAGGATTTTACACAGGATATTGCACAATGTCTTTTTTCACTTTCAAGGACAGGTAAAAGTTGTTGGTATCAGACTGAACTAGACTGAATTTTTAACATACTCTTGGGCAACAAAAGCCCATAAAAATATACTGTATGAGTCAGTAACAAATAAAATGACCTGGAAGCAGCTTTTCTCTGTCATAAAACTGACAGTTTTATTTTGTTTTCCCCTCACTCTGCTTAAATCCATGTCAGGCATCTGGACCTCATGAGCACTAAGTAGGCTACTTTAATCAGCTGCGTGTGTTTCAAGTGTATTCTGCAAATAAATATGTCTAAAAATACACCAGCTTCTTAGTCAAACACTCAGTCTCAGTGTTTTTGACAAGTGACAGCCGTTTCTTTTCAAACCCGCTCAGCAAATGTCCTCCCCTTAATTTGTGTAACGCTTTTGTCGTGTTTTAACATAAACGTGTGCCTCCATGTGCGACAGGAAAACTCTATTCTTTGTGCATTGCTTGGGACCCAGTTCTACATTCTGTTAAAAAGAAACTCCGTGTCCCTTTGCTGCCGTGAAACAGATGTGCTCTGTGGTTGAAAATGTTGACAGAGGCAGACTGGTTTATTTTTGGGATGATCCTTTTTTCCACTCTGGCCTCTGTCGTTGGTTATTACGGGCTTGTGTCTTTATGCGGCTGCGGCACGTGAGGAAAATCTTTATTCTCACCGAGGTGTTCACAGACATACTGATGTGTTTGGCAAATTACATAATGTTTGTACCGCAGTTT
The DNA here is from genome assembly GCA_016785285.1 of Brachirus orientalis. Taxonomy (NCBI): domain Eukaryota; kingdom Metazoa; phylum Chordata; class Actinopteri; order Pleuronectiformes; family Soleidae; genus Brachirus; species Brachirus orientalis. The sequence continues at coordinate 1,419,090 of JAFBJR010000104.1, read as the reverse complement.
AGTTGTGTGAAGGAACGAGGGGGAGAAAGAGGGAGCAGCAGCAGCAGCAGCAGCAAGGCAATTTTATTTATATGGCACATTTCAACATCAAGGTATTTCAAAGTGCTTTACAATAAAAAAAAAAGAAATACAGCATCAGCATTACAGATATAAAAGGCATAGTAAGACATTTAAAACATATAAATAGAGCGGCAAAAGAAAGAGAAAAGAGCTTAAAAGTCTAAAAGTTGCAGTTGCAGCTGAGATGCAGCAGATATGATGATTTCAGCAGCAGCAGCAGCGGGCGTGTGTTGATTTTCCTCTTTTTTCCTGTTTTGACTTGGTAAAAAATGATTCTAAACCAGGGGCGTCAAAGTCAAATGACCTGGGGGTCAGTGAGCATCTAGGCTGGTCAAGAGGGAGCCAGTCGAGAGAACAAAAAACAACAACTGTTAATTGGCGGTTGAACAATATGCCGCAATGATATCGCGATTAAAATATTAATGGTGATATTTGACAGAATTTCACAGTAAAAACTTCACAATAAAAACATTTATTAAAATTAATCTAAAATCAAGACATGGACCACTGCAACTGCAACATTAAACAAGCTTGAATGTAGTACATTTAATAACACCAGAATGTCTATTACAATAGGCATAATGTCTATTATAAAAATATTGCTAGCAACTCTATTTAGTATCATATTCTATCACCTCGCTGGCAGCTGTGTCTCAGCCACACACGTGTTTAAACGAAGAGAGGGGCCACATGTGGCATCCTTATGCCACATGTGGCATAAGGATGAAGAATGAATTACAAAATGAATTGGCTCTTTTTTTTTTCCATGTCCACTACTGATTCTGATATCATAACCTCACATTACTGGAGAGCCAAACCCATGGTTTTAAATGACTGAGCTGTTAACAGCACATTTGTGCTGATGCACGGCCACCTAGTCGGCCATTTCCAAAACACAATGCTCCCATGAAGAATAAAATAAACAGGCCACAACATGAATCAGTTAAAATGCTGTTGCTGTACTTTTATTTCGTTATTTCAACCCGTCTATGCCTTATGAGGTATTTATGTCATAGTTTGAATCGTATGTTTTTCATTTTTCCGATATCTGACCCAATACCAATAACTTATCATCCCTACTGAAAAACTTTGGCATGCGGAATACACTGGATGTGGGCCCCATGTGGATTAGAATGTCCAATTAATCAATAAATTGAGATTGGGATTGGGATTACGTGACTTAGAGATACCACAGCTCTTGAATTAACTTGTACCCGACTCCCACTAGGCCAGGAGTGAGCAACCCAAGGGTCACATATTAATTTCATCTCTTTATAAAAAGCTGTAAATTGTGCCATTTTCATAAGCTGTAAGATTAAATTTTATGATGAGGCAACAAGAGTTTTAAGTAGGCTAAGTAAAAACACCAACATTATATTGTTTATGCAATCAAAACAAAACAAAATGTGAATCCTTATCACCTTATTGGCGATTCACATTGTAATCTGGAAACACTGTTTGTGCAGGTACATGCAAATGCACAAACACATATTCTCTACATAAATTGAGTAAAACAAATAAATAAATAAATAATAATAAAATAAAAGCACTAATTTTGTCATTTCAAAGTAACCGCATGCTGGCCGGTCAGGAGGGGATGTACTCAGTCATGAGCTGGCCCAGATAAAAGTTTCACAGTCTAAATGTAAAATAAAAAACACATTTCTTTTTAAAGCTTATCATAAACTGATGCAAACATACTTATTGTTATTGAGTGTAGCGTATTTCTTTTCTGCCGATGAACCCTCCAAAGTGTTACACAGTGGAGCTTGAACCCATCCACAAACAAGATGAAGAAGATGAGGAAGACCACACCTTTCAGCACCACCATCACCAGGCTGACCCGCTCGTGCTCGTTCCCGCCGGGAGCCGCGTGCACGAGCAGCATCCCTCCATCTCCATCTAGCGCCTCCTGTCTGCTCTCACTTTCCCTCACAGCGAAACTTGCCGGAGTTAAATGAGCAGCAAGTAGTATCAGCCGTGTGAAAACGCCTGTGCTTGACGAGCTCCCGTGGCTGAAGCGCGGCTCTTTCGTGCGTGAAAGTGGATAAAGACGATGGAGGCAAAGCGAGTGGAGACCATCTCTGGTCGGGTGGACGTGGATGCCGCTGGTTCCTCACCTGGTAGGACAGTAGTCGCATGTTTTACGAATCGTTTACCTTTAATTGACTGATTTGTGGCTCCGTTGCCTTGCGTTGGTGAACACCTCCGGCAAACTCCATGCACGAGAACGTCAATTTAACATTGCCTTTAATTTCCGTTATACAATATACACTTTTTTTTACAATGTTACTTCAAAATTGTGTGATTGTAGCACCGCTCTTTTAATCGGCTGGTAATTTATGCAACAATAAGTTTAATTTGATGAATAAAAAACAACAACTTTTTAGTGTCCAAACTAGTCTGCTTTACACTGACTCGGTGTCCATTTATGCACGTCACGTGGTGTTGTTTAAAGGCAGCATTAAATTGACAGATTGTTAAATGGAGTTTGGTATCATTTTGATTTTAAGAGTTCATTTTTGCATGCTTGTGCAGTTTTGCGTAAGTGTCAAGTTTGACTTTTGCCTTCTTCTGAAAAGAAATGTCATGTTATGTAAGCATCATGGATTTCTTGCTCCTGGTTGGTAAAGATATTCCTTTTTTGTTCACTCACACATATTTAACACTTATGTAAGAAAAATGAGCATCAATAATAAAAAAAATTATCTGTATACAACCTTGTACAAATCCTCCCCAGTTCTAGCCTCCACAGTAATTGGCCAACATCCAAGATACTGATCTGTCAGTTATAGTCCATAGGTTTCCCCTCAAGCTCCTCACTGTCTCGCTTAGTGCCAGAAGAGTGGTTAACAAACTCATCATTCCTCATCATGTTTGTTAGCACACATAATTTACTTACTAATTACTTTGTTTTCAAAATGAGTAACACCCTGTAGATTTTGAAGGTGGGGTTTATTCCTCTGGAACTTGGTTGTCCTTAGTCAAATGTTGAATTTTGATGTGTCAATAGAAAAATAACTGTGTTGGATTAGTTGAAGAACTGCAAAGTAATAGTTGGATTCATTTTTAATTTAAATTCATATGGTGTTAGGACAGCCTAAGATCCTAATAAGTTATTAGTTGTGGTCAAGGCAGTTACTTTTTATAGTCCCAGTTTCCTCAGTTGCAGAGGATACTGCATAGTCAGGTTATTGCTTTTTGTCCTCCTCAGAGTAGTTTTGTTAAAAGCATGGGTGCCTGTTAACTTGCACTTGTGCCTGAAATATATGGGAAAATATATGGGAAACTATCTAATTCACCCCAGACAGAAAGTTTCTCTCTACCTTCCTTGTTTGTCGTCATTGTCACCCCTCAACTAATTGGCTCTGGACATGTGCAGCATTGGACTCAAACTCGCAAAGCTCAGGATTCACTCCCCAGTCATATTGAGAGAAACAAAATCATTATATACATCATTTACTCTCCCCTCACTTTCTAAAGCCCCCATCACTTTGTCACCAGGGTCTACCTCATCATGGTTTCTCTCTAGGGAAAATCTAAAAATATAATGATTGCCCAGAAAAAATGCTATAGCCACTCAGCCATGAGTTGATCCTCCCAGGAGGAGCTCCTTCCTTGCAGCAATGATTCCTTTGCATCAGTAGCTGAAGCTTGAAGCTCTCCCAGCTCAGCTCACCATCGCAACTTCTGTCGCTGCCTGCCAACGGCTCCCCTAGACATCTTTTTCCCCTTTTACCACTGTATCCCTGAGATTTACAGAGATGATGTATATGAAAAGCGTTCCCTGAAGGTTTTTGAGCTGCTTTCAGCACCACGGCCAGCACCATATTTTGCACTATAGTAGCTGAGCGCTGGACTTTATTTGGCATGTGTATTCCCACATTTGTCCAGCTAGCAGCACCGTGCCTAAACATGCAAATGCAAGCCAGTGCACACAATCGATGGTCACATCAGAAGTTGAAATAGGGGAAAAAAATGTCTATGGTTGCTTTTCCATGAAACCACTGAGAGTTTCATGCACGACAGTCTCTGGAGATTTAAAACATCTGGTCACCGTACTTCAAATGTGTCATTGATGAGACAGGTCAGAGGGCCATTATCAGATGGGATCAGCCAATAGAAATGTTAAAACAACATAAATAACCACACTCAAGTGGGCTACAGCAGTAGACGACTTGGTCAGCTTTCACTCCTTGGGCCAGAGGTCAGAATATCTTTTTATCCTTGTACCACGAAGCTGGTTAACTAGCTCTCTTTTAGTGACATAAATGTGCCATTTAATGAAAAAAAGTAAGTAATAAACACACAACTGGATTATAAATTATATATATAAAAGTCAGGCATTAGAGATCAGTGTGATTGAAACCAAGGGAAATGATTTTTGCAGTGTTCTGATAGTTTTGTGATTCTTTTGTTATATAATTTTTTAATATTATTTTTTGTATTTTATTGCTCTTCAGCTGCTCGGTGAAGTTCAGTCATAACAAGGCTGTTATATTTAATATTTAATTTTGTGTTGTCCAATTTCCCTCTATTGGTTTTAAAATGACTGGCGCATAGAAAAGTATATTTTCCTCATTTATACAAATATCTGCTGTTCTTTATTCTCTGTTACTTCATTTTTAGCACATTTGTTTCTACAAGGACCTCTATCTTAACGGCTTAAGTCAGTTCCCAGTGATCTGATTGTCAGGACAGTATTGGTCAGCCTTTGTTGCATCAACTAGAACCCACGCAGCTTTGTAGGACTGGAATAAATTGTTTAGACTGGAAATAGAATTGGACATCGTCTTTTGGTTTGAAAAGTGAGTCTGAGGACATAGGGCTGAAGTAGTAGTTGGCCGCAAGGGGGCGACCAAAAAGAACAGTTTGAAGTCAAGTTTCTCACATGATTTAGAACATTTTCCCAGGGAGTTTAGCACCCCTTCAGTCAAACATGATGCCAAATTTGTAAATTATGTTCCCATTTACATTGAAATAGATATAAACTCTGTCACATTTCATTGGAAACCAGTGTGATGGGATGAAAGTCAGGTTCACTTTAACTCTGCATATGCAATGACAGTTAAAATCAATTTTTAGCACTGAGTCAGTGTTTGAGACGAAGAGTTAAAACAAGTGCATCAGCCCTTCTGCAGCATGTTTGATATTTTCATTAATATCTTGTGAGTGTTTTACGTTTACGATGTTACAAACCCAGCTTAATTTGTGATTTTGAAAAAGTCAATGGGATGAAAATAGAAAATGGAATGAAAAATATAGTTAAGGATGATAGTAGATGGTTATTTTCATGTAGGGTGTTTTTAGATAAGAGAGTGCAATGCTTTGATTGAATATTATATATATATATATGTGTGTGTGTGTGTGTGTGTGTGTAATAGGGAATATTATATAGTTTTCACAGCATCAAGAAGTGACTTGCATGTGGGGTTTGTGTGTGTGTTTTCTCAGTATCTGCCAGATCCTGAGATCACAGTGAAGCAAACTTACAGATTGAGGAAACTGCTCCAAATCTGTCAGCCGGCAGAACGATGTGTTTTTAGCTTTTTAGAGGCAAGTCTCAGAGATGGGATGCAGCTCGGTATCACCTTTTTATCTGCAGTAGTGAATTTCCTATTCATCAAATTGCACAAGTGTATAAAAGATTATATACACATTTGTCCTTTTTTGTTTTTATTTTTCTCAGCCTTGTTTTTCAAGGGTTTGCCATCAAGAAATCAGTGTGGATGAGTGTAATTTAGGATCTATTTTCATGGTGTTAATTCACCTCTATAAATAGATTCTCAGCAGAACAGTTGGACTCACTAAACAGTCAGTTCCAGCACATCAGATGGTCTTAAAATCATACTGCATTATGCAATTTAATGGAGTCCCTAAGAAGAAGTACTAAAACAAGAAATTGGTTTTTTGTGTTTTATTTGAAACCACCTGTGTGCTTCCTCTCCACCTGAGGAAACGCTGGTCTTTGGCCAAACCAGGATTAATTGTGCCATGAACTCGCCTGCTCGTCCCTGACAGATTTTGTTTGCTTTGGATCAAGCGTTTGTTTTCCCTCTGAGAGACTGGGTGGGGGAGCATATGCTTGCACGGACCATCTGCCTTGGGAGTGCGGCCAGAGAGGAATGAAGGGAAAGGAGATGTGGAGGGAGAAAGAGAGGGTCAGGTGAGGATACAGAGTAAGACAGTGATGGAGGGTAAATAGAGGGTCATTGCACCAGTGCTGTTGCTGTAAGTTAGGACAGTGCAAGAGAAGCTGCTTGATTTGGACAGTCAGGATTTCACATTTGCCCCCAGATTTGTCCCTTTTGCTTAGGGGTGCAAGAGTGAATTGTTTATTCACTTATTTAGCAATTATCACAATAATCAACTATTTTGAGTATATATTGAATAGTTTTGTGATTATTTTCAGGTTTCCCCACTCTATCTTCCCAAACGGATGACACAATCCCACTTTTCCGTGTCCGATACTGATAAGGATATCACAAAGTTGAGTATCTGCCAATATCAGTCCGATAGTCATTTTAGACCTTTTCAGACTATAAAGCTTTTAACACATTTGTGCAAGCTAATTTAAAGGCATAATTCTTCAATAAAGAAGAAATAAGCAACTCGCTTTTTTCCAGTCTGTGCATCATAAAGCATGTGATATATTGGATTTTTTGGATTGTAGTGGATTTTACATTTTTTTTCTTCTGTCCGATATCTGCTTTTGACCAGTATTGGACCAATACTGATAACGAGCATCGTATCTGCTCATCCCTATTCTAATTCTCACATGACATTTTGCTAATTGTCTTATGGTTTTAGAAGTGTAGGTTGATATTTTACTCCCTTTTCTGCATTTTATGGATGAAACAACCTATCAAAAGTAAGGCGGGGCAATATTTCAGACGATGTATCTCTGATGTATGAGAGATATGGGGATATACAACTGCATACAGGTTGTTTGTCTAGACTTTGCAGAGGACATTAAATGTATTAAATGCTTAAATTCATTACAGATAATTCCAGGTCATTTTTCTTTGACTTTTTTAATGTTAAATGAAGGATATTCGTCTGCGTTAGAAACAATAAAATTGTCTATAAATATGGTCACACTAAATGATTAGGCTTAATAAGCAGAAGGAAATGTTAAATGACTTTTTAAAAAAGGTTGAGTATATTTTAATCGATATATAATATTTAGTGTATTTTACAAATGTATTTAATATAATAAATATGACAATTATCAATGCACCAGCCTTTAAATCTGGGTAACATGATATGACAATATCCAAAATCTAAGACCATATCTTGTCTAATGTCATGGTATAGATATAATATAATATCCATATATTTCCCAGCCCTAAGGGAAAAAAAATCAGTTTTGCATAATTGAGGGACTCTTTTTAAAACTCTGAGGATAAGATGAACATATTACTTAAATGTCCTCACAACTTTTCCATCTTAACTTTTCATTTAAGTTATCTTCACATACTTAATCATACATACTTACTTCTACATAAATCATAAATACTTCTACATCCTCAATATCTTCATTCACCTGATCGTCAGGTACTTTGAAGAGTATATTGTGTTCCAGCGGGTGTTTTGACAGATCGTAGGGGTATGACCCCACTGTGGAAGTTCCACCACTCCATCACTGTGGAAGTTCTCAAACAGAATTAAAACGCTAAAGAATTCACAGATGCTTGAAAGAAAATAAAAACAAATCTGCTAGCATGAAGCATACATTGCATTAATGGAACATTCACATTCATAACCACAAGTGTCTTGCATAAGACCTTCATGTGAACTTCTTAAGTGTCTTAAATGGCACCTATGTTCACTTTCGTGGTCAAAATAGTCAGAAAATGGAGAGATCATATCAAATGCATGGGTGAGAGGTGGCTATAGAGGACGACACCGTCCTTCAAACATCAAGTTGTTCGACTCTGCTGGTCGATGACTTCGATGTTCAGTGCAAGCATAGAGGCAAAAAGCCACATAGATTCCAATGTGATGGTTTTTTTATGGATGTCACATGGCCACATAAGTTTAAAAGAAACGTCGCTGTCATTCTGACCATGTAAGAACACGAAAACTGATAGGTAGTACTCAATCCTTTAAAAAAATATATAAAAATATATATACAGTATACATACGGATTAGAAAATTTCTCAACTTAATTAAAAATAAGACACAGGAGTCACTTTTAAAGCACTGATACACAGATCTGTCAGCAGCTTTTCCTGTCTTGATGAAAAAAAATGTTGTTATTGTAATCGTTACCAACAAATGAACAATATGCATAAGTGTAACCAGTGGATAATAGGTGCCTCATGATGGGCTATCATCATGATGTATCCTGGGACATGAGTCAACTATTCAATACTCTTTTTCTTTATTATTACTACATTTGAATTAGTCGAAAAGTTGCATCACAGTGAGGATCCTGCTGTCGGCTGCTTTCTAGTTGCTTGTGTTCAGGGGCCAAATTGGCCATCTGTAATGATATCACAAGGCTTTGAATCTTACCTGCACTAATTACTTTACTATTGTTGGTATTTATCACTGAAATGTCAATCAAATATTTCTTTATCGGGATATAACTTCTCGTCTCATCTGGGAGATGCTTTCTAAAAACGGAAGATAAAATGGCGTCAAAGAATCGGGAGCAGGATGAGTCTTTGCCAAGGACTCCGAGATGAAATGGTGTCAGAGCTGCACGTCATACAGGCCATATGTGGAGGGCAGGCTTGGCACGAGTGGCCAACTGGAGTGTCCGTCTGTCTTCCTGCGAGTCCAAGTGGGGTGTGCTCTCAGGTCTAATCTGGGCTGTCGTCCCTCCACATGCCCATGTCCAATATGGTACTGCCAGCCCTTAATATAGACTCCATAATGACACAAGACTGAACATATCCAATTCCATTTGGAGATTATGACATGTAAAGCATCAGACAAGAGACAAATGCCAATTAATCAATTGACTCGACTTAAAATAGTATCAGTTTACGTTGAATAACTGCCCTCATTAAAAGGCTTAAATAATTATTATTATTTTTATTTTTCCCAGTGTCACGTCAATTACCATTTAACTTGGGAAATCATGGGATGATGAATTTAACAGCTGTTTGGAGGGTGAGGCTTCTTTACAATGTGCAAGGGTGACACCAAGTGGCCGTACAGAGAAAGTGACATCTCAGGGGAAAAGACGAGCGTTTCACACACTTCTTGTTGAGCAGATTAAATTAATTAGCATATTTTTATTTTGAAATGACATAATGAAGGGTGTCTTTTATCCATTACAGTATAATCTAATCAGTCATGGGATTAGATTATTGGTGCATGCATACTGCATCACTGTGCTCAACAGGCCCAGGCTAAGATGCACATGTGAGTATTAAATTAATGTTATTGATGCACAAATACTATATTGGAATACACACTTTGGGTATAATTATATAATTGTTCATAAAGCTGCTTTAGGGTTGCAATTAACAGTTCAATTATTGATTAAAATACAGTTTGTGTTTCATTATTTTATATGGAAATGGTTTTGTAAATGACACATTCAAGGAGTTCAAGCTGTCAAAAACAAAGGGAAAAAAAAGCAAATGAAACGTTAATACTTTTAAATGATGGGAACTTTAAATCTCGCAAAGTTTTAAATCATTTTAGCCCAGTTCAGAGTTTTATTGTTGCTCAAAGGTTGGCAATACAAAAACTGAATGCATATTTATGCAGTCTGAGCTGTGCATGACATTGCCACTATAAATATGTCAGATGTACAGTATGTTTATCTTATGGCATAAATATGATGTACAGATATACATGAAATGGCAGCGAACTTTGATCTTTAGTCTAAATTGTGTTATGCACTGGCAAAGTTGCTGCCCTTTTGGTGGACGAGCTGAAAATGAGTTTATTCAGGGATTTAAAAAAAAAAAGACCTGCAGTCAGATAAGACCGTACACTGTGTCTCCACAGCACAAATCCTCCCACAGAAGATGCCCTGAATCCCGTCAGGTGCTTGTTTAGTCACCAGTGCGGTGTCTCTGTGTAGCGCTTTGACCGATAAAGGGCCGCTGTTATCTTCAGATAGCAGGCGCTGCAGCTGAATAATTTATGGAGCCAGTCCAACACATTGACTCTGGAACAACAACAACACACACAGGGGGCAGTGGGAATCATAAAGGTTTTGACATGTGTCTCTGGGTGTGTGCGGTGTTTTGTGCGTTGTTGCTTGTTTGAAAGGTGTATGCAACTACCACTTGGCAGAATACACTAACTGGCCACTTTATTAGGTACAATGGGCCCATTGTAGTCCTCTGTTGCTACAGCCCATCTGCAATGTTTGGTGTTGTCCTTTTGAGAGATGTCTTTGTTCTCCCTTGACTTTAACAAGTAATTATTTGAGTTATTGCCACTTTTTTTTTCTAATAATTTGAAACCAACCCGATCATTTTGCTCTGACCCTTGGCATTAATCACTTGATATTTTGTCTTATTTTGGATCGTTCTCTGTAAACTGTAGAGATGGTTGTGTGTGAAAATCAGCAGATCAGTAGTTTCTGAAGTACAGCTTTCTTAAATGGCATCAGCAGCAACTAAAATTGCTAAATCCCAAAAATCTTTGTCTCAACTTTTTACAGAAAGGACAGTTTGAGCCTTTGAGCTCTGGGAGGCGCTACAGAGTTCCCCTTCCAACCACTTCTTAACTTCACAAACTGTGCACCAAATGTTTAATCCACAGCTGCAGTAATGAGCATCTTTTTAATATAATTTAACCCTGTATGTGTCCATTTTATTAGTTTATTATATATATATATATATATATATATATATATATATATATTTTCCCAATGTCTTTCACAATCGTTTCTCTGATTTTAGCTGTGTCTTGTTGTTGTTGAAGGCAAATTTTCACCATGGTGGACACTAAACTTCTGTTCTATTCTATACCATGTTCATATTTACTTGAGACTCAGTTTGAACTTAAGCAGCTCGTCTTGACTTTGTCAAAATGCACTGAGTTGCAATGGGATTGGCTGTTCACGAGCAGTTGAACAGGTACTCCTAATAAAGTGACCATGGCCATACATTGTGTGTTTCGGTGCTCGTCCTTTTTCTTTCTGGTTGCCGTATTGGCCGTCACGCCACACTCAGCGGTGAAGTGTGGAAGGGAGAGGTAAAGTGTGAACTGACGGACTGTCCACACTGTTCACTTTCATTACACTGACCCGCCTCCTGCAAGGAGCTTTGTCAATTACCCATTTAGAAAGTGCTGAACTCTTATTTGTGCAGCGATTATACTGGTGCATAATTGAGGCATAGTAATGAACCGATCCTGTGACTGACATGTAACTGTATCAGCAGGATTGTTAGCCGGGTGCCAAACCCGTTTTCAATTATCTTGCGTGGCCTTTTCGATTAGACGTCGCACCTGAAGCTGTTGATGCTTGTAATTGGAATAAGCCAGTTGCATTCTGGGACAGCGGGGCTCTTTAACCAGACTTGTGAATGGTGCACGGTTGTTTTAAGACGCCTTGGGTTCCCTCTGAATCTGACACCGATGTTTGCTTCCTCGTGGTTGGAGGAAGCGTGTTCTCTCCCTGCTATCAGATGACTTGGTTGGTCCGTGAGTGGATAGTGTCAATTTCAGGGTCATCTGAAATGAATAAGTGAGCAGCCCCTGTTTCCGCAGGAACACCTCAAAGAGGCCTCTCATGTTTGAGAAGAAGAAAGGATAGATCTTTAGTGACACATGGAGTCGATGTCGCTAAGATGAGCCTCTCTGTGAACACTGCATTGCAGTTTATTGAATCCACGGGGCATTTCCCCCCCTCATGCATTCTGCTAATTTTAGCCGCCCCCTTTTGGAGGACAAGGTCACGATGGGTGTGCGTTGGTTCGAGGCTGCGAGATAGCCCAGCTCCGTGTGTCTTCTGTCTGGTCCTGCTGCGACTGACCTGCTAACACTGAACCACAGGGTTTCTGAGACGTGACCGCCGTGACATTGGAGCAGGGAAAGGAGAGACGGCAAAGCTGCGGCTGATTTCCAGCTATTGCAACGACAACAAAAATGTAACAGTGATGATGCTGTAGCTGCTGTATGGTGTGTTTTTAGAAAATCTCACGGTCAAGTTAATAATTAAAAATGTAGACGATGTCATGTCGCCATTTTAGAATGGCAGGATGCAAGATGGTGGGGGGAAAAAAGGTCAGATATACATGTAGTCATTGTGAATCCTCATTATTAGTGTGTAGTTGTTGACAGATGGTTATTATAAAAACTGGGGCATGTATATTACTTGTAAATAGGTTGACTACATCAGGAAATAACTCCTTGTTTTCCTTCTAGTTAAATATTATAACTAGGGCTGCAATGATTAATCAATTACTGAATTATTCAGCAGATGTTCTGATTATTAGATCAGTTTGAGTGAATATTTTCTGGTTCTTTCACCAGTAAAACTTACTTTATGTATTAAAATCTAATTAAAAAAAAATAAATGGACAGATTCATCAGATATGACAACAAATGTTAGTTACATCCCGACTTATACAGTCAATACATATATAAGCCGAAGTAATACATTAATACAGATTGAACACAGTATATTGTGCATGTTCAAGCTTTTAGATTGCACCTGTAAAGGCAATTTGTGATCTCATATTAATGTGGTGGAGATTGATTAAACATTAATGAATAAAGAATAAAAGCTGATTTCATGTGTTGCCAATGGCGACCTGCTTTGATCGGGTAATGGCTTCTGCAGTGGGCTTCACTTTTATCGTAATCTATGCAATGCTTCATGGAAATGCAGACATTTTGTTTAAACACAACTTTGAAAAGCAGGATTTAGGAGTGTCTGTGTATTTCTTTTGTTTTCAACGCTGTTGGTCACTGTTGGTTTTAGCTGTGCCCAGGTTAATCACCAGGCAAGACATTTGTTTAACCAGGCAGTTAAGTTAAGAGACTGAGGAAATTGGTAGATAAAAAATAAAGCAGCAATAATCCAAACTATTTTTGGATGCTAGTTTATTTAATGTCTTCACTGGTTTAAAAGGCCATTTCATTTAAGCGCAACATACCAACCGAGCATGTAAATTGAAGTGCCTTTTGAAAAGAGGCCTTACTCAATGGCCTGTGGTAAAATGGAAATTACATAATATAATGCTCTCAATTATTCAGTAAAAGTTTTTTTGTTGTTGGCCTCCAGGCTGTTGCTAATTTACATGTGTATGAGGAAATAGTACACGTAATTGGAGGCTGAGCCACTTTGTCTTAATGCCTTTTTTTTTTTTTTTTATTCATGCACAACTGGTTTTCTCAACAAAGCAATGAAAATATGAACCGTTTGTTAACGGATATGCACAAACTGCATCCGATTTAATAAATGGAACACAACTGATACTGCGTGTGCTAAATTATTGTGCCATTATACTGTAACACTACAAACCCTATCACAAAACACATTAACATCTATATTTACAGACAAACTTTATTGACAATCATGTTTTTACTGGCTTAGAAAGACATATTTAATATTACTAGACAACTATAAGATAGCAAATGGACTCTGATGTGCGTCGTCTCTTTTGTGTTAATTTTGTTACGTGGAGTGAACTCTCCTAAACTCTGTTGGCATCTTACTATCACAACAACTCATTCTCGACTCGTAACGTTCAGTTCTAGGGTTAAAAAAAAAAGGGGCAGGAAATTCCTGATGTTTGGGAAGAAACATGAGAAACTTTCCAGAGGAAATTGGAAATAAATGAAAATGAATGGGAAATGTTGGATCATTTAAAGAAACTTTGTCATACACAAATGTAACCATTTAGTTTTGCCTTTGCAGACATGCATACAAAATGATGCAAATAGAAAATGTCACAGAAATCATCTGAGCACGTGATGGAGGAATGCACAGTGCATGCAGGGGGTGTGGCCTTAATAGTCAAGTTAATGTGCCTGTGATGGAAGAATAGTATTGTGCATTAATGTTTTAGCCAATATTATTAACCAATTACTGTACCAATTTTTTGATTGTGATTTCAATATCATTTTAATTTTAATTCATTTTAATGAATTGTTTAGCCTTACCAGAGATAACGCAAGGATTTTAAATTGGCATCGAACATAAAACAGTCTTTAAATTTCAAATTGCATTCAGCCCTCACCTTAAGCATTAACGTTCATTTTGTTCATCACTTTTTGTCCTAACTTTGCCTTTTGTGATTTGTTTAGAAGGTTGTGCTTTGGTCTTGGTTGCATTCAAACCTGTTTTTCACGTAAAGGGCAACTGTTGTTGGTCTTGGAATTGATGAGTATTTAACTATCAATGAGCAGAAACAATTTCTTATGGCGCATGAAGTATCCGCTATAGTGGGGACAAGGCTACATCAGGATGTGGACATACTTATGAATGCATTCACCTAACTCACCTAAGTATGTGTCACAGACTGCAAGTCGTACCATAACACTGCGACCTGCCTGTTCACCCATTTCAGTCAGGTGTGAGCCTTGGCATGCTGGGAAGTTTCGATGGCTTTATTCGCAGCACCCTGTCCTCTCAGGTGCAGAACATGCCCCTGCTCATCTCGGGGGAAGTGATTAGATCTAGTCTTGCCGTCTCCCCTCAAGCATAGCCATCCATCACCATGCAGTAATTAATGTTATGTGCATTTAAATATAAGCTGAAGCCCATTTGGCTCATGACCCATGACAAATCATTTGCATATAATGTACATAAATTTATGACATTTTACTTCACACTGTATGGTGTAACGTAAATAAAATGACTCTTTTGAGCAGAGCTGATGGCCAGTCATTAAAACTCTATTAATAAATGCAGGGTAGTAAAGTATTGTAGTATTAGTGTGCATTATTTTATCAGAATTTTCTCATTTATTAATGCCCTTCAATTCCAGTCATGTGCCACGATCAGTAATAAAATTACAAGTATGTGACATAATGACTGTCTTGTTAATTAAGACTTTAAAAGTATAATAGATCGGAGGACGGGTTCAACTAGAGGACGATGAGAAGACACAGTGACTTAGTGTGGTATTTCTGGCTCACTCTGCAGGTGTGGTAGTGTTTGCCTACCATTCCAGTGCCCTTACCCTCCGCTACATCTGTTCGCTCAGTCAACCGCTGCGTTACCTGCTGCCATCTTGGAACACGTCGATGTTGAAGCGCTCTAAGACGGTGATGGTGGGGTTCGAATTGTCACCATAAGTGGGCCGAAGCTGTCGTCGTTTCATCGCAAAGTGAGCATGTTTTTTTTCCACCGGCTCCAAAGTCTTGCTGTTCATGAGAAAACGTTTGGTTTAACACATCCCAAAAGAATCTGAAAGTCATTATG
Source organism: Brachirus orientalis (assembly GCA_016785285.1). NCBI lineage: Eukaryota > Metazoa > Chordata > Actinopteri > Pleuronectiformes > Soleidae > Brachirus > Brachirus orientalis. The sequence continues at coordinate 1,403,678 of JAFBJR010000104.1, read as the reverse complement.
ATCTGCATTATTTTACGTTATTAATAATTTGTATAGTAACTTTGTGCAATAACTTGTTTCTTCTCAAATTTACCTAATTGCAATAAAACTGAAAACATTGCACTATTCCCTTTTTAAATTTTTGTCCAGCTTGAATATGTCCCACTTTTTTCAGTATTTCTCTTCAAAATTCCAGATTTATTAAGGTAGCTGATTTGTGTATATATATATATATAGTTTTCTCTGCCTTCAGTTTATGCACGCGGTGGGGGGGAAAAAAAAAAACCTTGAATCTTGAATATATTTTACCGCAAACATGACGACTAGGATGCCAAATTTATCGGTGGTGCTAACTTTGAAATGTACTGCAATCACGAAATCTGTGAAAATAATATGTTTTGACAAAAACATGTGTCTTCTCTCAACACAAACTGACAAGAACACTCTTGATTTTGAAATATTCAGCCAGCTTTGTGTATGTGTGGACCTTTTCTGGAATAAACACTGGCCTTGTCATGAACCATTAGTCCTCATGGAGACCAAAACCTGGTCCTAATGAGGCAGAACCTAATTTTTGAGGGACTGGTTACATTTAGGGCTCAGTTTTGAATTGTGTTAAGGTTAACATTTTGTTTAGGCTGTCCAAATGAACTGAAGTCAATTCAGGTATTAATCATGTTGTGGGGACCTAAATCTGTTTACAAAGTCCCATTAAGGGGACAATAAGTCACTTGTCCCCGTAACATACAGTATTACAGTTTTAGGTGAAAATATGTATGGTTAGGATGCAGTTAGGTTATGGTTATGGTTAGAGTGAGTCTCCAGAAAATGAATTTAAGTCTAAATGTAATGTCCTCTGAAATCATAGAAACCAGACAGAGAGAGAGCTGAGTTGAAGGTTGTTAAGAGGCTCATGAAATGTGGGATGATCAAGGAACTCCTTTGCAGCAGCATCGTTGACTCTCTCCTCTTCCTTTTTGATATTTGAGTGAATATCATCTGTATATTCTCTCTCTCTCTCTCTCTCTCTCTCTCTCTCTCTCTCTCTCTCTCTCTCTCTCTCTCTCTCTCTCTCTCTCTCTCTCTACTCTAGTAGTCCTCACTCTCCTCTCCCTCCTCCTCCTCCTCCTTCCTCCTCTTCTCCCCACCCCCTTTCACACTCTGTTGATCAGCTCAGAAAAGGGAAAGTGCTTGTGTGAAACCTGAGGTTCACTGGCAGACTGAGGGAGCAGAAAGAGAGAGAGAGAGAGAGCGCGAGAACGTGCACGTCGTCTTTTAGCCCAGAGGTAAGATAATGGTCAGGGTGACCACTCACAGCAGTATCGCAGTATAAAGAGAAGTCTTCCAGTTGATTTATGGTCCGTTAATGTCATAAACTTTGGCTTTGAGTGGGATTGTAATGATGGTAGTGACATCATCACTTGGTCATCGCTTATGAACAGTGTCATAAAATCATGGTTGTTATTTTTTAATTTATTTTTTTTTACTGTATGTCTGACTAAACGGGGATGTTTGCTGCTGGTTGATTTTTGAAATGATTCAGTGTTGATTGTGAACAAACATTCTCTGCATTGTAGGGCAAAAGCTCAGGTCATGGTAGATGAGCTTCTCCATTTCCAAAAGGGCACGTTGAAATGCCTTGCGTATTATTATGGGCATGCATAACACCAATTGGCATAATGTATGCTCTTAAGTGTTTTGCCTCAAGTGATTTATAGGGCTAATAATAATTGCAATGTGGATTTCTATTTACCGGTCACACAGGCCTTAGGAAATAGTAATAGTAAATCCAGTAAATTGGCTGTTTTCTGAGCAGGTTTTTCTTTTATAACTGGACTGGAAATAACAGGATACTGTATTTCACAATAGTGATCACTCATGAGTACTCCAACCAAGAGAACCCAGTGGACGGAGGACCTTCAGCATCTCCGTAAGGACTATGGCTTCTCCAAGAGGCTCCTGCTGAACTGCTGTCTGGTGCGGCGCATCGTCACATGGGCCTCCCCAAAAAACAAAGGTAGAAAAATGTCTTGATAGATGCTTCATCACATACTTGGATTTGACTGAAGGTTTTATTTTTCCCCTGAAGATAACATCTGCTGTCTTTTCTAAAGAAGGAAACTAATGTCAATGACGAATGAGAAATGGCAGTGTGTACAGAAACAAGATCACTTCATAGACATAATCTTTATTTCACAGGAGGACAAAGCAGGACTATAATAGTAAAATAGTTAAGGCGATTGAAAAGCTAACACAAGGCACTTAAAAAAAGGAAAATTTTATAGGTAAAGCTTTAGCCAAGGGTTGGTTCCTGGATGCAAACCACAAATTTTGTGTATTCATCAAACAGCAACATTATTTATTGTATATTATTACCAACCACAGAGTAGAGGGTAACATGAATTACACCCAAAGTCAGTCAGCAAAGTTATTAAAACTAGAATGCAAAGTAAATGTCACTTCTACACAGATGCAATACTATAACGTGTGCTTGAGATTGGATTCTTCAGTGACACCGTTCTCTCATTAGCTGTAGTTTGGCCTGACATTTGACCACAGACTCACACACATCATCGAGCAAAGTGGTGTACGAGCCCAGAGCATTCGAAAACGTGCAAATGCGCCATCGATCCGTCATGCTTTCACATCGGAACACTGGAATTTATGACTTTACTGGAATGGGAAAATGATTGGAATGAAATTGAACCAGACGTGTGGCGGTCCAAACCTCAAGAAAATGAATTCACTTTGAACCAAGCTTATTGATTTGTTCTCAAGGTGTATATTCACAATGGTCACATTGTAGCTGGTAAACACCGGGCTTCTATCATTTTTAAATGTATCCAGCATTAAGTAAGTCTCAGGATTCACATTTTTGTTTTAGTTTAATGACAAAATTCAAAGTTTAGATTCGACACTATTTGGATTTATGTTACCCCTCTTGTTTATCAAGGCTGTGGTAATCAGTGCTAAGGTTGCATGAGATATTGTTGCTGTTTATTAGTGATGCTTCTCTGGTTGTGTTGAATCTCTGCAACCCATCAAGCATAAAAACAAAAAAATCCCATAGCCTTTTGTAATTGGCTGGTGCCGTCCCACAGCGATATGTTATGTCAGTCAGGTAGACAAATGGTTTGTGCTGTGTTATGATTCAAGATGCTGTTAAAGAGTCATGAATGTCACAGTAGGGATTCCTTAATGATGTCTACAGTGAAGATTTTACTGCAGGGAAAATCCAACAACTGCACAAACACCTCAACATTGCTGTTGTCATGAATAAGAAAAGCCAGATGATGCATATTCATCTTTTCTCATTTTATATTGATTCCATTGTGTCGGTGAGGCAGGTGATGCTTTGGAGTCGTGAAACCTGAGTTGTTTCTTCTACGGTTTGAGTTTAAGCTGTCGATTCAGTTGATGCAAGCTGGTGGACACAGCTCGAGCCACTCCAGGACCCAGGACTTTCAGTACCAGAAAAAACCCTTTTTTCATCTGTCCAATTCATTATTATCACCCAGAATAATAATTTGGAGAGTCGAGTGTTTTTAGTGTCTAGAGTTTTTATTTTAATTGGAAATAAGAACAATATGTATGGGAAGTTTTTATAATTTTTCATTATTAGTTTTAGTTTAAATCATTGTTGGAAATGGTAATTCTAATCTATAATCACAGAAGTTGGCAAAATGTGTCACTTAAGTCCACTTTTTAGTTATTTTAATACATTTATTTGTATAGATAGATGTTGTGAATATCACTAGCATCTTTTTATTTACTGAAAATCTAGCTTCTACTGATGGCATAACATAGTATATATGTCTCGTATGGATGAGGGGAGTACAGACGAAGAGCATGGACGCTGATTTCATGCTGCAAAAGCTGAGGATCTGAGGACGCAACATTTTGATCTGCTGGGGATCATACATTATTTTTAAAAACAGTTTTAAAATTGCAACATTTTTAATAGAATGGAAAGTGTTTTTTATACTGCAGTATTGAGTCAGATCTTTTTAGGCTAAAAATCTGAAAGGTAAAAATGTGCAAACTCTCTCTTTAACTAATAGTTTTTATTTAGTTTTTTTGCTTTTTGCTTTTTTTTGCTAGGTTATACCTGGGATATTTGCTTAAGTCTGGCTTAAATAAATGTAAATTTTGTTCTCAGATTTGCTTCTGTTCTTCCATTAACTGCCTGATCTTTCAAACACTTAACTCTGATTTCATGGCAGTTGAACTTTTTTTTAGCACACAATAGCAGAGTAGACCCCCTTAAATTAGCAGCTCTATGTAGTGAATCAATTATGAGTTATTTTGAAATGGAAATAGCTTTAAATTGATTTTTTTTTTTGTCTTATTGTGACCCGAGGAATCAGAACGGAATTGTGAGATTCTGAAAGACACTCGTCTCTAATATATTCCCAGCACAAGCTGCATTTTCAGAGCAAGGAAGATGAAACTGGAATGCACTGAAGTCAAAAACTTAGGAACAGTTGGAATTTATATTCCCCTAAGTTTAAAAAAACTGGGTGTGAATGCCCGTTAACAGAATAATTAAAATGTAACAAATCACCTGGCCTCCTCTTTAAGCATACGTTTTAGTCATGGATGTTATCGTCCTTCGGTGTCCTTGTGAACTTGTATTCTAATTCGTCACTGTTGCATGGAATAAGCTCCCAGTGTGCAGATCATCCCACTGTAAAACTGCCAGGTGGCTGCGGTGCCCTCCGGATGTTGGAGCAGCCTCCAGAAAATGAGTCTGCTCACCAAAACAGGTGTTTCCAGAAATACACAAGCCCCATGTTATGTCCCCGGGACGTGCTATGTCTGCTCCGTGACAGTGTTTTGCATATTCCTGCTCTCTATATATGACTCATTCAAAAGGGTCCCTTTCTTTTTCATTTTATTCAAGGGGAATTATTACTTCCTGTCCCTTTTTTTTTAAATAGCTGATGACAATTGAGTTTAATAATTTTCGTTTTTGCAGTTTTTTTGCTGCTTTTACAATAAAGTGATTTTAGATTTTTAAACTATAGAAACCTAATGGTAGAAATCCATCAGTGTACTACATCGCTATTGCCAGAAGAGGGCAGCACACTACAGAACAAATTGATGACTCAGATAATTCACTGCATGCAGAGTAATCCAGCAATAATGCCTTGAAATTAGGACAGAATCTAGCCAATTTACATGTGCATTTACTTTTAGCACAGGTATATATCCATATATATTTTTTATTTGACAGAACAAAACAAGAAGACTACAAAGATAATGATGAAAAATGTGTTTGTCAATAATGCTGACTAGTGTAGCAGTATACCAAGCTTCATCATATTTCATGTCGACTCTTATATACGTTATATGTTCCGCTGTGGTGACTCCTAAAGAAAGAAGCCCAACAAAGACGAAGAAGAAATGTAGCCACAATATTGACACCAATACAGTCCAATACAATATAAAAGCCTTAGATGTGTAATTTTGGCAGCAAAGCTCTTCCAGTTTATTTAATAAACCTATAGATGAGGAAATGAATGAAGGAACAGACTTTTGCAATGAGGCTGCAGGTGCTGCTGGTAGAGACAGAGGGAGACAGAGCTTTGTGTTTGTGTACAGTATATCGTTAAACGGCAAACAAAATGGTGAAAATGTGGTTTGATACTATAGCTTGTGTGGGTTAGGGTTAGTTACTGACAAACAATGACGTAGAGCTACTTTGGTTCACACTAAAGTGTGCGTGTGAAGAGCAGTCGACATTTATCACGGTGCTTCATAACGCATTTTCCTGTGGGGCGACAAAGTTTTTTTCATTCCTTTACATGCACTTTAACTCCAGTTTTCTATCTTGGGAATGGTTCCTCAGATTATGTCATTGTAGGGGATTAGTGGCTAGCACTGTTGCCTTGCAGCAAAATGACAGAGGTTTGTGAAATGGTCCGAATGAGGGCTTTTGTGAGTGTGCGTGTGTTGGTTTTCCCACAGTCAAACAACATGCAGAGGTTAACTGGACACTCTAAATTGGTGTCACAGGTATAAATATGAGAGTAAGTTTCTGTGTGTTGGCCCTGTGATGGACTGGAAACCTGTCCATGGTGTGACCTCAGCCTTTGCTGAGCCAGCTGAGATTTGCTCCAGCTTCCCAAGACGATAGACAATCATTGACATTTTTCCCTCCTTCCTCCATGTATCCCCTTATATGCCCCACTGCACTGAATAGCTTTATGTTCTGCTCATAACAGTGGCGCCGCCTACTGAAAAATGTATTTATCTCATCATCATCAGTCATCTTTCTTTACAGTGCAAAAGAACATACTCGTATTTTTCATTGTTAACATTGTTGCGTAGGTAAATTGTCAACCATGTTTTGGAAAAAATGTGACAAATTGATGCTTTCAGTGGGGAAAAAAATGTGCAGGTTAGTAGATCCTTGTTTTTCAAACGCTGCTGGCAGAAGTGCTGCTATTCCGTCAGTGCATCGATCCCTGCATAGTTTATGCTTCATGTTTAAGAGGGTTTTACATCAAAGGTTTGCAGTGGAGTCAGCAGATCCCCCCCCCCCCCCCCCCCCCGCAGCAAACCCCCCCCCCCCCCCCCCCCCAACTCAGAAAGTTGAGCCGTACCGAGAGCAGTGTCTATAATGTAAGACGTTACTTTCTTTCCAGTGTCTCGGCAGCATATAAGGACGGATCACTTGCAGATTCCTTATCCGTATTGTCGTCATTTGACATTTGGGAGAACTTTAGAACAGGCCCCATCCTGCCTCATGATGGTGATTATGATGGCATTAGCTATTCACTGTTATTACTCACCCCTTTTCACACATAAGCACAACCCATTTGGTTAGTTTTTGCAAATTAGCACTGTGGAGTACAAATCCATCCAATAACGAATTTACTTGTGGAATTCAAGCAATTAAAAGTTATATACATTAAAATTATACAATGAAAAAGTGAGAGGAATGGTGCAGGATTTGGTGTAAAAGCAAAAGCTCCTTTTGTGCTGTATTTTGGATGCCAAAAGGAAACCTAATAACCAGAATGAGGCATTCTGTCGTGTTATGACACACAGCTGCCAGCAGCATGGACCTGCGAGCCAAGCTGTCATCCATTTTATTTTGGGTTATTGTGCCACTGTGTAATGTTTTCAATTTTTTGTTCCATTTTTAATTAAAAATAACAACAAACCAACCTCCTAATCTCTTTCTTTTGTTCAAATGTTCAGTGTGGTTGGCAACACAATAGTTTAGGTAATCACAAAACAGTCTTTATCTTCAGGCTAAGAGTGTTACCTCAGTAAACCAACTTGCTCTCTTTTTAAATCTTTTTTTTCCCCACTTGGTCAGGAGTGCAGGCCTCTGTGGATCTGAGGTGGTAATGGGAAAAGGCAATGATGGATTACGGGGGAAGTTGAGGCAGCATTGGAGCCTCTCAGTTCAGAGGAGAGGTGAGGATTGGGATAGCGATTGCCGAGGGACTTGCAGCTGAAATGCAGACATGCCCTCCTGTTGTCTTTCTCTTGATTCATTTGTGGTTAAAATGGCTGAGAGGGAAAGAATCCAACTGAGAGAAGGTTTCCTTGACATTATTCTCACTCATTGCACTTGTCAGGGCTGGTGACAAATACTACTTGCTATCTACAACGTCTAAACTCAAAGATAATGAATGATATTGTAGAAATGCAGTTGCCATGACCGCGGTGAGACTAGTTCCAGGTTGGATATTTGACTCATCCCTGGGTTTGTCTCCCAAACCTCAAAATTACAGCATTCTTACAAATCCACAAAACCATAAAATATTAACCAGAAACGACAAAATACAAGAAAAAAACATCACACACACACACACACACACACACATATATATATATATATATATATATATATCCGAAACTGATTAACTGTGACTGCCCTACTACACAGCATATAAGACTAATTGACTACATTCTCCCTAACAATTCTATAAATGGTTTCAAATGTCCCCACATGATTGGAGAAGCTTTCTCCATTATGTCATACAACTCTGACCCCGGCGCTCTCTTTCTCAGACTTGGACAAAACCCACACCCCCTTTGTTTGATAAACAGGGATTAGTGGCTAACAACCAGGGATTAGTGGGAGAATGGGCAAACCATGTTGTTAGCTAAACAACCTTAAAGAAGCCCGTTGACAGACATAACACTCAACCCTCCATTCTGTTAATTGGATACAGTGAACTGAGACGCCGGGTGGGATGGTTTTCCCACGTGGCTGTGTGGTGGTCATTGCTGTAACCAAGCTGTAACCAAGCTGCAACTCATTCTCACACACCATTAAAGATGCAGTTGTTGCCACATGCATGTGTTTTCCTTGTCGGGGTCTGTTTCTGAGTGGAAGCCACACGTGAGCCTGTGACCTGCTTTAGTCCTGACACAATTAGTGAGGTCATTAATTGTTTGATCGCAAATGGGACTGTAAATCAAATGTCGTACAACAATTAACATTATTGGCCTTGAGGGATGTGTGGGCAAAAGTATAAAAATATTCATTTTCAGTTTCAAAGCAAATATCTTTTCTGAGATTGGATGTTCATTAGATTGTTTTACTTGCTTAGTTTCAGAAAGCATCACACAAAAACAATAAGGAATTCTGTTTCTGGCAGTGAGGTGAAACTGAATTAAAATTAAGTATAATGGAATTTTTCATTCACATTTGGTTGTAGACGAGAAGAAAAAGCTGAGAAGTGAATGCAGGGAGCTACATCTTCTGTGAGTCCAGACTAAAATGGTTTTCACCCTAAATGTTTTCATGACTTTAAAAAAACACTGGGCTTATGTGGACAGCATGTCTATTTAGAGTAGATTTTATGCTATTCATATTTAATTTGCCACTGTCTGCCAGTCACCTCCTTTTCAGTACCACGGACAGTGCTGCCAAACCACTGATATATGACCTAAACTGATTCTCAAAAAGTGATTCTCTCATGCACCAAACTGGAAGAAACGTTCCTTACCATCCCTCAGTGCAGCTGCAGGTTGGGGATTTGTTGATCTATTGCTCTGACTACATTTTCCATTGCAGTGTTTTACTGTACAAATGTTTTTCCATGACTTTTAAAACAGAAGGTGACGGAAGGTATTTGCCTCCAAAAAAAGTCTCATCAATAGCTAAATAAGTGACTTTGTACTGTGTTTAATGGAGCGGGACACACATTAGATGTTAATGCTCCTCAGCTTAGTTACAGACTCCCGAGAATAATCCGAGGAAGGTTATGAAGCTGTGAAAGTAATCAATCAACTGCTCACACTTAATCTTGCTCCACTCTTTTCTTCACATGTCCTCTTTTCTCTTTGCCTCTGTTGGTGCCGCAGTTGTTTCCTGTAACCTACTTCAGTCAAGTGTTTATATTCCAGTAGCTTTCTGGGCCCACTATAAATAGCCCCACCCCCCTGATTGATACTCGGTACAGTGAAACCTTGTAAGCTTTTGGCTGCTGCAGGGCAAAGATGACTTTTCCGCGTCTCCGTCACTTGACTTTAACACACCTGTCCCTGTCACGGTCTAATTTATTTCTTATGCCTGTTTATCAGGCAGCGTCTGAGCAGGAGGCAGAGGTTTGCTGCCAGGCCTGAAAAGAACGACCATGTAAGATATTACATTTTTCACCCTGTGATGGCATCTAACAAGGCTGTGCGGTATTTAATGTTTAACTTGACAGATGAGTGTCTCAGGTCAACTGTAATTTGGTAATTCAGGATAGTTATGGCCGAACAGTGTTCTCCTGGACATTAAAACAATTTAAGCAAACTACTGTGTTGGTGTTTAAAGCCCCATCATCTATTTGTTTAAGGGTACCTGACAGATTTGACAGAATTTTGTAGGAAATTTAGACTGGTAATCAACAACTCCGAAGGAGACAATGTATTCTGCAGGCATATAATGAATGACCTGTTCACCAGACAGGTTGTATATAGCCCATTTATACGCCAAGGCATGTTTATGCATAAACTGTATACCAGCCATCAGACAATTCCAATTCACTGTAATATTTTAACGCGAGTTTATGCCGGTTTATACATAGTAGGCTATAAATCTTACCTCTCTTACTTTATCTTCAAACCTTTCAACCCGACCTGTCCCTCAAATATGCTAATTTTCTAATCTGGACCATCCTGGTCACTCGCAACAGAAACTTCTCCGCCTGTCGTCTTTGCAAAGTTCTCTATAACAACAGTAAACTTTAACAGAAAGGAGGTTTTTAGTCATCCGAGAAAGAAAACAAAGCATCCCGACATTTTGTGTCTGCTCAAGGGGAAACTGCTACATTTTGTGTTTTTTTTTCACTTGCCTTTTACTTGATTTTTTCTTTAGTGACAGCTGGTGTTGTGAAACTCAAAACGCCCATATCCAAACTTTGTAATGCTGATCTGATCATTATAAACCTGCTTTGACAGGCGTTGCTAAAGATCATTGTACAAACAGTCCTCCACAGAACTTTACCTCCACTCTAAAGCAGTATTATTTTGCCTCCGTGGGCACGTCTGACGTCATGCTAGTGACAAGTATAATACGAGGTGTTGGTACAGTCCCAGCTGGCTGAGACAACCTGTCACTTTGAGAAGAGAGAGAAATGAGATTCAAGTCCTGCTGGGAGCGTGTCTGTGACGCTGCGGTCCAATGGTGCACCTGTCTGCTGATTGGGCCCAAATGACAGAAACCGTACTGTTTCTCACTGTTATTGAATTATGTCGGGATTGCACAGTAGAGAAGTGCCATCAATTATCTGTGGACCTGACATTTTCTGATATGAATTTGCAGCCAGATTGTAATATTATGGAATAGCTTGGTTGGTTTTACTGCATTAAATGTGAAAGATATTGAAAATGTGTCTTATTTGCTTAAGTGATAATACCAACTTAGAGAAATATGATATTAAGTTATGATTGTTGCAGTATTGATTTAGTTTGGCATGTCGTGATACAGTTTGTTTTTTTGAGCTCTTCAAGCTTCATAGATTTTTTTCACTGCTGCATTTAATCGTATAGCTCTGTCCTTTTTTTTTTTTTTTTTAAAATACATGTACTGCTCTCCTTGAATAAAACGATGGTAACTTGCAAACCACATTAGAAAGACAAATCACTACACTAATTGGCGAGGGTCCTGGGTGTCCCACCTTTCTTTTTAGTAGTCACTCATGCAAATGGTGCAGTGTTTACCTGTTTTACACTTGAACTGATGAAGCTTAAGCAAAGCTCTACAAACTAAGCAGGAGAAACTAAAATACAAGTTGCCCTTACATAAAACGGTGCACTTTTTAAGTCACAAATATCATTAAGATAAAATATCTTACTTCATGAGGCTTTGAGGGAATAAGTTTTCTTGCTGCTTCCATTTGAATACTTACAAGGTATTTCCTGTTGATGCCAATATCCTGCAGCTGTGAGACAACTCCGGTGATCAAGATTAGATACTGAGGAAGTGAGAGCAGGCTTTGAAGCGCAGCAGTGCAAACTGCTGCAGCCAAGTGGGGGGATGTCTGTGAGCAGACACACGGTGAGACGTGAAGGCTAGTGAGAGTGAGGGACACTTTAGACAATGGCAATGATGAGAAAATGAGAGAGTAATTAGCAGGAGAAACAGTGGAAAGAGTAGATAAAGGACTGTGCAGTGCAGATGAAGAGACGGACAGATGGCTGGAGGTGGAAAGTCCGTCCAGAAAGGTAGACTAAGTTGTGTTATCCAGCTTGAAGCTGGCAGCCTGCAACCGAACGGAAAAAGCTGCTCCTCTTGAGACCACGAGCTGAAATCTGTTTAAACAATCTGCTGCATCTGCTTTGAGAAACCTGGATGTGTTAGTCACTAAAACCAATGACAATAAGCCTTATATTTAAGTTTGTTTTTTTTGTTTTTTTTTATCACATTACTACTGTAATATGTATTTGAATTTTCTCTGGGCTCATGCAAAGCTTTCTTTTGAGGTTTGTGCTTACCTTCCATATCAGACAATACCTGGTTTATTTCTTTATTTATGTTGTTAAATGAAGGATATTTATGTGTGTTAGAAACATTGAAATTGCTTATAATTATGGTCAAATTCTGTTGTAACACAAATAATTAGGCTTAAAATAAAGTGACTTGTAAATATAATTTTTTAGATTTAATATATATTTTTAATCATTATATATAATGAATGTATTCCACAGTTTTATTCAATATATTAAACATGATGATAATTACTGCAACAGCCTTTAAAAGCAGAAAATCCAAGATCTCATGATGTGACTATATTTTGTCTCATGTCATAAAATGGATATATTGCCCAGCCCTACATGTCAAACAGGTATACTTTCAGTGTTTCAACAGAAACCTATGTCAAGGTCATTTCTTTTGAAATATAGTCAAAGTATGAAGTAATGAAGAAAATAACATCATTGATTAGTTTACGCTGACCTCTGAGAATTGTGTTTCTAATGCCTTCACACATCCTACGGTGTAATAAAGCTCACTTTGTTATCTTTGCGTCAGAGTGACGGCCCCTTTCATGCCATGCAGCAGGAAATTGTTGTCTTATTAGCCCCTTGGTAGCACAGATCCAATCTAGATCATTCCTTTTAAATGACACTTCTAGGTTTTTCTCACTTTCACAGAGAAGAGGACTAGAAATGTCTCACCCATGCAGTAACACATTAAGGGCAACCTCTATATTTGCTGCTCGGCTAATGGTGCCGGTCCAATTTGTTCTCGGTTTGGGGTGGAAGGATCAGGGGTATCATTGCTCCCAAAGGAGGAGGCCTGTCCTTCTTAAATAACTGCAGCAGTTTGTGCATGTCGGTCCGTCGGCAGATGTGCGCCCTGCAGGAATTAGGTCAACAAACCACACCAGGCCCTCCTGCAAGACACCAAACACAATGAGGTTATGGAAAAGACAAGGCCATGAGCTGGCCTGCTGAGCTTTTTAGCCTGGCACAATATATGCTTTGTTATGACAGTTGACTCCATCTTAACACTAACAGTTACTCGATAGAATAAATTGTCTGCACGAGCGCTTTGCTATGTTTGTCTGACATTATGGAACCTGCTGCTTTGGGGTAATATTGCTCACTTATTGCAGGGAGAGTGTAGTGTACAGGGATGAATTGGTGCACAATGGTGCAGCATCTTTGTTTTTAATATAGCCTCTTAGAGAGAGCAATATCGTGTTCTTATGCCATTTGGTGCAGCATCCATATATTCATATTCATATTCATGCAAACAGTACTGGGTAATTTACTGCTGTTTCTAATTTGACCTCAACTCTGTCCTAAGAACCGCAATTGGAGGGAATGGCACCTTTTTGTAAAACACAGGACATTAGCCCGCCACATACTCCCCATGTGATGCACTTCCTGGTACCACTTGGACTACTTACTGGCACTCCACTTCCACTGATGAATTTCAAACTTGATGGCCTTCCAGTAATTACAGTACTAATGATCATTTGTACTGCATGGTAGTGGGGGTAATTTGCCCATTCCCATGGCAGCGACTAAGTTGTTTTATTTTTCTCGTCTTCGAGGCAGCCATTTGGTAAATGGGTTTTTGCACAGGAGAGCAGTGTTGTGCCCCCAGTGTAAAAGGATTCAAAGATGGCCTTCATGTGTGGCTGCAAAATTAGAGAATTAAAAGTTTGTTTATTGGATGAACATGTCATATTGTAACTGCAACATATTTCCCTGCCACATCCCAGGCCTTAATTCCCTAAAACAGATTGTACTAATTAGCCTGGCTATTTCCTCTTGTGCGACCATGAGGTTAACATTGTTTTATTTTCAGTAAAAAATACCCGCCTTATATTCATGGTGCCCAGAGTAACGAGTCACTTTTCCACATCTCACCTCCCTGCTCTCTCTTCAAATGAACACATACTTTATTTCTGTTTGCAGAAACATAAAATGTTGTTTGACTTGGCCTGACTATACAGTGTGAGAGAGGGAGCCACAATTAAATCGATGCAGTGAAGTACTACTATAAAATAGATTTTACTCATTTGAAAAAAGAGAAAAAAAAGTAGAAAATCAATATCTGGTTATCTGTTAATGCTGAGGTGATGCCCAGAAATAAAGCAATGTACTTTATGGGCACTGAGAAGTGTTTTATATACAGTATCATTCACATTCCATAATTAATGTCACTACTTGGTTACCTGCGCTTCAGGCTCTGTTTCTTGTTTTTGGCGAAATATGCCTTTGTCACGGTTGTATTTTTCGTGCGATTATTGCTTACCTCAGCTTTAATGTCCCCCTCAGGATTTTCAGGTTTTCAACAAGCACCAGTCACAGTCAAGATTCAATTACATAGCCCTACAAGGCACGACTTTAAAAAAAAAATCAAAAATACAACCATGTTGACTTGGTACCTCGGTAACCCAGGCTGGCCTAACTATAATTCCAAAATTATTATGTCACTATTTGATCTAAGTAGTTTTTTTCTGATCATACAATTATATTACAACAATATTTCTACGTCTAAAGCACTGATTCAGAATGTAAAATGGCACATATGGCAATGATATACTTTCTAAAACTCAGCATGTAAGCTCGGAAAAAAAAAAGCATTGTAGTTGAGAGTTGGGTGTACAGTACATTTTGCAGTGTGCTGCCTCCACTCCTTTGTCGGCGCTCTGTCACTTGTTACAGTGTCTGCACAGTCCATAACGATGGCATTTAGTGGACCTTTGCGGTTTAGCTCTGAATCACGAAATAAAAAACCAGACATGCAGCAGTAAACCCAGTCTCATGTCTCGTATTTTTCCCGTCCCTTTTCATCAAAGCTCAGGGCTACTTCGGCCACATTATTAGTGAGCCAACAAAAGGTGGCCTTGGTGAATTTACTCCCACACACTATAGCCCTTATCAATGATTTAGCACTTGGCGATTAATGTTCACTCTCCAGCCAGATGCCTAGGCCATCCTTCAGGTTTAGCGATTTCTGGTTTTGTGGGAAAAAAAAATCCGACTTCAAGGACTTTACAAGGGGAAATAAAAAGTCAAATAAAATGGGGGCAGTGTTTTCCTGGCTTTGCTTGAGGTGATGTAAATCCTATGTATGTACAGCAGTCTCCTCTGGCTTTCATCATCTTGTTAACAAGGTCTCTACCCCCTTCATTTGCTCTGCTTTGCCTCACATTCACTGCTCCTCTGAGATTGAAAGAAGGACGGTTGGCTCTTTCTCAAAGAGATTTGCATAACTAATGCCCTGGTGATTACCATATATACAACTGGAGTCGTCATTATTTTTGAATTTATCAGTATTTAAAACAAGCATGAAATCTTTAGAGAAGGAGAGGTATCTGTTTCTCTGAGGAAAAATATGATTTCTGCGGCTTACTCAATACACTGTAAGCTGATCAGTGAAATGAGTGGCTGCATATCAAGATCGATGCCCTGGAAAATCTGTGGTTTTATTCACAGCCAAGATTTGCATCTAATTCTGCTGTATTGCAGTAACATTTTTAGCATTTTCCAAGCTGGAGACGAAAATATGGAGACAAAACAGCGTCTCAGTGCCCAATTTAGGGCAGTATTGTGTCAAATTAACTCTCAAGCTGTGTATAGGATACAGTCCAGATGTGCCAATTGTACTAGCTTGCCATACATTTCAACAGTATTACTAGATTATCATGGTTTCAACAAGATTTCTAGTTGCTTTATATTCATTCTTCAAATTTCTTTATTTAAAAAAAAAAAATGTATTTCTCTGTTTCGGTTTGACCTGAATAAGACCTGGCATTTGTAAAAAAGAACTGAAAGTGGAATGGCCTTGTGCAGAGAAGTGAGGAAATAAAATGACTGATGGTGTGCAGTATTACCTTCCTATTCAATAGTGGACCCAATTTCAAACAGGAGCAGCAGTCTATATTCCTAACCATGATTTAAATGGCACATACATTTCCCTAGTGACACACTCCGCCCTTCTTTTTCCCATTCGGTCACCTGCAGAAAATAGTTTCCATGATGTCTGTGTCTTTTGAGTGCAATACCATATTTAAAAACCTGGCTGATCGAAGGAAATATGTGGGACTGACACTTCCCAGATCAATGTTGTGTCCACCCCCGTTAAAAAGAATGCTGACTGAGCACTAAAACTGAGTGATGAGACTGAGGTAGAGAGAGAATGAAGTTCATGACTGTCCGAGTGCTTGACGCTTCATTGGTAAAATGTGATTTCCTTCTTCCTTCCTTGTTCATTTTTCATCCCCCCTGCTGTCACCAGCTTTCAGTGTCAGATACAGTATATGATCATATTAGATGTAAATGGCACAATATAGTCAACAGTCGTCCTAAAATCTAAGAGAGCTGGGCCAAATCAACCAAACTGAACGTTAGGCTCCAAGTTGCCGTTAATCTACATGGATCTTGTCAGCTGCTGTTTTTTATCTTTTTGACTGTATTTGGAAACTGAGAAAGAATCTCATGAGACAGACATTTTCTTGTAATAAAAGGGATTAATCAGTTGGCTATATATTGATTTATTTTTTCCCTCATAAATGTCAGGAAATACTGGACTTGTCTGCTTATGTTGCCACAGAATTATGGTGGCATTATACTTAATTGCTGATATGGAAAAACTTATAATGATGATAAAGTAACACACCAAATCTAAGATATAAGATTTTTGGTATTTCAGCTTGAAAAGTAACAAACTATTCATTCATATTTGCATTGTATGGATAATACTAGTCTCCTTTTCTGTGTTCTGCCCACCAACTATGTTGTATAATGTGGTTCCTGGTGGCTGGATTTCAGTATGGCTGCACTGTGGCAAGTAGATCATGTACCAAAAAGTGATTGCACAAACACTTAGTTCCTACAGTAACTCATCTATATTCATTGCTCCAGAACTTAATAGGGCTTTTGTGTGTCAACTAGATGTCATCCACCTGGCCCTGTTCCAACATCCTTCCAGAGAAATTTCAGTCATTTGCATGATGTGATGCCTGAATTGTGTTTTTAGTCCATTTATGTACAGCAGTGCTTCAATGTTGCGTTGCATTTTATTTTTTAATGGCAGTATAAAGAATAAAACATCACAGCGAGTCTGTCTACTCCAGCTCTGATTTTAAAATCTGATAAAAAAAAATCTGCAATCTGATATGTGCTCTTGGAGGAACAGTCCCTCCTGCACTTTGTCATGATCCCATGGTGACGGTCTACATAGTATACACTGTGCCAGTGAGTAAACATGAAGGGATCCGTGTTTGAAAGCCTATCAGAGGAAATGGCTTAACAGGATCCCAAGTAAATGTGGCTAAACAATTTATCAGGAAGCATAAAGAGCTCATGATGTGGATTTTAGTATTATATACACTGGGCACACTGAAATTCTAGTGTCTGTAAAACAATACATCAGAATAGAGCATTAAGTCTTCCAGTGTGAAAGTAGCCGTTGTCAGCAGACATTAGTACAAGACCTAATGCCTCATGAAAAAGAGCTGCAAGTCACTTTTACCATTTCAGCGCATGTAATATAACTGCAAGTTTAAAGAAATAAAGCATTCGTCTTTGCAACTTAGGCTGAAGTTTCTCTGAAAATAACTTTTCCATTTCAGGACCTTCTTTCAGCTTTATACAAAATGGGTCAGGGTTATCAAGAGTGTCTGTGAAGATTCTCAGTCGTCTAGGTCATGGTTTTCAAAAGTGTAGCAACAAAAGGCAACTGGACTTAGTTGAATTTCTTGAAGACGTTTCGCCTCTCATGGTTATCAAGAGTCTTCTTTGAGAGACCTTATCGACCCAAAATGTTTCTGCCACATACCTCAACATTACTTGTATTGGAGGAGTAATGATAAAGATACTGTGTAAAGTAATTGGTTGCTGTCACCAGAAAGAAGGATAGCATTTTAGTCTTTACTGTCTTGTTGTGTCCCCCCTTCTAGATCTATAACGAAACATTGGTTTTCTGTAATGACCTGTTCACTACAGCCTCTGTTTCATTCTGAGGTATGGTAATGAATATCGTTGAAGATGAATGTGAAGAGGCGTCCTATAGGAATCCTTGGGGAGCAGTTGCGCCAGCATGAGTGCACTGATGTCACAAGCAATTAATTGCTGCTTTCAGATATCCAGTCACCTCGTATCTGCTGTGACACCCTGCATTGTCACCACTGCCACCAACCACTGACCTCATGCTGCAGTAAAGCAGTTCTCCTCTGTTACACCAACTCTCCTCATGTCCTCCTTAGGAGTGCATCTATCGATTATTTTTGTAATCGAGTAATTTATTGATTATTTTGACGCATTCACAGCGTTCACGCACTTGTGTGCGCATTCGTGGAACAAGTGCTACCAGCGGAAACCTATTTTCAGACTGTACCCAGCAACAAGAAAGATTGGCTGATAGGTTGCTAAGACAACTGTATGAATGGACTACGCAGAGCAATCTACCTTCCCATCATCCATTTAATTCATAGATTACTAATTCAGGTGTGCTTAGTTAACACAGTGTGTGAGCATGTGAACTTACTGAAATGTGTGAGACTTGAGAGCTCTGGTGATGACGTTAATAACCATCCTGGCAGACCATGAGCGTAAGTGAGAACATTGTTTAACTGAAATGCAATACTGTATTTAACAATTACTCAACACAAATAATTTGCCTCGAGTAACTTTAGTAATCAAATTACTTGAATTATTCGAGAAATCGTTTCAACTCTAGTCCTCCTTCACAACATCCATGAACCTTCTCTGTGTTCGTCCTCATTTTCCGCCTGCCCGGCAGCTCCATCTTCAGCATCCTTTGTTCAGTATGATCACCGTCCCTCCTCTGCGCGTGACCAAACCTTCTCAACTTTGCCTCTCTTACTTTATCTCCAAAACCATTCAACCTCAGCTGTCCCTCGAATATGCTCATTTCTAATCCTGTCCATCCTGGTCAACTCTCAATAAAAATCTCAGCATCTTCAGCTCTGACACCTCCAGCTCCACCACCTGTATGTTAGACAGTGCCACTGACATACATCATAGTAGGTCTCACTACCGTCTTGTAGACCTTCCATTTCACGTTTGCTGCTATCCTTCTGTCACACATCACCAAGACACTCGTCTCCACCCTCTCCACCCTGTCTGCACTCTCTTCGTTACCTCTCAGGTATTCTGTCTTGGTCCCACTAACCTTCATTCCTCTTCTCCAATGCAGACCTCCACCTCTCCAGGTTCTCTTCCACCTGTCCCCTACTCTCACTATAGAATACAGTATCATCTGCATACAACATAGTCCATGGAGACTCCCGCCTGACCTAAGCTGTCAACCTGTCCATCACCATTGCAGACTCAGAGCTGATCCCTGATATAATTCCAAATTCACCTTGAACCCATCTGTCACTCCAGCTGCACACCTCTCCATTTTATACGATGGTATCTTTACGAAAGTATTTAAAGGTCACATAGAATGGTCTTTTTGAACCAAAAATTGAGATTACTGATGTCCACTTAGATAAATTAAATACTATTTATGGTCAAAAAGCTCATAGTCTCTTCAGATTAAGCCAGTTTATTGCTGCTCTCTGCCAGCATCTGAACAGGAACTTTGTTTCTGAGCTAATGTCCGCCCCCCCAGAACAATGAGTCTCTTGTGATTGGCCAGCTACCAAGTGCATTCCCACTCGCTTGTGATTGCACAGCTACGAGCGGACTGACTGCTCGAGTGCCTGCGTGGTTTAATTTACCCTAGTATGGAAAATACAAAATAACAATATTATGGATAATGTAAAATAAACAATTTTAGTACAAGCTGTTCCCCGTTCCCTAAAATGTGCTAGTTATGTAACTAAACTCGACTTTTCAAAACCGCTTGCTCAAGTGCAGGTGAACAGAGAAGCCCTTCTTTCTCAGAAGTGGCTGAAGTGTTTATTGTGACACTTTTGTGATGTTTAGATACGGGAAGGACACGGGGACACACCAAAAAACATCAGAAATATGATTTTTCAGTAAATGTCCCCTTTCAATGTGCTGAGTAGTTTAGGATCAATTTGTTTGAATTCTTCAGAAATGAATGGATTGAATGGAAGTTTTCACCTATTATCATTTAAATTGAATCGTCTCTAGTTCATTTTGAATGAAGTATCGATATATACTGCAGAAAACTAAGAGTTTACAGTACACCAAAGAATAGTACTAATATTAGAGATGTGGTTAATCATATGTTTGGATCCAAAGAAGCGAGTAAGGCTGTCCTGAGAGATTTGATCACAAATCAATACCATAAAGTTCTGTGTTCAAAGCACATGGATGTCACGTGTCACTGTTTGCAAAGGATAAAGTTATGTTTTTATGTTTTATTTATTTATTTTTGAGTCTAACTGTAAAATGTGTATAGGTTTTTGTTTGTGACAGGTACAGTAGAGAGAGAAAAGAGTCAGTTGGATCAGAGTGAATTAAAAATGTAATCTCAGTGTTGTTCGATGAAATACGATCAACCATTTTGTCTGGTGAAATGTAAAAATACTGTGACGCGGCAGCAGTTTAGAGGACTTGAACTAAGGAGGCAGACTTTCATCCATTGTGAGGATGGATTGCAGTCGTGCATGCTCAGGAATATCCAATCCAATCCAACTTTATTTATAAAGCACTTTAAAAACAACAACAGCTGAGGCAAAGTGCTGTACATTAGAGAAGAATAAGATAAACTAGTGAAACATACTAAAAGATAGACAAAACGTAAAACACTGTACATATGTGCACACATATACAGTACATCCGTGCAGCAGATGAAATGGGCTATATAAACATACATATGCACAAACATACATACCTATATACACAGTGTCACCACGTGTGCCCCAACGCCTCCTCTGAATATGTTTATTTGCACTTTTTTTTTTTCCAAGACCTGTTTACTTAGTGCTGTCCACTCATGACCAAATCGCTCTCTACTGATGTTAGTACCTGGTCTGAAATGGTCTCGGATGCAGATTCATCAATAAAATGTAAGTGTGTTAATATTGTACCTTTCCACCAGAGAGAGGACAAGATGTTATTGCTCAGTGATTGTTCAGCAAGGAGGAATGATCATCCATCTCTTGTCATTGATTGTTTGTCGTCGTTCATATTGATTGAAACCCCGACAGGCTACAATAAGAACCGGCCTTGCGTTGATGTGAGTTCAACCTTCACATTAGCTCCTCGAGTGTTATCTACATCAGCTGAAGATGATGCAGCAGGAGTCCTGTTTTTCATGAATTGCCAAGGTCTGAGACCTCCTAAAATGTTGCTGTGCGTTTTCCTCAAAATATAATTAATAAATAGGTTAACCTATTCCTTAATGACAGCATCTGTGTGCTTTGTCTTTTAGAAAGGTTACTACAGCAGCAGTTAGGCTTGATCACTTTAATGTGTCCTGGCTTTTCCCACGGCAAGGCTCTTTGTTTTGTTCTCTACCGGTTGCACAATCCAGACTCAAAGAAATTCAGTTGAACGGGTGACAAGGCTGCGGTGTTTAGACACCAACTTTACATGCGTGTTTCATATTTTACAGCACATTCATATAGTAAGGTTTGGGTTATGCTATTGCCAAATATTTCAATTAAAAATAAATAGCACTCTTAATTGATTTCCCCACCAATTTGAATCATAAGTGTCACAACTTCATGATTCCTAGCGGTGGTGCATGTCACAGAACTGATGGTTATAATACAGAAATTAATTGGCTGAAAAAGTTGATGGTGAATTCTACACTTTTTAGAGACATTATCTACATTTCTATGGTTGTTTTGCAATATACCAATTATGAGAGTATCCCTTGATTGTTTTTTTTTATTGCTCTCTCAGGTCATGTCTCATTCTGGTGCTTAAACAAAGGGCTGAGGATCTAATTGTTTTCAAATTGCAGTTTGCAATATTTCAATTAGCTATAGCTGGGCAATGTGGACAAAATACGACATCCTGGTGTATTTTGGCTGAAAATTGATATACTTTATATACATTATAGCCTTGTGTTTATAAAAGGCTGCAAATTAAAAGTTAATCATTTGTTCTCAGTCAATCTGTTTTTCATACAGATAGAAATTGTAGCACAAAGTGCTTTACATGATAAAATCCTGCCAATAAATTCAGACATCAGTGTATTCTATTTATTATGTTGATGGTATATTCAATGGTAATGTGCCATCTTTTGGTTTGAATCTATAACACAGTAACTTTTTCCATTGAAGATTAAGTTTAAAATTATGTGGTCAGTCCAGTTGCAGTTGCTACACATGCATATTTTACTTGTTCAGCCCTACTGACAATACAGCCTTGTTGCATTTTACTGGGTCCATCCCGACATTTTGATAGTCATTACAATGCAGTCATTTAAGGACAAGTGCTGAAATATGTGTTTAATTCCATCTTGCAGCATTGGATACAGGTTTTTACTGCCATAAATGCCAGAACGCATTCACTGCATTTTCTATTTCTTTTTACAATATCTTCAGTTATTTATGTTTGATTTGGACTGCCTGCCACTGCTGCGACAATGTTCCATTTTATTGTGTCATTGTGCATGTTCGGCAGTGATGCATCTTATTCCCACCACCTTTCTGAATCTCATAAAATTGTGTATTCAGTAAACAGTTCTGGGCAGAGAGCCTGGACCTAACTGTTCAATGTGAAATTAAATGCTTTGCCCTGAATACAGTATATTTACTGCTTCCAGTTATTTCTCCTGTTGAAACCAACTGCAGTGGAGGTGATAATGCAGTAGGTCTCCGAGGATTTATTGCAGTATATACCCATAAACCCCAGTGATACTGCAGTTATAATCTCCCCCACAGCTTTCTGTGCAGTCACCAGTGTTGTAGTGTGGTGACACATGTTGATGAGCATTTCTTTAATTGCATGTTACTTGAGATGATGGTACTTGGGTGTGGTCATGGAAGTATTTCTTTTGCTGTGAACAGTGAAATTACCTGCATGCTTACATGTATGAAACAAAGGTGGTAATGTGTCTGCAGATATGTATCATAATCTAAAATATGTCCATATAGTAATAATATATGGACACTGAGTTTAATATGATTGTTAAATAGGTTCTGGATCATTGGTGAGACAAATCAATATATTCAAAAAACATTATCTTGTGTTTTAGGAAATGCTAATGAATATGTTCTTTACAATTTTTTTGATATTTTGTAGATTCATAAAGGTAACTTTAATAGAATATTAAATTGCACTGTGGCATTTATAGCTATGGATACAGTGTACATTGACTGTTGAACAAAAGATATTGTTTGACCAACTGCAAAACTGATCTTTGTGTCTATTGTGTCATTTTTATTCAAGCAGATAAAAATGAGCAGTGGAGTTCCCCAAGGCTCAATTCTTTGTTGTTTAACATTTACATGCTTCCACTAGCTTCTAAAAAAAAAAAAAAAAATATTTCACCACGACTATGCAGATGACACACAAATTTACATCACCCTACCACTTGAAAACTATAGCCCAATACAAGTGCTCATTGACTGCGGTGAGTAAATTAATGAGTGGATGTGCCAGACTTTTCTTCAGCTAAACTAAGACAAAACAGAATTGGTTTTGCGAAACAGGAAAAAGTCAAATTTGAGGCTTACTTTCAGTCACTCGCATTAAGACCCAAAAACCAAACAGGAAATCTGGACTCTGACCTGATTTTAAAAGATTTAAAGGACTTATTATGCAGCAGGACCTGGAAAAAATGGGTTCATGCCTTTATCTTCTACTGCAGTGCCATTCTCACTGGCCTCCCAACAAAACCATTGGACAACTGCAGCTGATTGAGAACCCTGCAGACCAAAAAAGTGGAACACATAACTCCAGTTCTGAGGTCCTTACACTGTTTTAAATTCTGTCTTTCTGTTTTTCGGTTGTACATTTATTCAGTTAGAATTACAAGTCATTCTATATAGTGACATTTTAAATTTGGGGGGAAAAAATTTTGATTTGCACCAGTCCAGATAAAGTACTATGTTTATGTTGCAGAGATGATAAAGAAAACTTGAAGAAATTGCCACATGTAAACAATTACTAGTGTTTGACTCTTTGTTTCACTCTGTGCTAGACTTTGGTTAATTACTTTGGCTCCTTTTCACCTCGGAGGTGCTCATTCTATGCTGATGGCATGTTGGCGTTCGCTTTGTTTACCAAGAATCAGCCAAACCAGCTGTCGGTGCTGAACACCACAGATATCGCTAATCTCTGTGCACACTGTTCGTTAACGATACCTTGAAGACACTCGCAGCTTATTTAATGACAGCCTGTAGATACAGAACCTGCAGTTTCATAATGTTTTCTTGTTTTGTGTATTGGTGAAATAACAGCTTAAATATCTGCATTTATTTTTCAGAAATTGGATTTTCCCAAGATCCAAATAGTGTTTAAGGAAAACAAATATATATTAATGAGGAAGTAGAGTCTGTGTCCTTTTTTTAATATAAAACACACTTGATAATTCATGGGTCACCAACAACCTACACAAATAAAGTGGATAAAAACATTAGGCCTTACATTTATTCAATACAAGCACAGTCTGTTAACTTTTTGCATCCTCTGGAGTATATACTTGACAATAAAACCCCCCAAAAGTTAAGTATAAATAATTCAGATGCAACCTTTTAGTATACATTGTACGAGGCTGACATCTGTGAGTAAGGCTTTGAATGGCATTGTCACGACATTGTGTCGTGATCAGCTTTTTCTAAACATTTTCAAGAAGCCTGGTGTGAGTAGGTAGTTATCCAGGGCAGTGAAGCACACTCCACTGCAGATGAGTCCTTTATGGATTGTGCCTCAGCTCTTGATGTTCAATTTAGGAGCCACTTTGCCCAAAGCCCCTGCTTTGTGACCTGCCCTGATTGAGACGCGTCATGAACTTTCACCTTTCCATTTGTCTCTCCAGATATGCTTGGTGTCTCAGTTTGTGTAGAGTCTTCTGTCTTGCAGCTTGTGTGTTTAACGGTGGACATTTTATGGCTGTTTAGCATGCATAAATCTCAAAAAGGAAGCCTGAGGTTGTAAATTCTACCCCCTCACGTTTGATGACAAGCTACTCTCTGTGATTTCCCAGCCAACCGAGCTGTTTTACACAAAAGGGAGGGGGGGAAAAAAAGCTCGGTGGTAATGTAGGCTCTCACCCACAGGCACCTGCAGTCTGTTTTTTGGATGGATCAATATATCTGTCAACTGCTCCTGGAGTGGAGCCTTTTTCATGTTACTCCTGTTATTGCTGCAGGGTGCTACACCAAAAAGGCATCAAAGTCTGGAGACAACGGAACATTTCTTTGGGATTATTTGGTAAAGGCAAATCCTAAAGGTATAGGGGATTATCGGGAAATCATGAAAATATGTCTACACTTTGAAATTTGATTTGGAAAATGAAAGATATAATTGATAATCACACTAGCACTACACTACAAAGCTCCTGAGGCACCTACAGTACTCGCTCCCTCTCTCTGTCCCTGTTCCTCTCAACTGAGCCTCGCTTTATAAAGGTTGTAAGGCCACAGTGACAGTGTTAATATTATATGGCACCTATCCATAATTTTAGCTGCCTCTCTACTGCAACAAAGATGAAATTAGTTTACATTTCATCAAGTAAACTCAAGGGCACTTAAAAGCAGAGAGTCTAGTCAAACTGCTCTGCATCAAGGCAGCGATTGTGAGTGCTGCAGTGCATTTAAATAGCATCATACGGGCTGCCGAAAGAGTGATATCATTGAGCTACTTTCACTCTTGACATTTGGACTTATCTGAGAATTACAATGGAAGAAAGACAATGTTAATCATGTTGAGTAGATGCTCTGTTCTAAAGTATTGTGTATTTTGTGACAATAGCTGATTTTAAAAAGAAAATATAAATATATGTTTTTTAAAAAACAGTATGTAGTTTCAATCACAAGGGGTCTCCCAATGAAAACATTTTTTTAGTGACTGGGAATTGTTCTCTGTGGAGAGATGTTGCATTCCCAAATTCTGTATTTCCGAATATTTCCTGACTATTTCCTTCCTCGCTCTGTTTTTAATCAGGGGATGATCTCGGAATTTGTAGCTGTCATATTTGGTCCAAATATGGTTGCACATTTGCTATGTGGTTTACGGTAGACATTGACCAGCTAAGAATGCAGACGTTCTATGTAATGCACAGGAGAATCATAGGAGAGTTGAGTGTGTGTACTCTATACATCTATGCATTTTTAGTTATTTTCATGCAGAAATGTTACATATATTCTTGGTCATTCACAAATCAAGCACATCCCAGGATCATTCACGGACAGGCTTGACAAAATATTATCCCTGTAAAACCTTTAAGGAGCTTCTTCTTTACCTTCATACAAACTTGTTAATAATATTGCACGACCCCTGTCTGTTTTGTCATAAACCCTGCACTGACTGACTTCAGCCTCCATGTTACTTTTTTTTTTTTTTTTTTTGCTTTGACCATACTCATCAAGGTAAACATGACTCATGTCGGGAGTTTTTCCTGACTGTATATGGACTTGGAATGTGGCGATTTGTTCCACACATCACACTTCACACTCGCGGGTGGTTGGGGAAGCCTGTGAGTAACTTGAAGGAGCAAAAAAGATAAATGTGCTCAGCCTGTTAGGGTAAACACAGTGTTTACCAGCAACACTGTGTACCCAGTGTTGTTGTGGTCAGTGTCCGTTTGCCATTCGCTCAAGTGAGCAACAGGCCATCTGTTGGCCTTAGAAACAGTGAGGTGACAAACCTCATTTAACTCACCTTGTCATGGACACTTGGATGAGTTTGTTTTGTGTAACTGTTCCCACGTGCCTATATGGTAATTATAGATTTATAGAAAGGGCTTTTCATCTGAAACAGGAATAGGAGTGGAAACTATGGTTGAGACGACAGATGATGGAGGTGAACAGATGTTGAAAATAAATGTTCCCGGGGGGAGTCGGGGAATGTGAGGCTAAATACAGTGTCTGCCAGCTTGTTTACCCACACTTTGTGATATGATGTTTTGAAGTCAAGGTTCCCTTCAACATGCACTGTGTTATTGATTTAAAATGTGGTTGAACATTCCCACAAGACACCATCCACACTTTAATTGCAAAAAGATTCTCTTGCAAGGATGACAAAGATATGAATTTCTTCCACTGTGGATTAGAAACAGTCAAAAAACAGAATTGAATTGCAGCCTTTATTTGCTAATTGTGTTGTTGGTAATTGCAATTTTGATTGGAAAAGGATTAATTCTTCAGTCCGACTCTAAGACTACACATGTATTCTGATTGTCTGTTGGTCTGTAGAGCTTGAACATTTGATTGTGAGACGCATTTACCTTGTAAGATATGAGCTGAGCTTTATCTCAGAAAATATGAGCTATTTTAATGAAGCTACATTTCATTAGATAAACTGGGCTGTGCCGCTTTATAATAAATGTCTGGTCTTAACTTTGAAACTAGGTTTCAACTAGAAAGGGTGTTCATTATTCAAACTTTAAAGTGGCTGCTCATTTAAGCTTGTGTGTCTTGTCCCCTTCCATTGTCTATGAAAGCAAGTAGTGTCACAAAGGCACAGCTACACCCCACAGGTACCTTGTAAATTATTCACCTTATTGAGACACGGTACTAGTTTCTGTGCTGCTTTGACCTAGTAGAAGTTCCTCACAATACATCAAGTCCTTGAAATTGTTCTTTTTCTATCAAGCAAACTTTTTTTATTCCTGCCTGTTGAACAACATCCTCACTGCTTCACGCACACACACACCGTCTTTCCTGTCAAGAGTGTGTGCGTGCACGTGTGTGTGTGTGTGTGTGTGTGTGTGCGCTCAACACTCTGACAAGAACTCCAAGGTCAGAGTCTGCAGATACTCTACATAAAGCAGCTTTCACCAAAATAGACCTGCCTCTCTGTCAAGTGACCTGCACAATCTCAACCCTGTTTCACAGCAGATTTAAGCCCAATCTTATTTCATCCCTGTGTCTGTCAGCCTGGTGGATGTGTAAAAATTGGGGGCAAAAAAAAAAACCAAAGACAAAAACACTGTTTTCCAAGCAAGTTTACCACATTAATACGACTGGAAACGGTGAAAGGTTTGAGTTAAGGACAGACGGAAGGACTTGTCATTGATAAATGAGTACAGTTGTGGTATAGCGTGGCCGAGTGGAGAAAATGTTGCACTTGGCTAATCCTAATGTCATCACAGATGCTGGGTGTAGCATGTCAGTCGTTATTAATACTGCCCTTGACATTTTTGCTGTGGAAATCTCATCCACCTGGATTTCACAGCCTTTTTCTCTTGTTTTTACTAGTTTTAAAAGGTTTAATCGTTACTTCATTAGTTACTTACTTCCCTCACCTGTGTCACCAGAGCCTACAGTGTAGCATTAATTCACTCCAGGACTGTCACTTTCTGCTGTAAAGTTCATTTGCACGTCATGTGCCAGGCCTGTAATGTACTGTCATTTCTGATTCATTGAGGTGAAGACTTTCCCCTTATTTCTTTTGTTTCTCTCCTCCTCCTCGTGTGCTTTTATCTCTCTCTTCTCCTCCTCCTCCTCCTCCTCCTCTTTGGCCAATCAGGCCACACCTCCATGGCAACCGTCAGTGAGGGTAAAACATCCACAGATGGTGCTGAGTACAGCGAGCAGCAGGCGCACTACGAGATCAAGTGTTGGGAGTGCGTGTTAGTTTGTGTGTCGTAGAGAGACACTGGATAACCACTGTAATAGTGTAGGAAACGGAATAATCTGTGTGGGCACTGAGGAATAAATGGAGATTTGCTGCTCAAAGGAGTTGCAGGAAAAGTCTTGAGAACTGGAGGAAGGTTAAAGGGACAGAGGGAAGCCCCCACTCATCTTCATCAGAGAGAGGAGGTAAACTAGCGATGAGCAAATATTAATGACCTGACAAGAAATCACACATCCCCGTGTGTTTTATCTAGGAGCAGCACATCAGAAGAGCCTGGATAGGTATACACATGCGCTTTCCATTCACTCATCACATCTTCCGTACACATACACACACACACTAGGGCCACGCTGACACAGCCAGAGGAGTGGAGCAGAGAAGAGGAGGACACTTTCACTGTCTGGGGTCCTTTTCTTAAAATAAAAGTCATCAGTGGATTTTTTGACCCGAAAATCAGAGTCCTCCTTTTAAACTGACCCTTTTCAAGTCCCCGCACAAGGAGCAAAGATGAGCTGCAGGAAAAGGTGCAAGAGGGAGATCTTCAAGTTCGCACAGTACCTGTTCAGACTCATCACAGGCACGCTCAACACCGGTAAGCGTCCTTGTGAACTTTGAGATTCAAATATCTCCCCTCTGCATCTTTTCATTTCTGGGTTGATTCCCTTATTGAACCCTGTTGGCAGTTTAATTTATATTTCCTTTACTTTATTCATGTTTCTATAAAATTTGTTGACACTTGAGGCTCTGTTGGGACACTCGCATACCATCCATGCATTGCAGAGTGTTGGTGTCGCGTATACATTTTGCTGCCTGCAAACGCAGCGTGAGAACTGTGAAGATCTCCAGCGTTCATGGCTTGAATTTATTGCCTATTCAGCAGCATAATTTCTGTCAGCGTGCGTGCATCTGTCAGTGTAAACTGACACAGGGACAGACTGTGGCTGGACGCAGAGTAAGCTTTGAAGCTTAACTTCAACATGGCGTTATTGTCTTATTTACTTGAATTTAGTGTGACGTGTGTACAATCTGTATCATGCTGCCAATATAGAATCAATTTACTTCATTCTTTCATGCACACCACGCACACTATGCACTCTTCTAATAAAGCAGATCGAAAGGGTTAACAAGATTAATCTTGGATTATAGCGGATTACGAACTGATTAGCCCTTGAAGGGCTCAATGAGGGATAAAGGTTATCAGCAATATCTGATAATCTGATCACTGCCACATATTGCTATTACTTCCATTATGTCATGCACACTGTTGTGATGGCTTTTTCTTGTATTTAGCGGTGCACCTTACCAGTGATGTGACTGCACCAGCGGCATACATTGACACCTTTGCCTCATGCTGTCTTTTGGCGTTAACTAAGCTTCGCTTCTGAGGTGGTTGTTGATTATCACGCTGCATGAGTGAGATGGTGCTAAGCCTCAGAGAGGTGCTACATGAACATGCTAATGAATTCCAACATGTGAGACCTCACAATATTTTCACTCACATTAACTCTTTCCAACAGCCTTTTTATATTTTGTACCACAGACTTATTATTTAAAGGAAGGGATTTCAGAAGTGAGCTTTTCACATGGAGGATATTCCCATGTGGCGATGGCCTACTTTATGCCCTACAAGCCCTTGACCTTAGACACAGAGAGAGCAAGTAGGAAGCACCTATAGGTGTCACTCTCCATCAGTGGGCTGCCCTTTATACATGCATATAGATTTGATTTTCAATCATATGTACAAATATATACTTCTGGGAGATGCCATGCATGGAGAAATCCATCTATGGTATCTACCCGTTGAAGTGTACGGTTTGTTTCCATAGCAACTAGCAGGTCATGTAGGTCACACTGCAGTTCCCCAATGATGATAACATGAGTGCATATTCATGAATAGTTTCCTTTAATTTTCTCAAAGTTGCGGTTGATTAAAAATGTGTCATTGCTCTATACTGTGTCATAGGCCACAGGATTTGTTTTTGTGCAAAACTGTGGTCTTTCATGTCAGTCCCTATTAATTATTGATCATGATAAACACAAGGCAGGACATACAGTATTTCCTTTTGGACTGAGTGCAATCACTACACCTGAGCTGAGTTAGAGAAACACAATCTTTATTGACCACATTTTTTTTAGAGGAATGTTATTGTTTGCCTTTAAAAGCCTTAGAATAAAACCCTTAAAATTACATAATAATGAAACTTAAATCAAGTCTGTTAATCATTATATTGTATCTGCACTGCATACAAAGTGAGCTCAGGTGGATGTTTGTAACGACACACAGTGGCACCGCAGCCTGTTTCTCTTGGGACTTAAGATGCAGTAAAAGTTATGTATAATTATGTGGAACTATAATGACCATGTCAGCATAAACATCATGTTGAGTAAGATTCATTCCTACATATTTTTAGTAAAAAAAAAAGACTTGCCTGATACAACAATAAAAATGCTGACCTGCAGTTGTGTGCCTCTGCCAAAGTCAAATTGCAGATTCATGTACAACGTAATATACTGTATGTAGTGCGGACTTTAAAGGAAGTGATGTCAAAGTGATGTTTCATGAAGATTTATACCTTTTCCATTTCAAAAATGTTCCCTTTTTTTTAATTTTTCTCATCAGAAAAGTGTGTGAAGTTATTAAAATAGGCTCAACGGCAAACATTTTGCTCAGAGGTTGCCGATGAAACAAATGACTGTCAATTTCAAATATCCCAGAAAGGCACCACCATGTGACTGTGTGCCAGCGTCTAAAATACTTAAAAGGTGAAGTTGAAAAGGCGGTATTGAAACCTGTACTTGTTCCTGAAATGTCCAAATGTGTGCTGTGAAAAAAGCTTACTTTTACAGCCAAGAAAATGTTTTGTGGTGTGACCTTTTGACAAGCAAATTCTTCAGTACATCCTTTATGCCAAGCAGATGTTTGCTCCAGAACCTGAGACTGTGCATTCACAAGAATAAAACAGACATGAGATCAAAACCACCTTGACCGTGGACCATGGAAACTTAGTTCATCCTTGAGTCACGTTTGCTCTTAATTTAAAGAAGTTCCCTCAAGTCGTTCCTAGGATATTGGGTATGCAACAATGGAAGGACGACGGGACATAACATACTGCCTCTGGCCATGGCTGCTGCTGGTGCTGAGGCGTAATTATAAAACCCATTAACAGTCGTTCATTCGACAATTTCCGCTTGAGTGGATCAATTCCTTCATCAGCACAGTGTATTAACTTATCTTACACAGCCTGTGCTGCAGATTAATATAAAAGGAGTTTACCAGAAAGTAGCTGGCTCGGCCATATTGAGGTGACCAGGGGACAAGAGTGATGGATGGAGTCAGTTAACCTGACCATGTGATTTAAATTGAGACGTTCATTGTCGAGGAACAGCCTCACAGTCATTGCTTCATTGATCACCTCGTCCCCAAGACCAACATATGCCCAGCGCAGGTCCAGGTTAATGTGTGTGATGTAACAGAGCAGGCAGATATTACTGTACATCACATCTGCAGTGTCATGTGTACAGACTTGTACTCGCAAAGAAGCCGGTCTCCTCATGGATCTAATGAATAGACCACTTGAAATTGTATGCAGGGCTGATTTTGGTAGTTAGTTTAACTCTCAATGATAATGAGTTCATTTGATGTTGTATGGAGATGGGAAGCCATTCATTTAAAGGGATGAATTGGAGACAACAGGTCAACGTTCATTTTCATGCCAACACTGATGCACTGTAGGCCTTGGAATTTTTTATTTTTTATTTTTATTTATTTATTTATTTTTTGGCTGTAGGGGAAAAGGGAGGGAAAATGAATTACAGTTCCACAGGCTCCAAGGCTATACCAGCAACGTCAGCACATATTGAATAAACACCAGGGAAATAATCTTGATATCCAACTGCTCTAACACTGCTACTTTAACAAAAGAGCCGTGAGAGCTTTCCAGGCCACCAAAGTATCCATCAGGATCATTTAGACATTGTAAAGCTCCTTCCTTCCTAAAGACACCTTTTCGATGTCCATTTGTTGCTGAGTTAATACCCTTAGTTTTCCAGATGAGATGCTTTAAAATGGTCTTTTCCCCCCTCTGTGCAGGTGAACTGAGTTACAATACACTGGCTCTGTCATTTGCTCTTGGAGTATTTCCCTGCGTATTCACCCTTGGTTTCTTCCCAAAGTGTTTGGCTGTCAGTCTTGTCAGTTCCTGCAATACTTCATCCCTTAAACTTATCCGGACAGGCTCACATGCTGGTTACCGATTCTAAGCATATCATTCGACATTGCGGGACATGGAGTCTCAGCATCTCCTCTTGACTTTTTGTTAAAATTTGCACTAAGTAGGACATTTCTCTGCACCATCAAAGCAACGACGAGCCTCTAAATATTTTAACCAGCAAGTATTGATTTCAAATATGGATTCAGCTTGTCTGGAGCAGTTATTGAGTTAAGTTGAAACAATGTTTATTTATGATGGAACAATGTGAAATGATTGCATTGTCTCCAAGCTTTCATATGATTGAGTGTGTGTGAGGCTGCAGTAAATGCTGAGTAAGTAGACTTTCCTCCCCTTGCAGCTAAATCGAATTTAGTTTTGTTTTTGTTTCTCGACAATAAAGTTTTGTTCTTTTTTTTTCCCCACATGAAAATGGCACTCTGTGACTTTTCAGTGTGAGCACATGTGGCAAACTTGACCAGTGACTGGCTGGCATGTCTTTGTTTCTCTTTCTTTGGTTTCCTGACTGCGATTGGCAGGTCATGTTCCACCTGTCCCGTAAGGACAACACATTCAAAGCCCATAATCCCTGACCAAACACTGAATATTTGATACCCACAGGCAGGTTCCCCAGTCTCAATGAGTTGCTGTGATGTGGATAGGACGCCGAAGTAGTGATATCCAGCTCTCCTAACGAGTGAACACACATTTTCTATAGTTTGTGTACTCTCTGCAGAGCTCACAAAAATATTAGGAGTGGAACTCATTAAACTAGCATCCAATATTTAATTACATTTGTTCCTCAGTTGATTTAGAGCTTTTCTCTTTAAAGTAAGATTTCAAAATTATTTTATCTGCCGTGGAACATTACCTGTCATGTTTGGACAGACACAGCAATAACCGATGGCTGACCATGTTGCTTAATGTTTCTTTTCACACTCGATGAACTAACATGGCATCTCTTTCGCTCGCCTGTCCGTGTTGTGTCCGAGGTCATGGACTGCTTTGGGTTTGCTAACACTCCTGCAATGATGTATTTAACTCCTTTTATGTAGGAAATGCACTCCCAAGTGTAATAGGTATTGTTATTTCCCTAAATGCCACCCTAACATGTAAAACCAAAATGGCCAGAAGCAACAATCAGTAGAGGAAAGTAGATGTAAAATCAGATGCAGATGCAAAACATGAATGCTGATAATTTGCCATCAGCTTGGACAGGCATTTGCTGTGACTATAATTTGAGAAATAATTGATTCACAGTCTGATTTGAAAGAACAGATTAGTGTTGCATCGATCCAACAGTTATCAGTGCTATCTGGTAATAGCTTTCATTTAACCTTGCACTCTGACCTTTCACCATGACCCCTTTTTCAAGGTTCACTGTCTTTGGTCAGAGCAGAACGAAGGCGTTTGACTGTGATACCTGTGTCTGTATTAGGTTTCCTGGCAGGTCCAGTTCAACGTCTCTTTGTTTCACAGTGTCCCAGCTTTCTTCTGGTTTCTGGTTTCTGGTTTCTGCTGCCATGTTTTTCTCCAACACCCGAGCAGCACAGATTTCCTCGGGTCATCTGTGCGACACACACAGTCATTGACAACGTTGTGTGAATTATCAAAACCTACACTTGCTCTATGGCAGCCTGGTTCACTCAGCCGTTCCTGATCAAAAAATGAGTGATGGCCTGTCAATGCCCTTTTTTCCAGCACTGCATGACAATTTGATCCAGTGTTGTGTTGTGTTGTGTTATGAAGGAGACTGTGCTCACTGTAGTGGAAAATAAATGTCCCCATCTAGTTTAATTCAGAGTGAAAATGTTCTTTGACCTTTCTTGTGTTGCTGCACGTGAACGGATACAAAGATAGTTTCAGTAATATTTTATTTTGTCTGCTTTGGCTTTAGTGAAATCCTTCTGTCCTTCATCACCCATGCTAGCAGAGGCCTTGCTATTAAGTAGATCATTTTAGATGCAAAATTAATTATTAAGTGATGATGTACTTGTTAAAGAAATGTCATCCCCTTAGCTGGAAAGTGATTAAAACTTTGTGTGTCGAGGCACTACTAGAAGTCAAAATGTTGGTGTAATTACACCGTTGGATTCGTCATTTAGTGAAATGATTGCTTTTCTGTTTATTTTTTAAGCCTTACTCATAAAACAAATATAGTTTAGTAGAGACAATAAAAAGCACTCGCACCTTGTTTTAGTTTTATGCGTCAATACATGTGGTGGATGATTTAAAAACAATTCAAAATCAAAGCAGCAATGGTCAGGGTTCCTCAACTTGAGTCAGAATTCAACGTGATACTTGTCTTTGTGTATTGTCAGCCATTCATTCTGAATTAACAGAAGAATATATTAATCATGTTGCATACTAATCTACGACGAATACCCCTTGCATGTCTTTGCTTGGCTACCTCAGCACCCTGCAGGCTGAGGCTGCTTTTCAGTCTGTTGGACAATGACACATTGATCGCTTCTGTGTGTCCTACACCACAACATCTGCGAATCCCTCCAGGTTGCCTGGATTACATTTCCCGTCATTTCTCTGTATTTGCATTGCACACTGGCCTGTGGTTACAGTGTACACTGTGCATTTAAATGCACCCTTGCTTGCCGATATAATCAGTTTTCCCATTTGCTCTAATGTTTGTACACGAGAGTCTCTGTGAGTGGGGAGAAATAACTGGGTTATTTTTAGTTGGATTGAGCTGCTGAGTATCACTGTGTTCGCCGAATCCAACAGGAAATCCAAGTGAGTGGTTGGTATCATAACCCAAGAGAAAGAAAGAAAGGAAGAAATCATTGATTAGACGACAAAAGCTAAATATAGTCCTTTTACCCATTTACCATTGGTTCACTGCTTTTATGAGTTAGTTATTAATATCAGGATGGAGGCAATCTCAGTAGACCAAAGCTAAACAATGTTTAATACCTACTTAAAGAAGATTGTGCCCTTTTACTACAGACGATTATGAATGAGTCTTAATTTGTTTTGTGCGGATTTGTTTTCTTTGCCAATTGTTGTTATCACCTCAGAGAACTGTTCTATTATTCTAGTACGTTTTTATCCGCTCAGGCTCCCCCTTAAGTAATCATTACTATTGTTAACTTAAATTAAAAAGTTCTCCCCCAGCATCCCATCACATATTTCACTGGCTCCGTCTTTGCAGTTTTGTGTCCCCGTTTCTCCTTCACTGCTGATCCTCAGCTTCTCTCGCACAAGTTGACTTCATTTTACGGTCCAGTCGAGGCACTTTGTTTCACATGTTTTCGACCGCCAGTTGTTTTCGGTGCATATTCACAGCAAGTGAACTCTCTGCCCCAGTCGCCCTGCAGTATGAGAGACAATGTCCCCTGCACGCACCGTTAGCTGGCAATTAGAGGGACTGCAGCCCTGCTTTACAGCATCAAGCCAACAGAGGGAGAATCAATATCTCTTTGAGGGTCAGAGTGGACGTTCAGGTGAAACAAAGTGAAGCTTAGTACCTTTAGATATAAATCATGAAAGAGGCATGTCCGAATCATGTTTGGATAAATGTCAGAACATTGTGACTATAGGAGAGACTTTGCTTGATACAGTGGCAATCCTTAAATGGTTTCCATGTCTAGTTTGATTGTTGGAAGATTTAAATTTCAATCTCCCTCAGTGATAGGCAAGTGGCAGGATGTAAATGATGCGGACAGATAGGCAAGTGGCAGGATGTAAATGATGCAAACTGTGCAGCAATCTTGTGATCTGTGTTGTGGACTGTTATTGATAAGGTTTGCTCTATGTTCTATTTTCTATGTGAGTTTGTATCAAGTCAGGTGGTGTAATTGCTGTTTTACACAAGTGTATTCACCTCAGAGCCTTTGGAGTTCAAAATAGATCCAAATCCAATCTGTGCTCAACCAACCTAGCACTTAACTGTACTTCACATAGTCTTATGCACTTTTAAGCTGTACATTTTGACCTGAAGGGTTTTTTTTAAGGCCGAGTTTTGAAATTTCTCCCCGAAGTAGGAACATTTATCTGAATTGCAGATAAAAGGTGACAGCCCTGTTAGATATACCACAGCAATTTTGGCTTAGCTGTGTTACGTGCATCATGATTATTACTCAAACAGTGTAGTGCTCTATTATATTGCCTGCGTACGTTAGTTTTTTCTTCTTTTGTCATCTCCCTTAAGGGGTCACCACACCGGATCATCTGCCTTCATCTTGCCATATCCTTTGTATACTTTTATGTTAGACCTGCTGTCCTCATGTCCTCCTTCACAATATTTTCTTGTTGCATTGCTTATTTTTCAACATTGGAGTCAATTTTAAACATTATATTTACTTTTTATGCATGATTTCAATTTGTGAAACCTTAAAAGTATCCTTCACTTTTAATGGGTTTGACAACACAAACTCTAAGTCCAAGGACAACCTAGCCTCACGTTGATTGAACCCAGATACATTTCACCCCCATCAACTGGCCCACACCTCTGTTGCTAACTGGGGTAATCTCTCAGCCTCTAGGATGGAACCTAGTCATGGACAGCGATGCAGAAAATGGAGCTTCCCCCACATCACCCTGTAGCCAAATCCACCCTTGGCCTCATTACTTACTTGGTTAACTCTGTGTCAACACCTGGCAGGCGTAAACAGGACAGTACTCTCCTGTATAACAGCAGGGTTAAAGCATAACAGGGGTCATGTCTTACTGTAAGGGAACACAGATGATAACTGATAAATGAGTTGGATTCAGTCTCATGTGTTGTTGTTGTTATTGTTGCCCTATTCTTTATGGTGGTTTTAGTGCTAGAATTTGATCACATGCATTGATAACATTTTGTAAATGTATTCCAGCATTAAATAAGGGTTAGATTTTATTTAAATATACATGTTATTTTCAGACTACCTGTTTTGTTTTCATTTTTTTAAAACCACTTTCCATGAGAATATTGATTTATTACATCCCTGTATATGTTTTTACGCTGCTTATCTACTCATCTAAATATGTGGACAAAGCTCTCTCCCTGGCCTGTTCCTATGAATAAACACATGTTAAATTATGCTCAGCTTCCATTTTTTTCATTTCATCAGACATCTGGTGTATTTATTGGACCTTAAAACAAATATCAACCAGCATATGTTGCATATTTATTGATACATTCTGACAGTAAAATACCTACAAAGTTTCTAGCATGTGGCTAGAAGCATAAAGCTCGGACACCTTCGTGGTTGCTTTGAGACAAGTGGTCAGCAGATGTAGCAACTTCATAAACTGCCGTTTCTTTTGAAATGAATTGTGGCCAGATATAACCTGTGCTGCCTTCATCAGAGTATCCCACATGTTTGATGATATAAAAATGAATCAGATTAGAGAAGCTTTCATAGGTTATGAAGAAGAGTTCCTTACAGATCATCTCAGTGAGAAACAGGTAATATACGTGTAGACGGGCCGTTTCCCTCCGATGCGACACAACAGAATCGTCACAAACTGATGAAATGACTGCAGTTCAGTTCAGTGTGTGACTATAACAGAGGTGATGTACGACGCACCGGTCAACTGAGCGCATCCTCTGTTTCCACACAACACTGAAAAAGCACCACAGATTCAATTTAAATGCAAAGCAACAGAGGGAGCGATATTTGTGTTTGCCATTTACAGTACTTCTTCCTCAGCAATCGCACAGCTCTGGCCAGCACTGTTATAAGGCCTGTGTCCGCGTGCACGCCTCTCACAGATCACAATCACCATTCTATTGCCTCTGACTGGCTGCTTGATATATTAGATTTGTACCAAATAAGGATGAATCACTCTTTTGCTCCTGTGTCTTCTTTCAGGTTATTTGCCCTATTTTTACTCTCACTGTCATTTTCTGTCTCCTTAGTGATTAAACTGAGCCCCCAGAGGAAATCTGTGCCTTTTTCCTTCAACTGAATTTTATTATATGTAGCATATTGTTGATTAATGATAATAGATTTCTGTAGGATTGCTGTTCATATTTTTTTTTTTTTTTTTTTTTTTTGATGGGCAGGTTTTTAATAAATAACAGATGGTATATAGGATTCATCCATGTGTTAATACTTAATTCAGCAGCGTCTATTACAATGTTATTTTTTTTTAAATATTTCTTTGAAGTATTCAAACTTTTCACTGGAATGCAAAGCAACAGGTTGTACGTTTGTCATCAGAAGGGCAAAGACGACTGTGTGTGATGTTTTATGTCTCTCATTGAGTTACAAAATTGTCAACAATGTTGTCACATCAGGCCACACAGCTTAAGGGCAACTCACACAGGGAGATATTTGTTGCTTGATCTGTGACAATATTGCATTTCCAGACACCAGATAGTTGCTGCAGGTTATGTTTAGGTCTGTTAGTTCAAGAAGTGGTGACACAGTGAAATATGTCCTTGGAATGCCAATTATAGTAACATGTTCATGAATTTAAAGGGCTAACAGCATGAATTTAGAGATGCTTTATGCATCGCTCTCCCATTCCGTCACGGGATTCCTGGTGTACAGTGTCTAGATTTAAAGTGAAGCTCGATAATAAATGACTTCCTGTTTGTGTTGGAAGAAAAAGTGCAATCTGAGCTGTGCACAGGTAAATTGAGTGGAGTCAGTGGAGCATAGATTGAAGAAGTAAATGGAATTGCAAACAAAGCAATATATGCTTCCAATATTCTCATTTTTCATGATGTCATGAGCAAGTCTGAAAAAGTATTCGCTGAGGTGGAGAAGCCAAAGCTGGTGTTACAAACAAAAAAACAAGCGATTGAAAACCAGCAACAAAGAGAAAGAAAACGCAGATTAAATCAGAATTATACCTTTCTTTTACTAAAGAAAGAACACTTTTGGGCATATGTGCTCAATCAAATCGAATCAAACCAAGGTACAGTATTAAATCTACCTGTGTAAAGCCTTGACAGAGGCTCTTGCAGCCAAATGAAAATAAAATCCTCTAAGAATAAACGTACTGAGATCTGTGTGGTTGCAGCGATGCATCATTGGAATGAAAAATATCCCCAACTTTCCCCATCTTAGATTTAGGCTGTTTATTTTCTAAAAGTTTAAACTAAAAGCATTAACAAGCCTTCATGTTATATGACGGTGACTAAGGAACATGGATTTAGTTTTACTAATTTAGATTCTTGTTTTAAGCAAATGAATCAATAGTGGAGTTTTCTTTATTGGCAAACTTCATCATCACCTTCATTTGTTCTATGTCAACTACTCAATTACAATTGAATATTACAGTATAATAAAACTCATTTTTAATAGCTTCGTTGAACATAAAGCGACACAATGTAGGATCCCCCTAAATTTGGAGAACAGTACTTTCTGTCACAACTATCATGAAACATAAACACAATGTTCAAACCCTTAGGTATCTGTTGTTTCTTCAATTTCCAATGAAAGAACAACTATATACCGTACAACTTTCAGCAGCAGCTTTTGTGACAGATGCAGGGAGCAGTCGAAGGAGTGAAGTTGGTTTCGCTTTTCTTCTCTGGAGTTTTCTTCTTGGAGTGACCAGAACCAAAGTTACATAGTGTAAGTGCAGGTGATGGAGACCCTCTCAGGCTCTAATCAAACTGTTATAAGTAGACAATAAGTTCAAAATATATTTGGAGACATTATTCGAAGGTTGAAATATTACATGATGTCGCTTTAACTGCACATGTTCAAAAAAAGGGCCAGTTTAATTTAGCGAGACATTTAATAATTAGTTCTAATAAGCTTTTTTGACAGTAAGTGGACTGCGTCTGCTTGAACTGAATGTCACTTATTTACAACAGAATATAAGTTTATAATAGTGGATACTCATCACTGCAGACATGTGTCTTAACATAGCAGCTGATACTGTACTGATAAAATATTGATTTAGGATTAGATTGTAGAGAGGCCAACGTGTCATCCACCTTTTTTCTTTTGTTTTGGGGTTTTTTTTTTGGGTTTTATTTTTGCATAATGCCATTCAAGAGAAATTGAAATAATTTGAATTAGACTTGAGTCCCAATTACAAACTAAAGTCTTTATCAGGCCGAGTTCATTCCTCATCACTGTCAAGTCACAGATGGTATTTTTAAGCCATCTGTCTTTGAGATGAGTTTTTCCTACTCTTTCTGGTGTGTGATCATTTTTGAGTATTGAACTTCCCACCTGAGGCAGCCTTGTAACAAATCACTGCTTTGTGGAGTATTGCATGCATTTATGCATGTGTTTGCTGTCTAAAAAGCTGTATCAGAATTTGGGATAATGTACTATTATACAAATGCCTTATTCATAGATCCATAATTGCATTAGGTAGAATCAAAATTCAATCACATTAGCATAGTCTACCACTTTTAACTTCTCCCACCTCTGATTGCCCTTTATGAATTTTTATTAGGGCTCCTCTTTAACTTTTCATTAGCTTTCTGATGTAGAGCCCGTCACTTCACTTAGGCCGTCTGATGAGAAATGACTACATGCGTAATGGGCAAACACTTAGTACCAGTGTGCTCTGAGTGGCTGCAACAGAAGCAGTGTACGTAACAATGTGCTGACAGAAAGTGCCACCAAAGACGGGACTCTCTCTCTCTCTCTCGGGAGGCTGAAATTGTCTGTCATGCGTAGGTAGTGGTGTGGGGTTTCAGTGTGGTACAGAGGGAGGCTCGGCTTCTGCCATGTTTCACACTGGTATCGTGCATGTCATCGGACACTCATGCGCTGTGATAAGGTTTTATGATAAGGAGTAGCCGCGATCAAACCATTGTTCCTAAATCTCTGTTAATACCTGATTTTCTGCATCTCCACACTTATTCCCCTCCTTTACACAGATTTAAAGCTCAGCAGCGTATTAAAGATAATCCACTGGTTTAGGAGAAAAGATATTTTAACTCACTTGTGAAAGAGTTACTGTATTCTGAGTTTATTAAACCCCTAAACATCCTTTGCAGCGTTGCTGTTAACATATAAACTCTCACTACAGCTTGAAAGCAAAGTAAAATGAGATTTGTTGAGATAATAGCAAGAGTCTGGCAATACAATATAAGCAAGGCAATAGTTTGTGATACAGTGTATTGCCATTTCCCCACAAAATAGGCTAGTCTAACAAAAACTGTCACATTAAAAGTAATTATGTTATACAGTATGTAGTAGCAGTGTGCCTTTTTCTGTCCATTAGTGAAATTGGCAAAAGACTGCTGCCTACTAGTGGTCGCAGGATTTAATGCAACAAAAAAAGCCAATGCCTGAAATTCGGTGTTAAGAATGTTTTCATATGGATACAGTTCCTCAAAAAAAATCAACACTGCATTGTGCCTTGCAATAGTGATAATTTAATGCATTGTTATTTTCTTACACCTCTATGAGGTATGGTTCTGTGGTAACCTGTGTAGTTAATACAGTATTGTGCATTCAATACATGGCAAGACGTTTGACCCAGTCTGGTTTTAAAATCGAGAAGTTATATAAATAAAAGAAATCATAAGTACAGATGATACTGAGCATCTGAAACATCTCACCTTGAGAAAACCATGGGTGAGATTAAATGTGGTAAATTCACCCTTGGAGCTGCAGAATATTAGCGGTTTTCCCTTACAGCTTACCTGACTTAGACTGTACAGCTTAAATGAGTCACAGTGACTATCGCTGTTGCTGTTTTGTGGCAGTGATGGCGCCAAGCTAAATGACAGTACCTCCAGGTTCATGTCTAATGGAGGGACCCCATTGAACATGAAAGATGGGCATTGTTCTGTAACGGCTGGCTGGATCCAGCGCCTGGAGCGACCACACAGAAACAGGCTCTATAAAAAGCAAGGACGTGGTGGAGGTGATGATTTCTCTGCTAAAGATGTCGTTTAAAAGAACAACACTGATGGCACATGAATTCCATTTAGGTTGAAACAGAAGAGATTGTTCATGGTGTTGGCGCTTGTGGATGCATGCACTTGTTTATGCTGAAGTTTGTGCTGGGCCATGTCATGGTCTTAATTCTGGATCATGTGAAATAAAAACAGCCTGCCTCTTAAAACAGGAAAATCCACCTCCTGTTCACTGCAATAGTCTTAGAAATAGACCACTTCTATTGCGGCCAAATAAATTCAACTGATACTTTGAGTAAAAGGAAAAACGCTTTGTAGCGTAGCTGTTGTTGCTTTCCAGTGTAGAATTACAAGTGGTGACTCACACAGTGTAGTTTTCCAGGGACAAACGCAAACAAAAGGGGCCATGTTATCGATCCGCAGCGATGGGTTGCAATGGGGAAATGCACCAACTCATCACCAAGCAAATTCTCACAAACAGACAAGAAGGAAGCACTCGACATGAGACGATCATGTTTCCTGTCAGGCTCCTCTCCTGCCCCATGCTGAGATCTGGTCCCTGCCCCCCGAGTGACTACTAGACAAATTGGTCTTGAAGAAGCCCAGAGGCAAATTAGAACACACCACTTGCCCACAATTACTTGTCCTTTTACAAAACGATCAATACACTCAGTGAATCTGACTCAAGCCGGGACGTGCTGAAATAGACTCTCAGTTTTGGGTGGGTAAGGCTGTGGATTAATAAATAATTCAAAAGAGGTGGAAAATCAAAGGTTTTTGAGATGAATAGGTAGTTGGGGCTTGCTGCCGAAAA
This sequence comes from Brachirus orientalis, assembly GCA_016785285.1. Classification (NCBI taxonomy): domain Eukaryota; kingdom Metazoa; phylum Chordata; class Actinopteri; order Pleuronectiformes; family Soleidae; genus Brachirus; species Brachirus orientalis. The sequence continues at coordinate 1,360,285 of JAFBJR010000104.1, read as the reverse complement.
TGTTCTGCACTGAGGCAAAACTGCGTGTGAGGTCATTTTACTTATTCTGGAAAGCCTGTTAATGATCTTAAGGTAGAGCAGTTTCTTCCAGTCCTGCAGGATAAGCGAGAGCATTAATTTGGAAATATGATCAGTCATATTTCAGGGAACAGATGAGCTGAATTTGAAAACAAAGCACTGATAAAATGTTGTCTAACTCCATCGGTGAGCCAAACAGCAGCCTCAATCGTCCCGTCACATGCTGCGACTCAGATTGCTTACCTCTCTGCTATAACCCCATGGTGTAACCTAAGCTAATAGGACTTGCCCTCGCTGATCAGTCGACCATAGTGATTTAAAAGGCTATCAAATTAAACGATGAGGAGGGCAGTTCAAATTCACATTTTTGTGTTGTAGACCCCGAAGTGCATGCATGTTTATCGACTGGACTGAATTTTCATGCTGTCATTTTATTATACCGCTGTATGCAGTGGATTATTTCCTCCATTAATCCAGAGCCGTCGGGGCTTTCTCCTCAGCGGGTGGACACAGCAGAGACCCTTTCACTGGGATTGTGAGTGGGTTTGTGTCACTGTGTCAGGACTGTTGTTGGCTGCTGCTGGAGCATCTGCTCTGACAGAGCTGTGCAAAAATACTTGTATGTTTCAAGGGGACTTGGGCATGTGTGGGCTGTCGTCACACTGCATCTGCGTGACAATACCAGCACAGAAAAAGATGGATTTTTGTCTACTGGTAAATCTATGTTGTATTATAGGTTTAGGTGGTTTGTGCTGTAAGAAAAATAATTGAATCATAAACGAACTTAAACGAACTTGCAGTGGTGTCATATCAATAATTGTGTTGAATTGTTATCTCCCTCTTTTGAGAAGCTGAAGGCACACTTTCATTTTGTTGGCTTTTTTTGTATGAGATAATTCAAGGTGCCTCTGCTGATTTCTTATTCATGACCTCAGCATGACTCGTCATGTAACGACGGAGCCCAACACATGGATGTACGCCTAGAAAACGCAAATTTCATGTTCACTATGAAGACAGTTGCGTTATCATTATTATTTAATACTTTGAGCATGCTGTTAAGTTCAAACTATATAAAATTAGGGGAATTTGGCCTTTGTCTAACTGTACCACTTAAGCTATGAGTCACTGATTTGTGTTCACATCAGGAACTTGACTGAGCTCAAGAGTTTGCAGTCCTGTGGGCCAATCTTGGTGTGCAAGAGTGTCTCAGCAGTGGGAATTCAGTGTAAATCCATGCTCACCGATTCTGTTAAAACTATAAATAAGATTTTCTTAGGGAGAAACTAAACTCTGTCAAGAAACATTTTCATATGCATTGTAGGTAGAATTTGTTTACTCTTCTAAAGGTTTTTATTGTATATGCTTGGTTTGATATAATCATTATATTCCTAGACTGTGTACTATATATTTCTCTGTGCAACATTTCATTTCTCCTTGATAACAGTGGTTTTTAACACATTCAGACGTGCTAATTGAAAAGTTGTAATCTCTCATTTCTGAAAGAAAAAAAACATTGCCATTGTACCAAACTGCCTGCCAGAAATGAGAATCGATGTGTTAATTTGTCAGTGTTTTTTGTTGCTGAGCTCTTAAGATGGAAAATGCAATTCATCGATTGTCTGTTGACCCCCAAAACTGAACATTGCTGTGATGCCACAGCTTGACCATGAAATGGGATTTTATATTATGCTGCACTGTGATGCAGAGTTTAGCCCTTTCTGCACTCTTCCAGCAAAAGGCGACGATTAAGATGTTATTAAATTTCCGAAGCCTTTAAGAACAGGAGTTACGGTGACGCTTTATAGATGTTGGCACGGCTTTTGTATGATGTTACTGCAGCGGAGCGGAATTCAGAGCTTTTCCCAAGTAGATGTGTAGCTTTTAGGAAAACCTGCCATAACAGGGACTGCTCAATTTGAAGAGCTTTCTGCTTCCAACTGCAGTATTTGAGAAGAGTAGTATAGAACTTGTGAAGATTGAAATAGCTGTTGAATTGCCCTGTGAGCAAATGTCTAGATGTTCCCTCTGTGACTCACAACACCAGGCTGGTTAAAGCATAGAGATTTCGTTTTGTTAAAGATATCAGTGTGTAAAGATTAGGTGAAATAATTTCCATTTGACATAAAATGAAGGTAAATTTAATTCATTTTTAAGTGTACAATGACCTGATTTTATGAATTTTTGGTTATTACCCTAGAATGAGCCTTTTATACAAACCTCAGTTCCAAGGAAATTGAGGCTTTGTGTAAAATGTGAATTTAAAAAAACAGAATACAATGATTTGCAAACCCTTCTCTTCCTATATTCAGTTGAAAAAGTAGTCATTTAATGTTTAAACTGATAAAGGGAACTCCCGAGGGATTAATAAAGATCGATCTATCATATCTATCTATCTATCTATCTAATTGCTGTTTTGCAAATAGTCACTCATTTTTAATTTGTTGCCTGCAACACTTTCCAAAAAAAGCTGAGACAGGGGCAAGAAAAGACTGGGAACGTAGAGTAATGCTTAAAGAACACCAGTTTGGAATATCCCACAGGTGAGTAGGAAACAGGTGAAGTGTTATGAATGGGTATAAAAGGAGAGAAAGGCTCAGTCATTCAACAAGCAAGGATGCGGTGGGGTTGACCACTTTGTGAGCAAGTGGTCCAACAGTTTAAGAAAAATGTTTCCTCATGTACAGTACAATTGCAAGGAATTTAGGGATTCCATCTAAAGTCCATAGTATCATCAAAAGATTCAGAGAAATCAGAGAAATCTCTGCATGTAAGCGGCAAGGCCAAACTCCAGCATGGAATGCCTGTGACCTTCGATCCCTCAGGGGACACTGAATTAAAAAGTGATATCATTCTCTAACGGATATTACCATGTGGGCTCAGGAACTCTTAAGAAATCCATTGTCACTTAACACAGTTCGTCACATCATCTGCAATTGAAAGACAAACATCAACAACATCCAGAAACACTGTCTGGGCCTGAGCTCATCTGAGATGGAGTGAAGTAGAAAAGTGTGCTGTGGTCTGACAAGTCCACATTTTTGGAATTCATTGATGTGTCCTCTGGGCTAAAGAGGAAAAGGACCATCCCGATTGTTATCAGCTCAAAGTTCAAAAAGCCAGCATCTGTGATGGTATGGAGGTATGTTAGTGCCCGTGGCGTGGGTAAATTGCACATCTGTGAAGGTTAATTAGTGCTGAAAGGTTGGGTTTTGGAGTAACATATGCTGCTGTCCAAGCAATGTCTTTTTTTCAGGGACGTGTCTGCTTATTTCAGCAAGACAATGCCAAGACACATTGTGCATGTGTTACAAAAGCGTGGCTTCATAGTAAAAGAGTGTATGTACTAGACCTTCAGTCCAGACCTGTCTCCCATTGAAAATGTGCGGAGCAACATCATGGAGTTGTACATCAAGCAAGAATGTGAAACAGTTGCACCTTTGTTAAAAGGAAAGCTGATGTAACACAGTGGAAAACATGACCCTGTCCCATATTTTTTTTTGGAAAGTGTTCAAATCATATTTTTTTTTGGAAAGTGTTCACATCAAATTCACAATAACAATAAAGTGCCTTTGTAGTGTATTCAATTGAATATAGGTTGGAAAGGATTGGCAAATCATTGTATTCTGTTTTTATTTACATTTTACACAACCTGTGTACTCAGACATATATTGCATCCGAATGGCACCAGTTTGAGACTATTTAAAAATAAGTGAACCTGTAAATAATATAAACTGTATACAACTAAAGATAATAAATTACAAACCTACCTAGAGGAAAAATGCAAATAAATTGGGAAAGAGAATGAGAGAGATAATGAATAAATCAGTGCAAAAAAAATATGTTTGTGCTAGCACTTGTTTTCAACTTGTATTACCCCACTATCAATTTGCCTTTTGTGAATAGAACAACCATTTACCATAATAACTTATTAATTACAAAAGGCCCGATTTGGGGCAAAAGCAGTTTCAACAGTCTTTCAACAGTCACTTAGTCATTTATCAAGCTGCCGTGGGTTTGACCTTCTTGGAACATTTGGATTTGGTTTCCTCAGTTTTAAATATCCTCCTCAGCTCTCTGTCTTAATGGCATCATTTCACAACTCGCTGACATTTTAAAGGCACAAATGATTAATGGATCAATTAGACAAAAACACTTCACAAGTCATCTCGTGATTAAAGTAATATTTGCCGTGTTCATTTGAATTATGCTGCAGGCATTACACTCTCCAAACCTTCCGAAAGATAGTTGGTATCCGTGGAGTGGCGACGAGGGAGGCAAAGCATGTAATTGCTTCACCCAAGAATAGCTGATTATACAGCAATGTCACTTTTGTAGAATCCGTTGAAGTTTTTATGATTGGCTACAGGAAACTGTCAAACTAGGCCTAATGCAGCTAGACTTTGCTCCATCTATGGGTCAAAGTGACTAACACAGAAATCCTTCAGTCCTGTCCATATTCCTGGACCTCTCATCTCATATATCTGAACCCTGAGTTGTCTCCTTTGCTCTTTTCATTCAAGCAGACAAACTGATGGTCAGTGCACTGAGGCCGTAACACAGACTCTCAGGCTGGTGTGTGTTCTCTGCCAGAGCTGCATGAAAACAATGCAGCATTACAACGAAACAAAAAAAAAATCACCTTTTACGTTACACTACCATACTGGCAGCTACAGTTGTGTGCATTTTACAGCGATGGTCCTGTGTCAGATGTGTTGTGGGTCACATAAAGCCCCAGTCAAAGTCCATGAAGTGGCCACATGGGGATTCCAGTTGCTGCCTTTTTCTGGACCAGTTTCCCCAGTCTTCTTGGACACTGGCTGTTCCCCTTGTACTCCTCTCAGGGTTAAATTTTGTGCCTTAACATGTTAAAATACAAAAATAAAACAGGCGTGGATTATTTACACTCAATATTGAACCTCATCTCAGAGTAGAGTCGCTGCTCCTCCGCATTGAGAGAAGCCAATGAGGTGGCTCGGGCATCTGGTTCGGATGCCTCCTGAGACTATGCCTCAGGAGGCAGTTTAAGCAGCTTCAGCTGCTGCCCCCGCAAACCGACCTCGGATAAGCGGCAGAAGATGGATGAATGGATGGAGTGAACCTCATCAAATCAAATCAATATAGCCATGCTAAATTCACAGTCATACTCTTTTGTCCCACTGGTGACAAATGTGTGACCTGAGGGCTGAATACTTTCTAAAAACTGTTGAGCACTCTGTAAAACCACACTTTCATAGTGCAAATGTATGACTGCAATTCTTAGCACATACTGTATGTTGCAAGTTGTCGTCTCCTGGCCTTTACTGCAAAAAGTTAGTCACTGGTTTAACAGAAACATATAAAATGTTGTCCTTTCAGCGGCTAAAGTGAAATATTCTAACGTTAAATGAAAACGTGGCGATTTCCAGGTAACGTTCAGTAATACCTTTGACTCTGGTAAAAAAAAAACTGACAAAATTAAACAAAACAAAATTAAATACGAACTGGGATAATAGAGTGAGGTTCACTGAAATTACTTGGTTCAGTAGGTGCAGAATGGATGACTGGAAAATTGTTGTCGTCCTCTTTCGAGCTAGAATTCATTAATTTGTGAACTAACGTCTAAATGCAATTGTGTGACTTGATTGAACAGGATTTGACTGATGAGTAGTGTTTGATGAGTAGTGGACAGAGCTGAATCAACAGAATCGGACTGATTCTGACACAGACTTAACTGACAAATTCAAAAATATTGCATTGTACTGTAAAATGTCAACATTTGCAGTACTAAACTGTATTCATGAAGAACAGTACATTAATGTTCAAAAATGTTCCTGTATTTTTACAGCAATTGGTAGGCTCCCCTTTTCACCAGAACCCATACAGATTCAAGTTCTTAATACAGTACTGTTTATCAGAGTATCCCTTGACATCTCCAATAGTCAATTTCCCATTGCTCCATTTTCCACTTCCTTGAAAATTAACACTTGAGCAGAATTCACTTGTACCGCTGAGACAACCGGTGTAAAAAATGTGCTGAGCCTTGTCCAACCTGCAGAGCAGGTGACTATAATTGACTCCTGCAAACAGTGTAATCATATCTCGTCGCGTAATTGCACAGAGCCGACATGTTATTCCAACATTGTGTTCTAATTTAAAACTGAACCTGTGAAAAGCAAGTGCTGCCACAGCCCACGTGTCTCCTTCTCGTGCCTGGCTGAGAAAATGAATCCCTCGCTCAGGAGAGCGGGGACATACCAGGATGTACTCGCCTCTCCTGTATTTGTCATATGCTGTTGATTGAGTACAGTTGAAGTGTAGGGAACAACGAATACAGACCTACAGAGTATAAATAAAGGGGGCATTGGGGAGAGGAGACGTTGACATCCATCATTAATTATTAGACAACTGGCCCCAAGGCGTAGATGTGTAAAAGGTCGCCAAATCCTTGGATGAGAAAGAAGCACAGCAGTCTTTTTTTACTTAAAGGTACAGTGCCTAATTTTTGAGTAAGTGTCTATTCCATCCAAAACATCGTCGAATGATTTCAAGACAGATGAAGGGCGACATTGTGCTCGTAAAGCAAGATGGTTGCAAACACGTTTGATCAAAAACGGCAAACTGTGCTAACAAAAAAGGGAATTCTACTGCTCAAAAAAATCCAGCCAGTCAGCAGTTAAAGGGATAATCTCATTTTATTCCCATTTGACCCTGTGCTGTCAGTGCACAGTCCACCTGAGGCATAAGCCAAATCAGCTGCTGCTTGGGGCCCCAAGATCACCAGGTGCTCCTGTTGTCTGGCTGTCTATGAAAAAAAAATCAGCTCTGCCCTCGGTTTGATGCGAAGGAAAGGATGAAGGACCATAATATAATGATTTGGATTAAAAACCTCTAATCTGATCCAACAAAATGTGCTACGATTCACTTTAAATTGAGATTTAGGGCAAGGTGAACCCTCAAGACCCCCCCCATCAGAAATTGATCAATGGTCGACTCGAACTAATTGACCGTACTTTTCATTTTTATAACCACCCTAACCAGGTGCACACTCACGTCCACATATGGATGATCAATGAGCCATGAGTGCAGAACTTAAAGGCAGCTCTTATAGTCGTAACATGACTTTAACGACCACAGCTGCCAGCATCAATGCAGAAGCACCGTTGTCCACCTCTCTGCTCCTACTCTAATGATTGCCACCCCAGTGCCCAGTGTTTTTACATTTGCATCATAGTGAACTGAAACATCTCCGGGAGGAGTTGACTGTTAGAGCTCAGTGTTTGCAATGCGATGCATAATTCAAGCAGACATTTCTACCAGTCAACTTCACTTCATGGAAATTTTATGAGCAGGAACACAATCTCATTCTGTTACACAACAGACGGACTGGTTCTGAAAAGACTGTTGATAGGACAGAATGTCCGTCACTATCATGTTTAGACCTAAACGTTTGTGTTTAGATTGTGAGCATGGCAAGCATGATAAATTAAAGAGTTTTGCTTTCAGTTATGCATGGCCTATTTTGAATGGGAAGCATAGATGGTTTATCTACTGTAACGTCTTATGTGCTACAGTTTTGCTGTTGTGTAACTAAATCACTCATCAGGAAAGTGCATTTCTATGTGCACATTCAGTTTTATTTGTGTTGTTTTCCTTTAAAGCAGCTTTAAAGTTTGAGAAACTTGCTCTTCATTGTTGCTGCAATGCACAGGTAAAATATTGAAGACTTCCATGATTTTTATGGATGCACCCTTCCATCAAATGGAAATATTCAGGGGGTGTTGTGCATCATTTAATGCACAGTTCTCCAAAGTTCCAGCCTACATACATCATACGCCAGAAAACAAACTATTTTTGGCTGCACAGCATGAGCTTGAAGATGAAAAAGAGGAAACGTATATTTGCTGCACAAAATTATTTTTGTTTTTCTGACTTTGGACTGTGCGCGCTCTACTATTACGAAGAGCTGGAGTTCTGCCTCTAATGGTGTCTAAAATGAGTCAGGCTGATAATTCAGTTCCTTTTTTTTTTTTTTTTTAACCAGCGTTTGGCAGTTTTGTATAGGCAGCCAAACACAACGTCTACCATTAAGCAGAACACCACTTTGTTCTTTATTGCCCTGTCCATTTCAACCACTGCTGGAATATCTATATTTGTCAAAGAATTGCTTTTCCTTTATCTCGGCATGTAAAGAGACTCTTTAGATTATTCTCTGTGTTCTTTCTCTCGCTTTCACTGCAACGTGTTTGCAAGTGAAACACCCATCAGCAGCCATCAGCGTTGAGTATCACAGAATGAGCACATTATTGAAGTGATGCTGGAATATAAAGACGTTACAAACCGTTCAGCATATTTTAGATGACTTCCATTCGTCCAGCATTTATGCCAGTCATTGTAGTCTAATAATTGAGTCTTAAAAATAGAATTTGTTGTGCTTAATGGCTATCGGAAATAAAGTATTTTTTAATGCAAGCAGACTTGAGTCATTTGGAAAGGCATTAAACAAACAGTCTAGTATCCACTCTCTATCTACAAGGATTAATCACCAAATGCTTTTGGCTCGGGTTTGTCTTTTAACTTCAAGTAGATAATGTGTTTTTGCTCTGCTGTAATTTCCTTTTTTTTTTTAAAAAAAAAAAAAAAAATCCCTGCCTTCCTCAAATATGTCAGATAAGACTTGATAATAAGTAAATCAACTGTTTCCAACAAACATCATCATTGTTTGTAGTCGGCCAATAAAAGTGAACAGACTACTGGCACAACATGATGAAACCCATGCTGTAACCTTGCCGTACTGTCATGTAATGTGGCCCTGATGAGGGAAACATAAGAGAGATGGTGATACTCGAGTTCCCGTACAGCTGCTGGCACTGATAGCATTTGGTTACAGGATGCAGGTCTGTGTGAGAATATGGCTCCACCACACGTTTTTGCCCGGTGAAAAGGATTTCCCCTCCACTTTCTGGTTTATTAATAGAGAGCTGATGTATGTACGGGCGGGTGCTTGAGCGTCACCGCAGTGTTTGCATCATTGGCACAGTTAGTGTTTCAGCTGTCACTGTTGCTGATGAGCTGTCATCAGAGGCAGACTAATGGATTTTAGATGAGATCGCAGCCACAGGCAGCTGATGAAATGTATCATTCGCGGTGATGTTTGTAACCATGGTGCCGTCAAGGGCCGTTCAAGGTTGTCTGTTCCAGGATAACAGCATTTTTCAACAAGGGTCTGAACTTGTCTTTATATTGAAAAGGCACACAGCAACAAATGTCTGATATATTTAAACCAGTATCAAATGCGTTATCCAAATATCCCAAAAAATACTTGAAAAAGGCGTGGAGGAAGTCAGAAGTGTTAACCCCACGGCCTTTGTGGGGTTGTCCAAAACCTGGGAGCTGCTGAGGTGACTGAAGTTGCTGCAGCCTCCAGCAGCAGAATAACAACAATAAGAATCACCTTAACTTACCCACAAGCTAAAAAAAAAATAAAAAAATATGACAGTGTTTCTTGCCAATAAAGTGTTTTGTGTGCAAATGAAAATTTTCTGCCCAAAAAATAAGTTAGAAGCCACATTTTACCACTTTCTTTAACATTCACTAAGGAGCAAAAATCAATAATTATCTGATATTCATCAAAATATTAATAGTTAAATTTGTTATCAAGATAAATCTGTTTGGCTGGATCACCTAGCCCAACTCCCCCCCCCAAAAAAACTCTCTGGGTGTTTTAATGGTAACTGCTGTAGTCTGAATCCAAAGTCAAAGGTAAAAATGAGTAAATTATCTATCTTGTTTTTATGAGAAGCAGCTAATATTTTTCTATTTTTAGAGTTCTGTGTCTCCGTATGGTTCACACAGGCACAAACGCACATTGTTGACTCACTTTAAAAGTTTCACTCCTTGCAAACAGTGGCTGGTCACAGCTTGAGAAGACGATAAATCACTACAGATTTAAAGAAAGAGGTAATGAACTCCCTCTGGAAGACGTTGCTCAAAGAAACTTACAGCCATTCTTTCTAATTTAGATTAATGTGTAAGTCATTGCTCAATCAGTGTGGACTAATCAATTGTTCCAGCCCTGGAACAACTTTCTCACTATAGATCAGTTATTGGATGTGTTGGACCCAATAAGCACTTTTAAAAACAAAACCATATAATCCAATTTTTAACTTGAAGTCATGAATAATAAAACACATTTTTGTTCGTTTCACTCCAGAGAGATGTTGAAATTAAATTCACAATGAGGCAGTATTTGTTAATATTCAGTTTCTGTTGTGCTGCGTCTGTGCTGTATTTTTTTTCTTTTTCCAGTTTTTTATTGTGTTTTGTTAATCAGAAGAGGAAAGCTTGTAATTTCACTCCTTTTTCAAAAATAAATCCCTCATTGTTGTGGAAGTGGAAGGAGCATTCTCACTCATGTCTCCAATATAACAATTGCAATTTTTCCTTTACCTTTTTAACAGATTCATTTAAACTTACTTAATTCATTTAAACAGCGTTATGTTTTGAAGGATTTCCCTGAAACTAAACTAATATAACAGCATGTGCTTCATACCTTCATTTAATGCTTCTTTTTGATCATTTAAAGTGGAGCACACCTGGAAAAGATAGTGTTAAATGATTACAAAATCGTGAAAATAGCGTGAACTCAGGAGTTATGTTTATTGCTTTCGAGGTTCAGGATGTTTCTAAATAATGTTTTTCGTCTTGCTTTTTCGATTGCTTAGTTAGAAATATTTGTGCCCCCTCCAAATAACTACCGCAGGTTTTTATTGGGATCTGTCTTCTCATCTCTGCATGAGTTTTATAGTTTTCATTTGGAGATGAACTGGGTATGAGTTGTGAGCACTTTCTTATTGCACTTCTGTAATGCAATATCCACTGTTACAAGACAAGGTTAGGGGAACATTGGAAGCCACATGCACTGATTTATTAGTTTATTGCTGCTTGGTGAGATTTTGGATCCTGGTTATTTCTTGGCTTGGCCCAGATACATTTCACACCCGACTGAGTCAAAAAAGCACTTTGATAAGCAGCTTGCGTCTTTATTGTAATTTCTAACCGTTGATTTGGACGCTTCTCCGTGCTTTGTACGGCTCAGTGAGCGCTGATCTGTAACAGTGGGCTCAGTGTCGCGCAGACAGCAGCTACATGTCACGGGTGTAATAAAAGAACGGGACACAGGCCGGGCCCGCAGGGTGCACATGGCAGCAGGTTGGGCTAATGACAGATCGACTGGAGTGGGTGCCATTGAGAATAGCACCCAACTGTAACAGCTTGCTCACATCCATGTTGGACAGCCCTATATAACCACTGATGCAGAGTGTGACACTGTTTTGTCGGGTTTGCAGTCAGACTGCAGTAAAGACTTGACTGGAAAATTGTAAAACAAGCCACTTTTTATTGTGGCTTGTTTTGTAGTTGGATGCCTGAAGGAAAGTCGCCGGCTTTAGCACATTCTCAGTGTTTGCAATTGCTCAAAGATGAAATAAAAGGGGAATATCCAAGATGAGAATGATAAGAGAGATAGTGAGGTTATCAGGGTCGAACGATTTGGGAATAAAAATGTAATTATAGTTTTTATAGTTGCCCCCAATGTGCAATCTTCTGAGATTTGACGCTAACTGAAGGCTACATAGATTCTTTAACACACTTGCAAGGGAAGATTGAAGGATATTCAGCTGTGACATGAAACTTCAGCAATACATCTTGCCAAAGTCGTCGCAAGATGGTGCCTTACCACATGAGATGCCATATTCTAATTTTTTAATATAGCACTTTGCTAAATGCATAGCTTCAAAATGGGATTTCAAATTGAAAATGGGTATTTGTTCCACTGTGATGTTGCACAAACGATGCCAAGGCTTCCTCCTCCTTATTTGTTCTCTCCCCAAAGACCTGTGCCACCTCTGTCAACACTGTGGGCAAATTAATGCCAAATGACCGATTTACTCGGGTTCAATAAATATGAAAGGAACTGTGCTGCACGACTTGGCCCGGCATAGAGGATATGAGGTTATTGTTTTTGTGCCAAAGGAAATAACCTTTTCAACTGGCCACATTTGTTTGTGACTGATGGCAGTGAGTTGCGTTGCACACCACGAGGCCCTCTGCCCGCTGGTTCAGACCATCTGGGCAGGTAACGCTGCCCCATCCTCACTGCAGCAACAGTGTAATGTATTACGATTGAGCCAGTCTCATGTATTATGGTGGCATTTTTGATATTGGTTGCAGCAGAACCTTCAGAAGTGACTGTGCAGCAAGGAAAATGCTGAGTGTGCTGGCATTTTTTCATCGGTGCATTATTATTATTTTGTCCCAGCCATCCTTCATTCTGTTTATGTTGTAAACTTTAAAGCTTAGATGTGCAAACTCTCTTACACATCATTCCGCTCTGCTGCAGTGCAGCTTCTGACCCAGGTATTCCAATGACAACAGCTACTCATGTCTTCTCTTAAGACGATTCTTAATTAATCTGTGTTTAAAAACAGCAGGTTGCAAATTCTTTACTAAGTGAACATCTGTATGTCGGGTATGTTGTTTTTATCAGCCTTGTAATGCTTTCACAGGAGTGATTGTCTACAGGGCAATTATTAATACTTAGAAAAGCGCTCATAATATAAGGATAAATGTAAATTTATCCTTGATATATCCTTCTATGATGTCCTAGTCCATCATTGGAGACAGTTCCTTTATTACAGTTGTCAGTTTAATTTTCTCTATGCCATAAATAAAGAAGTATCCATTAATAGTTTTTCTCATTATGTCTTCAGCTGATGATTTGCAACTGCAATCTCATTCCTGTTCTATATAATTTCCTCTTCAAATGGCTTCGCTTGCAATTCTGAAGATACTTTCACATTAATGATCCAGGAAATCTGTGACACTTGCTCCGAGCTTGTCTCCATTCTCAGCACCCATCACAGCCTGAATCATCACAAAAACTTATTCGAAATGTATAGTGGAAAATAAGGGATTTATAGTTTGTTTGAGAGAGCGGGGGGGGGAAGAGCTGACACGTCTTCTTGGTGTGCTTTCTGCACGCTGTGTGTTACGTCATGGAAAAAAAGGACGTCTGCTCTCTATTATTTACATTTTTCTTTTTGTCGCAGGCCCCTAATCTTTGTTGTGAAATCTTTGCTACGTGAAATGTATAATGTTAAAAGGCAAGAGTGGTCTTGATCTAAATACCATAAAGATAGTGGAAATGGAAGAAGTGCACGATTGCTTTTAAGATAGCACATGGCTGCTGGAAACTAAATGACTTAAATGGATGTTTCCCAGCTGTTTAAGAGATGGAGGAGGCTGTTTGAATGCTGCTTGGTTCTTCAGGATGAATCAATGGCTCCCTCTTCTGTCCTAGATTATTCCTTGCATCTATGAAATCGTTCCACAACCAATGGCTTGGTTGTGGAACGATTTCATAGATGCACATTTTTACTGCTATTCTGTGTTGTATGTAATTTTGATGCCATTTGCTGGAATATAGGATCTTAATTTGTTCTGCCTTATTGAATTTGAAATTTTGCACCAGGAAATTTTTAAAAGAGTTGCATTTCAGAGCAGATAGAGTATCCACATGCTTCTATGTGCTTATATAAATTCCAATGAAGTTCAGAGGGGTAAAATGTGAATAGAATAGAATAGAAAGCCTATACATATGTACAATGAGACTGAAAGCAACTCACTCCTCAGTGCAGACATGTATGATATTTACAACATAGAATAAAATAAAATAAATATTAGTGCAAAGAAGTGTGAAAGGGTGCACAGTTCAGAGGTAGAATGATGATGATGGTAGAATGATGTGCAAATCCTCTTTACACATCAAGACTAGATATTTTGTGTTCACTCATTTTGAATTTAATGCCTGTAACACGTTCCAAAAAAGCTGGGACATCTTACAACAGGCCAGGGTCTGTTGCCTTATGTTGTGCTTCATAATGTGCCACACATTTTCAATGGGAGACAAGTCTGGACTGAAGGCAGACCAGTTGAGTACACACACTCTGTTAAAGGGGAATTCCAGTATTTTTCCACTTGGGCCTTATGTTTATAAATGTGGGTGTGTATGTGAATGGTACTTACAAAAGGTTTCATAACAGTAGTCCAGTAGTTCAGCTCGGGCGGCAGCCACGAGAGGCTGCAGTGTAATCCGATGCAGCAATTGCACCATTCTGAGTTACTATGTCAATAAAAACAGTTTGTTTTCCAAAATACATGGCTCTTATTGTTATTGTAAGAGTCTGGCAACATTAACAAGGGTGTAGGTTTGGTTACAGGACTGGTGAGGGCACTGCGCCGCTGTGTTGTCAGCAGAGCACTTCTGTTGTAACGTGTGCAGAGTGTGTCTTGGCATTGTCTTGCTGAAATAAGCGGGGACATCCCTTAAAAAGATGTTGCTTGGACGGCAGCATATGTTGCTCCATAACCAGTATGTACCTTTCAGCATTAATGGTGTCTTCACAGATGTGCAAGTTACCCATGCCAGAGCCACTAACATATTTCCATACCATCACAGAAGCTGGCTTTGGAACTTTGAGCTGATAACAATCTGGATGGTCCTTTTCCTCTGTAGCCCAGAGGACACAACGCCCATGTGGACTTGTCAGAACACATTTTTTTTGGCTTATGTGCAGAGATTTCTCTGCATTCTCTGAATCTTTTGTTGATACTATGAACTGAAGATGATGGAATCCCTAAATTTCCTTCCCCTTTTATGTCACGAAACTTTGTTCTTAAACTGTTGGACTATTTACTCACACAGTTGTTCACAAAGTGGTGAGCCTCGCTCCATCTTTGCTTGTTGAGCATTTCAGTCATGCTCCTTTTATACCAATCATGTGACCAGTTAACCTGTTCATCCGTGGGTGTTCTTTTTTGTATTTTGTTTCCTTTTTGTATTATTGTTTCCTTTGTTTCTTTGCAGTGTATTAAATTGAATATAGCTCCGAAAGGATTTGCAAATCATTGTATTGTGTTTTTATTCACATTTTACACAATGTCCAAAACTTCATTGGATTCGGGGTTGGTATTTCTCTTCGAGCATGTGTTTAAATAAGTGAACAGCATGACAGCAGTGGCCTTAATAAGCCCTCCATTTGGTCACTGCTGTCATCTTGCTTGAGGATACTGTGATGCAAGTAAATCAAACCTTCTGTGACAGTTGAAGTTCTGCCTCTTGATTTATTCATTGGCAGAAGCTCCTCCCTGAGCTGGAAGAACAGAGTCCTACATGAGTTTTATTCAGATATCAGCTCAGTGACTTGTATGTTACTCTTCAAGATAATGATAGTGAAATTTACATTCATTTTGTTATTTATGAAAATATGCTTTTGAAGCAGCTGAGCTGGGACAAATATTTGATCAACTCTCAGCTATTTGCCCTGTCAGAGACATTAATATTAGAGCCAGCATTGTGTAGAATGACCCAACGTTCTGCTGCCACTTAGTGGCCAATAAAAATACTGCACTGAACTCATTGGTTCACATCAACGTACACAGCATGAAGAAAAGTGTGAAAGAATCGCACAGTTTGAAATAAATACAAGTAGTGGGTGTTTTCTTTCATATGGTAAATATAATATTTCACTGATGTTACAGTTTTAGAATGAGAAATGTGAAAATGTCAGTAATTGCATGCACAGGATTGATTTAATTTCACTTACCACTAATCTAGTATGTTTTTTTTTATTATTATTTTTCGGTAAACATGTACATTGTGAATATTTAAGCTTTTTTTTTTTTTTTTTTGGATAAATTACAAATACACAATTGTTCCAATACATCATATTACATAGTTTTAATGATTTCTTTGTTATATGGAGCAAATAATCCAGAAAATATTCACATTTAAGAAACAAAAAAAATCAGAAAACTTGTTTAAATATAAAAATAACACTCACACTAATGAATCAATTATCAAAATAGTTGACGATTAATTTAGTAATTGTCGATTACTCAAAAAAAAAAAAAATTTTGTACTTTTACCCCTTGACTGACTCATTGTAAAACAGAAAACTAGCTGGGCAATTTTTACTCAGCAGATGGCACGCTTTCCCATATGTTACCCCACTGTGAAGAAAAGTCACCCAAGCTGCTAACAGCCTTTCTGTAGCTGCAGTTCAGCAAACTTTGAGAACATAACTGTCAGCAGTGTCTCGCACAGACCTTCATCTTTAAAACCACCGCACAGCTTCAGCTCAACATGCTGCAGCCGCAGTTTACAGGCTCCCTGTGGTGGTGGCTCAAACGACAGTCGGGGCAGAACCACTTTCATGGCTTGTGCATTTCTGCGTGACTCACCTGCACGCTAACTGCATTCCTTTTAATTGAGTGCTGTTTATGGCAGCCCATTCAGGGGAAAAAACAGCAGGAAGAAGTTTATATAGGATGGAAGAAAAAACACCTTCGATAAGAGACATCTATTTCAAGCGTGCAGGTCGGCAACAGATGAAATACTAACTTCCATGTGTTGATCATTGGTCCTTTTAAATGATCAGGTCATTGTGAGACAGAGGCTCTCTCGACTAATTCATCTTTATTTCACTTTGTAAAGCACTCGGCTGCCATTGCAATTTCCTTTTCAAATCCCACATAGTTAATCAGATTGCTGATTGCACTGTCGAATAATCCTCCGTATGTGTGACGATGATTCAGCCCGAAGACATTTGATTATCCTGCACTGTTCTCTGGAGTGTCGAATTTAATGAAAAGTCATTATCGCACCAAACTAATTAAGCTAGTGCATTTGAACAGCCATGCTCAGCTGATTTGGACAAATTCTCAATGTTGGGCCACAGCAAAAGAGTTCATGCTAATGTTTACATAACTTGATTTAACACTAATCCGGAACTCGGATTCTCCTCAGTATGTGTGCACAAATGGGACTTTAAGGGAATGAACAGGATTAAAGAAATATTCCTGAACAGGATTAAGCGTTGATAAAGTTTGACTCACAAATGAATCATTGCCTTGTTGTTTTTTTTAATTGTATTGTTTTCCACGCATGTCTGCCTATGACAAAACAAATTGTTTCTGTTTGGAAATTTTGAATAATTTAAAGAAACTGTCTCTTATACAGTTAATTCTCATGAATTCCCAAATTCCCCAAATTCTAATAGGTTTCTGGAAATGTACTGGAAATTGTTGCCCCTTTGCAACCCTGACAGGCATTGACATTTATTTGTTCCTGTAATATTAAAACACACCAATGACCACATCCTCATTGACTTCATAAATTGATGTTAGAGATCAGAAATGAAAGTTGCCAAAGCACTGATATTTACTTTTCTAACACAAATTATTCCATCTGAGGTCACTGAGATGAGCAGCCCCCCAATGAAATCCAAAGCAAAAGACATGGATCACTAATCTGTACTAAGCATTGTTTTACTTCAGCCAATGTTTCATATTGATGGTTTAGTTTAAAATATAACGTGAAAAGTTTGTGCTTACTGAAAGTCATGGTGTGACTGATACAGTAAGCAGAGGTATGAGGAACACAGCATTGTTGACTACTAATATTGTTTTCCCTCCGTTATTTCTTTTCCCCAAGGTGATAGTTACACTTAGAACACCTGTGTCACGCTGAAGTAATTGCATCCGTTGCAGGTCAGGCTATAAATCCAATTACAGAAGACATAGGGTGAACATGGATGATTCAAATGTCCTCGACCTTCCGAAACAGCTGTGGCAACATCTTTGTGTGAGTGTGTGTTCTTTTATTGTTGCTTATGCAGGTGTACAGTTTCCAGAGTCTGCTTTAGTAGACTATGATATGTCAGTGTTACAGTAGCTTAGCCTGTGTCTGAGGACTCGGAACAACATGACCAACAGGAAGCAAGTTAATGGAGTGGGTACAGATTGGTGCTTGATTGCAGTGGTTGGCTGTTCTGCTTCTGAACTGCACTTCCATCATGCAGTTCCTGAAGTGAATGAATTGCCCGTGGGTGGCACAAGGACTTATTTTTCGCTCTGTTTTTCTGCCCTGCTATCAATGTCTCTTCTGAGCAAAAGAAAGGAAAAGGATGTGGGTCTTAAGATGATTCTGACCTCTAGACCTTCCCCATAATCCTAAGGATCTTTTCCAGAGTCGGTCAAATAAGCCAGGGCAGGATCAACTCTGAAGAGGCAATCACTTCTTTTCACAGGGTGTATGATAAGAAAACAACCTTCATAGAAGTGGACTTGTTCTGAATTGATATTGCGTATACTTTTCCTGAAGGATGGTAGGGTCAAAATTTGATGATTTGGATACATTTTTTGAATCAAATCCATAGCAGACATATGGGTGGACATTCTTTCCCAATTATGAATCCACTGATAAAATGTCTTGTCACAATTTGTAGATAAGGAAAAAAGGGACCGTGATGAAGATGCTCATGGTGCATATATTTGAATCCTCATAGACACTGTGTATCTTTCTCCTCCCGTTCCCAGCAGGGCATGTAGTTAAAAGCACATGGTAAGGAATAATAATAAGCATGAGCTGGTTTGCCCTCCTCTCACCCCCTCCCCATGCACTGTTAAAAAGGCAGCAGTACCAATCTCCCCAGCATGCTCCTGGCTCCTTCCCCAAGCGCACAATTAATCTATGTGCTCAACTGGTACATAGTCACTTTTGCTGTGTTGAGATCCACCAAGCAAGCTTTTACATGCGACCGGGGGGAAGTAGAGGAAGGGAGGGGGGCTGCAGAGGGTGCGCGTCAAAATTCAAAACTCAACAGAGGCACGCATGCTATACTCCCACTTTCATCGCTCGTCGTACTGCCCACATACCCAGGGAGAATATAAAGGGGAAGTTTAGACCAGAGACTTTATTCTTTATGTAAGGCTGCCGACAGCCCTTTTTGTTGTTTTTTTTTTGTTCTCCATTTCCACTCTCAAGCCACTCGAGTGTGTGGGAGTGAAAGTGTGTGAAATCTAACAGGACTTCCAGATCACTGAGCGAGAAAGTCTGGATCATGGGGGCTTTAATGGTCATCTTCTCTCTTCAGCCGAAACAAAGACGCAAGACGACAGGTAATAACGATGGGATGGGGAGGGGAGACTTTAATGTGATCAATGTCTCGCAATGTAGGAGCTAAACTGATTACCTCAGAAACGTAATTATTTGTGTAATGTAAAAGAGGCTTCTTACTTCTGCCACTGGAAATATTGTTAGAATACTTTCACAGATAAATAGTAAATCAATATCTCTGTGTGTTTTGGATTTCCAGAAGGTAATGTCCTACTTGAATTCCATTTAAATTCATGTTTTCTCACCAGTAGTCCATGAAATTGACCTGAAATTAAAATCAGCCATTTCCATTTGAGGTCACGACACACTCGCTTGACTTTTTTTTTTTTTTTTACCCCTCATCTGCAATGATTTTACCATTGCAACACACACACACACACAGCATGCCAAAGGGACTCTCTGCCAACACAGTCACACAAGCTTATGTTATGTCTCTGTCTCCCTACAATAATGTGCTGATCAACATCCCCGTCGCAGCTTGTCACTATAACAAAAGACAAAGAAGCCCAGTCTTTATTAAAGAACAGTGAAATATTTAGTGGGTGGCCAGCAGACAATAACTGTCAGAGGTTATATATAAGTGGCAAAGAGACACTTGGAACGGGTGACACAAAGTCATATTTCACTCAGGTACGTTGAGGGAGCTTGAAAGCAAAATGAATGAGGGACTCGTTGTGACTCTCTCAAGCAATAGATCATGGGACAGGCACTTAGGTGCACTGTAAGCACTTTTCACAGGGACCTAGATAGAAGAACATGGAGGGGAGCCGATTGTATACATGTCCTCTACCACATTGCTGCATCTCACTGGAAATAGGTTTGATTTTAGTTGATACAAAGAATAGTATTTGCAGTTTGATTATTTTTGGAAGGTTGCTGATGAATGGTACTTATTTACCCCTTGTTGCTGTTGCCCTTCTTTTCTATCTGACCACTGTTTGGTCAAAACAATGTTATGTCATATTTTGGCTGCAGTTGCTGGAGTGTAAACGGCCTTAAATCCAATAAAGAGCAGAGCTGAAAATGTTCACTCTCCACTCGAGTACTGTATAATATCATCCAGTTCAAAGACCAGCTTCCACACATGTTCATGTGCTTTTGCGAAAGCGTGGGTGCGAGCCCACTGCACTGATCTGTATCACAGTATTACCTGCCAGCCAATGGGAATTCCTCTGAGGACTCAAAAGCCAGTGGTCATTACTGTAGAGGAGCTGGTGTTCAAAACCAGTTCACTTGTACTTTAAAGTGTAGCAGCATGAAATCCAGCCATCTAACAAGATACTCAAATATGAATTCCTGGTTTATGTGATTACTAAAGTAGCAATTATTGATTGTATTCTTAATCAATTTATATAATTTATTTATTTATTTTTTGATGAATTGATTAGTTGTTTGGTCCAAAAGAATTCAGAAAATGTTAATCAGTGTCTTCAAAACCTCAAAATGTAAATGTTCTCAAATGTCTTGTTTTTTGTTTTTTTTTTTTACATTTTTTTTATAAACCAAAATGTTTCCATTTTAATGATTTATTTGTTATATAGAGTATATAGAGAATACTTCGTATTCGTAGAGCAAAGAAACCAGGAAATGTTCAAAAAAAAAAAATACCTCAAATGCTGAATTACTTTTGCTAACTCAGACAGTTGCTTTCACATTAACTATCAGAGATCTCACTTTTTAGCTGTTTATTATCTTGAATAACCTTTATGGACAAAGAATTTGTTTTATATTGACATTTGTATAACATTTTCTCATTTTCTAATTTGGATAAAATATTAGGGAAATACAGCCGAAGTTTTGTGGCTGACATTTCATGCACAGTGTTATTTTGGTAACCGAGGTCGGTACATATTTTACATTAAACGAATCCATCGTCTAAATATTTCATCAGATTAGGTAACATAGTGATTCACGCAGCATGTAGGGCTGTTTAGATGAGGCCAAAATACTAAAACATGCTCTCTCTCAAAGAGAATGCAATGCTACTCCACTACCCACTCTCTAATGTTTCCCATTAATTTTCAAAGCTGCTCTCATCTACATGACAAGAGGTGATGGTTAAATAAGCACCCATAGGAACTCAGCCTTCCATCTCCTCACCCAGTCTGCTTTTGTGCGTTCCACTGTATTTTAAATGTCCCACAGATAAGAGATTGACAACATTATTATAGTGGTGCTTGCTGTCATGTTTGGCCTTGTGCTGTCCGTCATCGTCATGTCAGATATATTGCCTGTTTTGTGTTGTTAGCAGTTGTTATGACGAGAGTTTGTGTAGGAGGTAGGTGCACTCAAGAAGTTCAGCTGCTCAAACAGGAACAGCGAAAACATCAACGATGACTCAGGCCGCCAACTGGTAAATTAGTGCTGTGAAGTAGAAAAACATTGTATCTTGTTCAGTAAAGTAAACCAATGACCTGATTGTGGATTGAGCACAAAGTAGACATACAACAAATGTAAACTAAATAAAGGTCTAATATGTTTTTACGTGGTATCACTGGCCCCCGTGTCCGTCTGCACCTTATGGTGTTTACAAAACTGAGTGGATGCTGTGGCCGACCACTGGGAGAGCAGCTGTCATTTTTGGGGGTAGCCATGCCACCAAACACTACGCTTGATTCCTGCCAAATCTAGAAAAATCATTTGGGGAAAAACAAGATATTAAATCTTGTACTTCACTCTGGAGGTTACGTAAAAGTGAAACACATCAAAAGAGAGTAAAATTACTTGACCCACCACATGAAAAATCAACAAGAAAGGACAAAACAGATGGGTTCAGACACTGGCACTGTGATAAAAGTACATTTTAAGCTTCGATTTTAAGAAAAGCTTCTGACTCGACCTTCTAAATTTCTTTGTAAAGGGTAGACTAGAGATTTGGGCTTATTGCAAAAGCTTCCCTTCCCTTTGTGTGAGCAAAATTGTACAAAGTCAATGTAAGGCTCTTCAAATAATTTTTAATAATAATATTCAATCATAGGCATGTGAAACATCTTCTACACTAGATTAAAGCATGTAAAGATGTTTCTGTTACTTTGTGGCTGTGATCCATTTTGTGTGCTTAAAGCAGGAGTCCAGACAAAATGCCACATTTTTGATGAATGCAGGGTTCCTGTACTGAGGCAGGAACCCTGCATTCATCAAAAGTGTTACTTAAAGGAGCACACAAAAGGAAAAAAAAATGTTTAAATTAAAAAAAAACTTTAGCAAATAAAAACAAACGGTCCGAGTTAATATGTCCACTAAGTGCAGGGACATGCTGAGCCATGCCAACAATGTCCACAAACCATGTGTCCAGGCTTTTTCAGAAGTGGCACAAATAAGCCAACACCAAGTTTCAGATTCACTGATAGAGCATTATAAACACAGGAAATATATCATAGCTTAAGTATTTATTTATTTATCTTTATAGGCTTCAGTATCATTCTGAAAATAAACTTCATTTCCAGTCAAAAAGCTAAATGTATTAATTCTTTTTTTTCTAAATAAACATGGATGTGTCTCATTAAAAGCAAACATGCAGCAAAAAAAAAAAAAAAAACACACACATCTTAAGAAAGTATTGTTTCCAAAGTGAAGCATTTTTCCCAGAATTACTCATCTTGTTCAGAAGTGTCAGCTGGACATCTTAGTGTGACCGAGATCGAGAGAACATTTCGTACTTGCATGCTTCTCGAGCACTCTGTTCGTCTCACCATAGATGTGAGGCTACTGATCCATATCACAGTCAATGAGAAGTCCTCCAAGGACTCAGCTTAAATGCCCAATGGTCATTACTGCATAGGCTACAGTAGATGATGTTCAGAATGTAATAGTCTCATATGAATTATTGCAGAGGAGCAGTTAGGAGAATAGAAGATCAGTGTTATAAGGCAGGCGTACCTTGCATTTTAAAAAGGCACCTGGGTGAATCTGTAGTCTCCCACTGGAAAATGGATTTTCTCTCTAGGCAGCTGGAAAATGTATGGCTTTTTTTAAAGCTTGGTGGAACGTAAAAGATATCCCATGTCCCTGTTCTCTGATATGCAAATAAGGCTACTCTTTGTTCATGAGGAAACAAATAAGGGTCACCTACCCATACAGTCATTACTTACCTCTGTTCCTTTGAAACCTCAAAGTCACTGTGTCAGTCTTTTACTGTACTGGGTTTTTCCAGTTGTCTAAATTAGCATTTAAATTGAAAAGCAAAGACACAGCAATTGGCTCGTGGACAGTGAGCTTGTTTTGGGTTTTCCATTGTGGCGCGGCACTCTTTGCTGGATGACATTAATCACTCCATGCCCACAGTGACCAGTGTGACAACGGCGGGGCTAAGAACTGGATTAATGACCGGTAACCTTCTCGGTGATGCTCTGCAGGTGCAGAGAAGTGGGCTTTGGCACATATAGGCACTGATCTGGCTCGTAGTGAATCATGGCAGCACACACTGACATCTTCAGAGCAACTGAGGAACATCAGTATCATGAATAAAGTAAGGTCATTATATTCAAAATGATGAGCCGTGATGTTATAGAGAAGGTGATTTTATTGTGTTGCATTTATGTATTTATAAAAATATAAAGAATAATTGCTCTAGTAACCATGAAGGGGCTGGGAATTTTCCATTCTATAGTGATATTATTTTAACGACAGAGTCAAAATTACACCAACAGATGCATCATAGTATCCTGTAAATACTGTCTGCTACACAAGATTACAGGTAAATTGGCACAGTTACAGACACGAAAAGAAAGCAGTCATATGTTAATTAAACTTACGTCACAATAAACTAAAAACTAGTCCATAAAACCTGATCTGATCGGGTTCAAGAAGTTAGCCCCTATGGAAGGATGTATGTCCATGTCTGCACAAAAGTGGGTGGAATTAATATGAACTTAATGAAATGCAAATGTCAGGGAAGGAAAATGGGCAAGGTCTTTGTCACAAAGAGGAAAGTAAAACCGAATCAATGCAAGTAATTATTATTATTATGATTATTGTTAATACATTAATATAAACATTATGAATTTTAACCAGCTAAAATGAAAGTAGAAAAAGTAGTAAAGCAAATTATACCTCAATTAATGATGGTAGTGATCATATAATCAGTTATTACATCAGTTTAACAGCAAATATTTAAAGCTGTATATTATGCTGTGTTGCAAATTGTAATGATAATAATGACAAATGTAAAACGTGAACAGTTTTTCTTCATTTTAGCTTATTTTTTTTAGCTTTTTTCTCTCAGTCCCCACCTCTGTGGCTTAATGATTCTTGCTATGTCCACTTGATGGCAGCAAAATCAAAGGAACAAGCTTCTGTGACGAGTTTAAGCAAAAGAGTCTTGTACACAATATTTCAGTGGGTTCTGCTCTTCAGAGTTGACACTTTTGTTGCACCTAGGACACGATTACAGTATGTATAGGTATATGCATGTTATAATCTGTTGTTTTTTTACTTCAAAGTGATTCCTACAGTTAATGATGTCAAAAGATAAAGGTGCTGTGTTTGGTCAGCAGAGGAGAGAAGCTGTTGAATATTAAAGAGCATAAACAAACAGGATTCATATTATCTCCAGCAGAGGAATGGCCTTCAGTACTGCCTTCTGTAAAACAAAGATGCCATTTCATTTGATTGCATGTCCTCTCTCCCATAAAAGGTCTCGTTCAACAAATTTAACAGTAACCTCAATGTACCACAAACCATTTAAATAAGAGTATAATAATGCCCAGTCGCACATCATTTGCAATTAACCATATTAGGCTGAAGGTTACAGGCCACAGTGGGCCTCTGATGTAAATTTCCCACAAACAAATGGAAGACAAAAAGTGGTTTTAACATCATGACGCAGCTTTTTGCTTTGTCTGGAGATGGAAATTTAATTGTTACTTCATCTAACATGAGGAAACATTGTCTTCTTTCCAATTAGTTTTTCATTGAGATGAGGTTTTATTTTACCTGCAGGTCTACTCATATTGTAATCACTTTCATATAAGTGAAGTCTTTATCGTCCCTTTGTTGAGATATTACACAAAACCAGAAAGTTTGATAATAGTTTAATAGTGTAAGTTCAGATGATTGTTAGTACTAGTTAGTTAGTTGTTAGTACTAACACCTGGGAACTGTAAGGACATATTTGACTTGGACGTTAAAATTTAAATTCCAATTTGGTTGCTCTGTATTAGGGTATAAGGGACATGCCACAGTGTGATGATGAACAGAAGTATAGATTATGGTCAATGAGGCAGCTATTGAATATATAGGAATGAGGCTAAAAATCTTTCACTGAACAGGTCAAACTTTTAGTAAGAAAAAAAATATTAATAGAAAATACATTTTCAGGTGTTGCAGCTGGCTCCCACAATGCCATGCTACAGAGTGCACAGCCTTAACCAACACACCACAATGCTCCAAACTGGCAATTACCTTCATCACCAATCACACACTGATTGATACAGCATACTGTGTGCTGATGACATGCATGAAACCCTGATTATTTTCATTACCATTAGCCAAGAGGGTTGATTACACCCTATGCAAAGTTCAGAGGTGATTGGAGAGATGTCAGAATTAGTTTTTTTTTTTTTTTTTTTTTCATGAATTTGATGGCAGCAATTCATCTCAAAAAAGTTGGAACAGAGGCAACAAAAGGCTGGAAAAATAAATGGAACAAATCAACCACAACTGGAGGAGCATTTGACAACTAATAAGGTGAATTGGCAACAGGTCAGTAACATGATAGGGTATAAAAGGAGCATTTCAGATGTAAAGATGGGCAGAGGTTGACCAATCTGCCACAAACTGCATCTAAAAATTGTGGAACAATTTCAGAAAAATGTTCCTCAATGTAAAATTACAGACTTTGAAGATCCCATCATCTACAGTGTATAATATCATCAAAAGATTCAGAAAATAAGGAGGAATCTCTGTGTACAAGGGACAAGGTCAAAGGTCAAAGCTGGATGCTTGTGATTTCGGGCTCTGAGGTGGCACTGCGTTTAAAACAGACACGATTCTCTACTGGAAATCACTGCATGGGCTCAGGAACACTTCCAGTGTCTGTGAACACAATCCACAAATGTGAGTTAAAGCTGTATCAGGTGAAGAAGAAGCCATATGTGAACATGGTCCAGAAATGCCGTCATCTTCTCTGGACCAAAGCTCATTTAAAATGGTCTGAGGCAAAATGAAAAACTGTTCTGTGGTCAGATGAGTCAAACTTTGAAATTCTTTTTGGAAACAATGGGCACCATGTCCCGTGGACTAAAGAGGAGAGGGACCATCCAGCTTGTTATCAGTGGACAGTTCTAAAACTCCAGCAACTGGTCTCCTCACTTACCAGATGTTTACAGACAGTTGTTAAAAGAAGAAGGGACAATACACAATGGTAAACATCACCTTGTTCCAACTTTTTTTGAGGTGTGTTGCTGCCATCAAAAATGTGAATCTGGTATGTTGTTTATGTTCTGTTGGGAATAAAATATGGGTTGATAAGATTTGCACATCATTGAATTCTGTTTATATTTGCACTTTTACAGTGTCCTAACTTTCTGGGGGGAAATGGCGTTGTACACGTCTCAGAAAGAAAAGCCGACCTCAAGTTAGAAGTCAAATACCTTCAAGCTTGTTTCCTGAATGTCTAACTGAATTGCTTGCCATGGGAAACTTCTTTTACACCTTCTTCTCACCTTTATAAACCCTATTACCTAAGAGCTGCCCACACAGCTGCGTGTCCACTGTCCTGTCATGTATACTCACACACACGCACACACACACACACACACTCTGTCGGGGATCAGGAGGGGCTATATTTGGCTCTTGCTCAGCTGCCACAAATCAAGAAAAGTAACTGATAGTGGGTTAAATGAGCTGCCCAGTAGCACACACACACACATGCAGCACAGAGGTTGTTTCCATGGTTCCATGGCTGTCCTAAAAATTCTCTTTGAGCTGACAGGATGTGAAGATATATGAGGGGTCAGCTTCATTCCTGAGAGGATCTGAAAGAGACCTCATCTCTGGGGCAGCTTTTAATTATATACAGAGTCACTTCTTTCTTCATAAACAAACAAAAAAAATGTTGTAATGTAATCTCTTGTTGTAAAAGACTCATTTGCTTTAAAGAATTTTGATTTCTTTTTTAATTTGATAGAAGCTAAAAGTTCCTTCCATCTGTTTTTGGCAGACATATGTCGTAACTGATTGTGGCCCATTTTAAAGACGTTTTTAGGTCACGCTATAAATCTTGGAAGGCCTGCTATGGTGTCCATAGGATGTGGCTGAGGCAGTGGATGAATTGGGCATGAGTTCTCTAAATCAGAGGCGGAATATGTTAACATCTTGATAATCCTTATCATATTCACAATGTATGTTATGATTGACGAATGATGCTGTCATCTCCGGACAGAATCACGGGTTGAGTTCTTATTCAGCTCTTGATTCTCCTGCAGCCACCTGCTGCTGACTGCAGGCTCATTTCCACTGTGTCTGAGTCCTTTCTTCTCTGCAGTGTTGTCTTTCTCTGTGACCTCTCCCTCCCTGAAGGATTCCAGCTTCATTTAAAGTCCACGTGACTGTGAGGTCACAGGCGCAGGTGATGTCTCGAGCCACCCACAGATTCTTTGTAGATTCTCCCTCTGACCGACCCGTTACTACTTCAGTGTAAATATTAAAAGCTCGAAACGATTGGAAAACCTTTTCAAATTTTTATTCTGGAGTGGAATTGTGAGGTGTTCTGTGTCAGTGAAATTGCAGCAGCAATTTAGCCGTAATTGTCTGCTATTACACATAATGAAGCACTTTGCAACTGCGTTTCTAAACAGTGTGTTCCATCCTTATTGTTGTAATCATATGTGCGGAAAATGCAAGGTCTGCTCATCAGATATTTTTAGGTGAGAAGTCTGCAGCACACACACGTGTGCTGCGTTTAATTACACGGCCAGTATCGTCTCTTTGCAACTGCTGTTGCTAAAAATGAAACCGTCTACAACCATCTACTACAGCAACATGCAATTTATACACACCGTGACCTGTTTAGTGACCTCAGGTGTCAGGTCAGCAAACCGTCTTTCAAAAGCACAATGTAAAGACCTTTGTTATTGTCAGATAAAGTTATACAGGACATTTATTCACCGAACATATTGTTTTTCATTGGTGCACTGGACAATGGATCCATATTCTGTGGGTTTTTTTAGCTTTAATAGCTTAAAGAATCTAGGAATCATTAAATGGACTGTATTTATTTACTGCTTTTCTAGTCTTGTTGACCACTCAAAGCTGCTTCACATGACAGTTTTGCCATTCACACCCATTCACTCTCACATTCATACAGTGCATCCATGAGCTGACCGCTTTTCTATCTCACATAGCAATCTTAATAATTGGCTGATTAATACTTATTTATACAACTTGTTGATGCATCGGCGTCACATCTTGCCTATCAGCATTGATCTTTTTTCAAAGATTGGTATTAGAGAAACCTCTATTCATTTTCCAATTTCCATTTTCCATGATAACTCTAGTAATAAATGCTGATGAATGACTCACCTCAACGTGGTAAAATACTTGCACAATGTTTTACTGAATACGCATAGAAATACTGATTAATGGGCCACGTTTTAAAAATGTAACTGCACACTTTTCTTAAAAAACCATCTCCATCGGTTTAGTCTAGCGATTCCATCTTTGGAATTGGCACACTAATCTAATAAATGATCTAATATTAGTAATGACTACAATGCCTCAGCACACCATTTACATCCAAGTGACTGCAGTTATTAATTAGTTTGTGCACATAAAAAAGTTCCTCAGTCTCCTTGGGAGCATAAATGCCTGTATATAATTTCAAACTCAGTGACGGTCCATCCAGTAGTTGAGATATTTCAGTGTCAAGTGTTATTAGAGCAGAACTGTGCTAATGGGTGTTATTAGTATGGCTAAGGCTGAAAAATATCGCAAAGTGTTACAATAATATTGCTGAGTTATGACCGTTGAGCTTTTTTGGACATGCAGTTCTGCAGCAGCTCTTTGTGTCTCACAGCAACTAGTGGATCACAACACTCTCCGTGTACTCTCCATCGTTTCTTTCTAACTATGTGCAGGATCATCCCTCCACCTTCCCCCCCTTTCCTTCTCGCCTGCTTTTTTCCATTCTCTCCTCACACCCACTCGTCTGTATCCTTGCCACTCCACACTCCACCCCCCTCCCCCCCAACACACACACCCCTTCCCTTTCTCCTCCACTCTTCTCCCCCTCCCTGCCTCTCTGACTTGTGCCGGTCTCTCGTCGGAGCAAGTGGCGTTCAATGGCTTGCAGACAGTGCCGCACACTGGGTTTGAGGCGTCTTTAGCCATGGACACCCTGTGACCCGTCTGACATGTTGACTATGAACTTGGAGGGACTGGAAATGATTGCTGTGCTGGTGGTCGTGGTCCTATTTGTTAAGGTGCTGGAGCAGTTTGGCTGGTTAGAAGCCGGCTATTACGGTGAGGGGGAAAAAAAGAGCAAGTGTCTGTTCATGTTTTGAAAAGATGTCCTCATTTTAGCAGCAATCAACCACTGGTTGCTGAAGTGTGAGAGAGTGTTTATTAAAGCTTTGTGCAGATGGAGTTTAATTACAGTAATGATCGTTGTCTTATGTTGTGCTGTGTTCCCTCAGGGCTTCCATCTGTTGCTCTCATCTTTGTATTTCCTTGGTGACTTGTGAGAATCCTTAACAGACCATTTAATAACTATAGACATATTTTTTTGATTTTTCTCTTTTGTGTCCACTTTGGCTTTCCTTACTTTTTCTGCTGCTCCTTGTAAACTGAACTTTCAGTCTGACTCTCTTAAAACCAAAGTCTTCATCACTTTTCTGCATCTGACCTTCAGTCTTCTTCTTGAGATGAAACTTGGCTGCGTCATGCTTTTATTTTTGGTTTGATGTGTTTGTTTTCACTGTGCCGCTCTATCATCTGGCACTCTTTGTTGCCTCTATTTTGATTGTTGGTTTATTCAATTACAGTAAAATTAGATTGGATGTGAACGCTGTGCCGCACATGCGGGTCGGTTAACCTGTTTATCCAAATGAGAGTGAGACGTTTAAGGACCAAATATGACTCTGCAGGGTTACATAGCACCACGGTGGCATTTGTGTTTTTCTTATTTGCTCGGAATAAAAAGGGTGAAATCAAAATGTGATTGAAATACGCTGCCCTTTGAAAAATAAATAAATAAATGGGGTGATAATCTGTTGGTTGCAATGATACAATGGAGAAGTTCTTAGTGATTAAAACAGAAATAGTTGGTACAAAGTTATTGAAAGTCATTTTGTGGCTATGAGGAGTGATGTTTGATGAAAACATCACGCTTCATTCTTCGTTTTCTTCATTTTGTTTTTGGTTTTCACTTTTTTTCCCCCAGTGTCTTTGTTGCTTTGCAGAAAACAAATGGCGATCATCTGTGCCAACTGGATATTTGTCAAGGTGGCACGTTGATCCTTTTCCCGCCAATGTGTGAATCTAATATTCAGGAGTCGGGTCTCTTTGGCACTGGAGAGCACCTGTTATTTATATATTTTACTTTGTGTACCAGCTGATCAGCTGTTTGCCTTATGGCTGAGCTTTCACACGTTAGAGGTAAACAAAAATCTTAACATTCATTCCAACTTGAAGGAGTGACCATTTCAGATAAACTAAATATTACCGTCCTCCTCTTTGGTTTTTATCGTTGCAGTGTAACCAACAACATGTTGATTTGGACGCCCACCTGAAAGTGGCAAACAGCAAGAATCTCATTCCCACATGGGATCCTGAAGGCTTCACTTTCCTTTATTTCCTAACAGTCCCTGCTGTTAGTGTGTGGACAAATCTAGAAGCGGGCAGTTTGTTGATCTGTTTAAATGGCATTAGCTGTGATTGTGCTAATATTTTTGCACATTTCAACTTTGGGGGTTAAAGGCATAAACCATTTGTAAGAATTTCACACAAATTGCTCATGAGGAAAAAGTCTTCACTGCGCTTTCAACAAACATAAGATTGATGTTTGGCGTTTAAGAATCCTGCCGGCTAATTTATAAATTAGCCACATGTAAGTCGTTATAATCACCATTTTCATTCAACATGTTGAACACGAGATAAATGAATATTTTCTGTGATTGCTTTAATTGTTTGTATTGTTTATTTTAACCACAACTATGACATGAAAATGTCAAAAACCAGTGCATTACACTCTGAAACTGATTCCACTAGGCTATTTATGAAAAGGGAAGCTTCAAATTTAAGGACCAAATAGAAGAATGGTCTCTTTTATTATGATTGTCTTGATGAGAATTTTGAGAATCTAAATTGAAATCAAGCAGGAATTAGTCTCGTGGCTCATCACGCTGTGGTACCTCTCCCACTGAATGGCTCATGGTTAAAAATAGACTTGCACCACAGCTGGATGCAAATGGCTCTTTTCAGTCTGTGTGTATCTTTTTAGTGGCATGACAGTGAGTGACAGTGGTGTGGCACCAGTAAACAGGGATGTGGCAGTTGACAAGGGCACCTTTTTTTTCTTTTTCAGTTTTTGCATATTATTTCACTCATAAATGTGAAGTGTCCTCTTGTAACTTTCAAGTACCCTTTTAAAGACATTAAAGTAACTATGATGCTAGCTTTTTGGGAATTTTTTTATTTTATTATTTAATGAGCCATAAACTGCTCACCACGCTGACAAAATGGTGTTAAAAGTGTCGTATAAATCTTTTGAAGGACAAATGATTGTGTTGATGCAGCCTTGGTGGAACAGAGCAATGCTTGCATTAAACAGGGTTGAGTCAACTGGGCCTCTTGCCATTTTTTAATTTGTTTGGAGAGCTGCTTCAGTTTATTCCACGTCATGCAACACCTTATCCTCTGATTGCTCCATCTTTTTTATACTGTAAATCTCAGTTGAAGCCACTGTGCTGAGTTTATGGATCAGGCTGTACATTATGTGCTTCTGTGTGTGTGTATGTGGTTTTTCACAGCCTGTGTGTGGTGATTTGGTGTGGTCCAAATTCTGTTATCAAGCTGAGAATTGTTGCAGAATAATGGAGTTGAACAAAGGCGCGTGCATGTGCGCGGCATCATCAACGCCCTCAATTTTCACGTTGCTCTTTTACCGCAGGAAGTACATGATCTGGATGCATAAATATGTATATGTAAATGCATGATGGAGTAATATTTTGTTTGTAATGTATGCTAAGAGGATATTTAATGCACATATGTGCTTTATATCAGCTGCTATGAAATGGCTTTTCGAAATTATATATTTTTAGTTCATGATTTATATGACATTTTATGAGCTGTGTTACTATTATGGCTAATAAAACAACATATTAATAGTTCTGTGTGCAGGCCAAGCTGGAAGTTTTTGCCCTATTATAATATATATAATATGATATCAATGATTTATGTTCTTTTATTTACATAAACAATACCAGCATGAATGTGTCAGTGGGCACATTAAAACCTCATAACTGTTCTTTAAGCTAAATAGCTCCTGTTTAGGATGTGCAGGGAGGAAAACCTTATTCCTCATTTGCTGTGCTGCATGTTTAATTATAAGAATAGGAAATGAAACCACCCACTTTGCAAACAATAGTATTTCAGAGGAGTGTGAGATGTGGCAGCTACCAGCAGAGGGAGGCAAAGCTCACTGTCTGCTTAAAGAAAACAACACGAGGTGCTGCAGTTAAGAGGAGTTTTTAAAACACAGCCACAGCTTTTGTTCGTTCTCTTCAGTGTACTGTATGTGTTGCAAATTAATAGAAACAGCTCTATACATCTAGCCATTAATTCAATCCACAAAAGGTGAGAAAAGGGTGAAAAACTTGTGATTATATTTATTATATGCAAAAAAAAAATGTCTTTAAATTATCATAAATTAAGACACTGGCTTCAGTGATAACAATGGTACAACCAGTTAATTCACAATGTATGATGAATTAAATGGTTTATGATTAAGTGCCTCCATTTTAAGAATATTTGTAAGCGGTGAACATCAAGTCATCAAACTCTCCCACTGTTATCTGGACCATTAGTCACATGTTCACTTTGTCAACTCGCTTCCTTGTTGCCGTCCTTGTTTTGCATTCTCATCAAATTAGTTGTTGGTTATTCAGTGAAGGGAGTGTTATAAAGGTCAGGTGTCACAGGCCTAGTGCTGAGCTTTACACTCACTGAAACACAGTTAACGGCTTATTCACAGGCAGTAGCTTTACTTTCTCGTCAATCATGGCACAAATGAGGGAGCTTTTTTTTTTAAAAAAAAAAAAAAAAAAAGCTGTGATTAGTTCTTATTGCAGCCGCACGTCATGTACAAAAAAGGCCAGGTTGTTTTCTGTCTTGATTAAGGCTCACTTGATTTGAAAGTGTTGAGCTTTTTTCTTATTGCTGATTTGCATTTAGTTGAAGGTAATTTCAAGGCAACGTGGTGCACAAGGCAATTGTAACTTTTTATTTTAAGCAACTATGATGAAACAAGGCACCGTCTTTGAAGTGAACACTTCAAGCCAAAATCAAGCAAACCTTGATCTCACAGTGTTTCATTTTAAACATTCTTACAGAGATGAAGTACAGGGTTGGAAAGTTTGGTCCTTGTCTTTATTCAGACTTTTAAGCTCTGAATGGTTATTATTTAGTTTTTTTACTAAAAGAAAATTTGTTTTTTCAGTTTGTGTTGTTTTTAAATAAATAATCTGTTCTAATCAACTTTTGCAATTGGGTTGTCTGGATTAGAGTTGTTATGTGTACAACTCATGGACAGGATTAAGTCAAATTGTTGTTCTTCTTCTCCTCCTTCTCCTTATTTTCCTCTAAGTCTCCTTCTCAGTTTCTATATTTGTGTAAAAATCCTCGCACATAATTTCGCCACCTCCCAGTATAACGCTCAGCCTGATTGTTTGCCACACAAAGAATATGGTGCTATTTATTGTTGCAAGGTTTGGCAACTAGAGAGGCTTCTGTTATTAGACTGTGGGCATTTTGAAAAAGTGAAGGGTAACACCAGTGCAAATGTGTTCAGCCTGGCTCATTTACATAATATCAAACAATACGTCAGTCGGCTCTGCCGCGGGACATAATCCATTT
Source organism: Brachirus orientalis (assembly GCA_016785285.1). Taxonomy (NCBI): domain Eukaryota; kingdom Metazoa; phylum Chordata; class Actinopteri; order Pleuronectiformes; family Soleidae; genus Brachirus; species Brachirus orientalis. Next base: position 1,326,201 of record JAFBJR010000104.1, on the reverse strand, counting down.
AATTTAACTTACCCGACTGTCACTGAAGCATGTTGTTTTAATACTTTGTGTTTTCTTTAAGGTCATTCAAACTAATTTATTGCCAAATGATATCTAATCCGCCTCATAGAAATTTCACTCGCACACTGTTGCACACTGGGATGAGCGATGTCTCCACATAATTAAATTTTTTTTTTTTATATATCACTGTGTACATTATTACCAGCACTCCCCGCGACCCCTAGTGGATGAAGCAGTAGAAAATGAGTGAGTGAGTGTACATTATGATTTTAATCCCAAGTTAAACTGAGGGGGTGTAACGTTTAAATGTAAACAAATGTCTGTTACTGCAGGAAGTGAATTTTCCTGCTTTTTCTGTAGTTTGACATGATAAATGCCTCTTGGCCCCACCCGCCTCTGCTTTGCTGCTATGTACAAACAAATGCTCCTTCCTTCTGGTGTGACAGTGTTCCCAAACAGATCTCATTTTAAGATGAAGGACACAGCATACAGACAGTGGTCCATCGTTTCTGCTCATGAAGACCAAACAGAGGCAGAATAATAACAACAAAAAGTGACACTGCAGCTTTATAGTTTCCTTTAATTCCATTCAAAATGCAACAAAGTGGGAGAGTTTTAAATACAATATGAAATCAGATTTTTATCCTTTAAGATTAAGATAATGGTGGTGGTGTCACAAAGATTGCTGTGTCTCAGGTCATTAGTGGATTAATGGTAAAGCTGGACAGTATTTGACCACCAGCCGCACAATGGAGCATTGGTTTTATTTGTGAATCCCCCTTTTGTTTTTATTGTCATGTCATCTTTAAGCTAATTTGAAGCGGAATTTGTCATTTTTTGACCTTTTTAGATGGCCTATAGCAGCTTAACAAGTTAACACGTGACAATATATCTGCCTTTCTCATGTAGAATCTTGCTTTTTTTTCGCATGCTTTTGGATCTGTCGCAGCAAAGTGGCTCCTTAAGAGCTTTAACATTAACCTAGGTGTGACTTAATTTATTGCTTGTATAATATTTTCATAAATAAGCACACAACATTTTTTTTATCCCCATGTCAAACAACACCAAACCATCTTGCTCTCATTTACTGAGGATTTTAAACACACATTCATGGTTTCTTAAAGAAATAACCTCCTCTATTGATTTTTTTTTTCCTCCGTGCACCCTGTTTGCTGAGGAACTATGCTCGCCGTATCTCATTCTGTGGACAGTGGCTCCAGTCGTCTTGTCTTCTGTCTGCCGTTTTATGTCCCCCTCTATGTCTCCTCTTGTTTTATTATCCCCCCCCCATTGCATACTGTCCATTGACCTTTGCACCTGGAGCTCAGGGTTTGACTGGCACTTCACCAGTCAGTGATAACACACCAAAAAAAAAAATCAGATGACAGTCTGCTCTTTGCTTCTATACGTGTGCCGTCACATAGCTACTCTGCTGCTAATATGACGAGCAGAAAAGCAGATTGATGTTACTATTACCAAACAAGCATTAAATTTGGACCGTCATACAAAATTATTGTTAATTTTTCACATCAAATATGTTTATTTCACCCCAAAAAAATCATTTAGTTCATAAACTGGTCTTTTGACACAAGTAGGGATAAAAAGTACAGGTGTTAGATTTATTTTAATCATCTCAGACTGAATATCATGCGCAAACACTACATTACAACAGGTACAGGTACATACTGTAGTTTTTCATTCTTTCCATGAACTTTGACTCGGAAAACATGTGTGGCAAAGTCGGTTTACGTGAGCATGGTGTTTAATTCTCTGTTATTCTTTTTTGAATGTGTGAACTAAACAACTCCAAGAAATAGTTTCCTCTCATCGTTACTGTTAGGGCGAGGGATTTCTCCACACACTCCAATAGGAATGGGACATTTCTTAATACCAGAATGTAAAGAAAAATGAGATCATAATAATAAGTATAGGAGTCTACTTCATGAAATAAAGAAATACAAATAAACACGTACTTTACGGCAATTATCCTAGTAGATAGGTGACTTTTTATGTTCTTTTCAAATTGTAAATCAGGATAAAATAAAGCAGAAGCATAACACTGAGGTTAATTCCATGTACACACCAGTAGACACAGAGAAATGTTTTTATTGTCCATTTTGTTTGCTGTCATGTCGTTGCAGAATTACATGTTTGTTCTTTTGCTTTTTACGTGAAAATAACATATACCAAAGCAGGAAGCTGCATGTCGTAGTGGCTAGAACTGTTGACTCCAAGATCAACAAGGTAGCGTGTTCGACTCCCGATTTAACCGTGGGCCTTTCTCTGTGGGGTTTACATGTTCTCCATGTGTGGGTACTCTGGTTTCCTTCCACATCCAAAAACCATGATGTTTTTGGATGTGGAACAGATAAAGTGTTGTACATGTGACAGACTTTCACATGTGTGTAAAGGTTACAACCTTAAATGTATTATTTTTCCCTGGCTAACATGTAAAAACAAAAACAGATGCCAGATCGTGATGATGCTCAATCTTTTGCTGGAAACTGACTCTGAATTGAATTCATAATTGTCGATTTTCGGTTTATCAAACATGTATATTGCAATGAATTTGAGTTATTTTTCAGGACACAGTAGAAAAAAACCTGAGAAGTGATTCAGGTGCAAAAATAGTCTATATACTAGACGATACATGACCAGAGGATCTGAAAATACATATTTATTATGATGATATTATGAGTACAACAGGGAGTTTAAACAAGTCGAGTCATACTTTTGCTGTCAACGTGTGTGTTTTATGTAGTTGAAGTAATTGAACGGAGCGAAGGCCCATAAATGCATGCGTGCACACACACCTGGCAGCAAGCTTGTAGTATCTAAAGTCCACAAAGTCAGTCCCGAGCACCAGAATCAGCCTGTGGCACTCTGTGGTTGATTGCTCATGCTGTTTCACTGAGGGTTGCCCCGGTTCACAGCTCATAATTGCCTTTCCCTTCGCAGGCGCCGCTTCAGTAAATATGACAGCCTCATTTTAATGTGCCTCGGAAAACACAAGCCCAACACTAATGCCGCTTTGCATGCCTGAGCAAATCGCTGCAGGTGTCGCCTCATTATATCACCCACTTGTACCCTGAGCTGATCTGTAAACAGCAGGACGAGCTCACATCGCCTCACTTTGATTGATGAGGGCTGCGTCAAAAGCAGCTCCCCCACGCCTGGTCCTGTGCTTTCAGAGACTCGAGAAAGATCCCACTTGTCCAAAACTTAATGAAAATTTAGCTCTGATGAGTTGTTTTATATGCACATAAGTTTGTTACTGTCACACACACAGAGAGAGAGAGAGAGAGTTTCAATTACTCGTGCACCTGTTGGGTTCAGTTATGTTGGATTGCAATTTTCTGTCTCTCTACTAGTCAAAACTGTTAGGATGAAAATTACTGAAGCCTCCTCAACATTAATTACTCCAGTGTACAGAGGCATGATTTTAGTCTAGTTGAGATGCAATATTTATTTACGCATTAAAGATATACAGTATTTCTGCTTTGAAATATATTTAAAAAATAAAGACGGGATTGATGCTTTATAGTAAGAAAAAACTTTCTCAACACTCATAGAAATCCATATTTATATTCAAGATAATGACCCGTTTCATTTTGGTCACCTTTTAATCATGTCATCCGCTTTACCCGTCAGTGTGTTGGCTTTTGGTTTTTCATTTTATTGTGTATATTTGTCACTAATGGATCACAAATAAAGCGAAAATGCACAGGGAAACCAAACGGGATGACAAGACAGTACCCATGATCCCACACTGCTTCCTGGCGTCATCAGGCTCGGCCTTTTGTGATTGTTTTGGTTGAGAGAGCCCTGCAGAAGCGATTACATACTGTGCCTTTAACATTCCCAGTGTTTGACAGACTGATTCATTGACCTTTACTGTTAATCATGTGTCAACATTTCTCAGACAAGCCGAGATAAGATTCCCAACCCCCCTTGTGAATAGCGAGGATGGAAAGTGGCGATACAGGTGGCAGTGATGAGTGTGGATAAAAAGTGTGATCTTTCAGTGTCCATCATTCTGCAGAGGCTGATGAACAAAGGGCCTTTTAGTTTTGTCACTCAGACTTATCTTGTTCATTACAAAGATAACGAATGGGGACGTCAGAGTTGGTGACACAGCAGACCTCAGTGCAGCCTGACATTTCAGACAGAGAAGTCCTTCAGGAGAAGTTAGGGAGGATGGACGAGGTCTTTGTGAAAGACATACTGGCATGATTTTGGTGGCACAAGCTGTCTTTTACAGTGAACTGATGATTTTTGTGGAACTGAAAACAATTCTTAAAACTAATTTTTGCCAACTCAATGACAATCTGTCATTATAAACACATTCAGAAGTGCATTTTTCAAAGTAACTGCTATAATTTAGTTTGTGCCATCAATTGTTCTAATTCCAGCTCCCTCCTGAATGTTATTAAAGGTATTTATCTGGTCAAGACTACGGAACATGATGTTCTAGAGGATCACATTCTCTCTTTTTTTTTTTTTAATTAACTGGAGATGAACCAGAGACAATTGAAAGAAGAAAACGCATGTCCAAAATCTTATTACAGATATTTTTCAGGGTTGAGGTCCTTAAGATCAGCATTTCCTCACAATTTTACTTTGCAACAAGCATTTTTTTCTATTCTTGTGCAGTTACATTATTACCTTTGGAAACAGACAGCCTTTGTTGTTCTATTTATAACGAAAAAGCTGTGTTTGGGTTATTCTAAAGACATAGTGCTTTAGAAGACCTTTAATCAACAATGCTGCGAGAAATACCACCGCAGCTCTTCATACGACATCACTTAAAAGCCCCTTTTCTCCTCAAATCGGTCTCCCAAAATAGAAACGTCAACACTTTACAGCCTCTTTTTTCTTTCCGATTCCGACGCACGATTTGTAATTTTAATCTTCCAAAAGAAAATCACCCTGTCAAGTCTACGAATGCTGAAGTTTTTCGGTTCTCCATCTGTCTGACCTGTCATGGTGTAACAACATTAGAGCGGCGATTGTCCAGAATTTGTGTGACATTAATGGACAAAGATTTGTGGTGTAATATGTAACTGTCAGTGGAGTTGATACAATCACGGCCCTCCGCTTCCTACTTTTCTTTTTTCCCCCTTCATGTCTCTTAGGCTCACCTCCACCCTCATGTCTTCAATAATGAATCATCTGGATATCGTATCACTTGGCTGGAGTGGGGTTATGATTGGTCAATTATTCCTACATGTTTTATTAACCATCGCGCTGTCAACCTGAGGGCATTCAGGTTGACAGCACTCAGGAAAATGAAGCCCCTGATGTGGCTTGAATTTTGTGATGTGTCTGTGGTTTCACTGATGTTGTGCCAGTGCCCATGTGTCACTGAAACATCTGAGAGTTTGCTCAGGTGATATATAAAATATTGTCTGACAGTGCTTTGAACTCAACTCACAGCTATGGGAGTTTATTAGCTTTGATCATTTTTTTAATTGTGATGGATTACCATAAAAAGACGGGACAGATTTTATTCCACATTTGTTTACTTGGTGGAGCTTTTTAAGATGAACTCAACATCCTGACTGAGGCTAATATTAATGAATAGTTGTTTTCTTGTAGCACATGGTTTTAGGGCTGTTATTATTCCACTGTGTTCTTATTAACTATTAGGAGTTAGGAGGGTTTCTGGCCACTTAAGTATAACATTTACTCTCCACCAAATCAGTAGAAAAGTATCTGCAAAAATAAATGATCTGTAATAAAAGCCAGAGTTAGTTGCCAACTTTGTCCTTTTGCCTTTGGTGTCAAGCAGATGCCATTAAAATGTTTTTTCCTCACTGAAAACAGCTGGAGGTTGCGTTCGGAACGTTTGCGGATGGGAGCAGTGCCAGTGAATTAAAACAGAAAAGCTGCAGGACATAAAAACAATGAGTTAAAGATGATAAAATGCCAATTTTAATGAGTTTGTCACACCAAGTGACCCTCTCTTTACCTGCACATTAATTTGATATTGTTAATATAAAAATATTGATGTTTGTGCAGGCAATTTTTAATATTGAAAGGCTGTTTGCTGGCTTACTTCCCTTGGTTAAGCTGAATCTGTAATGTGTTTTGGAAAACAACGGAGGGTGTGTTTTACTGCATGAGCACCATCATGTATCCTACTGATCCATACATATACCCTCATATTATAAATGGATATTTCTCATTTTCCATCTGCATACCAGTGGATCCTTGCATATCCAGAGGCTAGTCATACAAAATAAGATGTGTCTACTGGATATTACTTTCCTTTTTTTTAAACAATATTCTGCTAAATTATTCACAAAGATTTATTGAAGCGCACATATTGATCTTTTGGGTTGGGTATCACTGATCCCTCAGTTGTGTTGAGTCACCGAATCCTTCATGAAGATGATGAGTGTAGTTAAGGTAGATTTGTGCACCTGCATTGGTGATTTACAGTTTGCTTCAATACAGATAGAATGAAATCATATAGATGATATTTTTGTGGCTCAAAGTAAGAAATAATGGATAAATTAAGTGATACTTTTTCTATGCGTTCAGTTATTTCACATCTGTATTGTTAATTCGGCTGGTGATGGTTCTGTCAGTCTGCACAAGGCCAGTAGATGGTGGTATCTTCACTCACTTGCCACATACACCAAATCCATAAATTAACCTCACTCTCTCTCTCTCTCTCTCTCACACACACACGCACACACACACACACACACACTGTATTTATCTTTATAGTTCCCTTCATTATGCCACTACATCTCAAACACATTAAACTCCCTATGAAGAAGCAGTGGGAGCATTTAATGAAGCAGTGTTTGATCAATACTATTTTTCCCCCCTCACTTCCTATTTTCCTATATTATGTTTAAAGACCACTGAGACTTATTGACTCCCTGTATTCCCCCCACTCCTCTTATCCATACCCTCCTCTATTAACTCTTAAAGCCTAAAGAAAGCAGAATAAGCAGAAACATGGATGGTTTGTTAATTTCTTCATAATCTGCTTTTATGTATGAAAGCTATGGTGTTTTCTCATATCCAGAACCACTTTTTAAATTACCATACTAGCATAATGTGAATTTTTGTCAGTATTAAATGTTGTGTATTAAAAAAAAAACACTCATCTGCATTTCAGTCCTTTCTGTAGTTTTTCAGGATTTATTCCTAAATGTGATGGCAGTACAGTCATAGCGCGCACACTTACAAGGTATAACGGAAAAAGTGGGGTGCTTATTTACAGTCAGTGACACATTCATACCTATTGTTCCTGCGCTTTATTTGCATTTCAAGATGTGCGTTGCAGCGTTTGTAGTTTCGCGGGGACATGTCCAGCTCAGGAGAGGCTGTATATCTTCCACCTCTGTCTCAACATCCCCCGCCCTCCCCACCCCCCTCACTCATATCCACTCCCTCTCATCTTCCCTCCCTTTACTTCTGCAGCGAGGCGACCAGAGCGCCTGAAAGAGCCAGACAGACAGACGGAGGAGAGAGCTGCAAACTCTCTGACAAGAGCAGAGTTCACGCTGCCTCTCCATTACTTTCATCTGTCTCTCTATTTGTCAGGAGTGGGGGAAAAAGAATGGAAGCTTTGATATCAGCATGTCTGGGACTTTAATCCACTTTGAATCAGCTTTTGTAAAATTTTACTGACCCCCCCCTCGAGATCTAAATGACTTCAGGATCTTCACCAGCCTGAGACAGGTTCTCATCTCCTTATTACCAACCTCCTCCCATTTTTACCGTCACCCAGACTGGATTTAGGAAGTGAGCGGGCAGTAGGTGGGTGCCGGAAGGCGCCCGGCCTGTGCGTGTGGGCCGGTGCAGCACTGGAGCGGGTGTGGGGGAACTGGAGTGTGGGGCCAGGTGGCAGTGCTGGTCCTGAGGGTGAGGAGGCCGGCTCAGGCTCTGGGTTTGGCTCAGACTATGGTGGCACAGAGTGGACCGAGGGTGGAGCGATGCTGAGTGCAATCTGGGAGACCGAGGGGCTGCAAACGTTGGGAATCGTGGTGCTGGTGTTCGCTTCAGTCAAGCTGCTGCACCTTCTGGGGCTTATCAGCTTTGCAGAGGGTAAGACACACTGATGGAGTGAGGGAATATTGATCGACAGTTTGTGGCTGGGAGATATGGCCAAAAACGTCAGTTTCCAATCAGTCTGTATCGATATTTATTAGGATGAAATGTCAGATGATTAGATAACGTTTTGCTCCTGAGTGAAAGGTAACTGTGGTTTTAAACTTCTTCATTTCACACATATGATATTAAAACATTTAATAGCAGTTATGTTGTTAATCAAGGTGTTTGCACAGTGCATAAACATTACATCAATGTATATAGTGAACATTTATAATGTTGATATTGATAAAATGACCCTGGAATATAGGTATTGTTACTGTATTAATGCCTCGAAAGTTTTTTAAACATGATAATGCATTTTCAGTCATTTTTGCCAGAATGAGAGAGGGTTTTTGAAAAATGGCACTTTGAAAACTTTATTTGAGGTCAACATATCAAAGTAGGGGAGACAAAAGTAAATGGACCGTCTAAATTCATGAGTTGATGTTATGAAACCAGAAATGTGTTTTGAGTCTGGGATGTGACTGGAGAAGAGTTTGTACAGAGAAGTGAGCATATTTATGCCTCCGAGTTAAATTCTTTTCTTTTTTTTAATGTTTCATTTCTGAGTTTGTTTGCGGGCATGATTCGTAGCTCAGAATAGTCAAATCAGAAGCCCTGCATGTGTGTATGAATCTCACTGTGCACTCAAGGGAAACATAGTCGAATAAGTAAGGGCACATTTTCACTCACAGATCACTGAACGCCGAAATAAACGGGTTACAGTTGTGTCATTAAGCAAAGTAGCAACAAAAGCAAGCAGTTTTATGAGACTATTTTTAGTTTTAATAAACAACCAGGTCTTTAATAAGGATCATCAGTCAAACGTCTCCAAAGCTGTGTGCAAATACAGTGATGTTACGTAAACAGGCAAAATGACCATGTGTGATAGCAAGTAGCTGGAAAAAGCTGACCTGACCTGAGAGAAGTGTTTAGATGGAGCGTGGTGGTATGAGTGAGTGTTATTTCAAAGGCACATGGGGGGAGCAGTGTTTTCATTTAGGGCAACGGCGAGCCTCGCGCTCAGCGTCGGTTTACACACTCCACTAAACAGAGTGGTGACGTGAGATTTGTTTTGTTTCCTCGCTCTGACACTTGATGGAGGTGTCAAAGCCAGCTGCTCCTCAAGTCCATTTGATTCTGTATTCAGGGTATAATTACTTGCAGAGGATCTGCTCTCTGAGCTTGTGGTATCTGACAATCTGCCAATACAGGTATTGATGTGATGCTTGTGTTTGAAATCATGTTCAGGAGAAGAACAGGAAATTAGAAGGTAGAAATGAGGGTGAAACAAAGTATGAAAATAGTTTTTAAGAATGAAGCAATAGTTTTAAAAATGACTGATCACAAATCTGTTTATATTAACCATGACTTCCCCAGCTATGTATAATGTGAGTTTGTCTTTTAGGTCTGAAAGCATTTATTATGATTTGTCCAGGCCCCAAGTTGGCATAAATGGTTTATTTTTTATCAAACAAGTCGCAGTTTATTCTCATACAAGCCAAAGACAAACTTCAAATGTTCATGTTTAAAGAACTGAATCCAGCATCAGATTAACTGTATTCACTTTAATAAAGGACTAATCACTACTTTCTAAAATATTCATTTCTTTAAGTCCCATGTTATTTCTCAACCATTAGTAGTATTAGGTGTGAGGTTGTTGGTTGGAAAAACTAATTAGACATTTAATCACCAATAATATTTGGAAGGATTTATTTGATCTAAAGTTTATCTGTAGCTTTATGTATCAATTAATCAGCTAAACCCATTGGTTCAAATGTAAGGGCCACAGTTGGACCTTGGACCTTTTGGCTTTAAAGTGACCACTAAGAGTTGCTTCACCTTTTATGTGAATCCAACAGTAATATGTTTTTTTTTGTACCTTTTGTATTTGTATAGAACCTCTTGGGATAGTGTTTCACGGAGCGTGCATGATCTGCTTAACATGGCACGTTCACAGCTGGGAGCTGCCGTGCACGATCACATCCCTCTACTGTCGGCCACCTGAGCAGTTCCACTGAGGCATCAGGAGAATAAATGTCTTGTATTAAAAGTCTCTATGTGGGAGAAAAGCTGAGGGAGTCTCTCAGCTGGGCTGCGGACTTTAACTTGCAACTTTCCAATCATAGGAGTGAATGAAGGCTGAGCGAATGCTTCAAGTGATTGGACTAAACTGTGCATAATCTGTCCAAAGTATTAAAATTAACAATACCTGAGAAGAAGCATGGATATAATGAAGGTAGTTGAACATGTTCAGGTCTAAATATAATATAATATACTGGCATAATTATAGAGGTGAGTGCTATATGCTATGAAAAAGCTGATCTTAATATGTTCTTGCCACCAAACAGTATTAGATTGGACATATAATATTTAATATATAATGCTGTATGTTCTAACTATGCAAAGGCTAGTTTCCAGTGCTTAAGCTGCAGTGGAGGTTGTTTGCTATTATCAAGTGGAAGTACAGAGTCTTAGTGCTGACATTCATCTTACAATGTTCCCACGTTCTTTGTCCTTGATTGTAATTTCTGGCCTCGTGGCAAAGATTTGTACATTATGTGTTTTGTCTGCTTTCCCTCACTGCTAAGTGTCTGTGGGGTCTACAGCAACTACCAGGTCACATCTGTACTTTATCAATCCATACTCAGCACCAGGTACACTTCTTAACAAATGTATTAGACCACAGCTGTCCTAAATTACCAGCATTGGTAATTATCAAAATCACCTTTTATGTTTCTGTAATGGCCAATTAACATATGTACAATGTTATCCATGAATTTTCAACTTCAAAAATCTGAGAAAATTGTAAAGCACATTATTATTTCTTGATTAATATAGTTACTTTCATTTCCGAACAGAATCTGGCTCAAATGTGGGTATAAAAAGGTGAATTCAGTTTATTTGCCAATAGAGGTGGTCGAATACACTTCAACAAAACCGACGCAGAATTCAAGACCCGAAGGCAGAATCAGCATAAATCACCAATTTTGTCAATTTGTCCTGCCCATAATACACAACAACTTTTCAGTAAATACACTAACTATTGCCAACAGCTAACATGCTGAGCTGAAATAATAATATATTCTGATAAATAAAGCCTCACAAAGCTGCAGTGATTTAATTTAATCGGGATAAAAGCCCACGTACTGTGTTGCGTTTGCAGTACATTTAATGTTTTTCTGAGACTTTTCTTTAGTCTTTATTCACATTTCAACCCCGCATGTCACACAGAGTTGTCTATGTTAAAAAATCAGTTGTCCTGTCCAATTTATTCAACCAGCCACATCCCATTATTCAAGCAGGTAGAATTTAAAAACATTAAAATATGGACACAGTAACTCAGGTAGTGAAGTGTGAGATACTTTTAGGAGCAGAGCCTCCCACAAGCTGTAATTGTGCACCCACTTCTAAATGTATTGAAAGGACAACTATCAACCGGTCCAATTACCCTTTGGCTATTTTCCATGATTCCTATTTAGAGCAGTGACATGATTGACTTAACCTTTGCTAGAGTGTCCCAAGTTCAATCAGTCCCTCTGTTGTCTTTTAAGGACAAAGGTGCACGGTGGAGGAGCTTATTGAATGTAAGTGGACTCAACCTGTCAATTAGAGACGAGCATCACTCCGTCATTTTTGATGAAAACATTGAAGATGATAAATTCTAGTAGTAGGAGGATGGCGGATGCTTATGAGCGGAGAATCTAACATGGATGATTGCAGCATTTAAAGGCTCCTTCCTGTGGAGGAAAGAGCTGGAGGCCGGTTATATTCTTAAAAGATATATTTAATTATGAGCTCTTTGCTTTAATAGAGCAGGAATGGTGTGTTAGGCACAGTTTCTCTTTTCAGTTGATTTTAAATATGTAAATGTATGATGGGCTTTGCTATATTGGTTAATTGAAATGTTCACAGCGGTGTGTTGGTGGTTGATCTTAAATCTTAATGAAGTAATACAGAGTTAAATCTTGAGTGCCGTTATAAAAAGGACACAAGTTGAGTCCTTCATACAGACAGACCTTCATCTGCCTCCAGAGCTTTTGAAGCTGCACTTGTGGTATTTGTTTTCAAGGCTCAAGGCTATTCAACAATTATGCTTATCCAGCCTTTTCCTAACTTTAATTAGGCAACAGAATTAATAACCAGGTTGCCGCATGAATCCAGTAAGATATTTTCCATGATTAAGCCAAGGACAAAGGTTCTCATGGATAATGCAGAAGATTCCTCCCACCATTGCTATTTGAATTATTATGTTTTATTCATTTATTTTTACCAGGCTTTATAGTCTCCTTTAATTTCCATGTCTTTTTTTTTCCCTTTGTTTCAAACTCTACCAAAATTGCACCCATTCCTTTTTAAGTGGTGAGGAAAGTTGATTGAATTTATGTAAACAGAAGTGGGAAATTGGATTACAATGTGCTGACTTGGAGCTTTTGTGAATCTCATTACCAGTGGCTTCTATAGTGTATTGAAAGCATTTGCTGTGCAGGGAAAGGCTTTAATTTGCATTAAGTCTGATAAAATACCATCCATCATCGATTGTGAAGCTGTAAAAAAACAAAAACAAAGGTTAAAGAGTCCCATTTCATGAAACAATTCTCATCCCATTGTGGGATTATCAAAGATGAACATGAACAGTTATAGGCAGCACAAAAAGATGCAAAGAATTTCAGAAAAAAAAGCATGCCATCAATTTGCAGGTTTTAATGAAATTGGATGGTACAGCAGGACATAAATCATGCTATCAGTTAAGTGGCTCGCAATGACCTTTTAATTACAATAGCATGGAAAAGCCTCATTGTCATATACACTATGTATATATGAGCTAATTGTGTGTCAATATTTGATATTGCCACAAATGCCATATTGACCCTGTTTGGATATCTTGTTCATCTTAACTCTTAGCTGAAGAGAAAAGGTTGTAATCTGGGTGTCAGAATATGTATGGGAAATAAAAATGTTCAGAGTCTTTTCAGAATAAAATCCATAAATCCTTCACACCCTTTTTTATGAGAGGCTGGTAGCATTGATGTGAATTTGTCAGCAACCGGTATATGGATGATGCAATTGGAAGCAAATGACTTAAGACTTGATTCTTTTGAGTTTTCTTTTCCTTTTTTTGGACCATGAATGCTGTTTCCTTTCTTGTTCCTCTGCATTTCTAAATATATTTGTGGAGGAGAGAACCTTAATGTTTTCTTCTCTTAAGGGACAAATGTATTGAAACAATTCAAAGTGACAAATGATAGCAATCAGAAGCAGAGACTGGTCTTTCCTTGAGATTCCAATAATTGCCTCAGCCCTCTGATGGTCAGTTGTTATGGTTAGAGTATACCTTTTTAAGAACAGACGCAGATTTTTCTGTCACTGCACTCACTTACGCTCTAAGCGGTAAATAACAGCTGCTTTATATGACATTGTTCTCCACAGTGAAATATTTAGCATCTATACTTAAAGACACAAACATTTCTTACATAAAATTACTTTGCTTGAACCTGTTAATAACCACTTGGTACATTAGGCAACACGCAATCTCTATTAAACGACGTAAATGGTGGAAGTCTTAGCTGCTAATGCATTTTAATTGCAAGTTCTTCTTCCACAAGTGGTTGCAGGTGATGCCTGTCAATTTCTGAATTAGAAAATTGACATGGGGTTGTTTAAATCATGAACTCCAGTTCCTCACAACAGGAGTCATTACATCCATTTTTCTACACAGTCTCTATTGCTGTAGTCTTACAGCAACAGTAGTGAGTACCTGTTGACTATTTAATGGATGGATGAGAAGATGATGATGAAAACGGCGATTGCATGTTTCATCAAGGGTGGAAGATGTTTTTCCTCTGGTTAGATCGTCCAGCTTTGCATTTATCACGATAAATATTGCAGCAAGCACGAGCTACTTTGACATTTAAAATGTTTAACCACACTCCTGACTTGGTGCAAAGTCATATTTATTTAAGCTTCTTACTGCCAGATGCTCTCAGGTACCTAAATATGGCTCTGTTTAATGTAATTTGCATAAGCTCAACCATAAATGAGCTGGTACCCTTAAAAGATCAGTACCCAACATAATCCAGCATTGAAGGCTTCATGCTGCTGTTGTGATTTGCATGTGTCATGAAGACACTGTTAAAATAAGAGTTGATAAGTTTTGTTGTTGGGCCGCACAGAAAGAGGTGCATACAACACACAAATTGTATTTCATCCATTTCAACTCATGGGCCATTCCTTTTGGAAATGTCTCCTGATGATTCCTTGTCTGAATTTTCCCAAACAAACATTGGCGATGTGGTGGCACTTGTTTTTGAGTATTTAATATTAATCACAATTTTTTTCAGCTACAATTTAAATAAATGTCAGTAGCAGGGATGAGCAGATGCAATAATCCAAAAAAAGAGAAATCATATATGATCCATTGATCCTAAATATGATGTAGAAGTTTCGCGAACCACAGGAGACATGCCGTGAAGAGAGATTTCTGCGACCGAGACATTGTGCATTGTGTCTTTGAACTGGCTGGTTATAGCTGCGTAGAAAGTGTTTAAAAGCGGGAACTGACTTTTTTGATGAAAAGAAATTCTTCGTTTTGATCTGAACCAGTATCAGACACATAAATGGCACTTAGCCAACCTTATTCAGTAGCACCATCTCAATTCAAGAGTCGCAGGTTGGAATCCAAACTAAACCACAGCGAATCAGGAGGTTTTTAATTTGATGCGATTGTTAACATGGTTCTATTTTTGGACTCATCATTGGCAGTAAGATACAAACTTGTTGTCTTGCCTCCTTGATAAGTAAATTATTATCTTGCCGAAAAGATCTTAAATGAAAGTCTGTTTTTTTTGTTCAAGATGGTTGCACACTTGGGTTTTTCAGGTCTCAGTAAGGTTCCCTTTTGGTTTTGGTTTGAAAGAGGGGCCGTGACCCTTCCTTTCCATCTTCCCGTTCTTAAGTCAGTCTACTGCATCTTTCCCACCTTGCCATGAGGCACTGGTCTGTTTTATTAAATGACATACAGTATATGACACATTGCTCTCTCTCCAGCTTCAACCATGTAGAGCTTATTTGTATTTGAGCCTACAAAATGGGAACAAATGGCAGATCTGTATCCTCCTCCCTCCTGATACATCTGATATGAAATGAGCCTTTCTCATTACACAGCGGAGACTCTGTTTGAATTACTTTTCTTTTATTGAACTGGATCTGCAAATCTAATACTTCACAAAAGCTGAATAGTAATCAGCAAATGTCCACTCTTGGCAGTGCTGGTATTCTGGATGTCAGCTGTAATTTGTTTTGGATTATTAAGAAATATTTGATGCCACAAAAGGGAATTTATTTCACCTCAGGGAAGGCAAAGTCAGCCTTTGCAAAGAGGGCGGGTGCTTTAGCATATATCTTCAGGCAAATCTGGATATGCAGGCATGATATATGCTGTTGTACTTCCATTCAGCCGCTCACAGTTCACTTATTGGATATCATATTGCATTTTTCTAAAAGGATTTTTGCTTTAGCGGAGGAGGCACCTTGACACGTGTACATTAAGAATATCTTGGCTTCATGTAAATAAACAAGGCTGCGAACTTGAGGGCAAAATATGCCGAGTTCACAGTTTTGCTCATTGATTTGTGTTTTCATTTCAGTGAAGAATAAGTGAAGCTACACTGCCTTGCCAAAAAAAAGTTGCGACCTGGATTTAACTAAGCAAATAAGTAAGAGCCTCCTATTGGATAAATACTGGGCGATTATCTTTCAGCTGGCAACAAGTTATTTAACCCCAACTGATGCAATAAGTAGTCTCTTATTTCTTAAACAACTATGTGGAAAGACACATCCTGTGGTTGTGGAAAAGATGTTACTCTGTTTAAGAAGAGTCAAATCCATGGCATGCATCAAGCAGAGAAAACATCTAAGGAGATTGCAGAAACTACTAAAATTGGGTTAAGAACTGTCCAACGCATTATTAAAACTGGAAAGATAGGAGGGAACCATCGTCTTTGAGGAAGAAATGTGGTCGGAAAAAATCCTGATTGATCGTGATCGGTGATCACTTAAAGGTTTTATGAAATCAAATAGTAGAAAAACAAGAGCAGAACTCGGCTATGTTTATTAGTGAAAGTAAGAGCATTTCCACACGTACAATGTGAAGGGAACTCAAGGGATTGGGACTGAACAGCTGTGTAGCCTTAAGAAAACCACTAATCAGTGAGGCCAACAGGAAAAAAGGCTTCAATTTGCTAGGGAGCATAAAGATTGGACTCTGGAGCAATGGAAGAAGGTCATGTGGTCTGATGAGTCCAGATTTACCCTGTTCTAGAGTGATGGTTGATCAGGTCTAGGTTCAGCAACATTATGTGTCCAAAGAATGAGGTCAGCTGACTACCTGAACATACTGAATGACCAGGTTATTCCATCAATGGATTTTTTTCTTCCCTGATGACGCAGGCATATTCTAAGATGACAATGCCAGGATTCATCGGGCTGAAAATGTGAAAGAGTGGTTCAGGGAGCATGAGACATCATATCCACACATGGATTGTCCACCACAGAGTCCAGCCCTGAACCCCACTGAGAATCGTTGGGATGTGCTGGAGAAGGCTTTGTGCAGTGGTCTGACTCTCCCAACACTGGACGGAAATAAATCTTTGACATTGCAGAAGCTTATTGAAACAATGCCACAGCAAATGCATGCTGGAATTTTTAATTTTTTTTTGGCCGGGCAGTGTATTAGGCAGTATCAAACAGCAACTGAGTTCACCCAAATATCGTCTGCTCGACTTCAGGTCAAATGTGTGATCTGCCACATACCCTGTCCACCTGCCCTTGCTTCATGTCCTTACATGCCGGATGTGTGTGTGTTGTTGACTGAATCATTACTTCAACAAAATGGAAAAGTCTGGTGTTCCTATTTTAATTTACTGCTCTTTTGCCTGGAGAGGTGGCTTCTTTGAGTAATGCTCATGAAAGCTGAAGGTGAGCAGGTCAGATGGATAATACCTCAATGCCATCAAGATTAAAATCAACCAAAAATGAACTACTGATCAACCTGCCGGACACTTCATCACCTCTCTCACTGAGTGCAATTTCTGTTAATTTCTTGCTACCAAGTGTCTGTAGCATTTCTCCCTGTTTTGCTCAAAAACATCATATAGTCTTGGGACTTAAATACTGGAATAAGCTGTTGAAGTAAGTCTCCCTGTCTGCACGTTATTATAAAAGTTATTGGCCTCCTGCCCTCTGGCTCTTGTAGTGATTAGCTTAGATTTAATTTTGCTGAAAAGCTTTGGCTTTGCACTTATGTGACTGACCATATGACATTATGACCTTCTGTATTCCTACTAATATTTAGAAGACCTTTAGATAAAGAGGAGATTCCACATTCAAAACCAAATGTGCTATTGGCCATTGCAATGACTGACACTGAGTATCAGGACATTAAGAAAGCTATTTTTGAGTATTTCTGCATTGCGCATTAAATCCTGATTTTGAGGTTTAATGTATTGGAAAAATAATAGATTTAATAAATCAATCCGGTCAGAAAGTAATTGCAAAAGTGTCAGATGACAGTATATTAATGCTACATTTTGCATGCAAATCTTACTGCAGGTCAAATTCACTAACTCGCTAAAATATTGAGTTTAACAGTTTCAATTCTCTGCCATAATCAGTTATTTTTGAACAAGGAAACACTTTGAAGGGACACATGGAGATGCAGACAGATTGGGGGGGGGGCACGTTGGCGCTGATGTGCACTGCCTGATAAAATCACTCATATGTATGACATGAAAAGCCTGCGTGTCTGAAAAGCAGCGATAAAACCAAAAATTTTAATTAAAACTTGAATTGAATTGAAGAAAGTTCCCCGAGATGACAAAACCTAAAATCAGCTCAAAGCCTGTCAGTAACTTATCTAGCAAATGTTGCTTTTTTCGTCCATACCTGAGCGATGTCTGCATATTTCGCCCTTACATGGATAGCAGCAGCAGACGCAGTGCAGTCATGCGATGAACTCGATACCCACACATCGGCGTTTGATTGTTGTATTGCCAGGACTTAAAGCAGTCTTTATTAGGCCTGAGCTCAGACTCAGATCAAATCAGTTTTGAGTTTGGTGTTTTTCTATTTGTCAGGATGGAGATTAGGAGTTACATTAGGTCATGTGAAAAAAATCATTCGACGGTTACGGTAAATGTTATTAATCAGTTACTCATCATGGACAAGAAATATTAACGTGAAACCAAAATATTTGGTCAGTTGATTGTCTTCCATTTGACAATGATCGCCTTTCCAGGGCTGTTTTCTACTTTTAGCACAGGTCACTGACACTTGGGTCAGTTACACTAATTCGGCCATTAAATGTAACACGGAGCCTCTGTCCAAAAAGGCCTTCAGCTCACCATTGAAGCTGTAGAGGCTCACACACTGAGTGCTGCTGACTGTAATTCCATCGTGTCAACCTTTCGGTAAGATAAGTTGTGGCCTACTTTTGTGAAGCCTGTCTCCTTGGTGCCATGGTGCTAAAGGGACAGAGAGGCTGAAGTGGTCACACCAAAAGACACACATTTCAACATGCACACAATGTAGCTGCTATTTTAGTCAGAAATAAAAAACTTAGGCGAGGACAGACAGTAAGAGTATAAATCAGATTAATCCTTGTTTCCCCCCCATCATAAATTCATTTAATTACTTTTATTTCACTCTTAAACCTCATGTGAGTCTTTTGCCCTTACATTATTAAAAACATTCTCACTTTTTGTTCATGCACCGATATACAAACACAAAGACGTGCCAAGCTCAGCAGCACATCCATGGTTAATGGAAGACATTGCAGATTGTTCATATAGATTTTTCAAATATTTATGAACACCCTTTTTATCAGTTTATGGATTCAAATGATTTAGTGCATAAGGTTTTGCCCTCTAGCTTGACTTAACCTTTGAGATAAATGACTTGGCCAAACACACATTGAGGGGGGTTACGTTCTCACATTTCTTTTTGGGGGTTCAAGTGTTGTGGTCTTTGGCTTTGTCAGCTCATTGATAAAGAAGATACCATCAAGTGGACACTTTTTTGTTGACGACGAAGCTGTAACCACTCTCCTTGGTGATTATATTTTGCTGAGGTGTTTTCCTTTGTTTCTAACCTTTGTGTTGCTGCAGGGCAAAATAGCCAAGTCTGCTTTGTTACTCAGAGGAGGCAATAAATTACATTTTTTGATGAAGTGTACTTTTGAGCTACAACCTGCCACTATCACTCTGTCATTCAACAAGATTGATTTCTTTTCAGAGAAGGCAAAAGTATGGCATGACTATTTTAGTGTTTGCACGTGATTACTGAATCTGTAACTTGCAAAATGTCCCGACGTTGCAGAATCCTTTTGCTTTTTATTTGTGATTCTTCAGGACAACAACACGCGTACATGCCTTTGAATAACTTTGGTGCAGCTTTCATTCATTATCTGCTGCTTTATCCTCCACATGAGGGTCGCTGGGCCGCTGAAGCCAATCCCAGGTGAAGTAGTAGGTCAGTTTAGAGTGTCCAGTTATAACCTCTGCATGTTTCGGACAGAGTGGAAACTGGAGAACCCTGAGAAAAACCCCACACATACGGGTAGAAAGCCCCGAACCGGCATGCTGCGGGACACCTGTGCTAGCCTCATGCTCCACCATGTGGCTCATACATAATTTAATACCAAGGCAATTGTAAATTTTGTTCTTTGTGCCTACAGGCATCAAATCAATTTTGTTAATAAACTAAAAGGGCAACATTAATCAGACAGGCATGGCCACATGCTCTTTTCCTGCTCAATTAAGCATCATGTCACTCACTGTTTTTATCCAGAAAGAACGTTAGAAATAACCTTATATATCTGACATGTTAGTTCAGATTTTAACCAACTCTCATGCCTTCAATTCCATTAGTGACAGTGATAGTGCAAAACCAAAACATCTGTTCTATCTTTCAGTGTATGCACGGCGTCACAAACTCAGCACAAATTGTGCTGGAGAATCTGCTGAGTCTCACTGCTGTCCTTGAGCTCAAATGAATGTCTCAGTAGGACAGTAACACCAATAAATAAAGCCAGCTTGCTGTCAAGACTAATATATCTTGGTAACAAAAGCAACATCTGGAGGTGTTCTCTTCAAATCCAGGTGTGTGCCAGACAAATGGGAGCTTTGCCGAGTCCCATCACCACCATTCTCTAAATCTAAAATTATTGTTTCATTACAGAAGGTGATAAGAGCTGGCCTTTCGGCTGACAGCAAGACAGACAGTATCAACAGTGTTTTGCCGTGTCTGAGCCAAGAGCTTTTAACCAACTGCTCTGTGTCTGTGCTGCAATAAACAGCAATAGATACAGTGAGGGTGGAAAAAGAGAGCAGATCACAGCAGATTTGTACTTTGAACATTTTCTGTCGAGGGTTTTGGCAGCTTGCTGAAAGGATATTTGACAAAAAATTGAAATGTAACAGTTCTTGTATCCCAATGAGTGATACAGTAAGCAGTTTACAAACCAAAAAAAGGAAACATATTATTCTTCAGATATCTTCAATATTAGCAGTTTCTTCTTTTAATAGGTAAGGTATTTGTTAAATGGCTGCAATTAGTTTTACCCCACCATGTTGTCAGTTAGAGCAATTATCCTGCTTTCAGGCAGGTCAATGAAAAAGTTGCATACTCGGTTAAGTCAGTGTTGTGTATTAATACCGTTACTTTAAAAGCTAATGACCAACTAATGAAGCACATCCTACTGATCATGCAAACTCGATATTCTCACGTATAATTTTTCTCTTGCTCAGTCGTCTGCCACCGAGACAGCCTCTGTGCTGGACTGCTGCAAAGTCGCCAGACAGAGGGGCAGATTAATGAGGTCTTTTTCACAGGCTCTGTTCTATGATGTAATGGTAACCACTTCTCTTTATAGCCCAGGTTTATTGAGTCCTCTTACAACCCCCACTGGTGTTAAGGTTTTAAACATGGAGCGAGCTGTAGCTATGCAATTATTTTTTTACCTGCAGTCTCAGCATTTTAAATTCACACTGATGTGATTGACAAATGGTTTTCAGCGCGCGGCAGTTCATGAACACCTGCCACCGTCATCAAACGTCACTCTTAATGTTTTTAGAACAGCCAGGAGCATGAGGGGAAACGGACTTGTGCTACTTTTAAGCGAGCCTCATACTTCACAGCTGTGCCACATGCATTATACACCAGACGAAGAATATGTGCACATCATTTCAAACTTAGCCCCAGTTGTGTTTGACTTTGTGTTCAAAGAGGTGACACCTGATGAAATATTAAAATCCACTAGTGTCGTGAGGTCACACAGTCACCATATCACATTCAGAGCCTGCCGTTCACACTGCTGACCCACAGTGTGCCGGGAGACTTGTTAATAAGTCATGTAACCCAGTGCACTTCTTTTTCTTGACTTGCAGTGACAAAGCGCTCGGTAAACATTCAGCAGTGTCACTGTGAGCATTAGTATAGTGTTTACATCCACCAAAAAATACTTCAGTTTGTAACACCCAAAGGGGTGGATTATTTTTGTGTGGTAGCAACTGAATTGATTTTCTTTATTTGTCATACTTTTTCTTAGTCCGGTGCAGCTACAGTACAACTCTGCAGTGCTACCATCCGTCAACTGTTGACAGTTTTTCTTTGAACAGCGTAAACACAAAAATAACGGCAACACGGTTGATGCACATGCTGCAGAGAGTACTGTGTTGTTGTCCTGAGGAACCAAATATGTGAGGTGGTATATGTGTAAATGGAATGCTACTAGACTATACTATACCCTCATGCATGTCCAGTGTTTCCCAGAATGCACTGAGGCTGTTGGTTGTCATGGGTAAGACCTAATGCTGTATTTCTCAGGTTACCCTCAGATTGCCCACAGGCGCGGGGTGAGAGCTCGACTCATGAGGCTCTTTCCATGCTCCACATCCAAAAAGCCATCTTCCAGTAATCAAAGCAAGTGGTTCTTCCAAAGCTCTCGTACTCACTCTTGTCTCTTTCTGTAATACTTTGTTTTCCCTTTGGTTCTTCTATTCTTCTACTGTGTCTGCTTTTTCTTTCTGTTGTATTCCCCTACATGGGAGAAACACAATAAATATTGGATTTAGTCACCTCTGATTGCATGAGCTGGGAGCATTTTGGTTTTTTTTTCACATTTCACACATTTGCTCTAATAGTTTCAAAAGTCAACAGGCTTTTTGAATGTGTGAAATGATGTGATGTAAAACACAGTTTCACTGTAGTCTAATGAAATATGTTGACTTCCTCCGTTAAGGTGACCACAAAATACTAAATGTGCATATTTTCATCACATTCATTCAGTGAACACCTTGTTTATTCATGTATGACTGATATTAAATCAGGCAGATAACCATGACAATATGGCAATAAATTCAATACATGGAGGGCAAAGTATTTTTACTGCATATAATAAATATCTTTTTATCTTGACATAACCTATGAATGCAAATCATTAGTTAGGGAAAAAAGAATATATGTATATAATAAAAAAGCTGTGAACCATATAAGAAGCATTGGTGCTAATAAGGCATTTAGACTCTGTGCCACACTTCAGGTATATGAGGCCCTGTGCCAGCAAGACAAGTCAAACGCTGCTCTTCGAGGACAGTGTCCTCGGTGACAGCAGCCGGTATCATTAAAGGCTCCATTAAAAAGTTTCTGAGGATTCACCCACAAAGTCTTTGTTCTGAGGTCTCGCCAACACTAATTACCTCTGCTTTTGTATTTGTTGTTGAGGAAAAGAGGCCACTTAGATCTTTATTGAAAAAAAAAAAACTGATATAGTGAACAGGTTTGTTTCTTTTGGCAAAATGTGACATTTTGAGTAAATATCTGACCCTCCTCCTCCTCTCCAGACAGCGTCGAGGATGAGCTTGAACTATCTACAGTCCGCCATCGCCCCGAGGGCCTGCAGCAGCTCGAAGCTCAGACGCGTTTCTCCCGCAAGGAGCTACAGATCCTTTACCGTGGCTTCAAGAATGTAAGTTGCACAGCACCTGGCAGCCTCAGCAGCATATACAGTAAAATGTGCAGCTCAGTAGGCTGTCTTCATCTGTCCCTGTGTGTTGGGCATATAAAAAAAACAACAGTTTGTTGACTGCTTTATTTTTACATTGGTTTCCTAAGAAATAACACTTCCACGCCTGTGCAGCGATAGTGATAGTTTAGCAACACTAGCGTTTTGCTGACTCACCTGCATCTTGCGCAAAATATTATCCAGGACAAATTGTGTTTACCTCAGCAAGTTGGACTACATTGTTAGCTGTGCAGGGGATGATTGGGTCGTATTGTACATGAAACCAATTCAGGAAAATTGGTGATGAGCAATCCGGTTCATGCTCCTGGGGAGCAGCACATATAAAGTCACCCTATTTCATTGTCGCCTATAGTGCGAGCTCTAATGAGATGACCCTAATTGTGTGGCAATGAAAGAGTATGGCACAGCACGAGTCCTGTGATAATAACAATTCTCCTGAGGCTTCCGTTTCCTGTTGATCTCGTGCTGTGCTTCGGCCAAGTGCCTGCAAATTAGTCTGCTTCCACTTGAGACAGTGTAAAAGGTAAGAGGTGCACTAATGAGGCCTTTTAAATTTGTGCCACACATCTTGCCTTTCGTCCTCTAACAGTGATGGATTGGATCGTTTATATAGGTACACTTTCTTTTTTTCTTTTTTTACAATAAAGACATTTCACTTTGTTTTGTTAGTGTGGTGCAGCTCTTGGGATCACTCGGGTGATGTCCACACTTTTTCCTGTAGTGCCACCACCAGGTCAGACAAAGTTTGCCAGGAAGTTTTTCCTCATAGTATTCTTCCCCCGATAACTAATATTGGATTTTTATTCATGCCTCTCCTGTGTAATTGGACTGTTGTTGAGCCCCAGGTCTTAATTGGATAAAGGAAGAGTAATGGCTCTTAAATTACGGCCACTTAATAGCTTCTGTCTATCACTAACTCCATAGTGTAGCTCATTTTTTTTAACCGTCAGGGTCAAACAGCTCCTTAACCCAGTGACATTGGCCAAATACAGACAAGCTTTTCAGGGCAGCCAGGCTAATTGAAGCTGGCGTGGTTCCAATGATAAGAAACCTGACCCCTTATCCTTTGTGTCAAGGGTTTTAAGTTAAATGTGTCTAATGCAGGTGGCAGGATGAGGTAGTTTGCCTTAACCACAAATTTGATGGGTCATTTACTTGTAGTGCCAGAGCTTTGTCTTAGAACCAGCTCTGTGTCCTGAAAAGCTGAAGAGAACACCTCTGACTTTGGATTTTTGTCTTAAGGTGGAGTTTAAGCAGAGGTCAAATCAAAGGTATGAGCAAATCCATTGTCTCATAAATTTCTTGACCTGACACTTGAGAAAATAACACTGTTGTTTTCACATCTGGCTTAATCTGGTGGGCTTTGACAGTTCACAGTATAGGTCAATTCCTCAGGCATTAGATTACGATCTCAGAGTTTCTGTCAGTAATAATGCCTCTGCGTGCAGGTTTATTTCATTCCCTGTGTCACTTATTGCTGCGTTGCTTCAGGAGTCTTGGAGAGGAATTTCACGTCTGGCTGGTTTTGCTTTTGACAGATTGTATTTGTGATTTTGTTTTCACGGGTGAGCTAATACAACAAGCAGAACAAATGAATACAAGTATGTTTCCTGACCTTATGATGATTTGCTGTGGATAAAATGGAACATCATCCTAGGGCAAGAGGAAAACTACAACTTCTTCTTAATGTCTTGAAAATGCACAACTTGCCACTTCAGTTAGCTCTCTTGTTGCTCTTTGTTCATTATGTTGGTTTCCATGTTGAAGTGTCCATAATTGTATTATTAGTAGAAAAAAGAGGTTTTAACATTTTAAATAAAGAAGGCTAAAACAAAGGCTTATCTTTCATCTGTGAGTGCTTCACATAGAAATGTTGGATTTATTGACATGTGTAAAGATCGTTATGGCTGGCTGAGGTTGTGACCTCAAAGTAGTCATCAAGTGTCGTCAGTGTCACAATGAGGCTAAAATAAAGAGGTAAAATGCGACTAGATGAACTCTGTTGCCTTGACTTTTCCATCATGTTCACGTGGAAGAGTGTGCAAACACAGCCACTTGCATATTGCTGTCCCACTTAACTGCTGTGTTATGAGGGCCGACAGCTGTTATACCCCATCTGTGTACAAAGACACACACACAGGCAGATGAAATGATGCTTTTGACATAAACATGTCTGCCTGATTAGAATATTTCACACTGTTCATGAACCTAACCCATGAACCCATTTACTTAGTTGCAGATACCTTTTAAAGGTATTCCTCTGTTTGTTTCTTTAACAACAGTTTCAGCCAGCTGATAGTTTACTACATTTAAAATAGAATAGTGTTCTGAACTTCCCTGAAAATCAGGACCTCACCTAACCCTCATGATATATATATATATATATATGCATGATATAGGCCTTAAAGGTCTAAACTTAAAGCATGAGGTGCATGTCATTAATATCATCAGGTTTTAGTTCTGTTTCTCCAAGTATCTCATCAACCATGTGTTCACGTTAGGATACTCTCTATTCCTTATAACCAGCCTCCCCCATGGAAATAGTTTTATTTTCTTCTCCAGAAAACCCAGAAAGCCTTTTCCCCCTGTTTTCTAGATTCATGTGTGCAGAGCAAGGTCATCCATTATGTCTTTGGATGGCACTCGTCTTTGAAAATACACAAAGCGTGTTTCTTGGAAGTGCTCCATAAGAGTATAAAGAGTAACGCTGCCAGGAAACCATAAGTGGATGACTTTGAATGGCTTTGTACAAGATAAGTCTCTTTTAAAGGCTTGTGTGGGTTAGATATTTAATAGCACCAAATTGAACAAGGATGTATTCTGGCAAGTTAAATTATAAACACATTTCTCAGTTCAAATGTTTGCAGAGTTTTGGAAAACCTTTTTAAGGCATACATGTAAAAAGAAGAAATAAGAAGAAATTTGCCCAACTTAGATGAGCGTCATCATTGTGCCATTTGAGAATTCGTCTGCACTGTTTGTGTTGACAAAATATCAGTCACTCGGAGGCAGCCGGGTATCTAACATTAGCTTCGCAGCAGGGACAGACTGGATCATGCAAAATCCACTCACTCCCTGTTCCATCGACAAACAAACACAAACAGAACTCGGACCAGTTTGCGTTGACTTACTCTAGTTAGTCCCCATCGTAGATGTGACTGTATATTCCACAAAGTGAACATTCTGCACATCACTAAAAAAGTAGATTCAATGGAATGGGAGCAGCCTGGAAAAAAGGTCCTTTGTAGCTAAAATTTCAATTAACATTTGTGTGGTTAAAGGATGAAATGTTGATTCTGATGTAACAGGGACCTTCTTTACAACATGCAAATTCAGTGTACTTGTGCATGTTTACTTAACCTCCAGATATACTTCATCTATGTTTGTTCATAAAAATACTTGAATATATATCACGTTTCATTGTGTAACATTTTAACATTTGGACTAAAGACGTCTCCTCCTTCACTGAAAACTAAGTGTCAGCCAAACTCCCCGTAACGTGGAAGGAAGCTTCAATAAAGCTGATGAATCACCCACGCAATTTCGACTTTGTCTTTCAGGAATGCCCCAGTGGAGTCGTCAATGAAGACACTTTCAAAGACATCTACTCACAGTTCTTCCCACAAGGAGGTTTGTTCTCAAATGCTTTAGTTTTTTTCCCCGCCATCTTATGTACCGGATTTCTTCTTCTCCTCTCTGGTGTGTGACTTAAAAAGACAGACTTTCACTTGTGTCTACAAAAGATCGTCCCCCTGATGTGTGAAGTACTCACAGTGAAGTTCTAGCAAAGCAAACAGAGGGACAGTGGGAGACGAGAGAAGAGCAGCATGTTTATTTTATAAAGCCAAGGATTCGGAGGCAGGAAACATTCAGAGGCTTTGATATATCTGTTCAAACAAAAAGGAGGCAGACGAGTTATTTAGGACAGGGATACCATTCATCGCTCATCATGAAACAAAGGCTTCTTTTGCCTTTGAATGGGTTCAGAAAAGCTACCATTTAAAGATGCAGCTGCTGCTTACTGGGCCATAGTAACAATGTAATGTTGGTTTTGTATATGTTCTCATAGATGCTTCAACATATGCACATTTCCTCTTCACTGCGTTCGACACAGATCACAATGGCTCTGTAAGTTTCGAGGTGAGAGTCCCTTTATTTCTTTTTTTTTTTTTTTTTTTGCACATGATCCTTGATGACCAGGTGCTACAATGAATGTGGGTTATTTAGAATAATCCAGGATTATGGTGTACCATATGATCCAGAGTTGGCATATGAGTCACACTATGTCTTTTCATATTTCACTATAATTAAAAAGAGGTCAGTTCCATCTGGCGTCCACACCAGGTTTTGGCATTTTTTCAAAATTTCCAAAATTTCACAGGAGCATTCTGTAACCAGCAACCACCATAAGTTTAATTTAGCCCAAGCAAGTCCAGGCAAGGCATTATCAGCATGTAATGAATATTTATGAAAGGTGTTTATTTGTTTATAATGAAAGAGAGACTATCATTAGTCCCAACCAATGCTTGTTCAAACGTCAGGGGATTCTCTGAGGGCAAACCCAGATTATGAGACAGCTAATCATATGAATAATGAGTTATTTTCATTTCAAGTGTGTGCACTCTTGCTGTTTCATCGTTTGGCTCTAATTAATACCCCGTGTACTATCACTGCAAAATGTATGATGTATGAAATCAGCTGGGGTTCCTCATGTGTACATAAAGAATGTAGTTATTCATTTGTTCATTGCGTAGGGTTCCAAAAATCCTTCTTTGTAAATGTGTATAAACATGTCAGTGTTCCTTGTTTTGACTGCAGGATTTTGTTATGGGCCTTTCAATCCTTTTGCGAGGCACAGTCCAGGAAAAACTCAACTGGGCTTTCAACCTGTACGATATCAATAAAGACGGATATATCACTAAAGAGGTATGTCTCCCTTCGCTGCTGTCGATAATGGAAGGCTGTGGCAAAATCATTCAAATATTGAAGCTTCAACTTTGACATAATAACCAGCTTAACTAGCCAAGAATAGAATATTGAACGTTGATGCCATATTTCTTCATTATCTGGTAATACGTTTTGTACAGTGTTTACCATCATTTTTGTGGTGACATTTTCTGCTTTTATTTTGACACTGACAGTGCAGACAGACAGGAAAGACATGCATGTTGGCGGTGGTATTTGAGGTTAAGCCAGGAGCTCACCAAAGACAGCAGGGTTCATCTTCTGTGGAGCATCAGTTCCATAACAAACAAAACCTGACTAAAGTTATGCTGCTAGTATGCCCAAAATGAAAACTATAAAGACATTTAGACATTCTCTAAATCATCCACAAACAGCTCTGGATCTACTTTTTTATTAGAAATACACACACTTGTTGAAACCCATTATTACAGACTTGCTTTTATGTTTATTTTCCTGTTGTTCCCTTTAAATCTCCTTTTTACTCTGTGTTTTATTTTGAATGTATATCACTTTATTTGCTATTTACCTTTTATCCTGACAGTTAATGCTGTGTGTCCTCTTTGTCAGAACACTTAAGGATGTGCGTTTTTAAAGGTGCTATATACATTGAGCATTATATTATGCTATGTTATTGTGTTAAACATAATTGGGGAAGCAAATGATAAAGAAGTGAAGTTAAATATCTTAAAGTTCAGCATGAACTTTAAGATAAAATTTCATTCTCCTGTGTGTTTCCCATATAATTTGGTCGCACTGACCATTTCCTGTGCGTCACAGGAAATGCTGGACATCATGAAGGCCATCTACGACATGATGGGAAAATGCACGTACCCCGTGCTCAGGGAGGAGACGCCTCGTCAGCATGTAGAAGTCTTCTTTCAGGCGAGTCTGACGTTGGCAGTGTTCACGGCTCTGTCCAGTTCAGCCTGTCACTCGCAACAAAAAAGGCTTACGCGGTGTTTTGTTTTGTTTTTGTTTCCCTTCTTGCTCCTTCCCGTGTCTCCAACAGAAGATGGACAAGAATAAAGACGGAGTGGTAACCATAGACGAGTTCATCGACTGCTGCCAAAATGTGAGCCCAACACTTTTGACACGCCCGCTGGAAGTGCTGCCATTTCCTCATCGTGTTGTGTTCCCCCCCCCTTCTGTCTGCAGGATGAAAACATCATGAGATCAATGCACCTCTTTGAAAGTGTTCTTTAACTTTTGACCCAGTGGAGTCTTTGGAAGAGGACGTCACCTTAAGCTCGGCCCATGTACAGTGTGCTATGCAGACTTTTGATCATAAATGAATATATTGTTTATGACTGTGGGCCACAGGTTGGAGAAGGTAGTGCGGTGTGAACACTCTGGAATTAGTCGCATTTTAAACATCTTATTGATCAGGTTTGAGGAATTTTGCAGCTGTTGATGTTTGCTTCTTTTTTTTATTTATTTATTTATGAGAACAACGTCAGGGTTAATTCCCAGCATCATGTGTTTCTCACTGTGTCTTCTCTGTTTTTCTGTTAGCCTTCATTATCGTTATAAAACACACTTAAAATGGGAGTTCTTCTGATGAAACCGTTGCAGCTTCGACGTGTTTCATGCACTGCCAAGTGAAATCACTGTGACTTCTTCTGCGTTGAAAAATAGGAGATGGGGGAGGAGGTATCTTCAACATTGGTGTGTGTTTTTACATTCCAGCCTGGCTCTTGATTCCAGAGTGTTCAAACCAGCGTTTTCTGTCTTTTTTGAAAGAATTAGAGGGGGGGAAAAAATATATACATATATAAATAAATAAAACACATTGTACCATTTAAAATTGTATATACTTAGGGTAGGTAAATTGATAGATAAGGACTTTTCATCTTTGTTTACTTGCCAACGAGAATTGAAACAACACGACGACTGCATTGATGTCAAAATCAGACCACAGTATGAATGGTTTGTCTCCAGAAGCACACAGGTGGCTCCATTTACCATGAGTTCGACATCAGCCGAGACCTTTCTTCTACAGTGAATGCTGCTTTCAATGTATTTTATTTAACCCCACATATGTATATTATCTGTAAATGAAACCGTCTGTCATTACAGTATTTTTAGTTTTGGAACACTTGGAGCAGTGTTTAATGTTATTTATATGGTGTTATGGTCCTTGTACAAAACATTGTCAGTTGTACAGTATTAAAATGAAAGTTCACTCTCTGGTGAATATCAGGTCTTTAGACGTGTTCATGTAATTCACTGTTTTTATTAAGAGAGAACCACTGGGTTCGGTCGCTGAGATACACTTTGTATAATATAATCGAGTTTTCTGGGTTTCTCAGCTGCCACACCTCCTGCTCCTTCCCTCTTCCTCCACCTCTTCATCATCATCATCATCAGCTGCCCACAACCCGTTAAGCCTGATTGATTTCTGCTGACTCTGATTAAAGCATTGATTCATCCCAAATGTGAGCAAACACAAAGCATGCTGGGTACAAGTCTTACTCACCAGCTGCATCTGGCTCATTGGAAATGACCGGATCGCTGACACAAGTGTCTGGATATTATGTAAGTAAGTTACTAAGAGTTGAACCCTCCGTTTTTCTTTTCTGTTTTCATGTTGGCCATAGGATGTCTCCATCGGAGAAGCCGGAAATCAGACTTGTACTCGATAATTGATTCATAAATGAATATTTTGTTAAATTGGCAGTTTATCATATTTTTTTTTATTCAGTGTTGATATAAAATGTCACTTAATTGTATCAGTAGTCACAAACTTAATGCGAGGCATGCTGGTCTTTTAATTCAGTGGAGAAAACGGCACACTCATTTGTTTTCATGATAGTGTATTATTGCTGTTTGGAAGAATGTTCATATTGGATAGACAAATAAGCTTTAAGTATTTTTTTTTTTTCAGTATGTTTTTGGAAGAGTTAATGCATTAAAACATGATAAACAAATGCAGATAAGTCATTTTTGATCACAGTAGAAGCAGATACTTTTTGTCTTTGAAAATATTAAGTAAATTTTTACTTTTCTTTTCCTGTAAATATTTAAAGCATCAAAGTCTTTTTGAGAATAAGAAACTAAAGTAGCACCACACACTTATAAGTTTGTGTTGCCTTAGAGTATTTTATTACAGGTGAATGACTTGTGAATGATATGAGTAGACTTAATAAAACGTGTGAAATCATGTCACATCATGACTATCATTATCCAGCAGCTCTTTTTTCCTTAGCTGTACAGATTTCTTATGGCATTGCATGTTGAAATGGAGAGTTTGATCAGAATGAACTAACACAGTTGCTCTCACATATGTTTTGTATGAGTCAATACATGCAGTTAATAGATGTCGGTTATGCAGTGAAAGCAGAGCATGTCAAGGATGGAGAAACTTTGTCCTCATGTTTTCTCTGATTTGAAATGCAGTCATCTGCCGCCATCTTGTGGTGACAAAAAGGTAACAAGGGCCCCTTTTGCCATGTGGACTGGAGTAAAATAACTAAATAAATTCTACATCTACTAATGTTTTGTGTACGTTTACTGTATGTGAACCATTTATATAGAAGTTTTCTGCTGTGTGGTTGGTTTCTGATGGTGGATAGTAACAGATGAGCACCAATCTGACGTTTAAATTGAAATACCACTGTACAGGTGTAATACTGTGAATTAAGTATTACATAAAAGGTGATGTCTACAACAAATATGATTAATTTCAAAATTAAAAGTATAAAATCAAAAAAAAAAGTTGGCGTTAAAGATTTAATTGGACAAAAGTTTTATGGTTTGGAATAAATGTACATGAATATCCATGTTTGCTCAAAAAAAAGGTTAATCTTTCCAGTTTGATTCAAATTACTGCTTCCAACTTAACATAAGGTTCTCTAATCACCTGAGATAAACTTGCATATAAACCAAATACTGTGTAGACTGATAAGACTCTTGGACATATACATGTTTTTTTCCCCCCAAAAGTATCAACTTAAGGCTTAAACTGTTACTTTTTGAAAAACAAGTTGTGCATTTCATGTACAAAACGGACCTTTTATAGGTGACGTATACACGAGATGTAAATATGAAACATACAAAACTCTGATCACTATAAAAGGAAAAAAAAACAAGCAAGGCAACACAGTATGATGTTATAACTGACTACAGGTCATAATGGACATGATACATGAAATTATAATAAAAATTTAAACAGTGATCCAAGTCTGATTTATTGGTCCTGACGAGTGTTTTTTGTTTCCTCAAAGTCTGCTTGCTGTGGTTTTCTTAGCAATGGAAGGTATTTGAATTTTGTTTTGGCAAAAGCAAAAATAAATAATGTATTTTTCTCTTTAAGGAAAAAGCATTACGTTTGGTCCCCCATAATGTAAATAATCCCTTTTGTGTAACAAATTCTAATAAGGATCTGTTTTTAGTGTCAGTGTTGTCCTCTTGCTAATCTCTGCAGTGCAACAGCTGTGTTCATGTCGGTGAATTCCCTTAACACCAGAACAGAACATTTTCTGCGTCACACATTGTGCACATTGTGAAGATCGAGTCTCAGCCATAAAAGGTTAAAGAATTTTTGGTGAAGGCCGTTTGTGAATCAAATGCTTTTGAGTTACTCATTGTGTAGTGTCAGAAAGATTAGTCCTGGCAGCTTTTATATTGGCTATGTTTCTGCTGAGCTGTGACATTCACAGCCTTAATGTTTATTTTTAAAAGTATGATTTTTTTTGTCTCTCCTGATAAAAGGAAACTATTATAAAACTTCTTAGTTTTGTTTTTTTTTTAATTTTATTTTAAAATGACTGTCGGAGTCCTACATACTTGATCTCCAACTGAGATTAACAACCACTGGTTAGCTTTTGAGTTTCAAAGCGAATGCCTCCAGTTTGGCCCACAAACAACCCTTTCATTGTCATTTCAGACAATGTAAATCTGCAAAGGAAATGAAAAAATATCAATAACCAGCTTTAATAAACAGTGGCACTATATGCTGTATTACTTATGCCTGTGGCTTCGTGCCACACAGTGCATTTCAGCTGAAGGCACTGATGTCATTCCAGTTTCCACTTTCAAAGCAAATATCCATGTGAGATTTGCAGGATGTGTTGGCCATTTCATTCCTGCTAATTTACTCTGAGAGTTACTCTGTTTGATGACCATAGTGTGTATAATTAAGGTTGATGAATACATGTGGAAAAGGCAGCTTTGGAAACTCTTAAATCCTTGTCCCCCATTTTTTTTCTTTGTAAATCACTTAAAAAGGATCATCTGTACAATTCAAATGGATCCAGCTGAGACTTGCTATAAAAGATTTGTGCCTGGTCTATTAGATGCTGTGTTTCTCTCAGGCTAAGTCTGGATGGAAACGCTGAGGTTGAGCGTTAAGTGAGCAGCTGGCGGATCTCTCGGTAAACATAGCAAAGGAAGTCCATGTAAGAAGCTCCGCCATGCAGCCCTTTATCCTCCACTAGGAACTGACGGAATAACATCTCCGGTTTGTCCTTCTGCCTCACGATTACAAGCTGAAACGAGCAGAAGACAATTGCAGTTGAAATGCAGTTTTGTCAAATCTCCACAACCATTTTTCATACATCAGAGTAATTGAAGTATTAATAACATGTAGTTAAATAATGTAAGACATTAACTCCACTAGGGGGAGGCAGAGGTTTTAATCTGGATGGCCATCAAGGAGAATCGGCATGTAAATTGGACATTTTGTGTACACTGAATTTACTTATCTCACCTTCATGGAGTTTGGCCTCTTTTCAAGCAGATCACTGATGAGGGATTTGACCTTCTTTGACATGGGGTTGTCCAGCTGCGGCAATTCACACTGAAAAGCACAAGTTTGTTGAGGAAAGTGCAATAGATCTCAGCACAAGATTTAAATATTTGTAATTATTCCTGACTTGGTGTAGCTTAACTTTAAACATCACACATGTGAAGCTGGGAGCTGGAAGCTTATTATTTATAATCAAGGTCTGACTGATATTTAATTTCCATTCAAAGCATATTGTGCCACTCTGTTTGCTGACTTTCTCTGTACAACCTTAAGGCACAACGGAGAAAACAAAGTGTTCCCTAATTTTTCTAAAACCAGACACACTTTCATGTGGTTATTATGTTTGGATTTATATCATGAATCCAATTCTGACCATGTGTCCTTGCAGGTGGGCGAGGGAGGGCACGTTGAAGACATTCTGGATGATGTCAGGTGAAATTGCTTGGCCCAGCCACAGAAACATGGAGTGACCGTTCTCCAACAGGAACAGGCCAGAATCTGTAAGAGAGTCCTCAGAGCAGCGAAGTGGACCAGGCAGAACCTCACTGTTAATGTCCATGTTGTGCTATTGGGGGAAAAACACACACAGATTTGTTAGTATGCATTTAAATGTCTAAATCAAAATGACTGAATGTTTTTCAAGGTCAGCATTTGTAATGGGCATCAAAATGTGTCAACTTTAAAACATGATGTGTGGGATTTAGTGGCATGTTGGGGTGGAGTTTGCAATCAAGTGAATACCAAGGTGAACATGGGGACACCTGTTGTGTAATATTAGCTTATTATGAGGTAATATAATATGAGGTAAATACAATTCTTAATTTTCAGGCTAAAATACAAAACATTTTAAATTTCTGTTTGTAGCTCCTCCTAAACTTTACACACAGGGCCTTTAACTACTATATTTTTTAAAAATGTTCAATTGCTTACAACATGTATGGATAACATTTAGAAAACCTGTAGTGAACAAATAAACAGCATCCTTTGCAATTAGCTAATTGCAGTATTTTAAACATCGGCCCTCCGAGTGATGCTCACCAGTGGGATGAGGCGTGGGTAGAGCAGCAGCTGTGTGTCCTCCACTCCCATGCTCATGACCGACAGCCTCTGAAGGGCTCTATCATCTGTGGAGAGTTCAGTGCTGCCCACCAGGGGAGCAGTTTTCATCAGGCTGTTCATGTAGACTGGGAACACCTTCATGGCATTAGGCAGGACCAACTACATATATGCAAATATGAGAAATGGATTATACAACAGAATATTAAAATTGCGGCTCCAGACACACCAGTCTCAAATAATGTATATTGTGTAACAATCCAAGAACCTAAGCTTGACCTTACAAAACTGCATTGCAGGTGCTGTTCTGCACTGACCTGACTGGCAGCTGAAGGGCTGGCGCAGGTCTTCCTGTAACATGCCAACATGTGTGCTGTCTGGTTGACCAGGATCTCCCTCACATTCTTCAGGGGTTGGTTCAGAATGGCACGGTAAGCTGAGTGGGCATGAAAAGAAGTTAAGTCAGATGAGGGGGAGGAGGTACGGGAGAGTAGAATATGGGCCAAATAGGCAGTGAAGGATTGGAAACTGAAATTAAACAAAAAAGTTAACAATAGAGAGAAAGCTCAGTGATGCAACTGTACTTTATGGTGTGGTATCTGTACTGTCATGTGTTCCTTACTTTTACAGCCCATTCTTTTCCTGTAATTCAGTGAGTACTTGTAGATTAGTGACCTTTTGAGTAAATTCAACAAAGGTCAAGATGACACTTGACTACATAGCCGTGCTACGTCTGGACAACATTACACCCCTAAAAAATGGTGGCTCGTTGAATTTGATGGATCTCTCCTTAAATAATCGACTGTTTCCAGCCATTGAGATGAAAAATAGTTTCTGGATTTGGTCATAGTTTTTAGTTTTGAACTTAAATGAAAAGCAAAATAAGAACGTGTGTGTGAAAAGAATACATTGATATTTGTATGTTAAATGCAAAAGGACAGGCACCTGATTTAGCAAAGAAGTTGATGAGTGAGTCGGTCTCACAGTTCTTGTACAGCTCTGACAACTGTGTGCTGCAGTTCAGACTTAGATTGTGGATACGCAGGCGCCGCTGGCCGCTAATGGTGGTGTACAGCAAGGCACACTGGAGAAAGAGTTGGAAACACATCAGACCAAGGGATGGTGGGAATTCAACTACTGACTGATTTGTTTTTGTATTTATTCATTTTTTAAAGGACATACTTGCATGAATGCCCCACTCTCTTCACTCAGCGCATCGTCGTGCTTAAACTCTACAGTTACAGCCTTGTCACAATCCACAGCTGCCATCTCTATATCTGTGGTGTTGTTCATATGGATGGCACCAAAGAAGTCTGTGGCCCTGAAGCCTGAAGACACACAGACACAAAAATGTCAAGTACTGGAAGGTCACCAGCTTTTATACAAGGTTTGGCTTGATTATATACAAAATCTTGCACTCAAATACCTGTACTGGTACGAACACGCATGATGGCATCAAATCCAATACTCTTCTGCACGTCTTTCCTCAGGTCTCTCAGGAAATGCTCCCCATCTGTCTCCACCTGAGAAGAAGTACATTTGAGCGACCAGCAGGTGGCGATGTCAACATCTGGTCTCCAATGAGAAACATCAGTAATTTCATTTTTACCAAGAGAGAACTCTTAATGGAGATGTGGGTGTGGACAAATGTAAGTAAGCATTATCAAAAATAAGTTTTAGTTTATATGGACTTTTAAAATGTTGTAGCCTGGTTTTGGGGCTATTTGTGCAAAACTAAACTGTATTGATTTTATTATGTGGTGTGTTTGTACAGCTTGGAGCAATTTCCCATAGTTGTTGCATGACAAGGGGCAGTTGAGTAAAAGTCTGTGAGCACTGTGCCAATGTGCCAAACAATAACATTTCATGAGGCAGAAAATGCCTTTGTCCATTTGGTATTAACAAGTTTCCACTTTATAATTTAATTCAAAGACAAAATAACTGAGAAGACATTTTACATATACAGTATTCTGGCATTCCCTAAACAGGTTTGTCTCTTGAACATTGTACCTGAAAGCCGCTGTACTTGTAGACGGAGCCGCCGGTGTGTGAGGGCACATCAGCCATGGTTGCCAAGTCCACATACTGGCTAGGAAAGAGGAAGAGATCCACGCAGCAACCCTGTGCCACACAGTCCTTCGACAGTTGCTCATATACACCCTTCTGAGGCTGGAACAGGGTCTGTGGAGAAAAAGATGAATCACTATTGTAAGTCAGCAGTCACTGCAGATCAGATTTCAAAATAAAGTGTCAAATCTAATACTCGATAAATGCTGATTTGATTAAAAAACACACAAACAAAAAAAAATGCATTTATGAATGTTGTGAAAACCCTGACAGTAGATTGACTCCAGGCTTGACTTTTCCCTCTGTGTTTATTCAAAAATCTACAACTGCCAGCAATCAACACAAAAAGCTACTCACTTTTTCTTTCTCAGTGTTGACCAGCTTTTTGTCATCCCTACTCTTCAGTTTGCCTGGAGCCTCCGCAGTGGGCATGGAGGAGTGGAAAATGAAGAGCTTTCCGCCACATTCTGCTGCCTGGAAGGTGCAAAATAAAGAGAAAAATTATCTTAAAAGGGTTAAACCTCATATGTAGTGCATTCCATCCTGGTGTATTGTTTGAGCATTTCTGTGAATCTTTTTTTCCACATTCAAATTGAAAAAAGTTTGTTAAAGTTAAAATTAACTGCTACTTGCTACTTTGTATCATTACTGTTTTCAGTGAAAAGCTGTGTGTGGACATCGACTTTTCTGTGCCCTTCAACACTGATGTTATAGCACTGGGAAGGTTTAGTGAACTTTGATGTAAACACGGGGGAAAAAAATTGTTGCTTTATGATGGTAATCAGTTCCAAAAGTTCTAGTTATAAACTGGTCCATTCTATTTAAAAAAAAAAAAAAAAAAAACACAAGCACACAATTGTGTTTTGGCTTTTGTAAATTTCTTATGAATCAGCGAATGTAGTGATTCAAAATTAGTATAGATTTATGAAACGCTGTTGCTAGTAAAATGTGGCTTGCAAAGTAAATTTCATCTTTACAGATTTACTCTAAATCTACAACAACCACACATGGTTCAAGGAGGTTTTAAAAGGCCCTGAATCCCCCACTTCCACATGTTGTCAGTCGTCACCCTGTGGCTGACCTTAAATGCTTCCACACCGGCCTGGATTACAGGAGCAAAAACCGTTTCACTCTCGTTGGTGTCTGCAAACATGTCAGGGATCTGGTCCAGGAGGCTGCAGCAAGAGGAAGGAATGATTAGGTTTTGTCCAGCCTGACATACCACCAGTTTAGCTACAGTGGAACTCATTATTGTGCATATCTGTGTCAAATACACTGCAAAATATTACTGTTGCTATTAATATTACTTTTTTTGAATACATGATAACCAAGAAGACAAGCATCTCTTCCAAAAACTAACAATGACTTGCATCTTACTTGTAGATAACAGCCCTCGAATCGTTGTAGTTGACGAGGAAGCCGTCAAGCAGTGGGACAAACATATCGGCCGTGTCTGAAACCACCATCATCTGGGGCTGGGCCAAAGCACTCTTCACATTGTAG
This sequence comes from Brachirus orientalis, assembly GCA_016785285.1. NCBI lineage: Eukaryota > Metazoa > Chordata > Actinopteri > Pleuronectiformes > Soleidae > Brachirus > Brachirus orientalis. Next base: position 1,287,673 of record JAFBJR010000104.1, on the reverse strand, counting down.
AAGTGGAGGACCTTGTTGTAGGTGACAAAGCCAACCTTAATTGCTGAGGTCTCAGAACCTTCCTCTCTGGTAAGGAAGAGACAAGAATTGGTGAAATCTGGGAGTTTCTTGTTCACAGTGAATCATTTGTGCACATGATGTTAAGTTGTCTTTGCTGTACTTCTACAACAATAACGTACAACAGTAAAAATAGAAGCTGGTACTTATATAATGCACTAAGACACTTCTAACGTAAAAGCAAACACTGGACAAAAATCTGTTTGGCACAGTACCATTTCACCAGTCAAAAAGTACATTTCCCATCCATGGTTAATTACCAACTATAAACATCCTTCCAGGGATGAAAGGACATCCATTGAGGTCTTATTTATTAATGTTCAAGAGTGTTTTATTGCGTGGGGTGCAAATAGGGTGGAAAGAAATAACAGCAAAGTGCTCTTGGAGAATAAACTTCCACTAGTACCTAAAATGTCCTTTTTTGCACTGTTAAAGAAAGGGGGGGGGAAAACCGATCTACACTTAACTTGAGATTGGTTTTGTAATTTGAGTAATGCTGCTAACAGACAGCCAAACCAAATAAGACGCTCCATTGACAAAAATAACAAAAATTGATATGTACCAGACAATTCTGATTCAGGTGTGGAACAGGTAGCGACACTGAACCCAACCCATACATCAAAAGTCTTCCCTATCATAGTTATTTAAAAACATTCTTTACTGACACTGCCAACTGCAGTTTGTCAGTCTCTCTTGATAAATGCTGCAAACACACTATGGAACATGTAAGGTGCCTAAAAACAAGCTATGCTGCTGGTTATCTGTGGTCCTCCTCTGATACAAACAGAACATGGGTGCTGTTGGAAATTACAGATTTCACAATGGACCTGTTTCTAATATGAAACTGCAATTATAAATTAGTGATGGAAAAAACTGTCACTTCATGCTTTGTTTTACATGTACATTTAATTAAACTCGACACCAAGCTATATGTTTGAACCATATAAAAAAAAAAGTAGCATGTGATAGACTGTAGTGTGAAGGGGAACTAATTTAATTTTCATCTTCATCATAAAAAAGATCTGTTTCCCGGAAACAACAGTTACCACAAACACAAGAGCCGTCTGTAAAACAAAAGTTTTTGTTTTATTTTTGTTTCTGAAGCCTGCACTAAAGTAGTGTCTGTTCCTGGCAGCCTCTGTGCTCTCCTAAACATCTGCAAAATGTCATGGAAGAATATCCAGCTGATGAGAACAAGTAGTTGGCTTGATGTTTAGGACTTGCGGGATGCCCTATTTTGGCAAGACAGATGTTGGATGTACAGTAACAGTACTTACAGCAATCAGTTTTGTATTTTAAAGACAATGTGGGAAAGGTTGTTGAGAACACTGCATGTGTAGATGTATTAACTGTAGATGTTTTGCAGTATGACATAAATGCTGGAAGAATTAACATGTATGGTTTTTGGACTTAAATACCTGGGTAGCTTCTCCAGCAGAGTCTTCAGCTCCTCACATATGAGTTTGACCAGGCCACTTTTAATGTTGCTGTAGGACACATCTATCATAAAGATGTAGGCAGGAGGATTCGGAGGCTTGTTGTTCTGTGCAAGAAGAGGGTAGGATTTGGAATTATTATTTCGAATGAGTTATTGTATTAGTTGATTTTTTTGGTCAGTTTAATGCTTAGGAAAAAATAATTCTTGCACTCTTGAACTATTCACATGCACACAACTTATTTTAGGTTTCGATAACATATTTAGAGGGTCCAAAACTCTTCCTGAAGTCTGTCATGTTATTTGTTCTTAAATACCAGAGATGTATTAATTTTAGCTTGCTTTATAGTGTGACACTGCAGCAGATATGAATTCCTGAATGGAGGTCAGTGGTAATATAGGATTGTCAGCAAGATGCCGTTTATTTTCCACAGTTACAACCCCTGACAATACACTCACCTTGCAGGCTTTTTTTTAATCTGAAGCCCAGAGAATGTGTGTTTATAAATCTTAATAAACAGAGCAAAAGTAGGCCAGTGGAGTGACTCAGTTTTGCCAGTGTACCCTTAGCCTCCTAATTTGCTCGCAACTGCCACTGTCTCCATGGGGACACACTTTATCTGCATCACTGTCTTTTCTATGTTGTTTCTAAGAACCATGCTGGAAACTGTATCCTGCACTCTTCTTTGGTGTCATCACAGAATAGTGTCATGTGGCTGCCAAAAAGTCCCTTGTGACAATCAGTGATGTAGATGTGTCCTAGTCTTGTCCCTCCGTGACAGGTCTCAGGAGAAGTATCTGGTACTACTGGTGATGAATCAACAACTGTACACTCTCGGTACATATTATGCTGTTTGCAATCACTTCATAGGTTCTTTACCTTGCAGTAGTCCAGGGTGGCCACAAACTCATAGGATCCCAAAGACAACTCAGGTCTCTCATAGAAGTCCACCCTACGGCCCATGTGGTCAAGATGTTGGAAAAAGAAAACTGGTACTGAGGAAAAAAAAAAAAAAAAGAAAATGAAATATTGAGAGATGTGGCCAATGCATTCAGTTATTTTAACTTTTTTGTAGTTTATTCAAAATAACTTATTTGAAAAAGTTTCTCCTTAAAATTATTGGGATAAAATAGCTGTTTTGTATAATACTGTACCTTCATTGACACAGTTGCAGAAATTGCACTGGAAGCGACGGCCGCCGTCAATGAACTGCATGTAGGGACACATGTAGGCCTTGCATCGATTACAGCGGATGGGGCCTGTCTCCCCGTGGTTCACAACATATAGAGGAGTCTACAGCGAGGCAGAGACAAAAAAAAGACATTTCAGTCAAGTTTTTAACAAAGGGTTTGCAAAGTAATTCACCCCCTTCTACAGAAACACAATGTTCCTTTAAAGAAAGTGCATCCTTTAAAGAAAGAAAAGTTGCAATAAAAGTTTTTATTTCATTTAGTTTTTGCAGAATTGTCTTCATGCTATGTGAGAGGATCAGCCCAATCTTTTGTGACTTTTCCTTCATAAAACATATTCATTACTTAGTTTCACTATATTTTCCATGCCTCCCCCAGAAAAGCCTGCCTGCATCTGAAGAAACAATGTTTTATAGTATCTTTGGGCTGTTTATCCAGGCCAATACAGTATTTTGGATACAATATCTGGATCATAAAACAGTTAATCATCCAACAGCACACTCCTTTTAGTTATGTATGAACTCAGCAGTGATTTAGTTTGAATACTTTGTAATAATTCTGGTGGCAAGATGTACAACATGGCACTAAATTGACTCAAATAGAAAGGGGCACATAAAGTTGGATTGCTTTTGTACAAACCTCCTTTTTTCTTCAGAAGCCCCTGCAGTTCTGTCATTAGCTAATTAGCCTAAAGCCAGATGAGAATGAAAACCAACATTGCCTAAAAAGGCCAGTTGGTTTGGGACAAGGCAAGTGAGGGTGGTGGGGGCGTCTAAGACAGCATTCTTGGACCACACATGATCCAAGAGAAGTTCAATGACAGGACAGCTTAACTCGTGGTACTGGGAGATATTTATCACAGAACAACTACAGTTGGCGGATGCTTCCAAAACAAGGGTGACAAACGCAAATCTCCCATCTGTGGGAAAGAGACAGGCATATATTCACTTTTATTGTGGGATTTAAGGCACACCAGAAAATAGTTTATTTCACAGCTGAGATGCTAGGAATCTGGGCCTTCTTCCCTCCAACATATTTAGAGGTGATTATGTTAATATTAATGAAGATGTGATTTTAAATGAGGAAACTGGAATGTTTTGGGTTTTGTTTTCCACATTACATACGTTACATACATAACATACATATTTGTAACGTTACATAACGTTACAAATAAAAGAACTTGCCTCATTCTTTGGCAAACTGGCAAAGGGCCTAATGATGCAAGCCAGGGGTACTTGACACTGTTTAGCCAGATCTGCAGTGCAGGGAAGGGAGTAGGTGGTGCAGCGCATAAAACGAGGACTGGCATTACCTAGGATTAACAAAAAGAGGATCAATTACCTTGTTACTTTGACAAAGCATAAATTGAATGTTGCATGTACACTAACACATAAGTAAAGACCTATTATTTACCAACAATATGAAAGCTACATTGTGGTGCTCACCCTTAACATCTAACATTTTAAGAAACAAATGTGACCATAAATGTTTTTTTGGCTTTGTTTTCTACAGATTACATACTCTAAATTTCAGCCAATAAAATGTTATTTTGGGTTACCTTGGTCCTGTACTGTGAAGTCAGTGGTGACCAGAGGGGGAACCTGTCCTCTGATGTTTGTGCTGTAGACCTGTCCTCCACGAGTAGCTTTGTCTTCCTCAATGATTTGGGTCTAAAACAGACAACTTATGCATAACACTCCAGTCTGACAATACAACTGAACAAATAAATATGCAATGGCGTTTGCGTTTATGCTTTTTTTTGTTTTTGGCATGACCTTTTGCCCAGCTTTAAACACACCATAATATCACCAATCATTTCATTTATTTTTTTTTTCATTTCCATAAATATAGCTAGTAAAAAATATAAAAGAAATAGCCAGTAATGTTAAGAGGGCATGTAAAAAAAACATGCCTCTTCACCTTTTGATGAAGTAATAAGCTGCCGGTTCAGGACAGAAAGTGTGGTATGTTGGTATGTGAAAGAAGTCCCAGGAGGATTAGTTGTCAGTTGTCAACTCACTATGCTAGGGATTGACTCGGGGTCCAATTTCTTCTGTGGTGGGCCAGCCAGTGCAGCTTGTGGTCCGGAGAGGGCCCCTGGCATACCAGGCTGGGGCCCAGCCATGTGTCCCCCAAAGTGACCTGTACATTGGAACAGAACACGTTATGTTTTTTGTAAGCTACAGAGCAAAGCTTTGTTTTGATGACTGGTTAAATATAAGCTGCAAAAATAAGTCCCTGATCTGGCTTCTCCAATACAACTAATGAGATGGTTATTTCCATGACGGATATTATTTTCTATACCATATACCAACTATAACTCTACAAAACAAATCAGTTTTGTGTAACAATGACAGCCTTTTAACAATATTTATTTGGTATGAGCTCAGTGGGTTTTTGGTTTTTGTTTACAGAGTCAGACCTACCAGCTTGCTGTGGGTATCCAGGTGGACCAGCAATGCCAGGACCAGGTTGCTGGAAACCTGGACCAGCAGCTCCAATACTGGACTGCTGGAAACCTGGACTAACAACTCCAGGACCAGGCTGGGGGAAACCTCCAGGGCCTGGAGGAGGAGGCCCAGGGAAGGGTCTAACCATTCCTCCCATATTTGCTGGGGGTGACTGAGGTGGAGATATCTGAGGAGAAGTTTGTTGGTGGAGTGGCTGTGGGCCTGGAGGCATTCGTGGCTGGCCCATTGCTGGTGGAGGTGTCAGGAAGGGCTGCTGAGCTCCAGAGCTGGTTGGTGGAGGACAGCTCTGCATGGGTCCTGGGGCTAAACAAATTAAAAGTAGCCATTACAAATTTAAGATAGAACTGCTTCTTCTAAATCTGTGTTTTTAATCCAATCATAGGACAGACCTTAAATCACAATTTCAGACATCAAGGAAACTGTTATATGGCCACTGACAACATAGAAAGCCAGAAATACTTCACCTGACTGTGCATGTACTGTATTTAGGATGAATGTACCTCATGTAGGATCAGCAGCACTATAAATGTGTAAAAAGCAAACTAACCATAGCTGCCCAAGTTCATAGCATTCATCTGACTGGTGAGCTGCTGTGCTGCAGGTGAGCCAGATGAGGCCATGCTGTTGTATGAGGACTGTGGAGGTTGTCCGTAAGCAGCAGATACAGCTGGGGGGGCAGGGTACCTGGGAGGAGTATAAGAAAGTTATAAGTTAGTTATATGCAACAGGTGTTTTGTAATATCATGTGGCTTAAGCGCTTCATATTTAAAGCTGCTTATATAATTTTACAAATATTGCATGCTGTTTGTAAAATGGGCAGCAATGCTGTTTGTAATCCTTGCTGTTTCAAAATGACCTGTAAAGACCATTTTAGAAGTGAAGAGATGGAAATGATTTAAAACAGTGCCAGTTTTGCTTGTACTGGATGGAGGAGCAGACTCTATCTGTAATGGTTTCTTCACATTTAATTAACCTATTCTTAATTGATTTCAGACAGGATAAACTGTACCAAGCAGTCACTTTTCTGTCACAATTATTACCTTTGTGGATAAGCGCCATTCTGCTGGACATTTGGATTGTACTGACTGGACCCTGGAAGTGGAGGCATACCAGCAGCAGAAGAAACTGGCAATTTCATCATACCTGCAGTGAGTAAATGATACCATAGATTAATTACTGTCCTGAGAAATGTTTGTACTTCATTAAGACCTTGTTCTCACTTGCAGTGACATGCAACAATCCAATAAGTCTTTGCTTGTGCCATTGATAAGAATTATGCTTGCAATTACACTAGTACAACAAATAAATTATTCAAAGCCAAATACACAAATGAATTAAATTACACATAAAAGACTACAAGCAATATAACAGAAACTACCTCAAGCTGAAAAATAAGACAAATTAGTAACCATTGTTCATTTTATGATTCATGAATTTCAAACCTGTAAGTGGGAAACAATAATGACCTACCAAAACATCCAAGTTAATCTTAGAAAGCAATGTTTATGTGCTATAGATCACATGTGGAAATATCATCTTCAATACAGTTGATGTCATTGAAGAATGGGCTCAAACACACACCTCCCAGGGGCATGTTAAGACCTGTTCAATGAAGGCCTATACAGCAGCCTTGTCATTTCATTAACAATCCAAATACATAGACAAAAGTAATTTACCTGCTGGTTGAGTGGTAAATAACTGAGGTGGTCCTCCATAATGTCCATAGACAGGCTGTGCAGGACCACCACCATATCCACCTTGATAGCCCCCCATCCCTGGCTGGGCCTGGGAGAATGGGGGTGCAGCAACATAACCTTGTTGACTCATTTTGCTGAAATGGCTGTTACTTTATCCTCATTCCAAGATGAAGCTGTGATAACCTGTGACATTAAAGAATAAATGTTAAAAATTGTTAAAAAAAAAAAAAAAGTGTTCAAGTGACTTGGTAGACATGTTTTGCTGCAAACACTGATCATACATTGACAGACAGAAGATAGACAGGTAAGACATAACAGGTAATAACCAAAAGGTAACAGGTCAGAACTTCAGCAGGAAAAGAATTTAAAAAAGGACAATATCCACTCAAGCATCAGCATAAAAATCACAGTAAAAACAAATAAAATATTACTTAGAGTAAGTGAGACAAAAGTTATTTAAACTATTTTGCTGTCAGAAATGCAGAACCATGTTAGAAAAAAATGTGTTCAGCCTGAATGATTGTTTACAACTCAGCTGAAAACATCTGATTACAAGTGTGATTTGTTTTGTGATCATTTAAGTCAAGCTATGTTGAATATTCGTTATGCCTAAAATGTGATAAAAGTTTATCTCATGAGATACCGTCAAAACATTAATCCCTTTATAATGCAAGGTTTAAAACTGGAAAATATGAAGTACCATTATTGAAAGCATTAACATTTAAGTCTAAACCCTGGTTCAAATATGCTGCAGAACACCAATCCTAAATTGCAGCCTTTGCTTTAAGCAAACTGTACTGAATAAAACTGCAATTTGCCCTATTTATTACACATATAGGGTCATTTGCATCAGGCTTTTATATTACTCATATCTTTATTATATATTGTATGTTTACAGAACTCACTACCGGCAATTGATATTTGACCTCATGCAATCATCAGTACTAACGTGGACCTTTGGTGTTTCTTATTGCGAGATAAGCAAGTCTGTCCCTGCTATTATCTACATCATACGTTTCCTTTTCTGTTTTGCTGTCCGCCATTAATATCCAAATGTAGTCTTCCCATTAAGACTTTCAGCTGATTATAGGTTTTGCTTGTACATCATGACTTTCACTTTGTTTTGAATATGTCAGCTCTCTTCTTTTACAAGTTGAAGTTGCACAGCTGGGTCAACAAAAACAACACCTGCGCAAAAGCATAAACATTGGAACCCTTTATTACTACATAATACCACAGCTGAACATACAAAAGGCCACAAATAATGACAAAAAAATACCATTATTTCACTGATTAATTCAGCAGTTTAAGTGGGTCTGCCACTTCCGAGAATTGCCACGTCAAAGACCGTTATGAAGACGATAGGTCTGAGCATCCCCACCTATGATTAAAATCACATGCTGCTGAAAGAATACACATTCGTGTTTATTGTGGTAAATGTTTTGCCTCTTACATGAAGCTTCATAGTAACATGACAGCTCAGGGTTCAGTAGTGATTAGCTCACATTTTGATAGAAACATCTTGCTAGCTACGCGGACATAACCACAAACTTTTTTCCCCCCTTCATTTTGCGACACGTGTAATACTTTTGTAAATGAACGAGAATTATCAGGTATACAGTTAGACGTTTGTGCTGGCTGCGTGTGCAAAAGATGTAATAATATTTTACCTGAATATCGGTAGTCCTGTCCTCTCCCGTCTTCTATCTATTGCCTTGAGTGGACGCGAGAGTGCCACGTCAAACTCCGCCGGTCGCTATGTTTCGATACGAGACGAACGTTTCCGAGTCGAGACGAAAAGAAATACACGGTGTTTCCGGATTAACATTTCAAAATAAATGTCTTAATGTCGAATTACCCTTTGCAGGCGAAATTTAACGAGGGAATATTACAACCGTTTCTAAACTTTTAGTTTGTAACAAAGCTTTAAACGTCATGTCGGCGTTCATGTCATTGTCAATCTTGTTGAAAGCGATATATTGTGCTTATATTTTGAAGGACTAGATGTTTTCCTGGTTGTGGTCGAGGTAACGTTGTCGTGTCTGACGCTACACGCATGCGTGGAACAAAGGGTACCCAAACACGTCAGCACAGGGCATTTTATTATGGCCTTTAATCTCTGTCATCATTGTACACATCTAAGCATGGCTATATATTAACATATGGAGTGGAGTTTATGGATGACGATATCATAATGAAACATAATATTTCATTAAGTGGATTTATAATAAAGCAATGATTAGCAGGGCCTCAAAACTACTCAATACAGGCAGATATAATTTTGTATTTACATATAGATTGTTCCTTTACGAACTAGTGGTCTGACAAAAGCTCAGATGCTATTTGCATATCCATAAACTCAATATCTTAAAATATTTTTAAAGAAATCAATTCATTTAAGATTCATTTAAATGATTTGGTAAAAATACATCCAAAGTGTCTTGGGATGGTAATTAATTGTACACCTTTTCTTATTTACTGGCTTTGGCTAATTATGATTTAATTAATAGCCTGGTGATTATTTATTTGTACAAGTTTACACTTTTTGTTTTAGAAATGTAAGCGCACCAAGACTCTCCAAAAATGTCTTCACATTGTTTAGTTGTTGTATTTCCTATTCCATCTATTTGATATATAGTATATGCATTATTTTTATTTGAAATTATTCATGGAGTATGGAGGACAAAATAAATAATAAATAATAAATTACATTAATAACTATACAGTAATAATTACATAAAGGACTAAAAGTGACTTCATTAATGTTTCTGAATATTCTTTGGAGAAACTGCCAATAGATTTAAGATCATAGTCATTAAGAAAAACATTGGTGATTTATATATGTACATACATAGTAAATTACTGTACATACAGTTAAGGACAAAAAAAAAAATGAACACAGCTTTTTCAAACATCCTAGTTTTATTTTTGACGCTTCCTTTATTTATCTTTGCAAACAGAAATGAAATTATTCCACAAAATCCAAAAACTTCCAGGGTCAAATTTATTAGCCTCCTTAAGAATTGACCTTTTTATTGAGCCATAAACCACAAACCACTGTTGTGCAATGATGTGCTTAACTGTGTAATGCTCAAAACTTTAAAAATCAAGTTAAAACTGAGGATTATCTGAATTTACACACAGTATAAAAACTTCAGTAAGGGTTTGAGCTGTCACTTGAGAAAGCATCATACCAAAAACATATGAAATCAGTTTAGACTTGAGGTAAATGATTGTTGAAGCTCACAAAGCAGGAGAAGGGTTTACAAAGTTATCACAGCATTTCCAAGTGTCAAGAACTGGAGTGAGAAGCATCATCAAGAAATTCAAAGAGAGCCACACAATACAGAACATGCCTGGCAGAGGTAGGAAGAGGAAGATTTCAAAGACTAAGATGTGTCTAAAGACCCCAGAACTACTGCCAAGACACTAGTCAGGAATTGTCGTCTCAAAGAAGACAATTACTAGAGCTCTGCAAAGAAATGGACTGTGGGGTTGAAGACCAAGAAGAACTCCACTTCTGTAGAAGAGACATCTTCAAGCCAGACTGAAGTCTGTTAAGGACAACCTGGACAAAGAATTTGCATACTGGAAGCAGGTCCTTTGGTCAGATGAGACCAAACTAGAGCTCTTTTTCTGTAGAGACATCGTTTATGTTTGGAGAAAGAAGGGAGAGGCGTATAACCTAAAGAGCACCGTCCCCACAGTGAAACACTGTGGTGTGAGTATTATGGCTGTGGGGATGCTTCAGTCATCTTATCAAGGTGGAAGGAAACATGAAGAAAGAAGGATATGTGAAGATTTTGAAAGAAAACCTGAAGCAGTCAGCAGCAAAACTGGGTCAAAACATACGTCGCTCCTGGTGAAGAACTACCTCCAGAAGACCAAAGTGAACGTTATTGACTGGCCTGCACAAAGTCCTGACCTAAACCTTTGAACTCAGGTGAACTCAGGACAAAGGTCCATGCCAGAAGGCCATCAAATCTGGAGGAGCTTTAAAACAATGACATTTTCATGGATATTCTTTGCCAAGGTTTTCTACCTTCACTTTCGTCTTCAGTAACTGAAAAGCATGAGATCAGGTGACTGATTACCTTCCTTCTACCTTCAAAGGTTCTGGTGTTGCTTTTGCAGTATGTTTTGGATCATTATCACTCTTGCCTTTGCAGTAAGAAGACCTAGGTTCGTGACGAGGTCGGAACAACGGCTCAAGGTTTGACAACGCTACAATACAGATGGATAAAGCGATTATTTAGATGTTATTTCACAAAACATCGGTAGTACGAAAACAATGAATTAAACCATCCCATAGCTATGGTTCTCAAACTGTTGTACGTGTACCACCATTGGTACGTAAGCTTCTTCTGATGATACTTGGAGAAAAATCAGAAATACCGTTCTACTGTATATACCAGAGTATGTGATCGGAGCGGAGCTGAGGAATTTTGACCAGAGTGAGTAGACAATGAAACAAATCAAAGAAACATCCATAAATAATCACCGTAATCATTAAAATCACCTCATCTCTCGCTCCACCTTTATCTTATTTCTCTATACCAGTGTCTGAAGTACAGTATATGTAAGGAAGAGGAGGATGATGAGAGACCAAATGATCTAATTGAGAATAAATCTGTCTCCTGTGAAAAGTCTCTAGCTGACTTTGCTTGGCCTATTTACACCACAGTATTTCAATGTTGGCGATGATGCTCAATACTTTCTCAGGTGTTACTTGGTATAAAAAGTTGGAGAACCACTGGTCTACTGTATATGATAGCATTTTTAATTGAGTTTGCCAAAATCCAACCTTACTGACACTGCTTCACCTTCCACCTTTAGCCCCAGCTAGTAACAGATTTCCTCATTTTCTGACATTTAGCAGCCTGAAATTTCACAATGTGAATGTACTGAGGAGAATGATATTGGAATTTTTTATTCAACTGTACAAACCCAGATCTGCAGTCATCTCAAACAGGTGATGTGAACAGAACACTGTGCCTTTCTGCTGAAAAACCCAGTAACTAAAACGATACATTCAGGCATAATAACATCCCCACGTTTTTGTTTATTGGTCAGGTTCACAGGAGGATGCTGTGGTGAGGTCTTGTCTTGTCTGAATTCTCTCCAGGACAAAAGCACCAGTTGCATGCCCGGTTGCCCACGCCTGCAGGCGGGTCTGTGCGCCGTGACGTTTCTGAAGCGGGCTGGACTCGTGGAGAATCTCACATAATGGGGATTATCCAGCGCTCTGGTGGAGGTGGTTTCTTTAAAGTGCGGCCGCTCTGGCTGTCAGCTCCGTGTCCTGTCTGTCTGTGCGGAGGTTTGGCTGAAGAAGAAGAAGAAGAAGAAGAAGAAGAAGAGCATGGGCACGGGGGATTACATCTGCGTGACGCTGCGTGGTGGTGCACCTTGGGGATTCACCCTGCGAGAGGGAGAGGGTGACACCTACAGACCTTTCCTAATCTCCCAGGTATGTACTGTATGTCTTAATCAATGTCTGTCTAAAATTCATTTTTCATGAAGCAAAAGTGACTGATGATCAAAGTTTTACCAATGTCACTGTAAATGCCATATATGTACATGCTTTCAGTTTTTAGTTCTATTGAGTCATTTACTGGGAGGGGAAAAAAGAGATAATCCTAAATTGAAGAGTTCCCACTGGGAGGATATTTATTTGGAGCATGCAGTGCGTGTCTCTCTGCATTTTTGTGTGTGTTGGCTGTGTTTTGGTGCGAGATTCCTCGGGACCCTTATATGGTCAAGGCCAAGGGAGAGAAAGAGTGTGAAGCTGAGGCCACTGTGATCTGTTATCACTCACAAAGATTACAGCAAGGAGGCTTGTTTTCGGTCAAGTAAACAGACCGAGGAGTGAAATGTGGATGTGTGTTTTATGTAGGAATACCCAAACTTTAATGAAAAAACTATATGCCTCAAGATCACATTTGCAAATGTAGGCTCTGCTGTAATGACGCTTGACTTTCACTGCATTTGTTTGAATAGATAGTGCAGCAATAAAAAGCCAGAGCTCATCTGCACTCTGGGGTTCAGGCTGCTTTTCTCCAGGTATATTTACATACAGTACATGGTATAAGAGGACATTGAGTTTTGGTTAATAATATAGTTCATGGTATTAGTACATAGTTTCCTTGTGAACTCATCACTTTTGCCCATCTTGTTTTACCACATGCAATAACATGATCACAACTATAAGTCTGTTTTGACATTTAAAAATATCGCCCTTCAGACAACGAGCATTACATTTTGCATATTGCTTGCTGTCCACCGTTTAATGATCTACTATTACAGTGAATGAGCTTTTGTATAAACCTCAAAAAAAAAAAAAAAAAAAAGGTTTTTCATGACACCAAAGTGGTACAGATGTGTAAAAGACTAAAATAAAAGGATCCTTCTTTTACCTTTCTCACAGTGTGACGCACATCCAACGTTTTTTTGTGGTGACGCACTGCATGTGTGCACTGAGAAAGGTAAAGCCAGGTGTCTTTTATTTTGGAGAGCAGCGGAGACTCTATATATGGAATAGTTGAGCTTGTTTGCAAGCACTCAGTCTGCCCCATCGCTCATCTGTTTGTCCTCCTTGTAGTAAGGATGTAAATGTCTTCATTCCTGTGACATCAAAGCCCCAGCTGAAAGCATCAATAGATCATTTTATCACGTTTTTCAAACAACTGAAACTGCAATTCTGGCATACACTTGTGTATCTGTTTAAAAGCTAATAAAAATCAGGCTGAAATTCAGTTATCATCGAGCTGTGGCATTAGGTCAGTTGTTTATTTTACAACATGTGCACAGACATCTTCTCTGTATATAATATACACATTTACATGTTTTCCATACGATTTTAAAATCTACAACAATTCAGATATTAACAGACAAATAACAGCATTGCCTGTTAATTTTAATGTAAACAATCATCTTTACTAAATGCTTTGCCAAAAAAGTAGCTGCATCAGTGAGGTTTAGTGAGCAGCACAACTGTCATTTAGCCCATACGGTACAAAATGCCTGCCCACATTTACATCCAATGTATGTTTAAACTTTAACTTTCTCTTGAGACTTTATTGTCTCACTTTAGATATTGAAAAAGTGGCGTTTAAAGTGGTCTAGCCTCAGATGTGTGTTTCATCAGAAACATCCTGTAAACACACAGGATTTAAGTGTTTTGCCCGTTAAATGAAGTACCTACATATGAAGTGTGTGTGCCTCAGTCTAGGCCATCTGACAGTTGTAGTCCACCTCATCTGGAAGGCATAACTCTAAATATACCTCCAAACTCTTCTTGAGGGAAAAACATAAAGTTAAAAAAGGCACTCTTAAGGTAGAGTTTGTCCTGTACCTGACAAGTGTTTGTTGAAAAGCTTCTGTTGAATCTACAGAAAATAAACAGTGAAAAAAGTGATTGTTGCGTTCACAGACAGGCAGTCCAGTGTACAGGCATGGGGTATCCACTCTTAAAAGGTTCTTTCCTTATAAGGGAAGCTGTATTTTTCTTCTTAGTTGGAGTCATGGCCTGAGTATAAAGTTGATGAGGTCACTTTATTTTTAAAGACACAGAAACAACATTTTACAAGACGGGGGCCCCACAAATACAGTACACCAATACACCTTTAAAAAGTTTTCACAACTGATCCATGCTAACAGTGTTACACACTCTTTGTATGACTCTGTAATGTAATTTGTATTAATCATAAACAGATGTTAGAAATAGAAATCATCCCGACCTGAACAGGAGACATTTTGGCCTCCTAATTACTAAAATATGTCATCTTGGTATGTGGAATGTCAACATGCATCAGATCAGTAATGGAAGACTGAATGGCAAAGTGTAATCATAATGCAAAGAAAGCCTATTAGGTTTCTAACTTTGGGGAGTAGCTGCTGCACAAGGAAATTAAATGAACTAATGCAATCATATTCCTTTTGGTGTCCATATTTACCTGGATTATTTAGCCTTTTGCAGAGTAAAAAAAAGGTTCATGTAGCTGTTGTTTCAGCACTAACAGTGCACCATAGGAACCCTATTAAACTGCCAAGCAATCAGCAAAATGCCATTGCCTCATTCATTCAGTGCAGTTCCCCTGGAGTAAACAAAGTGCTCCACAGTTCCTTCCATTACTGGAGTTTTGGCTTTGTCTTTTTCTGCAAAACAGCTCCATCCTGGTCCTGAGAGGGAGCAGATGATGACTGGGCTAGTTTTTCCCCCTCACGTCATCAAAGCAAATTAAGGCCAATTCACCAACAGCCTTATATTAGGATGATGTAGCGGGTAGTGGGCTGTAGTGTTTCCTGCTGTGAATGCTCCCATGCCATTGCAATGTAAGACCAAGTTGGTCTTTAAAGTGAGTAATGAGATTGTTAAAAAAAAAAAAGAATCATCCACAATTTTGATAATTGATTAATCGGTTTGAGTGTTTTTTTTTTTTTTTTTTTTAATAATTAAAACAAGCTTTCTGATTTTTCAGCTTCTTAAATGTGAATATTTTCTGGTTTCTTTGCTCCATATAAGAAAGAAATCATTAAAACTGAATCATTTTGGTTCGTGGACAAAACATTTGAAAACATTGTCATCTCTAGGTCTGACAAACACCAATTAAGATTTTTTTAACATTTCCTGACATTTTACAGATCATTTTAATGGAAAAAATAATCAAGATATGAATCGATTATGAAAAGAATCATTAGTTTCAGCCCTCAACACAATTATACTGTATGATATGTTTATGGATCCCTAGTATTCCATATATGATATATATGAGGTCACCTGTTCTGTGACCCAAATATCTTTTGTTGTTTTCTTTAAATAATAAGTTAAGCATAACTGTATTCAGGTTCATCATTTATTCTTATTAAAATAACATATTGACAGCATATTATTCGTGCAGGCCAAAATATGAAAAACCTTAAATTAAAGCAAAGGAAAAAGGGAACAGGAGGTTTTGAACAACCACACCTTTGGTAATTCTTTAAAAGCTCACATTAAATAGGTTTAATTTGTGGCCTTCCAATGGAAAATGTCCTGTTCTAAACAAAGAAAGACTAAAAGAGTAAAAACAAACAATGAATACAACAATCCTCCCCACGTGGTGTAAGTGTTACCTGTAAAGCAGCTGGAAAATATTACCCTCATATGTAAAAACATAATTACTTAAAGCTGTAAAGGCCAGGAACTGCCGGGAGCTACATGAACACATTATGCAGACCTGTATTTCCTGTGATTTTCCGTTGTGCCTAAGCCTATTAAACAGATCATTTGAAAATGAGGCGACCTGGGAGAACACAGGAATAAATGCTGCCTAATTGTGACCCCTCATAATGTAAATTAAGATCACCAGCACAGTGCTATTGTTGAGAAGCACTTTAAAAGTGAGAAAAACACTGCCTGTGCTCTCCTCTCATCAGACATACAGTAGCATTCATTTGTTTTTTCTTTCCTTCCCAATTACTTGAAACTGGGTTTCTCTTTACGAGCAGTTTAAGACCAGCAGGACTGACACACAAGGTGGTATTCATCTCCTTTGCATGTCTGTCTGTGGGCTTTTGTGTTGAGGTGAAACACAGCAACAAAATAATGTCTCTCCTCCTTTTTTGGAGCACGAGTGGTGGCTGTGGCATTCCGGACAAAGCGTTGTCTCTGTTGTGAGTCCCCATAGACACAGACAGGTTTGCCTTATAGGGCCTGTTTGCATACTCTGAACTCTTAAAACTCAGAGATGGACTCAAAGGAGGTCTTAACTAAAAGCTCAATAAAGTAAACTCATAAAATATGTTTGTGTATGCAGTCTCACTCTGACCTGGCAGTTGCTTAAAATAGGCTGGCTTTTTATGAGATTAATTTGTGTGATTAAATTTGCTGGATGCAAACAGGTGCACTAGCATTTTGCATTTAGAGCCAACAACCAAATCATCTTTGTATGTTTGGTTATTAACTGCAGTGTTTTCTGCAGTGTATCACACAGTGTCCATGCATGGATTCCCCTCTTTCCTTTTAGAAGTTGACAATACAGTGTGGGTGCATTGCCATCTACTGACAAGATCATTTCACTGCAAGTTGAATGCTCATCCTTTCTTATTGTCTATTACTCTTTTACTATAAAATGATTGCACTGAGTTGAAACAGTAACAACCTGGCTTTTTCATCTGTAAAAGCTATATTTTTATATATTTTTTTCCCTTCCCAAAAAAGTGCTTTGATTCACACTCTGTCTCATATTGGATTGGCATTTCTTATCATCTGTGTAGATTTACAGCCCATGTGGCTTCTTGCCTGTCATGAGGTCTTTCTGTGTAACATCAACACATGAAACCAAGGAGACTGTTTCGGTTTTGTGATGGTGTGATTCAAACAGAAGAGAGTAGCAACAGCACATTCACATGACGGATGGCAGAGCAGCTTTCCTCGGTGACATCCCAGGCTCAACTGTCTCTCATCTATCATAAACACTACTGTGTACATCAGTCACTTTCTTAACATGAATGAGTGGAGTCGTGTAGTTGTTGATTTTCTCACCCAATTTTATCTTCATCATAATAAGAAAAAGCAAACATACAGAGAGCTGTTCCTTTATTGCCTTGCCTGTAGGAGTGGCCTTTTTGTTGCAAAGTTTATGGGGTGTTTCTCCTTATTTAATCCCTTTATTAATAAACCAATTTATATAGAACTCAGGAACCAATTACAAGAGAACACAACCATCAGTCATTAGCTTAATTGTGCAAAGATGTGCCCTTTAAATGGATCTGAACAGAGCTGGCCTACAGCTATAATAGTGTTAAAATACAATCTGCACATTTATCAGTGTCCGTCCAGCTTGTGTCTGTCATTTCATTAACCAAGTAGTGTTAACATTCATGTGTCTATTTGTGTTGAAATCTTTGCTTGATTCTACAAATTTTTCAATATACGTTGACGTTCCCACATTTTCCAGAAATATTTTTAAAATAGTCCAGTCAAAAATCTTTTAAAATACAGTATTTCACTTCCAGTTGCCAATGTTGCATAGAAAGCAGCATCTTGCTTAAATACATTTACCTTGCTTTGAATGGATTTATGCTGTCGACCTTTAGAGACATTTCTATATTATGACTTCAGACTTCAGCAAATGACATTTAAAAGATGATGTAGATTGACTTCCTGTGAATAGCAATACTGTTGTTGCTGCTCTGCAAAGCAGTTAAAGGAATAGTTTCACATGGTCTGCCAGTTCAAGCTCATTGTCTGAGAGAGATGTGCATTTTAAGGTCACTTGGTACTGAGGAGACCATTAACTGATGCTTCACTGATGCTGTTTGTGAAGAATGAATGTGTAGTGGTCATGCACACTCTTATAATCACAATGCTATCTACAGGTAGAGGAAGGTGGCCGCGCATTCTTGGCTGGAGTGCAGGAAGGTGATGAGGTGGTGTCACTCAATGGAGAGCCATGCGCTGATCTCTCCCTTTTACGTGCCGTTGCCCTCATTGACACGTCAATTGACTGCCTGCAGCTTCTTCTCAAAAGGTACGTCCACACGCCAACAACCACAGTAACAGACAGTAACAATAGGAATTTGATGCCAAAAGAAAATGTATGAAGCGCAGAAATGTTCTTATGTTCTTTAACAGTAGATCTGTGATTCATGACAAATGGTCCATGCAATAGTAGAAGTCATTACCGCACCACTCTATTAGCATTTAGATAGCATGTTGTTGTGGTTTTTTTTATGACTTGTGCCATATATTGCATAGTCCAGTGATCCACTGACAGTCTGTGCACATACTCTTGGTGACTATATGTTTGCATGTATGACTTAATGTGTGTGCCAGTCATGCTGACCTTCCATCTGGCTTGGCCAAGGTGTCACAAGTGTCTGATTGACATGCAGCTGCTCAGTTATTACTCTGTGGGCACTACTGGTGTGTTTGACAGGGTGACATCTCCTCAAGTATTGCTGCATGTCCCTTAATGTGCCCATGTTTAAACTGCAGTGGGGAGCATTTATAGCTATAACTAGCTTATGGACACAGTATGTGGTGTATATTCAGATTGCTTCAGTGATTGCATTGATTTGACTCTTTTACAGTTTCACAAAAGAATTAGTCACAGATCATTAATTGAACTAACTTCAGTAATAGCATTCACAAATTATAGCTGGCATATTTACTGTACTGACCTTGAAAGTAAATATTATTGCGACAACTTCAGCAGTGGCTTTTTTTAATTGGATTGTTTTAATAAAAACAAATATTTTGCACACCACTAGTTAAATTCAAAGTAGTGTGTTTTAATGATGTAAAATCTATGGTTTTAAAAATACAGATCGTTGTTAAAGCATGATTTCATTACCTTTTATACATTTTTAATCATCATCATTTTTGAATTAAGATTTACATTTGCTTCAATCACTCACTGTTCTTCTCGCCACCATTCTCTGACAGATACTGCTCCATCCCTACAAGAGACTATGAATCAGAGGAGACCTGCTGCAGTGAGAGAGAGTCTTTGGGCGATGCTTTAGCGAGCACCACCCTCCACATTTTATCCCCTAAGCACAGGTCCCAAAGCCCAACAGAACTCTACATAGCTGAGTCGCAGGATGAAGCCTACTATGGGGAGATGGACAGCGTTACATCATTCCCAAAGGGACCCCATCGGCTTTGTACCCAGCTACCTGCTCCCTTGAATGACCAGAGAGGTCCAGAATCAGATTTGAAGGAAAATGAAGAACAGAGGTGCTTCTCCCCTGGACACATGGTCGAACTCCAGGTGTCCCTGTCTGAGCAAAGATTGGATGACATGAACTGCACCTCTCTCGGGAGTGCTCATGGGATTGAGGGGGAATTCTCAAACAGAGCGGCTGTTGAGACTTACCGCTCCTCTGCACCATGCCCTGTCAGAGAGCCGCTTGGCCAGCATGGGGTGGTGC
The DNA here is from genome assembly GCA_016785285.1 of Brachirus orientalis. Lineage (NCBI taxonomy): Eukaryota > Metazoa > Chordata > Actinopteri > Pleuronectiformes > Soleidae > Brachirus > Brachirus orientalis. The sequence continues at coordinate 1,267,907 of JAFBJR010000104.1, read as the reverse complement.
TCAGCCACCCTTCGATGCCAGGGCAGGTGGAGGTCATTTTGCAGCAGCCATCAGCATCAGGAGCAGGGAGGGGCATCCTTAGTGTGGCTGGCCCCAGGGTCAGTGGAAGTGTTGGATCCCAAAGTGAAGGAGAAGAAGGAGGAGGGCACAGTGAGGGAGTTCCTGGGTCTTTTACGGTCTCATTTGGAATTTCCACAGGAGAGGCAACACAAACAGCAGAGGAGCACTCTGACTCTGAAGGGGAAGACAAACCCAACAAGCATCGGGCAAGACACGCGAGTAAGTTCCCATGGACCATTTAATTTGTGTCATATAGAACATCTAGGTGTGCATTCTTCTCGGTGTAAAGATCTATTATTTGGGGGATAGTCTGCATATTAGTAGGTCAATGAGTGTGCACCCCTCAAAATAGGATGTCTGTCACTGCAGTTGGAGGAGGGTATTTATTACTTTGAATGGAAGAATATACATCTGAATTAAAAACCCAGTCAAAGTGGTGGTGGGGTGTAGCGGGCAAATAGGACTGTGCCTGACAACGCTGGCTTAATTTAGTATTAAGGGCAAGAAATAAAAGGAAGTTGAATTTATTTTCTTTGAGATAAACATCTTAAACAATTCATTCGAGGAGGCTTGATGATGACTGTGGATACTGAGGCATTCCTCTGAGCTGTGTAGAAGACATAAATATAACACCAGCACGCTGATGATGCCTGCAGAAGTGGCCCTTTGACAGACACTAGCATATGCTCCCCTCTCCTGTTACCTGATCCTTTCAAACTGAGTGCTTTAACTGAGCTAAAAAAGTGAGTCCATTGCTCACTCCTGCTGTCTCCTCCGCCTTCAGGTTAGTCTTGCAGCAATATAGAACAGTAAAACTGCTTGTTATTTTATTACAATGCTCCGTTGCTCGATTATTTTAGAGACTGTTTATTGTGTGTTGTTTTTCACTGAAATGGTCGAAGGGTCAGTGTTTAAAGAAGCTTTAAGTACACAGTTGATCCTGGTCAATTTATGTCATAGAGGTTGTCTTTAATGTTTCTCTCTGTTCCTGACTGCTTTATAAAGATTTGAATGGATATAATGCACTGCATTTTCTGTGGACAAATGAGGATATTATACATGGATCAGCAAACTTTATAAGTGTTTTATGAACTGGTTGATTTATGCTCAGCTAAATTTGATTTTTTTGTAATTAAGGGGAGGGCGGGGGGAGGGGGAACATGGCTTTGGGTGGATATAATTTGCGTGGACAAAGAATATCAGATGTATAATTTTCATGAAAAGGAATCATTTAATTGCTTATACATTTTTATGGGTTTTATTAGTTCATTAATGTGGCTAGATCTGTTCAACCAATGAAAAAAAGGGCATTAATGATTTAGCCTACTGCTCATTTCTGTCCCTGATTGGATGGTGTTTATACAGGCCTGTCCACTCCACAGATGACTGATGCCTTATGTAATTTCTGTGACTATGCATTAATTGGTTACGATCGGGACATGAAAAGAATTTTAAGCAGTACAGTAAAAAATGTTCCAGAAAATAATCTCCCACCCCACCTTTAACTTCTAAAGAAATCCTATCAAACTAAAGCGATTGACCCTTGTTTCTAAACCCTGAATTATCTCTTCATTCTCTGTGCAGGGCTCAGGCGTAGCGAGAGTCTGTCTGAGAAGCAGGTGAAGGAGGCCAAGTCCAAATGTAAACGTATTGCTCTCCTACTGACGGCTGCTCCACCCAACCCCAACAACAAGGGGGTGTTGATGTTCAAGAAACATCGGCAGAGAGCCAAAAAATACACACTTGTGAGCTACGGCACAGGAGAGGACGAACCAGAGGACAGTGACGAAGAGGACGAGGAAAACCACGACAACAAACAAGAAACACATACTGTTGAATTTACCCTTGTGGCTCCTAAAGGTACTGATATAGATAAGCATTTCCTCACTAATGCCCATAGTAGAGAAGGTGTGCTGACTATCAACTGGGACAAGGGTCTTCTTGAGATTGAAAGGAACCTAAATAACCAATCAGAGATGGAGTGTTTGCCTGACACCAAGGGTAAGGGTGCCCTCATGTTTGCCCAACGGCGTCAGAGGATGGATGAGATTGCTGCTGAACACGAGGAGCTTAGGCGGCATGGGATTCCCGTGGAAGGAGTGCAGGAGACTCAGAAAAAGATGGTGGAGGAATCCTACATGCAGTCAGCAACAGAGGGTCATGCATACATGGATGTAAATACACACCAGCAAAGCCAACAACAGTACCAGCAGTACCAAGAACAACAGTACTATGAGCAACAACCTCAACAGAGCTACCAGCAGCAACAACAGACCTATCAACAGCAGCAACAACAATATGAACAACAGTATCAGCAACAGCAGTATGAACAACAGCAGTATGAACAGCAGCATTATCCACAGCAAATTTATCAGCAGCAACAAGAATATCATCAAGAGCAACAGCACATGCAGCAATATTCTGCAAACATTAATGGCACAGTCCAACATCAGTCAAGTGAAATACAGAGTTCTTTCACCAATCGCACTGCAAAGCCTTTCTCAGTTGAAAACATGATGGCTTCCCCTTATTCTACTGCAATGAGTGGGACCAATCAAGATTCTGTGGGCCAAGAGCAAATAGCGTCACGTGATGAGCGCATTTCTACCCCTGCAATTCGGACTGGCCTTCTCCAGGATGCAAGGAGAAGAAACACTGGCAAGCCAATGTTCACATTTAAGGAAGCTCCAAAAGTATCACCTAACCCAGCATTACTGAACCTCCTCAACAGGCCTGGTAAGAAGCTGGGTTTTGAGTCAGGACCTGAGGAAGACTATCTTAGCCTTGGGGCTGAGGCTTGTAATTTCCTCCAGTCTGCATTTGTTAAACATAAAACTCCACCACCAGTGGCTCCAAAGCCTGTGATAAACCCCAATTCTCCTCCTTGGTCCTTGCAGATGGAAATGAACAACCAGGACACAGCTCAGCTTGCTGAAAATAGTGTAACCACACCTGCTGTAGCCCCCACCACAGACGCTACCCCTGCACTAGTGCTGGAGCCAACCCCTGCACCTGCTCCTAAGCCCTCACCCCCCCTCGCCCCCCAAGAGGCTCCTGCCAGCATTACCACAGAGAAGCAACACACATGGACACTCCCAGAGGCTCAGTCTCAAGAACAGTCCATGCAAGTCACAGCCCAGGAGGAAAATAGTCTTATAAATTCTACTCTACAGTCAGAGAAAGCTGCTGTGACTACCTGGGTTGTAACCGAATCCAAGCCTCAACAAAGATCTACTAAAATGCAACCCCAGGAACCACCTCCAAATCAGACCCCACCACAGGAACATTGGATAACACAACAGACTACTCAGACTCAAGCACAGCCTCATACCCCTACAGCCACTTGGACTCCTGCAAGTCAGCCGTCCTGGAGTCAGCCTCAAGAGCAAGCACAAATCTATACACATGGTCAGCCACACTGGACCCAGCCTGAAGAGCAACCACAGCCTGAACCTCAGGTTCAGCTACACCAAGCCCAGCCACTAGAACAACCACAGACTCAGCCACAGGTTCAGCCAACCTGGACACATTCTCATGAGCGGCCACATGTGCAGCAAATGCAACCAGCTTGGGGTCAGCCTCAAGAACCAGTGCAACAGCAAGCCCCATGGGCACAGCCATTAGAAAAACAATCTCCGCACCAACCATCATGGGAGCAGCCACCCCAGCAACATACCCAGGTACAACCTTCATGGGTTCGACAGGTTGGGCCTGAATCCCAACCACAGCCACCATGGGCTCAGCAACCACAGCAACAGGTTCCACAACAAGCATGGCCACAGGCACAAGGACAACCTCAACCACCTTGGGTCTCAGCTCAGCCTCAACATTCACAGCAACTTAATGTATGGCCCCCATCACATGCTCAACCTGAAGCTCAGCCATCTTGGATGCAAGCAGCCCAAGCACAACCTCAAGTGCAAACTCAGGCCAATTTGAATCCATGGGCACCAGTAACTGCCCAGCCTCAGTCCCAACCATCATGGACCCGGCACCCTTCAGAACATAGTCAGCACACCATGCAGTCTTGGGCCCACGATCAAAATAGGGCCCAAAATCAACCACCTTGGGCTCAACCACTTCCACCACAGTCTTCTCCACAGCCAAACTGGCAAACATCAACCTCAAAGACATCACCACAGCCATCAATCAATACAATCTGGCCTCCAGCTCAGCCACAGTCTCAGACACTTGTGAATGCTTGGGCACCAGAGTCAAAGCAAACACCCACGCATGTTTCCGCATCAATGGTTAATGATCGCCCTTCTCCAAAACCTTGGCATCCACCACAAAATCCCACACAAAACCGTACCCCACCACCTCCACCACAGCGAATGCACTCTTTTACCACTGGTCAAAGAGCTTCATCACTGATCAACCCAATGGCCACCACCCTAAACCCATCATCTGCAGGTCCAGCTTATGAGATGCCAGTTGTTAGAGGGAAAGGAGCGGAAATGTTTGCCAAGAGGCAGTCTCGTATGGAAAAATTTGTTGTGGACTCTGAGACTGTGCAAGCAAACAAGGCAAGCCGGTCGACATCACCAGCTGCTTCATTACCAAACGAGTGGAAGTATACCCCAAACGTACGTGCTCCACCTTCACGGGCATATAATCCTATTCAATCCCCTTTTTATCCCCCAGCAGCAACAAAGCAGCCCCTACTAGGTACACCTGCAACCAAAGAGAAGAAAAAAGGCAAAGACAAGCAAATGCCTGCCCCTAAACCCCTCAGTGTGGTAGACGTGATGAAACATCAACCATATCAACTCAATTCCTCACTCTTTACATTTGGCCCAGCAGAGGAGGCTCCAAAGCCCCCTGCCCCTAAGCCCGACTGTTTGCCCTCTAACCCCCCCACTGAAAACCAACCAGCTAGTTATGAGCAAATGGCTCCTATCCAGCCATCTGGACAATTTAATGCTCCTTATCCCCAGCAGGCCTATGGGATGCCCATGCAAGTGATGATGCATGATGGCCAATACCAGCAAAACCCAGCTAATGTTTATGCCCCCCCTAATACTTTTCAACAACATCCTGACAGTTTTTACCAGCAAGCATATAACCAACAATATCAACATGCTGCCCCTCCTACTTATCATCCCCAGTCTCCTCAGTCTTCAGGCCCAGCCTACCAACAAGCAGCACAGGTTCCTTACCAACCAGCTAGCAGCCCTCCTTACCTTGCATCTCCCTCAGTAACTTACCAGCAGCAGCCTCCCAGTAGCTATGTTGCTTCTAGTTTTCCGGTGGCGGCTAGGCCTGAATCTACATCGGGTGGCAACACTGTCAATGCACCTAAGCCTAAGTTTACAGCTAAAAAGAGTTCAGCTCAGGTGTGGAAGCCTACAGCAGTTGATAAAGAATGAATGCTTGATTTTGGCTTACATCACAGGGCAGTGCTGTTGCAATCCACCAAGTGGTTGTGCCAAGTGGAACATTCTAAGCTCATGAAATAGGTTTTGCAGTGACTTCAACAATATAACAATGTTTTTAGAGCTAATGCAAACATCACAAAAAAGACCATTAACTGGAACAGTTTGGAAGTACATATATATCTGATTAGACACAAAGAAATCAAAATTAACTTTTTTGAGTTACACACGTAGATATTTCACTATAAATGTATATACATATAAAGTAAACAACTGTCATGGAAAGTTACTATAATTAAGTTAATGTGACAGAATTTAAAGTGATGGCAATATAAGAATGTAGGGGAGTGTGGTATTCACTAAGTTGAAAGACAAAAAAGAGTCCTAATGTGAATGGTACTGGATGGTGACAATAGGAAGTTGATATTTTGAGAAGTCAATTTGGGTGAAATAATTTATTAACTAAAAATCAATTCATAAAAAAGGTGAAGGTGTAATGATACCAAAGCTAAATTTATTATCTCAGTTATGTCAGTAGAAAAGTGTAGCGATTATATAACCACCATGTGGAGTTTCACAACACGGTGAGAGGAAAAGAAGCAGCACTTACAGAAAGTGATAACTAACAGTGGCTTGTTTATGCTTCAAATGTTTGATTGGTCAACGTTTTTTCTCCAATGCTTCCTCTTCCACACTGCCTAAGTGGGTTAGTTTTATTTTAAGCTTTTTTTGCCAGCTGTTGCATCATGGTAGGTGCTATATTTAAACTGCTTCATGAGAGGGTCTGCTGAGGTCCAGGAATAGTAGACTCAAATTTCATTGTAAGCCTTAAGCAAAAGTTTCTTTTTATTTCACCTTGGCAGTATTTTTGTTTTTCTGGAAACAGAAAACATGTAGCCTCACCCTTCCATGCATCTTCTCTTGCATTTCTTTTATATAAATAGATGAGAAATAATGTGCAAAAGAAGAATTCTTAAATGAATAGCTATAGCCCAATAATGTTCACAAATCTATTTTTGGTACAGGGCTGCATTTGTTCTTTGTGTTCTTTTTCCTTTTCTTTTGTGTGTTTCCCTTCATAGTGCACTTTCTGTATTATTCACTGCAGTGCCATTAAAAATGTCTTTTATCCTTGTTTTGCTTTCCTTTCTTTTGTCCTTTGAGCATATCTTTTATGTATCTATTTCTCATCTCTTTTTTTCATTCTCCCTTGTGCTATAAAGAAATAAAAATTAGACTCACTTTCAACCTCACTATCTTTCCACATGAATCAGTTTTCAAATGTAAACGAAAAATGAGGTGACGCACAGAACCCACCACATTACCAGAATCATCCAGGTATTTTTTCCCAGGAATAGACAAATGCATGAGTAGCACATTCCTGTGGAATGACTACCCAATGATGCACTTATGAAGGTTATTATTAGACTGGTGATTTAACTGAGAGACGGCCTTGCAGGCTGATTCTGGAGGTCAAGTGAGTGGAGCTCTGTTGGTATGTATATCCATGTTGTATCATGCATTTTCAGAGAGAGTAGTTATTTGTGAAGTGTGTTAATTTGACAGATATCTGAGATTCCCACCCGTATGGCCTCATTGACCATATTTCATTTTAATGCATTTGGAATACATAAAAACAATGATTTTTATATGAAAACAGCTAAAATACATACACACATTGTTACACACAGTATACAATGCAGCATCAACATATTGTAATGTATACTGTACTTTTGTTTATTTGTTTTAATCAAAATAATATGTATAGATGTTCCATATATAGACAGAAAAAATTCAACCTTGTGAATTGTGTGGTAAATAAGTATCTGCTTCAGTATAACAAGAGTACACGAAATTGCCTACAGATCCACTCATCCTCTCTCGTATCTTCCACAATCCCGGATAACAGCGTATCAGGCATTTTAGGTTCACAAGGTACCTGACTCAGCAGAGAATTTATTACACCCTAAATCCTCAAGATACATTTCTTTGTTTTATGTCTGCACTTTCCTCCACTCTGCTTTCATCATTTTGTCATCTATTTCCATCTGGTGATGCTAGACAACTTTCACCAGATGATGGCAGCACTGCCTTCCTTTTCTGCCTTCCCACTGAGTGTATTGTCAGAGCCATTTTATAAAACATTTAGCAGCTTTACAAGCTATTTGTTCTGAGAAATAGCTCACTTTGTTCAGACTATTTTTGGTTTGAGAAAATTCCTTGAACTATTTCCAGCTTTAACAGATTTTACTTGTTAGATGTATACATTCAGTATTAGCACCAATATTAGATAAAGGTATACTTTCAAACATGAACCACATTGATATATGTATATATATATATACATATATCAATGTACTTTAGTTTATACACTACTATTTAAAAAACTCTGGTTTCAATCATTTTCCAAGCTGATTCGATTAGCTGAGCCAGTCAGCCAAACAAAAATGAACTGTTACTAAAATATAAATGTCTGGATCTTTCTTCCCAGGCACTTGGCAGGAGCTACTCACTTTCCCCTCCAGCCAGAGTACTACCCACAGGCCAGAAGTCAGCCTCAGCTTCTTCCCCAAAACCTCTAACTTGGGCCTCCACCACTCCCCCGGCAAGGCAGACATCCTGGCTGGAGAAGGGCCACAAAGCCCTTTCACCCTGGGAGGCTGCATCCCGTCACCCTCTAGGCCTAGTGGACGAAGCCTTTGCTTTCCAGAACCTCCACCAAACCCTTGCCTCAGACATCTGTTTGGCAGCCCGGCGCAAAATGCTGCCCGAGCCGCCAGCAGAGTGGAAGTCCACAATGGCTTACCAAGCCCCTAAGAAAAAAGGCAGCCAGACTTGGAGCCCAAGCCAAAGTCGCAGTCAGAGGCGAGCTCCCCTACCGTCATTCGTCTCCCCAGCAAAGACTGCTCTTTCCACTCCCACTAGTCATGCTGGTTACGGTTCCCTTCCCAGACAGTGGCAGCCTCAGCAGTCTGTGACGGAGGCCACGTTGAAGGCCTCTGCGTCCTCCTCTGAATATAAGAGGCCCTTGGGAAAGCAAACATACAAGTCTGTGTCCACCAGCAGCACATGGAGCTGGAGACGGTAGGATACAAGTCAACCTTTGTGACCACAACACATGCAAACCATGTAAGTAAGTGGTGAGCAAGTAGAGTAATAGATTTTTGGATCTATTTGTTAGATTTTCTCATAAATATTTAGCATAAAAGATTCTGATGAAATATCTGCATGAGACAATCAAATGTAAAGATGACTGAATTCATGATGTGTAGAGACTTTAAATAGGATTGAAGCAACTTTTATAGGTGACAGCTGTCATGAATATAGGGGATAGAATAAAGTATATAAATTGTCACTGGAAATGGGCATGTTATGTGTTGAATGAGTGGAAGGGTTTAAGTGATTGTGTAGACAACAGTAACTGTGGAGATGATGGTAGTAGCTGACTGTTCAGTGAATCTTTCAGAGTGTACAAAATAAGGGATTGTGGTTTTCTGAGAAAAGAGTTGCTAAGAGAGGAAATCAGCAACCCTATGAAAAGTTGCAAATGTTTTAATTTTAATTTTCTTCTGTAGATGTACTATTGATCATGTAGGTTCTTGCAGTGAATGAGCACCTATTTTTTTTATTTTTCTCGGCTGGATTAGTTTGAATTTCAGACCATGAATCTCCAGGATGGTGTGTTTTAGATTGAAAATCATTTCACTCTCAAGACGCAATTAGTGATGCATTAGAGGCGAATCTTAAAACTTGCAGAAAGGTTAGTGCCATAACTCAGCATGTTGTGGGCGGACATGTTGCGATGTACTGTAAGCTCTGATAAGTGAGATTAATTTACCAGGTGCATTTTAATCTGTGCATTCTCATATGGCCACTATACTATACAGGTGAGTCAGAGGGAAGATGAGATTCCTTAAAATGAGTGAACTCTTTTTTTTGTCAGCCACCAGGTAAATGAAGTGATTTGCAGTCCACCGGAAAAGAGTTTGATATAGTAGTAGAACGTAGAAATGATGAGAGATTGTTAATCTAATTAGGAATTTATAAAATGATGTGTTTACAGACTGCGGTTTGTGCGAATAACTTGCAGTATGTAATAGGTTTGTGACTTGTGTGTGGTTTGGGCTTTTGATAAACCCTCGTAATCATCTCCAAAGATTCAGATGATGCTGGTGTTTCCGCAGAATGTACATAATGCTGTAATGTGAGTCTCACCATGCAATCACATCAGCTTAAACATAGATAACATTGAGTTGTGTTGTGTTGTGTTTTCTCAGCTCACTCACTGAGCGTCCTAACAAACTGCAATGTCTCTGTGAAAACGTTACCATATTGCTTCCGTTCAAACGACACACACGGATATAGTGCGTCAGGAATAGATAGCGCTCTGTTGCAATGCAATTCAAATAAAGTTTCACATGGAGTGTTTATTCAAAAATAAATACAAGAAAATGGCACAATTTCACAAAGTGCACTGTGTGTTTGTGCTCTCTGCTCCTTATTTCATGCGTAAAAAACACTTGAACAAATGGCCATCCCATGAATGTGTTGTCTTCAATAGTCACTCCATATCTAATGGGGGGCGGGGGGGGTTCAGAGGGAGTTTGGGGAGAGGTTTGTTTCTATGGTGACCATGAAATACATAACAACAGTGGGTACTTACTGTAGCTGAGCCATTAGAGAATGAGAGATAAGGGCACGGGGAAATGATAAACAGAAATTATTTCCTGAGCCATTTAGGTTTGAGAAAACACTTTTAAGAATTCAAATGTTATTTAAAAGTTGGTGCTTGAATAGGAACAATACACCATACAACCAACACAAATAGCTTTTATTATCTGTATTGGGCTCCTGGTGTTGTTTTCTGTGTTATGTTTGCCAGTAAATGTGCTGCCTTAGACATCCAGCCCCTGCTGGGTGCAGACACTCCTGTCGCCCTTTATTTGTCTCTTTTTGCCAAGTGAAGAAATGCATAGAACCTAAATTAAACTTAGCAAAGTCAATTAAAACACAGCAACTGGATTATAAAGCGAGTGCATCATATTAGGTCCATTAGTACCTCCTGTATTACATGATGGCCTGGAAAGCAAATACAATCTGATTATTCTGCAAGCCCTGAGGGAGCCATGTTCCCATGCTGGCTGTCACTGAATATATCTATTGTCAACTGTGCACTATCTGCAAATCTAAAGTACAGATAAATAGAAAGGCAGCTGAGATAATCTTACTCTTGATGTACAGTAAAAGCTGTGTCAGAGTTTTCTAAGTGTGGTTTAAGGTGTGTGAACTTTTGATTCCATGTATAACTGAAAACTTACAAGATTACAACAGATCATCGCTCTTTGTATCATAAGTTACTTGTGAATGTTTTCCAATTGAAAAAGCTCAGTCGGACATAAAATAAGTGAGTCATAGAAGTCTGAGGAGGATTCCTGTAGACCTTTGTTCATTATCACTGGTTACCCCTTCACTGTAATCATCCCTATTGTCCTACATTTTATATGCACACCTGTTCTCAACTGTAGAATTAATAATGTTTACAAATTTACCTACTTGTCGTGAAGCCATTCACTGAATACTTGTGCAGCTAATTATACTATTCAGGCACCATTTGCACCAAATGTCTATCACTCTTAGTGTGCCTGTTACCTAGTTCTAACTAGTTGTGAGGCACACTTAAAGTGACATTATTCAGGTGTTAGCTATATTATCTCTCATCAAACCCTTAAATTTAATTGGGTCCAATTAATAGTAAATTTTGGCACATGTGTGAATAATCAAATGAATGATTTCTATTTGCTTTCCTCAGTTTTAGTTTGCAGGCTGGCTCACACTGTCATGGCTGAACTGAACAAAAAAATACCCTTTTCCTACAAATGCCTGCAATTCTGAAGTACCACTTACAGTAGTACTAGTTCCCCTGGTTGGGAATGATTGATAGCCTGCATCGACCATCTTCAGCCACTGTAATATCACCACAGAGATACAGTAGATGATGGGCAGACAGAGCAGTATTGGCAGTGTTCTAAATATAGTCACCCCTCCGCTTGTGAACTAAATACCAATGACAACATTCAAACTCCCTCACTCCCACCCACTCATTCGGTCACTCAGGCAGTTGGGTCAGGCCGCTGCAGCCCCCTCTGCCCCACCCTCCCCACCACGACAAGCCCCAGTGCCGGGGAGCACGAGCACCCACACGGGTTGCTCTACCCAGTGTGACGTTCTGACTTCCTACCCTGAGGCACCAACTGAGACTCCCCCCTGAGGGTCCTTCAGGACAGGTAAGCTATCAATTTAGGCTTCTCCACGGGTGGGCTGTCCATTTTTGATCAAGCATGATTCTCACAACCACCCACAGCTCTTCCCTCTACATATATTAATATTTTTTTTGTAAATGTTATTCTATTCTATTTTTTTCTAGATGATAAAAAATAAAACTTGACTAAAGTTTGGTTTTGCAGTGAAATGCTCCTTTTCTCCATCATAAATTATTTCGAAAAGGGTTTTGGAATGGAATGAAACAACTTTGTTCACTTGATACCTTAGTATAAACTTTTCACTCTGCTCTTTCATCCACTCTGTCACATGTTTGCTGTGACAGCAACATGTTCTCTGTGTGTGTGTTTTCAGCCCGCTTGGGTAATTTCAAACATATTGATTCCCAGAGCCCTGACACAGCTGGTTGCCATGTCTGAAGAGCATGTGCTTGGCGTTTAACAGCCCAAGGTTATTTAAAGGGATGTGCTAACTTTGCCCTTTTCACCGCCCCAATAAATTCTATCTGCTTCGGTGGGTTTTTGTGTGTGGGGGGGCTAGATGCTTGATGTTGGCCAATCGATGGCCAAACATGCAGCCGTGCTGTCTTGCTTTTGTGTCCTGTGTGTTGGGACAGGTTATACTAATGTGTACGCTCTCCTGTGACTTTCTGTTTCATCCCTCATCCCCCCAGGGGCAGGCATGTCACAGTTCTCTACCATGACAACCAGGGAGAGGAAAATGCAGGCCGCAGCAATCTGCAGGGAGTTTCAAGCCCAGGAAGGTAGACCTAACATTTCCTTCTCACTTCCCTGTTTTCTCATCCCTTTGACCTCTCATCTTCTCTTCTTCCCCTCACACCCGACTTCTTTTACCCCAATGCCTCCTCTTTTTTATTAACATGGAGATTGATTTAACACTAGTTTGAGCACACTCACTCGAGAAGAAGATATGAGTTCACCATTTGCCAGCCCTCCCTAACTATAAATAATCAAATGAATATGTTTATGGGCCAAAGTAACTAGTCCCTTTGTCGTTGTCCTTTGAACATACTATTTCAGGGCAAGGACAAGTGTAAGGCTCACTGGGGCAGGGAGGGCCTGAAGGCCACTGACAGCTGAAAGATATTCTGGCAAATTAGATGTCTCAGACTCAGATATAGACCTGTGACATAGCCACCATCAGCATGCAGTAGCAAGCATGCAGTGCAAACCACAAAACAAGCAATAGACATGGGGGGATTATGGTAAAAAAAAATGAATTCCTCATGGGTTACATTGCCATGCAGCTGCGTTTTTTTTCTGTGCGTTTTCTTGGGGTTTGTGTTCAGTGAGTGTTGATGTGTGAGACTGCCGGAAATAAAGAAAACATTGTCATTTCAGAAGTCTGATGTCTTAGGAGTAAATATACACATCCGCTAAAGTCTTTTGCCTCTTTGTGTTCAGATATAGAGATGGATCTTGGGAAGAAAATGAGCGTGCCTAAGGACATCATGCTGGAAGAACTGTCTCTTGCCTCAAACCGGGGATCCCGTCTCTTCAAAATGCGCCAGAGGCGCTCAGAAAAATACACTTTTGAGAACATCCAGAATGAAAACAACAAGCTGCTCAATGTAAGCAGATACATCAATGTACAGATCAATGTTTAACATACACATTTCCAGTCTCTATGCTATAAGTTATTACAATATGTTGTTATATTTTTCATAATTAGTATATGCAGTGTTATATTCTTTGATTTAATTTGAATAATTCAGTCTCACAATGCCAAAATATTTTACACACATTTATGAGACAATTTGACCAACTGGATTATTGCACACACTTCATACAGTGACACATGTTTTCTGTATGCACAGTTATTTGTTTTCAACACACATGTGCTCTCCATTATATGAAAAACATTAACACACCTTACATTGTGGAAAAGTATATGTGGGAAGCATTAAGCACTTGAAGTGTTTCTTTGATTTGTTTTATATACATGGAGTTGCACAGAAAAGTAGCAGTGAAAGTCTCCCAGCTAGTCTTCAACAGCTTTATTAATGCCCCTTTGTGCATGGATGGGCAGTGTGCCAACTCAGCATTTTCTCTTCCCAGCAGCTTTGACAAATCTGGACTCACATTAAGCAATTTATGTACCCAAAGTGGCAGTAGAATGGAATCGTCTTTCAGTCAGTTTTGTGTTGGCCTTGTGTATTTTTGCTTGCCTTCCTCTTGAAGTGCCGTAGATAAAATAATTGTCCTCCTGGGTAGTTTTTCCCCCCCTCATCTTTTGAAGTGAGTCAGACTCGCATATCTCTGGTTTGTTTATTGCTCAGGGCAATGGAGGGATTTTGTTTCAAGTTGTCAACATTTCCTGAGGAAGTCCGGCAGTAAATCATCATAAATATCCTTTACAGGGATGAAAGCTGGATGCCCGGGCTGCGGTACATTTCGTCCCAGCCCAGAGAACAATGTTCCTCACGTTGAGGAAAAAGTGGACAAGGAGACAATTTCTCTTTCTTGATTCTGCTGCATGGAAAATGTGAAACCAAGGAAAGTAGTTCTGAAAGCAGAACATTTGGTTTGAATGAGAATTAGCCATGCCACAGATTTATTTGTAATCACATCCCATTTTCATAAAACTAAATATATATCGGGGAACTCTTTAGTTATTATTTTATTATCTGTCAAGAAATATGGGTCTCTTTTCATTGTAAATGACACTTAATGAACCTCACTTTTAAGTTTAACATTTCATGTCATTGTTGGGTTTGAAGCTTCTTTTCTCAGTCCCAAAATGACTAAAAATTACATAAGGATGAAATGCTGGGAAAAGCTTAAAGTTTCATGTCTCCAGAAACTGCTGTTTATCTCAGCTTCATTGTCAAGCTCACCTAACCACTTGGGTCTTTCTTTTAGAACACAGCGGTTTCTCAAGCAGAGAATGGAAATCCTACGGTCAGCCACAGTGGAGAGAACAACTCTGGTGACAACCAGCCCTCGAAAGTACCATCTGACACAGCACATACGGGAATCGTGCCAAATCCAGACAGTATTGCCCCGGGTAGGTAGCATTTAACGTCACATTTCAAGGACTCAAGGCTGTTGCAGTGCTGATAAACCATAGCTACAGCTGAGTTGACAAACCAGTTGACCTTAGTCAGTCTGTTTTTGAACAAAACAATGCACTTGAATCTGTTTCTCTATTTTTATGGCATCACTACCATTGTTCGGAATTTACTTGACATAATGTTTTTTTCCTGCAGACAAAATCATGTCTTGTGCTTAATTTGTTTTCAAAATACCCAGCATGGCTCAGGAGAAACTGTGTTGAGTTGATGTGCTCTTCGCATTAAGATTCAGCTGTTTCTCATTGCTTGTACTCATGCAGGCTTTGATCAAGTCGGAAAACATTTCTTTCTTGTCTGGAATCTGATGTGTTTGACTAAAATACACTTTCAACTTTTTATCCTCCCTCTTTCTGCCTGTGCTTCTCCCTTTCTCTGATTCTGTCAAAATGCCACTCCTTTGTTTCACATCTACTCAGTCTCAATCTCATCACAGCCAGCATCGATTATCTAGTTAAAAATAATTGTTGAGTTTAGTTACGGGAAGTGTTTCCTGTTTTACTTCCCCTGCCACTGATACCATCAGCTTTGTACTCAAATCCTCCCTGGTGTCTCACTGGTGCACAGTTGACACATAACCAGCACTGACTGAGGGATGAGCATGTCATTTTCTTAATCCCAGAACAGACACCACCCTTTACTGTCTGAATGAACTCACTCCAGCTGTAGCAGAAATCAGGGGAAAGTTCATTAGATATCAAATGGTAAGAACTCTTAAAATAGCACACTCATCCACCCATGGGTGCATCATCTACTGTATGTCCGTGTTCTAGCAGCAACACTTTAACTGATTTTTGTATTTAAAGTGAAAACCTAAGCTTCAATGAGGCAATAACTGGCAGTTTTAGCAGTGGTTAAAATATTATTTAATTTATCATAGAAAGCGGAGCAAGCACTGATGAAAGATTCAAATAAAATATACTGTTATATGAATTTATTTTGTTCTATTTTCAAAGAAAAGCATATCAAGCTGTTTCAAATTATAAGACAATGTTTTTAAATGTTGCTAATTTTTTGCTAAGGACAATTATTTATGTTCAAAAAGGCAGCCTGCTGACATTGCTTCCATCTGTTCAATTCTTTTTGGGGCCACTCTTTTATTTTTACTCATTCTCTGTAGAGCTGGGTGTCCACATCAATAAATCAAATAAGCCAAAAATGTCCACTCTCAACAACAATATTCCAGGGGAAATCTTTTCCACAATGTTTTGTAATAAAAAAAAACATCTGTAAACTTCCCCACAGGTCTGTTTGGTCTCTCCTGCTTCCTCTTTCAAGGCAAAACATAAACTCAGGAAGGGGGATTGTTCATTGTGAGAGCTTAGGATGTGACACCTCGTGTTATGTAATGGCTCAGCTTGCGAGCCCCCCCTGAGTGAAGCGTTGGGTTTGAAGGATAGTGCTTTGGATAGGCCTCACCCATCAACATGCACAGACTATGCAGGGAGACATGCATGTAGGCATGCACACACGCAGGGAATCTGCTTCTTGATTTGTTTTCCTGTGAGCAAGGTCTAAAAGGTTGAAGAAAACTGGGTATTAAAATCTTGAGTATTAATGGCTTTAATCTTCGAAAACAGAACATATAATAAACACAAAATAAAAGACATTAAAAACAAACATAAAAAAATAAGTATATATTCTTTATTTAACGTTGAAAAGCTCTTTGACATCTGTGTTGTATTTCCCACCCAGGCTATGGAGGTCCTTTGAAAGACATCCCTCCAGAGAAGTTCAACTCCACAGCTGTCCCTAAGTCTTACTTCTCACCCTGGGAGCAGGCCATCATCAGTGACCCGACCTTAGCTGGCGCCCTCACCACCGGCATCCCTGAGCCAGAGCCCCAGTCAGACCTTCCAGGTTACAAAAGTTTCAACAGGTAACAGTAAGTCATCATAACAGCTCAATTAATCATGACAAAACAAAGTAGATTATTTGTACCTACCTTCAAATATGATCACGATAGGAACGTGATGTATGCTATGATGGCAGGAGATAGATACCACAGTCAGTTTAAAAAAATACAGTTAAAAAATTTATTATTTACCCTTCATAATGTGTTAGGGCTATAGTTAAGTTTTGTTTAAGTTAATGAAAAGACTATAGCTGGGGTTAAATGCTTTGTTAATCTTTAAAGACCCACTGTCATGTCGACAGTAGAATACATGGTTAAGTTTACAGAAATGAAAGACTTTTTCCTTTGCACCTGTCATAATTCCATTGGCCACTAGAGGTAGCTGACAAACTTTTTTGACCTGTCTGTCACTACCAAAGGAAATAATACACATAAATGTTTGTGAAACCAAGACAATGTCACAGAGGCCACAGGGATGCACAAGCGAAAAGTATGTGGAAATGGGAAACACTTGACCAGAGTCATTGTATAAATATGATACATTTTCTCGCATTAGCCATCATAATGTACTAATCATCATTTTGTCTTAATTTACATAGTGCTGAGTGTGTGTCTCTCTCTCTCTCTCTCTAATGAGCTTAAAGTATGTCCCCTGGTCTAATTCTTTGCTTGGCTTTAATTAGTTGCACCACTGAAAATGTCACTGCAGTCCTTCTTGTTAACACATCACAGCTACTGTTAACACCATCACTTTGTCAAATCCAGGGTGGCAATCCCGTTCGGTGGCTTCAGCAAGGCACCCAGACCTGCTCCCATCAAGCCACCACAGGTAGAAGCCCTGCCTGACTTCCCCGACCTCCGGGCCGAAACCAAAGTAACTCGACCCACCTTTAACAGATCTGCTGTGGGGTGGTCGTCGGCCAGTGGTTTGGTGCCCCTCCCCACTGTTTCCCTTGAGCCTGTGCCGCTCCCTGAGTCAGAAGACCTTTAAACCCATAATGAAGCCACACAGAGATGCTGTCAACTTAGTCACTGCACCCAAGGTCATGGTGAGCAGGGGGAAAGGTTTTTCAGTCTGAACAGAGTCAGGGTGAGAGAAAATATTCTGTTGGACTCGGTTGGTTGAAATAATCATGTGCAGCATCCCATGTATATATATATTTTTATTTTTATTTTTTGCAGTGATGTCATCTGCACTGCACTACAAAAATTGCATTAATCATGAGTTAATGTACAGGAGGCAGGAACACTGCTGGAATAAATGGAGTTTGCTGTAAATGAATGTGTATTAAGTGTATTTTATCTTGCAGCACAAGTTTAGCTAAATAAAATGGTGTTTGAGTCCAGCATGATTATTTTTCCCGCGTCTCATTTTTCACTCTCTCGGTTCATTTCCTGTCACTGAAATTGATAGTATTAATACACACTTTCAAGGCATGGTTTGGATAATAATGTGTATTCCACAAGGCTTACTTGAATGAATGATGGCTGGCCTGTGTGCTACAGTGGTATGCAAAGCCATCATTTACCATACCGTTTGAGAGGCCAAAGATACATGTGAGCTGCCTCAAGGTTACACTGTCTGACAAATCAAATCTACCTCACTGACACGAGTGGCTTGAATGATGCGTCTCTCACCTTTTGGCTGTGCCCAGTCGAAGGACTGGGATTGATGAGCTGACTGTGCCCACTCCTTATCTGTCTCTGTTTATTGCCATAGCACTTCAGAACCTATATCTCCGACATAAAAGGCTCATACGGAAGCACTTGCCTGACTGAAAGTTACCAACAGGTTTTACAGTTAAGCTTCAGAGAGTCTCACATACTGTATTTTCTTAGTGATTTATATTTGAGTAGAGCAAATTTATTATCTTCCCATTCAACACAAAATGGATTTTTCTTTCTTTTCCCTTGGTAGCTTGTTGCTGTCAGTGGTTAATGCTTCTAATGAGTAATTAAAAGAGCATGATCCATGATTATATGTTGGCTATACTTTTTTTTCTTAAACTTTTGCAATAATCTGTGAACATAGATTAATCTTTGACATCCAGGCTTTTACTTTGATTAACATACTATGAGGAAGAAACAGCACGCAAAAGAATGGACCGTCAGATGGACGAACACTCAGTGCAGATCAGTCAGGAGGGGGTCAGATCTCACTTTAGTTGAAGCTGTCAATCACTGTAAGACAATGTCATATGCTTGATAACATGGAATATGTAATGTAATGTATGAGTGAGCTTCAGTGTCACAGCTATATAAGTTATGAGTCTGGCAGTGACATATTCCCATCTTCACCATCTTGCATTCAAATCAGCAGATAGATCTCATTACCAGGTCAGTGGCCATCAGCATGAGGGTTTAATGAAATAAGAGAACTTCACATGACTTTGTGATTGTCTGAAAGACTGCTCTGTCTTTGCCGCGAAGATTTTTATTTTTGCGCAGGATTTTGACGTTCTCTCCGTCTCCAAAAATGAATTAAGAAATGCCTCTCAAATTTCCTACAGCCATGTGAGTAAGTCCAGCATCAGCACTCCTCGCCTCTGCTGAAGATCCTTTGGAATGTGCAGCCCCCGGTGCCACTCCTTCTCTGAGTCCTATTGAATTCCTCCCACCAGCCTCATCGGTGTGTGTGTGTGTGTGTGTCTGTGTGTCTGTGTGTGTGTGTGTGGGGGGGGTAGTATGTAGAGCTGACATGACCAGCATCCAGCAGGGCCTGTAGCTCTGCCAAGTACCATTGTAAATATTGAGCACTGTTTATCAAGGGCAGACATGAACTCTCTTTGAACTTTGATTGTAGCCATTATCAAAATGCAGCAACGGAAATATTACTGGCGGGGACTGAGGGGTCGGGGAGCCAGACAATTCGATGCAACCAATTCTCCCTCAGACATGTTTGCGTTGGCATAAAATGGCACAATAAGCACCAGACAACGGATTACATGCTGTTAAGTCTGGAGTTTGCGCTGGACAGTAGGGCAGACTCTTTGGTTACAGGGAATGTCCAAAATGACCCAGCAATTAATCTGTGTACTGCCCAGCACCAGGAAGAGTGGAGGGATAGCATGTCAAATGTGATTAAAATTTATGTTTTATCCTCCGTGACATAGCCGAGGTCATAAGTGAGCAGCTGGTCCTCACCTCCTTTATCAGCGTTTAATAGTGGACTCTGCTGTTGTTGCATTCACTGTCATGTTTTCAAGCTGAAGTCCCTCGAGTTTCCATCTGCACACACAGCAACCAACACTGAGTGAGCGGTGAGCTGCTGACACAGACAACTGCATAAAGGTTGTGCTCCATGACCAGGCAATATCCCAGAAGGATCTCTCTAAGTATGCATGGGTCAAATGAGAAAACAAATGTGAAGTAAACATTTAAAGGGCACTGAGCTGTACATTAAGGGAAATTTACATTGTTGCTGTATGAAAGACTTGCATACAGAAGTGAAATTTGTTGGAAATCTGGGATTAACCTCACTTTATGTTAAAGGGACCTCTTGACACAAAAATCCACATGTAACCGGAAAGCTAATCCACAGTGTAAATGTTTCCGGTTTACAGTAAATCCTTCTCACCTGATGACATGACAGACACAGCAGGTGGTCATTTTCACGTGATCATGCAAAGCTCAATGGGATGCCTAAAAATATGAGTTGAAATAAAGCATCTCACAGGTCAGTGGGTCGGTGTTGGGTTGAGGTGAAAGGTGATGGGGCACACATTCCACTCCTGAAATGGGGTGAACCCTAATGGCGCAACAGGTTACAGTAAATGATTTGTCACTGTGAGTGGGTGTACGAGGGTGGCTGTCCACATCCAGTCATGAACATGCTTGTCTGTGAGTGTGGCTTTGACTCTTCCTTGTTTTGGGTGCATAGAAATAAGGAGAATGATTCCAGAGTGATGTGAAGTGTCGAGAGGTTAAAAGCATAATACAGAAAATCACTGTGTGGGAGATGAAAGTAATTAGCCTGTTTGCTGTAATGAACATTCAAGATCATCCTGTTTACTTAGATAAACCCTTGAGACCAATTAGAGCTTTGTTGTCTCACAGTTATCGTGCCTTATACTTTTACCTTTGGGGTTTCAACTATATTATACTATATTATATACTGCACTATAAAATATAATATACTATATTCCTCTCTTTGGTGAGTGAAGAATTAACTTCTACTGCAAACATACTGTAGCTGTTTAATATAAAGCGTAGCATTAAAACCTTCTCCTGTCAAGTTAAATGATTTTTCCCACTTAATAAAGCTGGGAAAGTGTGGAAAAGTACTTTAAATATCTTTAATGTGGTGGCGGGAGGAAATAACCTCATTTTTGATAATAATGTTCCTGTGGAAAGAATGATTAATATGTTTTCTCTGGCACAGACGGGTATGTTTTGCCTCACAGACAGCAACACTGAGGTGATAGCATGCTTTTACTATGAACTGTGGTTACCGCGGCGATGGCAAACACAGTGAAATATATCACAGTCACCACTTTGGCTGTACTCCAGAATTAAAGCAACTCGGTCCATTGCCAAAAAAATATTATGCTTATGTCATCCACTTTTCTGCAGTTAAACAAAGAGCCTGGTCCAACAAGGGGTTAGAAAGTAAAAGTAAATAAATTCAAATAAAAAAAACCTACCTCCATGGTGTTTTATGAAATCCACCACATGCTGGGACAGCATTATGTGTGTTTAGTAATGCCAATTCACCATGATAGCACAAATACCAATTGAGTGAACAAGATGTACCTGTTTGAGTTATGCTTTCTTCATTCCTTTATTTTTAAATCAAACAGGGCCAGATGTTTCTGACTGAAACCTGAGCAGCAGTTTCATTCCAAACAAAAAATAGAACAACGCCATCCAAAATTGATTTGTTTTTATATGCACGGTCAGAACAAATGACCAAATCCTCATTTCACATAATTACTTCATTAGCACAAGGGGTGGCATTTTAATTATTTGCACGTCCTATGATACCACATGGGAAATGCAAATAATTTTATGTGTGTGTGTAAAACTGCATATTTTCTTCCATGTTTGATTTAATGACCTTTTAATATATAAAAATAAAATGTCTTTGAGTATCTTTTAAGTGCTAGATAAATACATTTTATGTACAGAAACTTGGAGACTAATTAGGGCATTTAGTTTTACTGAGGCTTTAATTATACAAAAATCAAATCACAGCAACAATATATATCCCACTGAAAGACAGACTTAATGTGTAGTTCCACACTTTTGTTTCTCTTTGTGGGGTTTAGTTTAAATATGGACTGAAAAGCCAGACAGCGTTGCTAAAAATATTCTAGTTCAAATAGCACAACACATCTGTTGTAAAATTGATTTTAGATACCCATCATCAATGGATCTATCAGATAAAAAAAAAAAGACTTGCAACCCAGTGACACTGAAGGGTAAAATAAAGAATTGGTGAATTACAAAAAGGACAAAAAGAGGGCACAGTTTTGTCATGTGAGCTTACTTCATCCAGTGTGTTCAGCATATCTCATGCTGTTCATTTGGGCTTCCCAAGGTGAGAAGTCAAGGCAATGGCACCGGTTCTCAGTGGGACATTTTCCAGAGCCAGAAAGAGGGAGACATAACTGAAATATTTGCAAAGCTGGCAACACAAAGTAGAAACAAAGAGATACATTAAAACCAAAAAACAAACAAAAAAAAAACAGTCACTGTTCTGTTCTGCAGAAGAAATTTAAAGTGTCGTTGACATAATATGATACAGTCATTTTTTAGAAATGTGAGCAGCAATGCTGACAGTGCAGTGTCCGCCAAGGTCAGAAACGGAAAGAAAAGGTTTACATCTTTGAAATTCATGAAAGACCTGATCTGTTTGAGGTGTCTGATCTATAATTTATAGGGAGAATAAGATATTCAGTGGCATCAAAGTAAGGAGGCCTACAGCCAGTGTGTCACAATGTGTAGGTTACACATTGATGAGCATTAGCCAACCTGATAAAATACTTTTTTAAATCCTGCATCAATAAGTTACAAAAAA
Source organism: Brachirus orientalis (assembly GCA_016785285.1). Taxonomy (NCBI): domain Eukaryota; kingdom Metazoa; phylum Chordata; class Actinopteri; order Pleuronectiformes; family Soleidae; genus Brachirus; species Brachirus orientalis. Next base: position 1,245,228 of record JAFBJR010000104.1, on the reverse strand, counting down.
AGAATTGTGACCAGATGTGTGGGTTATTTTCGTTCCTAAAAAAAATGCATGCAGTTATTAGCTAATACTCTGATCATGAGAGCTCACAACACTCTTGTTTTTTTTATATTATATTTGAAGAGGAAGCATTATGTGTCCCCCGAGGAAATGTGTGAGGAGGGAAATAGCATTGTCTCTTCAAGGAGCTCTTTCAAATACTTCCTGGAGAAAGGCTGGCAAGAGCAGATACACTGTGACCCCTCACCTCTCACTCGATCATTGCATTCAGTTCCCTCAGCTTTAACAAGTTATCTTATAAGCAGAGATTTTTATTATTTATTTATTTTTTTCAAATTAAGCATACCAATTATTGAATATATGGCATGGCCTTATCACAATTGCTGATGTTTGGTTGAGGCACAAAACTTTACCAAATTTTCTCCTACAATTTTTAGCCAAGAAAATATTTTAATGTTTTTTTTTAAACAACAGTTGTTTTATGAGCAATTAGCAATTTGTTTTCAATTTGAAGCAATGTGATTTATTAAATTGCAAAGACTGCAGTATAACTGGTCTAATGTTCACTGTTCTATGTTCTAAAAGAATCGGTGCACACATGTTAAAAACCACAAAGTTTTCAAACAAATTCAAACAAGTATTTAACAAATTAAATACTGAACTGAAGCTTACGTACTGTACATGTAAGCTTGTGACATAAAACATGTTACAATTCAAAATGCAGTTGAAAAATATGTTTAAAAAAAATCTCAATTTGATTTTTTACAAATTGAATTTTACCCAAATCCTTTAAACTGTACCTCACGTTTTTCATTTGAGATCAGCATAATTATAGCCATTGCACGAGTGAAAAATGTTTTTGGCCCCACATAAACATCACTACTGTTATTAATCACAATTGCTTAAATAATTTTATCTCACAGTCTTTTACTTTGCTTTCTTTACTGTATATACAGTAACATAATCATTCACATGGTGTTCAGGTATCATAGTGTACATTTCTCCTCTTTCTATTGATTCATGTTCATTATGTGAAATTTCCACCTCACCGTTGGGGTTGCAGGTAAATTGTTAACTCATTTGAAAGCAGGCTTAATCACTGGAGGCTGTGCTGGTGATGGGATCTTGTCGTTGGTCCCAGGATTTATGTTTTTGTTGCTGAAATTTAAACAGATCCAAGTGCATGTGTGTGTGTGTGTGTGTTGCAGTTTTGCAGAATTGTAAAGCAACTGGGCATTGTGGTGTGTGTGTGTGTGTGTGTGTGTGTGTGTGTGTGTGTGTGTGTGTGTGTGGGCAGCAAACTGCAAAACCCCTGCACCATAAAACAACATTAACGAGCCTGCAAGCAGAGTAACAACTACGGCTGCTGCATGTGTGTGTGTGTGTGTGTGTGTGTGTACAGTATCAGGGCAGATCACAGTTGTGTGTGTGTGTGTACAGTAGCATGGCAGACCGCAGTGAACACAGTGCTGAAGAGGCGGGGTTTGTCATCTCAGCTCTGAAAACATCTCTAATCCAGTATTTCAGGTGCCAAAGGGGAGAGAGAGACAGAGAGACAGGGATAAAGAGAGAGAGACTGCACTACACTGGTGCTCTCTACCGCCACTCGTCAGCTAACTGCTGCAGGCAGGAGCGAACGCAGCCCCTTCAAACCGGAATTTATGGCAAGTGGACACAGCTCTTGCTGCTGTGGGTGGACGAAGTGGCATTTCTGAGAGAGAAGAAAAAAAAGAGAGAGTCGGGGAGTGAAAGTGAAGTTTGAGCAGCGTTTGTGTCACACTTTTTTTTGGTCTTGTTTTGTTTTTTCCCCCCGGGTGCCCTCGGCTTCAGCTTCCCTCTCGACCAGCGAGTCCCGACGTCTTCAGTTCCTCCTCCTCCTCCACCTCCACCCGAAACTCAGGCGAACTCCACTTAACTCCACACCGGAGGACATTAACCGCACTTTGTTGTTTGTAACGCTCCCTCTGAGGTGAGTAGGCTTTGGGTTTCTCCCCACCACCTACGGAGTTAGATATATGCAGCAAACTTTCGTGGTTTAAATGTTCGTGCTAAACGTGGGGACGGAGATACAGCTTATAACCTGGAGCACAGGTGAGCAGGAAAACAGGTAGGCCCAGCGTTAGCTGCTGCCTCTGGAAGTGGGTCATTTAACCTTTATAGACTTATTTAGTCGGTAAATGTGCTCTGTACATGACCAAACATCTCGTTTTCAAGTTTTATCAACTTAGCTGTCAATGTGACTGTTTATTCTACTAAACTTTTTTTGTGTTTTATTGTGAAAGTCACGTACGTCGCCTTGTTGTTGACACCTAACTGTGCGTCCTTTTTTTTTTATTGTGAAATACTTTGAAAACGAGGCTTTGTGTTCCTTCTTCGAATTCGGATTGTGTAACATGTATTCACTAGAACTAAAACACCTGTCAATGTACTTCTTTTATACTGTAATATGGTATCATTTTAAGTATATGGACGGTTGAACTCGATTCAGGCAAAAAATACGTTATTTTTCAACATTTAATTCAATTCGATTTTCAATTTCAAATGAGAAAAAGCCAAATGTATCACTGCTTACCTTCAAATAGATATTTATTAAGCTTGGTAAGTATAACTTAATTCATTTTGTCTGGCTGTGATTGAGACTATTTGCCCAATATGAGCATTTTACTCCCTGTTAATTGATGAGCATTACGTATAAGGGTAGCGTTAAAGTATTTGCTACAGTATTTTCATGCAAAAACAGGAAGTGTAGAATATGATAAAAATACACAATAACTTGCGGATTACAAGAGATTACGTAGTTTCACATTAAAAGATATTACTTCTTCAGCATTAATATGTATTATAAAACAGGAAAAACCCTATGATAACAGGTATCATTTCAGACCTAGCTGCCTGTCATAGGGTTGATGGGCACAACTACAGAAACACTAAATGCCTAATTATAAAAACAAATATCTGACAATGTAGATGTAAATATTTTTCTATATCCTACAGTCATAGCCGAAATGTTTATTATTTATTACATTTACTGTTTTTGCTGGCATGACACTTTAAATTTTAAGGATTATCTAATCTTAAATGTATGTCAAATAAAAACTGCATTTCAAAAATTATCTATTTTCTCATTTTGTAGTGTCTTAAGGGCTTCAGCCAAATCGTTAGGACACAGAAAGTAAGCTAACCATATGGGAACACAAAGTGAATGTGAGCTGTTGATGTTGTTATTTGTTAAGAGAGTCTAATAAAAGTCTTCTATGTTGTTTGAAGACCAAGTGACGATGAAACCGCACAGCAGCTTTATTAAATCAAGTCAAAGTGAGGGATGAATTGATAGGATTGCTGTCAGTTTGATATTGGCCAAAATGCCGGGACTTGATGTCGGATGTTTGCAGTATGTTTTTTGAAATGGCTAGTTATAATGAGATGGTAAATGTCTGAGCACAAACGTGTTATTAATAGCTAAGTTGTGTAAAAAGACCGGATCGAACTGATATCAGTATGAGTAGAAATTGTGATATTGGTATTGGATGCAAAAAAAAAATGTTATGGACAGCATTAAAAAATGTTCATAGTGCGTATACATCGATATATGTGAATCCAGTTATATCTTTTACAAGATAGATAAGATATGGAATAATTCCTTTTCATTTGCAGTCTTGCATCCTTGTCTTTTCTTGTGTTTTGCTGTGGACTGAAAAGTTTATGTTTGAATTCATTCTATTTTACAAACTTTTAGTTTATCAGAGCTCATTGAAAACTGGTGGCAGTCCTCCCCTCATCCATTGCACTCCGTGAACTGGTCCCTACCTCTTTAATTCATTCCATTGATAAGACCCCGATCAGCTGAGCCCTGTAAGCACAGCACAGTGATGACGAGGAGGTGAAGTCATCAGCCCTTTAAACATCATGCACACTCATGCTTAGTGTTCATGGCTATGTGTGGAACATTTCCTTTTTGGACCAAGGTGGTGAAGTCATTATGGAAGCATGCTGAAGAACCAGTTCTGACAGTAAGCCTTGTGTCATGTCTTTGTTTGCAAGCATGTAGAAAAGAGTGCATACAATGTTTGCTTTTGGTTCATTTTTTTGTTGTGTGTTTCCCACTTGTACTGCAGATATACTGTAAATGTTCAGTAAATGGCTTGGGAAAAAATACTTTTGATACATTTATTTTGTGACTCCCAAAAGGTCTCCTGTGACCCATCTGTAGGTCCTGATCCAGTCTCTGGGAATGACTGTGCTAGATTATGGCAGTTAAGTGTATTTATATGTAGTCAAATGTTTTTTTTTTTGAAGGTTGACTTGTATATTATGTTTTTTTTTTTTTTTTTTGGACATTATCATGAGTAAACCTTTATCTATCTATCTATCTGTCTGAAAACTTCTGTTAAGTGGGAGGACACTGAGGAAACAATCATAAGAGGGTAGAGGAGGATGTTATATTTCAATCAGATTCTAATTTCCCTCTGTTGGACACAGAAAGAAATAGTTGACTCTGTGTGGTGTGAGTGACTTGTTCACCTTCGTAGAGTTTGAATACGGTGACCATGTGCTGGAAAGCGGCAAGCCTTTGAGCAGGAAGCCCACACAGGAGACAGCCAGTGCATTTGTGCCAAGGCTTAAATGCACTGGTTGGCACAAGGCTTAAACCATGACTGCAATCTGTGGCAAGTTTTACAGTCAAGCTTCATTGTTGTTTTTAAAGCTTTAGTGTGCATGGTCATATTTTATTGCTTCTTCTACATGCAAGAGCTGCATGTTCTGAAGCTCTTGTATGCTTTCAGGCATGCTTGTATTTCCCCTATCCCTCATTCAAGCAGTCTAACTTGGGGGGAAAAATTGTCTGTTCAGAAATTACAAAAAATTAAAGCAATGGGAAGGATGTGTTTGTCCTGATGTGTGACCTGTTCACAATAATAATATAATGTGCTATTAAAAACAGCGTGATTGACAGTATTCTTTTTAAAGAATGTGATGTGTAAGAAGTCTGCTGCACCTGAAATGTAGAGTTGGTTAATTGCGGGTGTCCCAGTGCACAATTTTCAATGCATTTTTGTGCATTTTGGCATCAGTAAAATTCAGACATGTGAGACATTACCAGAAAAAGAGAAACTGCAATCTCGTACTGCAGACAAAATGCACCCTGTTCATTTTTTTTTTCATTCCACTCCTTGTTAGGATATTTTTAGCTTTTTCCCAGATTTAACTGGAGGATCATCCAGGTAGTTGTCTGATACAGTGAAATGATCACAAATCATTTAATAATAGGATTTGTTTCAGATGAATGTTTGTTCATCATTTATTCACACATCCTACGTGTTGATTTTTTTTTTTTATTCATGTATGAGCAGATTTAATATAGGTGTGAGTATAGTATTTTTCCTCTATCTGTAAGTAGATTAAAATTTTGTTTAAAAAGTGTGCATTATATATATTAAAAATGTATTGTCATGTCAACATGTGCCTTATCCATATTGCAAAAAGTGTATACTGCAAAGATTGCTTGAAATGTGGTAAATGCAGATGGAGGCTATGCTAGCCGCAAAGCAATATCATCACAATATTCAACAACATTTACCCGTTTTCCTCGTATCATTGCACTTAACTGTGCATGATCCATGAAAAATTGGTTTAACTGTAAGCTTAACTGTTACAACAAAGGCCTCTTCACATGCATCATATACCTCTCTTGCCTTTACACATTGTAAAATTAGATGCACATTGTGGGCACAGCATAAACACTGAATTAGCGTGACTCAATTTCTCACAGATTAATTCATCAGCTGCTCTTGGCATTCCCAGAGTAAGGAGATCAATTGAATCATTTATAATGAGGCTATCCATCAACAGATCACTATAGTTGTATTCCAGCAACAGAATCTCTGTGCCTTCACACGACACAGGTCGTACTGGCTTGCTGAAGCTTGTCAGAGCTGCTGATGCACAACACCCTCTTTAGCTGATTGCATCGAGGTGCTAGCCTTAGCATTTTCCCCAAGACAAAGGTAAAGAAATTGCTTGAGAAGTCTGAGCGGGTCTTTGTTTGCACAGGAAGACTGGACTTCCTGAACTGGTGCTCCTTAGAGAAAAAGTGAAATTTCCCATTGTGTTTGGACTCCAATCGTATCTATTATACATACTTGTATAATGCAGTGATGAGAGGTGTAGTTTATCAGTGTCATTTACCAGTACGGCCTGAAACTGTTGGGTGTCAACAGCCGTCTTAACTTACATTAGACAATGATGTAATCCTGGCTCCTGGCTGGACAATGTTGTGACCAGCCAGTTGAGTCATTTCTCCACCTCATTAACAAACAAGCTGTCCAGTTAAAATTGATTGGATGAGGGATCTATTCCCAATTGGTGAAATTAAGCCATCTTTGTAACAATGTCATAATATACAGCTGTGTGAAAAGCAGTCATGTTTGTCTGTGCAGGTGGATAACGTGTTTTCTAACTCATCACTCTTTCACCTCCTTCCCTGTTCACAGATTAGGTATGTGCCAGTCTAACCTCTCTGGATTGCAACTCAGCAAGTCCATGTCTAAAAAATGTGCTTAGTGTCTCACGGTGGAAAAAAGGGGTGAGGTACCACAATCTTGCCACCTTCCCACAAACATTGATCTCATTATATCATATGTAAAAATGAAGAGACTATCTTTATTGTTCAGTAGGAGCAAAAATGTCTGTGTTTAACTAATGCTCGTTACCACGACATAATTTGGCAATATTACTGAACTGAATTGTGGTGAATTTGTGCCACTTCGGCTCAGAATAAAAGAATAATTGAATAATTGTGAATAATTGAGGTTGGCATTTTTCAAAATGATGCATTAAAGACGTAGAGATTCTCACTCTGTTTTAAATATTTACTTGTGCTGTTGTCAGCAGTGTCACTATCCAGAACATGCACTGCCTTCCCTCTCCATGTCATCAGAGTGATGTTGAATCATATGGACATGAGGGTGCGTGTCATATTGTTTGCACTTGCTGAAATGCTTACCAGACATGCTGGGTGTGTACTACATTATCTGTAAAAATATGATGAAATTCTTTTCAGTAACTGTTGCAATCAGTTAAGTGCAACATGGATTAGTGTTTTTGATTTTGAAGACCTGGTGCGACACCCTCCGAGAAGAATTAAAAAAAGATATAAATAATGATAATAATTGAAGCTCCTCTCATGTACGTAGTTTCTCCAATCAAAGAAACAAAAAAGATGTTTTTCAATTTTATTACATGCTTATAAGTTAGATGTGCCCACATGTGCTTGGAGATGCCCATATTGCATATTGTACACATATTTGGGCTTGTAGTGTCATTGGATAAAGTTGGTCAAGTTGTGGTGATGTGTGAAGTTTACTTCTTTCCACTTGTTCCTCCACCCCTGAAACTAATCTGAAAAAATCTGAAAAAACTCTTGAATTAGCAACCTATCAGCCAATCAGAAAATAGTATTTCTTTTTGCTGGGTAAAATCTGAAAATAGGTTTCCGCTGCAAGCACTCATTCCACGAATGCGCACGAAATTGCACAAACACACAGAGTACAGAATGCAGAATGTCCCAGTTTTTTTAATCCGATTACTCGATTAATCGTCAGAATAATCTATAGATTACTAAAATAATTGATGGCTGCAGCCCTAATGTAAATGCTACACTTCAGGCTGCACCATTAAGCTCCTGCGAGACTGCATTGTTGCAACATCCATTGAGAATTCCAGAAATGTCAGGATGGCAATGTTGTCCAACTGGTTTTAGCTGAAACTTTGAGTGATTCTGGAGACTGTTGCAAGAGGGAAGTTTCATTGTTTGCACAAAGTAGGGCAGTATTTTTGTCTTCAAAATGTTTGAGGTTTATTCTTTGATGTTATTTTCTTAGATGTAATGGACTAGAAGAGAATGAATCACACAAGCAACTATTGCTCTTTTTTGTTTCTTTGTACTTTTTTGGCATTTGAGCATCTGCTTTGTCACAACTTTAGTTATTCATAAAGTCACACGGCAAGCTTCGTTATCATTTAGAGCGACATAAAAGAAAACGCAGGTTGTGACTGTGTACCTCCTGGGGATAATAACCAAGGCACAGCTTCCACTGCCTCACTCAGCACAAACATAATTATTCATCAAACCTTTCAGGCTAGTTTGCATTCACAATGCTTTCATTGGCATGCAGTTGTGGCAAATTTTTGTTGGTGTGTCTCATTGTATTAAAGATGCATGGGGTGAACTGTATTTTATCTGGTTTGCCATGTTTTCCTCTTTTTTCCTGATCTCATGTTTAAAAAAAAAAAATAGGTCACACTTGTGCTCTTTTGTTGTTTTTATCAAAGAATGCGACACTGCCAGGCAAAGTAACTTAACAGCTCTCACCCCTACAAAACTTAAGCAGTATATACAGTTTTTAAAATTTCAAGCCAAATCTCAAGTTGCTATTTCTTAGCCATGTAGCTGTAAACAAATATGAATAATATATCTTGTGCTTTACTTCCTGGTTAAAATTTCTTAGCTATTAGAATATTTTTTCTATCTCATATTGTCACACTAAAATGTTTTCATTTTCTGTCAACAGAGTAAGCAGTCTGAAAGATTTTGGGCTCTGTTTTGTGACAGCTGTTTGTTATTATGTTTGTGTTCAATATTATGAAATGGAAAATGTCATGTATTTGGGCAAAGTAGCACTGTTGGTTGAGTAATCAATATTAGGATCGTGCACAGATTGGGCTCAGAATTTTATCAATACTGAGAGCTGGGGAAGAGTGCTGTCAGTCGTGACAGGAGATCCTTACAACAGGTGATGTTGGTGCTTTATTTCTCTTAAGCACCAGTAATTGGAAATGAATAAAGTCATGCTGCACCTAATAGCACCATTGATTGGTTAGTACTGCTGGTTGTGTTCGCCTTCTCTTTGTATTTCCTACAGACCTTCATATTCTTATGCAAATTATACTTTTCTTCAAAAACGTTTCACCTTTTATATACAAATATCTGCTGCTGTTATTATCGTCTGCATTGTTCAGGAAATTTGAATAAAGTGACTAAATGTTAATGTGCAACTGAAGATTGACACACCTCCAGTGCAAAGGGTGTTTGTAAAAAGTTAATGTATAATCTATATTTGTGGATGTGTATGAAAAAGTCCAGTTTGACAACTAACTTTCATTGCAATGTCATCATGAAAGCACTTTGAATTGTGCCGTTAAAAAGGGCAGCTCCACATGCTAGAAAACAGTAAATGTTCATGAGCAACAACATAAACTCAATTGGTGTCTTCTAAAGGCTCATTGAACCTTCTTTTTTCTCTTTCTTTCACACAGCTCACCTGCATGTGCTGTCCAGCATGGATAAAACTTTGCTATGGGTGAACCTCTAAAAAGGACAGTTGACTGCAGGTAAATATCTACAATAACATCAGGACAATGTGGCAAAGTTTGGTTAATGGAGTTCATCATGCCCTCCAAAGCCTTGTAGGACTATCAAGACAACAGGATGACCAGTGTGTGCTCCTTCATGGTCAAAATGCATCTTATCAGAAATTTTAAACTGCTGATCATCAAAGATTTCCCAAAGCAAAGACTTGGATTGTAATAACTTTTGCAGGAACTTTTTTAACTTCTAAATTGCACACAAAGTGAAAGAGCCTCCTACATGAACTGCAGAAATGGATTAAAAGCCCATGTGTAGCAGGACCACTGTTGCACCTTGTGGAATTACATAACTCCAGACTGTTGGGGACTCACTTTTTGAGGGGGCCAAGGGATCTGATCCCAGCCCCAAAGAGCCCTGTCATCTGACCATCTCACCTGTCTGAAGCCAGACCCCACTATCCAATGGCATGGGCCAAGTTTTTCAGGAAGCCGGGGGGCAATCTGGGGAAATCGTACCAGCCAGGTAGCATGCTGTCACTGGCCCCCACCAAAGGACTGCTGAATGAGCCAGGCCAGAACAGCTGCTTCCTCAACAGTGCGGTGCAGGTAGGTCTGCTCTGTTAAAACTGTAGTACGCAGCATTTAAATACAAATAAATATCTGTTAGATTCAAACCCATATCAAATTAGTTGCTGATTTAGCCTATCACCTTCCAATGATAGTGTTTAGATCTTGTGTTGCCCTGCGACCATGTTCACAAGAAGTTTTTTTTATGACAAGAACAGCAATATTGTGCCAGTTAAACGAGATGACTGCAAACAGATTGGAGTATGACTGTTAACACAAAGTGCCCATGAAATGGTTCAGAAATTAATTCTACTGCTCCAAAGGAAGGAAACACTTCTTGCCCCTGCTTGCCCTTGTGGTAGTATGCAAATAATATTATACTGTATATTTTCTCAGGAGGAGAAGCAGAAAAATCACAACAAAAATTACCAAAACTTATGCCCTGCAGCTTTGTGATGCAATTTAGTACTCTCATAATGCTCAACTCCTCCTCAACAATTTTTAATCTGCACAAAATAGCAAGCATGAAAGTCAAGTTCTGTGGTTTACTTTATTTACAGAGTTATTACTTCCTTCCAGGAAATTTGTAGTCACTGTCTAAATTTGTCACAGCTTCCCACCAGCTTATTCATGTACTTTAAGGTTTGCATTTGACTCGTGGATTACTGGCTGGTGAGTAACACAGTCACAGTGTTGAGACTGTGACTCAGGGTCAGATGACTGATGAGTTGGCTGAGGATGATCGTTACCTTCAGTCTTGTTTCTCTGAGCGACATGTTTTTCTTGCCTAATCCTCATCTTTATGACCTTGTAGATGTTAACCTAATGCCCAAAGTGCCTTACATAAGTATACCCTTAAAAACCCCTCTTATTATTTTTTTTTCTGTTGTGTTCATATTTGATTTCTTTGTTTTGAAACCCTCCAAAGCAAAGGGAAGATTTTCTTTCTGACAGCATCTGTTTTTTTCCTACTTTACAGGTGCTATGGCAGCTGGACATCTTCAGACGCAGCTTGAGGCAGCTTCCTGGACACTTCTGTTTAGGAGAGTCGTGCATCTTTTGTGCATTAAAGGTAAGGGGGAAGTCAGTATATTTGATAAAAGCTCATACAGAAAAGTAACTTTGTCGTTTAACGATACGCCGCCAACGTGTTTGGTCAAGTTTTTGAGACAGCATGTATTGAGCAGTGAAGATGTTACGAATGCCTTCAATAAAGTCTCACTCTCTTCTTTAGAGCATTTTCTCCCAGTTCCAACACAGCCGGGAGCGAGCCCTGCCCTCTGACAACCTGCGTCATGCCTTGGCAGAGACCTTTAAGGATGAGCAACGCTTCCAGCTGGGCTTCATGGATGATGCTGCAGAGTGCTTTGTAAGTTCCCGTGGCAACCCTGGTTTTCCTCGAGGGAATGAGACTAGCATATGGAAAAAGGATGTGTGTATGTTTATGTGTAGTGGGTAATGCACTGCAACAAACACTTTGGTGAGGTCACTGAGAGCACTTCTCTCCCACCCTTTCCCTCCCATCAGCTGTTGCCACATTGCCTCTTAATATCGTCATGACAGGTTATATAAGCACCAGTGATGTGTTTGAACCTCTCCCTTTTGTGCCACCACATTATGTCGCATCATTTCCGTGCTTTTTAAAATTCAATTTTATGCATCGTCATCATTTTTACATTGTGGTTCCATTGTTTCTGCTCTTTTTTGGCACAGCAAAGCATTGTTCAGCCTGAACTTGTTTTTCCCTTACTGCAGTGTTATTTTCAGTGTTTTTTTTAAATCCAGTTTTATTTTGCCTCCAACAAACAAATGCAAAACAGACCATGCAGCATTTTTAACATTCATTTTACAACAATGTTTTCTTATGTCCACCGTCTTAGTCCGTCCGTCTTAATTTTGTTGATAACTTAGCAAAGCAAAGATTTTATCCCACAGTGTTTATCCAGCTAGGAAGTTCAATTAGGCAGCAATGGATAAACAAAAGTGAGTGACTTCTCTACAGCAAAAGTGGTAAGGACTGATTGTTCATGAGTAACAAGTGTAAGCATTTATACTCTTTGCTTCTGTGAATCAGCCCAAACTTACTACATAAAGTTCATTAAATGCAGAGAAAACATTAATGCCAAGTTTCTTCCCTTACAAAAAGCTAGAAGGATATGTGAACAATGTTGCACACTTTTGTTTACAGTCTTAATTCTCCATCCCTCATGGATCTTTGCCCTTGAGCATTTATCATGTGATGCACTGGCAGCAGCATGCTGGTGTAGAATTTATGCGAGGAGTTAGCCACTGCCAGATTAACAGGCTGTGAAGTTGTGCCTGTAACCTTTAGAGGCCTTCCTCACAGCCTTAATATTTTATAAACCCACAAGCACTCCATGGAAACAGGAGCTAAAACGGTGTCACTCTTTAAATGTGTTATTTCCCATGTCAGGTTTGCAGTGGGACTCTCAAATTGCAATGTCCAAGTGTTTTGCAATTTTGCTTGGAGAAAATATATATATATTGGAAAAAAAAATAAGTAGCCTCTTGCCTGATTCCTTGTTCTGTCGTAGGAAAACATACTGGAGAGGATCCACATGCACATTGTCCCTGAGGAGACGGATGCCTGCACTTCAAAGTCTTGCATCACACATCAAAAGTTTGCGATGTCACTTTATGAGCAGGTGAGTAAATGGAGATATATATAGCATATTATCATGTTAGACAGGACATGTTTTTCTGTTGCGCCAATCTTTCTTTAAAAATGTGTCAGTCTAAAAATGCTCATTTAGACTGACACATTTTTAAAATTCAAGCAAATGGTGTTAATTACGGTCTTTTAATGTTTTTTTAAGATGTTTTACAGCATTTATTTTTGTACAGCTTCTACAGTACTGAACAAGCTGAATACACACCACTGTTAGAGTGGTGTGTATTCAGCTTCACTACACACACACGCATACACACACAGATGCGCGCACAACCACACATACACACATATATGTAGAGACAGGTAGTACATGAATCACTGTCTGAGACAATAGAAATCCAATCTGTCATGTTTTGATACTGGGCAGCCCCAGTGGAGTAAGGAGGGTGTTTCTAGTCTGATCCCACTGTGCTGCAGCAGCACCACCAGATAAATCACAGATGGTGTACACAATAAATTCCAGCACAACACGGACACCACCCCGCCCTGTGGCTGTGATGTCCCACACTGACTCTGTCCATGTCCCAAACCCGTTCTATCTCTGAATCAAACAGATAATGTGCCTTTGGACTAAATCCCTTAGAGACACAGTCAGTGGATTTTGTTCCTACTCAACTTCAAGGCACCAAAAGGCAAACATTACAAAAACCTAAATGATGATTGTCTGTGTCAGTGGGTGATGTAAAAAAAAATTGAATGCCTGCTAATGTCAACTATTCAAGTTTAAAAAGAAAAAAGGCTGAGGTTCCTAAAAGGATACCGTAGAGTCCACAGTTTAAAATGCAAGCAAAGTGGCAAGACTGGCATAGGTTAATGTCTTATACTAATAAAAGGGAGTTTTTTTAAGGAGGATAAAAATTTCTGATTATATGCAGACTTTACAATTAGCATGCTTGATGTACCAGTTTTATTTTTTTTTCTCTTTCTTATGTTTATTACCCTCTCACTCCCTTGTGAAGTCTGTATGCCGTAGCTGTGGGGCATCATCCGACCCACTGCCGTTTACTGAGCTGGTGCATTATATTTCTACAACTGCACTCTGGTAAGGGACAGACAATGTTACACTTCACTGATGTCATTGTTTGTGTTTTTGTTTTTTTCTTTGGTCAATATTTGTCACAGGGGTACATTTTACACAAAAGCTGTCTTTTCACCCTCCACAATACTTAATCTCTTGGTTTTTTTAGTCAACAGATGCCTCCACGCAAAGATGAGTCATTTGGGGATCTCTTACAAGCAGCAAGTACAATAGGGGACCTTCGAAATTGTCCCGTAAGTGTTTAAAGTGTTTAAAGTAGAGTTGGCTGCCAAAGTCTTCATCAGCGATTTGGCTACACACTTTTCCATTAAATGGTTGTTACATTTGATGAGCAGTTTTGGGATTATTCTCTGACACTATCCTCTTAAGAATCTCATACAGTATGTTTTATTCTCAATATTCAGTGTTGCTGACTAGCCAGTTTTGTAATGTACATGGTAAATGGGTGATGTTAAATATTAGGTCTTTGCTTTTCTGTTCCAGAGTGACTGTGGTCAGAGGATTAAGATCAGACGGGTCCTCATGAATTCCCCAGAAATAGTTACCATAGGCTTTGTGTGGGACTCTGAGCAGTCAGACCTCACTGAAGATGTTATTCGCTCTCTGGGACCTCATCTCAGTCTCTCTGCGGTGAGTCTAATTTAATCAGCAGCTCGTATCCACTTCGTTTTATGGGTTAGATTTGTTTCTCAGTGTTTTTGGTAGCGAGAGGATGATTTTCACAAAAATAAAGGCACTCTCTCCAAGTAAGAAGATTGAATTAAACATTTCAGATTAACTAATTATCAGTTAAAAAACTTAATCTAGATGTAGTTCACACTGTCAGTATGTTTATGGTCCTTTTTTTTGCTTCTTTATGGTCAGTTTGTTTGGGTGCAATCTACTGGGGAAATAAAGTAGAGATTTGTTTCTCTGTGAGACGGAGCTGTTGCATAAGCAGTCAGCACCCAATGCCCAGTTGGCAGGCACCACACATCAAAAAGCCCTTGCTGGCCTTGGTCAGCTGGTCAAAAAGCCCCTCCCCTCATCTCTTTTTCAGAGCATGTGTGTGCATGCCTGTCTGAGGGGGCTTGTGGGTGGAATAGATGTTATTGAGATAATGGGGGAAAGCTTACAGACAGCATTTGTTTCACTGCTTATGTTCACACATTCTTTCCTCATAAGTGTGCTCAAACGTGGGTATGTATGTGTGCTCCTTTTCTATTCATCCTCCTTAGTTAGGATGCTGGTATTGTTCACATGACAAGCTGAATATTCCCCGGCAGTCTGTTCATATCAGGCCACCAGCAGGAAAAAAAGGGAAAAATCAATCAGGTTCATTCAGATGAGACCATGCTCATCAGGCCCCACACATTATGTAACTTCTTGTACTGTTTTTTGACAGCTTTCTCATGTTTCCAAAACATACCATTGAAAGAATTTGTCCACTCATGTTTCCAAAACATACCATTGAAAGAATTTGTCCACTACCCACCACTCCCACTTGTTTGCCACAATAGCATTGATTGGGTGGGTTTCGTGTGACTTTCATAGTTATTAAATGGAGCCCTCCACCCCATCATTTGCTTTAAAATGTATTGTTTGAGAGAGTGGAAGGGAGTGACAGAGAACTAGCTGTGCAGGATACTTGTGAGGGGAACAAGTGATCTTTTTACAAACACTTTCTCCATATGCCTGCTTAGGGCTGGACAGAAGGTTTAGCCAAAAAAAGGTTATCACAATAAACACTTTGTAAAATCATCTGACATCAATAAATGTTAGTTTATAAAAGACTTAATTTAGTGTAAGTGACAGCCGAAGAAACCAGTTAATCACAGTTTAACTTTTATATGGATACATTTTGAAATAAACAAAAACTTAGGTTCGATTTAAATCAATACTTTTTTATGGTGCGACTGAAAATAGTTCAAGGTATACATTGTTTTTTCCACCCTGCTTCTAAATTAATATACACCAGTCAACACAGTTTTTAGGCCATCAGTAAGATTGTGGTGGACAATTGTATCATAGATATTAAGAAGTGCTATGACAGTGCTGATTTAAACCAGCTCTTAGTCATGCTGATTGTCAGTTCATTCCCTCAGAACTTAATCTATGAACCGATGGAGTAACTGATTCTCCTGTAGCTATCAACATCATTCACTTGCCTGCCCACTTACTGTGGCATTGATGCTGATAAGTGTATATTTATGTGTTTGTGTGGCTACAGCTCTTCTATAGAGTAACAGATGAGCATGCCAAAAAGGGGGAGCTGCTCCTTGTGGGGATGATCTGCTATACCAGCCGTCACTACTGTGCCTTCGCCTTCCACACCAAGTCCTCCAAATGGGTCTTTTTTGACGATGCAACTGTGAAAGAGGTCAGAAAATGTACAGTATTTCTGAAAGACAGATCATTAACTATTTTATAACTAAAACTATTCATTTTATCAAGAAACAATGACCTGTTTTTCTTTGTTTCATATTATAATTTGATTATCTCGGACTGCGGGTCTGAAAACATCAGTGTGTTGGGACAACGTGATCTTTTTTGACAAATAATTTGTTATTCCTTTATAGCTTAATAGAATAACATTTATTTTGTTATGATAACATACAGATACAGTAAATTACAGATTATAACATGGAGAGTTTTTTCAAACACCTGCAAAAAAGGAGGTGATATGCAGTCTCTTTTCTCCATCACCAGTTCTCTTTATCTCCCAATCAGAGCTGCATCGATTGCCCTTCATGAGCCTTTGGGCTGATGAGACTTTATGTCTCTGAACAGTTGGCTAACCCCCCAATCCCCACCCGAGTTTCTACTGCAGTTCTCTAACGGAAGTTTACTTTCATCCACATCTTACTACAGTTACCTTCACTGGATAAAGTAAAAAAAAAACCTAAGAATGCTGAGCTGCAAATTATTGTTGTTTGTGCTGTCTCTGTATGAGAAATGGATTTAATTGTGTTTTACAGGCATGTTTGGAGTATGTGTGTGTGCAGTGTATAATTTGTGAATCCATTCTTTCTTTTTCCCAAACACCAGCTTCATTTCTGTGCAGTGCACATGCGAGCAATCCTTTTGTTTCACATTCCAACTACTTTCTTGGGTACTGTGGTGCAGCGGCTGGTTGGCTCTGCGTCAGTCCATCAGCCACTTATGCTGTGTGTGCAACACTCCTCCACCATCTCCACCGCCGACTGAGATGGAGTAGCTACAGTACTCAGCGCCTGCCAAGTCTATACCCGGATTTAAATTTGCCAGCATTTCAGTAATTCTCCAAATCCCAGCTGCAGAATGTCCAGTTTACTGTAGTATAATCTAATTGCTGCATTTTCAGTGCATACAACTTTTAAACATTCATAAAAATATGAAACGGAAACATTTTACTTTTTTGAGTTTCATGAACATCCCCATACTTGATTATGACTTCCGGGCAATGTTATTTTTTTCTTTTTTCTGTATTTTTTTCTTTTATCTGACAGGCTGACGCACAAATATTATTGACTGACTATGTCAGGTATGACAACAGCAAGCCTGCAGTTATGTCATGCCCTAACTTGATCTATGTAAATAAAAGGTTCAAAGGTCATGTCATCCTCATTTGCTCTCAGCACGGCAGTTGATTTTTAGCCACAGTTTTCCCTTAGAGTAAATGGTTGTACAATACACAGTACAGAACTCAGTTTTTTAAATATAGTGATTTACAGAGACAATGTTTGTGGACTTCCTTTGTCAACAGTCTTTACCTTTTTGATTTTTTGTATCCCCCTCTGCAACATCTTTCCTTTGTTTTTTTTTGTTTTTTTTTGCTTAGCATGGATTCTTTTTCTTTCCCTCATCTTTCTTACTCTCCTCCTCCTACAACCCCCAGTCACTCCACCCTGTCATTTGCTTAATTAAGGAGCACACAAGCATCTGTTAGCCTGCAGCTTGTCTTTGTGGTGCCTGTGTGGCGAGACACACAACTTATTGTGATTGTGCGATTTGACCTCACTATGTCATTCTCGATCCAAAATAATGGTGAAGACGATGGGGTTTGTTTCAATGTTGCCAGTTAATTCTTAAAAAAAGCTGAAAGAACATTTTATACATGTTTGTAAAATGAAAGAATCAAATTAAAAAAAAATGAGATTATGTGTACAGTCCAACTTCAGAAATATGGTTGCTTGATTTGAATCATCTGACACCTTTTTAATTAAACCCCAGGCAAAACATGCAGCAACAGAGGTGTATTGTCACCCAACAAGCAGCAAGCATCACTTTCCCACTTTCTTTAAATGTTTACATGTGCATTAATCAATTTTTCTTTTGTGTCCTGCTGCAGATTGGCTCCAGGTGGAAAGATGTCGCTAGCAAATGTATCAAAAGTCACTTCCAGCCCCTCCTCCTTTTTTACTCCAACCCAGAAGGGAGTGCCATTACTGCAGATCATGCCTCAAGACAAAGCAGCAACCAGTCTCAAGTGCAAGGTATGAAGTGTCCCATCCTGGCTGTTTCAGAATCTGTCTTGGTTTTCTATTAATTCATAATGGTACTTTGACTATGCTGGTGTTGATTGGAATGAGAACTCTAAAGAGAGAGGACATCAGGGGCTATCAGGATTACATTTAAAAAAAAAGAACCTCATTATGCTGAATATGAGCCAAACTCTTTAAAAAGTGTAACTGGCCCAATACATCAGCTAAAGTGAGATGAAGATTTAGTGTCTGTTTCTGGAAATGACTCAGAATTTGTCAGTTATCAAATTTCCTTAAGATACATTTATCAGACTGCCTTGTGCTATTCACTAACTACAATAATTTGGGCTGGTTATCTTATTGAATGGAGCATCAGCCAAATGTCCAACATGAGCCTAACTCGCTTGTAAAATAAATTTGAAATGTAAAGATTGAGTTGAATATTTGACCAGTTTTGATCAGTTTAAGTGTGATATTCCTCCATGATTGATTAGGAACAAATGTATCTTATATGTGCATAAAAAGACATGGTGCTGTAATATTCTTGCAGAGCAAGTGGTTTATTTTAGTACAACCTTTTTACCTTCAGTGCATCAATAAATGATAAATTTTCAAGTTATCATACAAAACTAGATTGTCCCAAAAAGAAATCAAGAAAAAACATTGTGTAGATTTTTTTTTTGTTTCTTAATTTAAGGGTACATCCTGTGCTTTTGGTTGTTACCTTCAAAATACAGAAAATACTCACTGTGATTCCATCTTCCATCATCTTCAACAGGCCTTGACTCTCCTGTGGCAGCCCCTAAGAAACTGGACCTCACCAGGGAGAATCTGAATGCTCTTCTGGGTCATGGCCCTCTCAAGCAGAAAACCCCCTCAACCCTAAGTAGGAGCAGTGTTCAGACCAGTGCAGGACAAGGACAAGGTAAAAGAGAAAATGGGTGAAGTGGAAGTTATATATGTGGAAGAGGTAATCCATGAGTAAGGGACTGTGGAGAAAAGTTGTGCTAAAGACATTGCTTTCCATTGTTGGTTAGGATTTTGTATTACACACAGTATTTCTGTTAAATGGGGTATTTTTGTAGTGAATAAGCAAAATGATTTGTGTGGTGGTTGTCGTATCCGCCTAGAAAGATGGCATGATTCATAAACACATTTTCTCAGAAAGTGGTGATATGCAGAGATCAGGCATATTTACCATGGATGGTGATTACTAAAGGCCAGAGCTGTCAAAATAAGTGTAGCTATGTACATCTTACATTAAGATTAGAGAATAGAGGTCACTAAGAGCTGTCAAACTCTCTACATACTTAAGCACCGATAAATTGAGTGTGAGTTGAGCAGAAGAGCTTTTGTTTATGTATATGACCTTTGTGAGTAATAACTGAAACAGCATTGGCAAATGTGGTTTTCTTTTGATATAATTACATGTTCCATTGCTATTATGTGGCTGCACAAGAATAGAAAATCTCACTGAAAGCTATGAGTCATTGTTGGTCAAGCTGTGTTTTTAAGGAGGAAGCATTATGGTGAATACAATTAGACTGAAGCGTCCAAGTCTAATTATGTTGTAAACATCTGACTCATTCTATTTTTGTTGATGCTTAAGTGAATATAAAAATCCAAAAGCACTGTCCACAAGAACCAGCGGGGATTTTTTTATTTTAAACTTAATGTTTTCCTCACACTTATTCAAGATGAAATTGCTGACAGTGAGCAGAATCACAGCACAATCATGTTTTCCATTGCCATGACTAATCATCGCATTTCAAAGACAATGTCTGCCAAAGTGAGTATCTGCCAGAGACAGAGGAGAAAAGTCTGTGCTTTGCCATATTTCCTCCCTTTCCCCCTAATGTAGCACCAAATGTGCCATATATATCAGCACACCGATGTGTTGTAAAGTTAGCCTCTGTCTACACACTCAGCAAGTGCCTTGGGGGTGCTGGGGACTAAGAGGTGAAAAAAAGAAGGACAAGGAAAAGGATGTAGTGACAGTATACATCTATATGTTCACGGAGATAAAAATACCTTTAATGGTGTCTGTAGTGGTGGAAATCCCCACCCAATTCAGCAGAAGTCAGATTTATTACATACTGACTGTGTACTTTCTGACCCTCCGTAGAGGGAATTATGCCAAAATTCTCATTGTGAACACCTGAAATCTTTTATATATTTTTTTATACATTTGCAGTGAAAATGAGCTCCAGTGATCCCAAGAGTCGTCTTAGGGACATTTCTCGAGAAGCTGCCCAGAAAGCAGGAGAGGTTCGGGGTATGCATCCAGCCAGAAGAGAGCCTGATCGGAGTGGTCAGCGGAGGCAGGAGACACGTTACAGAGGTCAGTTGCAGACATTATGTGATTCTCTATAGAGACTACACATGCTGTTCAGCACATAAACAAGGGAATTGTCAAGCTTTATGATATAAAAGGCTAGCAGTCCACACCAGCCATTATGTAACCCTCAGTTTGGGAGCAATGTGTCAAAAATGGGATTAAGTGTTGACGTCTGTTGGAGTCTGCCTTGATCCTACTCTGTCATACTCAAAGCTATTGGTTCCCCACTCTCTGGCATGAATAAACATTTACAACAAACAAACTTTTACAACCAAAAACCTAGGTAAATTAAGATTACTAGTGAATAATTTATTTCATTGTTAAATTTAACTTCAGAAACTAAAGTAATGGCATCTTAACTCTTTGTCTCGAACAAATTCACTTTGTGTTTCAGTTCTAATCAGGAGACTGATTGGTCAGCTCCTTTTAATACTTTCAGTTAAGTATGGTGGAGGGGATTAGTGATCACAATTGCAGCACTCTCGCCATGCCAAATTCGCCATGTCAACAGCAGTAGCCAGGTTTAGCATCAAGCTCATGTCCCATTATGATTAAACACACTAGACTTAGGGAGGTTGTTGTAATGATGAGTAGCAAGGTAGATGTAATGCAAACTATAGTTAATGCCCCAGCCAGCACATTGCTAGTTACATAGGGAAGGCAACTTTTCCACTCATATTGGTCAGTGGAATATCTGAGGAAATTTTCAAAATGATACTGTCTGTATTGATTTATTCTTCCAAAAAGATCCACTTCCTTGTGCAGAGTTGACAACACTGAGCTGGCAAGCAGAAGCAAACTGGTATCATATATATAAGCAAAGAACATAGATAGCAATGTTTTGAGTGATTTACTGTATGTACCTAACTGTAACTCTGGCACACAGTCAGCAGAATCTAAGGGAATAGGAACTCCCATCCTGTGGGCCTGTTTCCAAACGCTGACAGTTTAGTGTACTGCTGAATTTATTTATTTAATTATTTTGTTTTCACCTGAAAAGACGTTGCCATAGATTGCTTTTCCTGGTGATTTAGATGACTACACCCTCCCTGACTGAGGCAGAGTCAGCTCTTGATTATCACTGTGCCTTAGAAAGTGGTATGTTAAATTAAAAGGCTCTTCTTAACTGATGGAAAAACTTTATTTTTCTTTTTTTACTATATCTCAGAGTCACCAACCTTTTGTCTCTCTTATTCAAAATAAATAATAATTACCTCATAGAGATCATTAGGTGCTGTTCAGAGTGCTGTTCAGGTGCTGCAGGAGTGTGTTGATAAATAAAGAGTTAATGAAACTGGTACACCTAAAGCTGCACAGGTGTACCAGTTTGGCGAAAGGATGTCTGGGCATGTATTTTGTGAGTCACTACTATGGCTGTAAGTGTCCTTGGATAGCAAACACACATCAATACATCGCTATTCATGTTTAGCCATGACACTTGTTTAAGTGAGAAACACATTTATACACATATAGTATATACATGAATTGTGTTCATACAACAGCAAAGTGCAACCTTTCACCAATGGGGACCTGCATGGTAACCTCTACACAAGCTGGCTACCTTCAGAGTACGCATCACAGAAGAAAATTGGCCCCTGGTGTTCGTAATTTACACCTTGCTGTCACCTGCAGGCATAAATGTCATCTGTAATCCTGTTGTCGTCATGCCTCTCCCTCAATTTCTGCCCAACCTACTGTGTTCTTTGCAGACACTTTGTGTCTCGGTGTCAATGAAATTCAATTTTTGGTCTTGGCAACATGAATTATGTCATTGTCTTTTGTTGTCAGATTTTTTTTGTAATGTAAATGCTTGTAATGCTTATTTATATGAAAAAGTTAGACTTTAGAGCTCTTTGTATATTTAATTCATAACATTGCTTTTAATTTGTGACATGGTTTGTTTTCAAAATGTGCTCTTCCATTCCAATTCTTACAAAGTAACCACTCATGGAACTTAATTGACTTAATTTCAGATCCAGGACAGGACAGGACCTACTCTCGGAGCGTCTCCCCTCCAGAGAATGGCTTCAAACAACACCTGGAAACTCGACTATACAGCAGCCAAGGAAAAGGCCCCATTCGGACTGAGCGAACACCCTACTATGGCGGGCGTTCCTCCCAAGAACACCCACGCTCTCACTCCAGAGTCCAAGTGCTACCTAGCGTGCCCAGCACCAGCAGTAACCATTATAGCCACAGGCTAGATCAGCTTTCCAATGGATATGATACTGACAGCAGCCAGGACTCTCGAGATCATCCTGGAAGTGGAGGGAACAGTCGTAGCAGGACAAGCCGCCCGTGGAAGCCTATGCGGGAGGCGCTAAATGTGGACAGTGTTTTAAGTGGTGCTAGTGATAATTATTCTGTAAGTCATGATCGAAGACAGCATAGCCCACGGAGAAGGCCCAGCAGTCAGTCGCCCTCTCGTGACCGTGAGCGAGACAGAGATTTCACGTGGGGAGGTCTGGAGGAACGCAAACCTAAGAGTCTGATGACCATCTACGAGGATGAGCAGAGGCATGAAACTGGTGGCAGCCGAAGCTCGCTTGACTCAGATAGCAGGGGTGGCTACAGTGACAAGGACAGGTCAAAGGGCTCATCAACTCTGAAACTGCGGATTGACAACTGGAAGATCCAGCGAACTGAATCTGGATATGAAAGTAGTGACAGACTAAGCAATGGCTCAGCAAATCTTGATTCACCTGTGGTAGAGAACTTCTCTTCAAAGGACCTGCGACCAATACCAGAGTTGCCTCTGACAAGGTAAAATGGACTCTTCTTCTTCTTCCACTCCTTCTTCACAACATCTGAAATCCGCAAAGAGTGAAATAGAAACAGCTGTGACTGGATTTTTGCTGTTTGGTGATCACGTGACCTTGTCATTTCAGAATTTGAGTCTCACAGTGCTGCTATTTCTAAATAATAGAGCATTACAAACAAAGTGTTCTAAAAATAGCAAGGCCAGTTTAGCATTAATGCTCACAAAGCAGGTCCAGCATACTTGTTTTTCTGAGCAAATTATGCTGGGCTGTCGTGTGGTGGCTTTATAGTGGAGGACTTGTTTGGAGATAATATTCCTAACTAGCTGACAACTTCCTATACTCTGAGCCAAATAGCAGACGTTCTCAACTGCTGGTACATTATTCAAGCCAGTCTCCCCGATAGTGTATCAGTTAAGTGCCTCTAATTATTCAATCTTTACCGTATGGTTATGATATTGTGACTGAGTTCAGACCTGAAGTCAGACAGTGTGTCTTTTCTATGTTTTTGGTTAAGTTGCATATCTTTTGTACTTTTTTGCCAGTTTTTTTATGTTAACTCCAAGGAGACACAAAGCATTCCACTTAAAAAAGAAACAGCAGGAGGCAGACATTGATCATGCATAAAAATGTTATAAGCACCAGTTGTTTAAGACAGTAAGATATTTTTTATATGTGCTGTCTTCACACATCAAAGAAAACAATGTTGAAGGGATTATTTTAAAGACACAAATCCTTCTTATTATACAATATTTAGACCATGGTTATGAGAGGTTATTTCCTCCTTTTTAATTTTTAGTATTGGTCCTTTGTCCTTTTAAGTGGTTGATAAACGATCAAGCTCTGTCATATCTTGTGGCAGTCCACTTTTTTTTTAATTAATTGAATTATTTTGTATTTTAGGGATCACTTCCCTCCAAGAAGCAGTGATGATTTGAAGGCTGACATTCTGCACTCTACGTTTTTCACCAGTAAGTAAATCAGTTTTGCTTTAACCTGTCTCCTCAAAGCATGTACCTGTCAAAAGTTGTTATGTGTAGGTCTTTGGTGATTAAGTGTTATTTCCAGCTTCACACTTTAATAACTATAAAAGAATTAAGCATCGCGTATCTTACAGAGTGGAGACAGGTCACAAAGTAAATTATGATTCCATCACAAAGTCTTGGCCCTGACATTAAAGAGATTTCCTCTGCCTAATAGTCTTCCATGTGTTGTAAGGATCTGAAACGTTAAGATAGTACTCAGCGATTTCCTTGATTTATTGTTCCATCAGTAATGTTAAGGTCACAGCCTGATTGAGAGGATACTGTATGGAAATAGGTGTGCTCAGCTTCTTCACTCACTGGCCTTGACCTTTTTTTTTTCCCTGAGCAACATTTATGTTCTGCAGCACAAAGGAAAATGTGCATGGGCTTAAAGAGAACATCAATCTAAGTTGCATAGAGAACCTTGTTTCCCAAAATTTTGTTTTTATAGAATCAACAGTCTTGTAAATTTCTCTAAAACATGGTCTGTCCTTTCTTGCTCATTAAAAATGGAAAATTGTGAAAAAGAACCTCAAGGGCCTTGTTAACTATTAACTGTGGTAAGTGATGAACTCTTGCAGAAGGCAGTACGATCCAATGTGGAAAAGAAGTAGTTTTAAGCTAAAAGATAAATGTAAAAACAATAAAAACCTGCACCTGAAATAGTCATGTTGTGAATCATAGTTATTGTTATTTTACAGACATGATGTAGGGTTTAGTTTAGTTTGAGAGTTTGCCTGGACACCCCTCACTTTATTCATGTAGGACATGCTTGCTTCGGATCCACATTATCAACAGAGAGAAGAAAGCCTAAATTAACAAATGTCTTGAAAATGCCCCCACTGTTTCCTTCAATGGGAGTACTGAGTCAATCCAGAATTAGAGGGGAACATGAGCGAGCCTCCCAGCTGTGCTTAGTTGGGCAGAAAATCCCAGGACTGGGACTGTCAGATGGTGGTGTTCAAATATGAAGAAAATAAAATGTGATTTTGACACTGCAAGTCCCAAATTTCTGACTCCCTATATGTCTTTAATCACTAGTTCTTAATTTTTGACAAGGGTTTGTGTAGAAAATGTTACATTTGCTTCACCAGACACACTTGACACACAAAATGTTTTTTTTTTCTGTTAGTTTTGATTAATTTTGAGGCCTTTCAAATGCAGATTTTTTTTATATACCTGAACATGGCTAAAAATATCTCAAACATTGGCCTTTGAGGTCTGTTAGTTAGTGGCTATTTTTAGTATGGGATATTTGTACTCTGCTGTCTGCAAACTGCATGGACAAGCTACTGGATCCCAAGTTAGTTAGGCCTGAATGGTGGTAGATTGATGGGAGTTTTCAGAAAAGCCTGAGCAGATACCAGTAGTCCATTTTAGTTGCAGAAATCCAATCTGAAAACATTCATGTCAGAGGGCAGTTTGGAAGGGCACAGTTGACTTCCTTCCTAATGATTATTTGTTAAGTCAAATAAGAAATCTATAGTCAGCTGTCCTTTTTGATCACCTTACTGATGACCTTTGGATGCTGATGTGATATAATACCAAATTGAGATGGTAGCAGAACATGTTGCCTGTTGAAGCGTGAAAGGTCACTGCTTTCAGGAGACAGGGTGGGAATTTCAGACACTTGAGTCGGCTATCTAGACAGTAAATCACAGTTTCCTTAATTTAGCCTGATTGTCTCTGGTGGCTCCTGCAGAGTCAGTAGAAACGCACTCCAGAAGCTTTTATGGTTCTGTTTCCACTCATTATTACATCAACAGAAGACTTGTGTGCTTAAATCTGTCCTTCATTGATGTCTGTATCTTCATTATTATGAAGTGACAAAACCCTTTGGTTGCAAATGTTTTGTTCTGCTTCTTTTCACATACTTGTGATGCAGAGCTGAGAATGATAAACAAAGAATTTGCCCGTTATCCCTTTTAAAGGATTCATTTATCACTTCATGTTACTCAGCTTAATAGGTCTATTGATATCTTGTAGCAAACCAGTGACATATGTTACACCCAAAAGCTTTAATGCAATAGAGTTGGTGCATGTTTATTTGTGGCATGGAGTGTAATCTTTCTTTTAATATGACTATATTAACACATGCAGAAACAAAAGTTTTTTTTTTTGTTTGTTTTTTTTTTTACTTCTGGCCACTGGTGATAACCTGACGTTCCAGAGTCTAGGTCCTCATGAAAAGCCTGACTGCAAATATGCATGTGAGTGTGATTGTTCAACCATTTTAAATACCCCAGGCAGCTGAAAGCTGAGAACTACAAATCTCAGCTTGACAGCTTTAAAACTGAAATGTGTAGAGTTTTTTTTTTTTCTTTTTCACATCAACAATGCTTCAAAAGGCTGTCAAGAAATTTTGCATTGACAGGTTCTCAAAACTGTGTTAAGGGTTTACTTTAATGGTCTGCTGTGAGGAACTATTGCTGTTTGCTCTGGGGATGTCTTACTCTGACAGTGAGGATAGTGGCAATGATATGTCACTATTCCCTCCTCTTAAAAAAATGTTCCCACAAACAGGTCATCACTTAGTGTTTGCTTGAATGGGGTCAAGATGGGTCTGTGAGGGCTTTTTCAACAGACATTCTTAAAATGTAATAAATCAGCCACTGATTATTTCCCACATTCTGTAAGTGTGGAAAAGCACGTGTACATAGGGGAAAAGCTTCTTACTTGAGTCTTTCTGGTTAACTTGGGAGTGAGGGAGAGGGAGGTTTTATTGGACTCCACTTGATGCAATTTAGATGGTACATTGAATACCACTGAACCACAGTTTAATCCATGCAGTCACACAGGCAGGTGCAGAAGGCCATGTAAACAGCATGACACCTTAAATACATGTTTTGCACGAGTGATGGCACATTTCCACTCAAATGAATGTTTTGTGGCTATCAGCTCAACCCCAAAACTGAAGAATTGGAGTAAAATTGCTTATTTGATGTTTTGCGATTTTAACCACAAAAAAAGGCGTGCAACCACAAAACCCATCACTTTGTACTCTTTGCTTTCCAGCTGTTTTGCAGTGCAAATGACTATGGAGAGGAGGAGTTTTTTAAACAGTAGGCATTGTAAACAAACTCCATCCTTTCTGTTTTTTTATTTTTACTGGAATGATATTGCCACAGTTGCTTGCCAACATTGCAGATCAGCGGCATCAAAATGTGAATGGCTTAAAAATGCAATAGTGTTGTGGAGGGGATCTGGAGTCTGACCTCAGTGTAATTGCATGCCAGCACAAAGGATTTAGCCACTAATGCTCTGTGAGAGCACAAAAAAAGAGTGTATGCTGATACATCACAGATGCTCCTCAACCATTCACTCTCTTCCTTGTCCTGTTAGTCAGCTGTTGTCTGTCTCAGACCTTGTAAACACCCACCCTGCTACCTTGGCTAAACTCCGCACCAGCTCCCACCCAGGCACCCTTTTTTTTTTAAACATGTTTGTGTCATTTAATGAGTGAAATTTATTATTGCCAACATTTTTTACATTATAATTCACTTTTTCATTTGTGCACATTCCAACTTCTTAATTAGCTGGAGTTCATGCAGGGTTTGTATTGTTTCATTAGTACCGTTAGCTCAAAGCTACCAAGGCCTGATATGAACCCAAATTCCCTTTGAGGGGCCATGTTCTGTGGTTGGATCAGACAGTCGGACTGGTACACAGGGGGCCTTAGGGCGCTCTGCCAGACTAACTGCTTTAGTACTTCCTCTCCCAGCACCAGGCAAAGGGCCTCATTGTGACCCTGTTAGATAACACGTCTTTGCTGGAAAGACATATAAAAAATGTTAATTGTAGCTGTGTTTAATAAACCCCTTTGCAGATGTTGCTTTGCTTTATATCTTGAGTTTACAGGTTAGTGTGTAGTGATATAAAATGCTCATGAGGCTTCATTTCATTTTAGGTGAACAAGGAAGAAAATCTGCAGATCTACATGATGCAATCATCCTCTCTGGTCAGGCCATACAAAGGTGAAACAAAGCTTAAACTGTAGAAGTACAAATTCTAAGTATTTAAAAGTACAATACTGACTGTGGTGCTTCTGTTCTGTAACAGAAGAAGAGCCTTCCGTTACACTCCTGGTATTTTGGAAAAGAACAGTGATGTGGACAGTGAACAAGAAGAAAATGTGGATGTTAGCCCTGTGAGCCCTGGGCCTCTTTTCTTAGCTAAGACCAGCAGTTCTGAGTGGAACAGCTCAGATGACCTTGCTGGACCCCTCTCTGAACAAGAGGAGACTGGCACTGGCGCCGATGTAAACCCTGTCATGCACAACTATCCCCCTCCTTTAACACTCAAGACCTTTGGCAACAGTCACACTGACCCATCTGGTGTCCACTCCCAACTGCCTGAGGTGTCAACACGGTCGAGCCCCCGCATTGAACCCAAAAATGGCTCGTCCCTCCTCTCGCACACGACACTCCGTCGGTGGATCGAGACACCTGCAGAACACAGGCTTTCATCCGGTGCCAGCTCCAAGTCAGGGTCATCGGACCAAGAGAGGAACGATCTGTCAGCCAGCGAGAGTGACGAGAGGCTACCAAGTCCAAATCCTGGACACGCTGATGGTACTGACTCCCCTACTCTGTCAGACATTGCTCTTCCCACCACTTACTTTTCTGTGGACGGCTGTATGACAGACACATATCGGGCCAAATACCATAAAAGGCCTGTCTTTTACACAAAAGCGGAGGACGAGGCATCATCTGGGGAGAGTGATGCTGAAGGGAAGGCCCTTCCTTTGCCAGATGTTCAGCCACCAGAGCCTTCCAAAAGCCAATCAGAATCAGGTACACCACACTACAATGTACTTCTCGACTTGACTTCTCGACTCATTGGCCCTTTATGGAAAGTTTACTTTTAATAATATGTTGGCTGTTGTCTTTTGTTTTGCAGGCTATTCTACCACAAAGATTAAGTGGAATCCAATTACTCCAAAAGGACTGGATGAGCATGGTTTCCTATGATTTTTAACAAAAGCGTCACTTAACACTGACTGTATGCCAAAAGGAATTGCTGTGCACTATGTCTGTAACATAGTTTGACTCCTTCCAACTGAGATGTTGGACTTGGGTGCCAAAGAGATTGTTAAAGAAAAAAAAGACGAGTGTCCTTTTTGGTTTTTTGTTTGCTGTGGTAAAAGTTACTAAAAGCTTTCAAAGAAGAGAGCATTTGCACAGTAGATGGCACCATACAGGTACAGAAAAAGAAGTATATGTCAATGGTGTTTCGGGCTTTTGGTGGTCCAAAGCAAAGGGTTAGGTGAGCAAAGAATGTATCTCAAACTGTCACTTTAACGCGCAGTAGATGAAAAGACTTATTTTACATGGAGAAATAATCACTGTCTTGCAGATCCTCTCTAACTCTCTATGGATTTATTTTATTTGTTTATCTACTCTCATTTCAGTGTTATGAGGTGCCTGTCCTAGTTCTGTTTTTGACTTTGGTTTTGAAGAACCCTGAGCACAGTTTTTGAAAGTGGAAAGTAATTCTACACACTGGACACTCTCGTGGCATGACTTAAAAAAAATGGATCCCAAGGATCTGTGTTAATATGAAGCTTGACGACATACACATTGGTTTTTGGCCAATACGATCTCTTTTCAGATGTGTCAAAGTGAGACAGGTTACAACTTGGATTCTTGTTTGTATGTGGGGGGTTATTGACCTCTGTAAGTAACCAGCAAAGGTTTTTCTTCTGCTTCACCTTCTGTCAAGCAATCAGTGTAAAATACGAATTCTGACTACCAGTGTGGATGAGCAGGGTCAATAAGGTGATGGGAAAAATATGTGAAATTGATTGTTTTTATTAGGTGTGGCATGAGACTCATCCACTATACAATGCAACTGTTTTATATGGCTTTGCATTGTATTTCTGGTTGATTATTTGACTGCTCTGCTAGGACATGGTCATGTCAGAATTTTAAAGGCTTCATTTAGAAATAAAAAAGCTTGCTTGTTTAATAGTTGTTATTGTTCTTAACCTGCCTAGTGGACTACTTTTGGTTCAAAATGTTTTATATATGCAGCAGACTCTAATGCACAGTGCCTTTTGTATTTTTCTATGTCAAGACAAAACTAAATCAGAGCCATGATTTGTACAATTAATTGACTTTAAAGATTCTTTTGTAACATTTAATTTTAATTTTTATTGATTAACAGTTAAATAAACCATTTATTTAACCACATCGGTGTGTCAAGCCATGTTATATTTCAAAAGCACACACTTCAGAGTTTATGTTCTGATTCTCAAAGATTAAAACTCTGAATTGATCAGTATGTAGTCATAAAGAATGCGTTTTACTGAATAAATCATTTTACTATTATGGAATTGAGCCTGTTGGCTTTATATCAGGTAACATGGTGTTTTGCTGCCATCTGCTGATGGCTCCTGAATGCCTCACCATCTCATGTTAAAAGGGGAAAATGGCTTTACATATTGGTTATTTTCTTTATTTTGTGTGTGTGTGTGTGTGTGTGTGTGTGTGTATATGTATATGTATATATATATATATATATATATATATATATATATATATATATATATAGTCTATGACTTCTGTGCCTTTATTCCCTTAATCATCTGTTAATGACACCTTTTTTCCCTTTATACATAACACATAAATCAGAGCAATTTGTTTTACCTGAGATTACCTTTCAATTACTAACTGAGATGATGATCACTTTTGTAGTATTTTCCCCTTTTTCCCTTTTTCCCTGTTACACCCAGAAGGCATGACTGCTCCATAGCTACCAAATATTCACGACCTAAAGGGACAGTGCTCTGTAGTTTTGGGTACTTAGAGAAAAGCCTGTCACCATGTTGTAAATTCTCAGGAATTCACCTTATCATATTTTGAATGCTCAAAAATATACTGACCGAAACTGGGGTAAAATGGAAAAGTATGGTGTAACGCTTATATTTAGATATATTTGACATACCTTTATTTCTCAAAGACACTCAAACAAAATTGAATTAATATTAATATCTAATTGTAGAGGGAGGTTATTACATAGAAATCACAGAAACACACTTCTGTGTGTGACCAATTACAGATTCAATCAAACCAATATTTTGACAGTATGTAGACATGCTAAAGTAATTGAAATGGTTGAGGAGGACAAAGAGCTTGTCAGACGTGTCATGTTTTCACACAATATATCACAGTAGGACAAGCACAGTTGTATATCAAGAAATTAATAAATGTCTCTTGAAGAAAGCAGAGCCGGGACACAATTAGACTTCCTGCTGTGACAATTCAAAATGTTATTCTTATACAAAGACAGAAAGAAACTCCAGTTATATGTATTCTCCAGGAGAAATAATGCATTTTCTTCATCCTGCAGAGGGAAGTAGAGGGCTTTCCAAACAAAGTAAAAGGTGATCCAGAATCCTGTGTCCAACTTATGTTTGTGATATTATCATTAAATTACAAAGAACAAAAGCAGTCATAGTTTTGAAATGTCAGCATTGGGCCATTTCATTTATGTTCATATTTCTCCAGCACATCATTATTCAGCACAAGAATTTTACTATTTAACCAACCACTCATTGGTTATGCAAACATCCAAAAAAATAACCTCAAACACACATGGATAATACAATGTGCAAAATGGCCACAGCATAATTGACAGCCAAAAACCCTTGTTTGTCTGCATTAAATAAACAATCCGCTGCCTTTGGTAAGAAGACAACTCACACACACAAATGAGAAGGGATTTAAAAAAAAAAAAAAGAAAAATCACTGAACCTAAAAAGACTCAAACTGGAAAAAGAATTCTACCAATATTCACCAGAGGATGAGCAGCAGAAAATAGTTCTTCCTGTATTCAGACAATTCTGACAATGTTCTGCCATTCAATACCCTGCCCCTTGCTGTACAGCGTGTCAATCACAGTGTTGGTGTGTGTGCGTGTGTGTGTGTATTTGTGTATGGGTGTGTGTGTGCGTGTCTCCTCCACCATCCATCAGAGTGGGACACGGCCTGTCAGCATGGGCTCCTCCTCTGCAGCTGCCGTACTTCATTAGGGGCCATCAGCTGAGCTCAGTGCTCTTCTGTCAGAGTCAAACTTCTGTTTTCTCCTCTCTCCTCCTTTTGCTGTCTCTCTAACTGTCCCTCAAGTGCACTCACAACCCTCACCCTCATATGATTTCTCAGTCTGTCAACTCACTTCAGTCCCCCCACCCCTTTTTTTGCTAAAATTTCCAACTGCCCTCACTTTGCACCCTCGCCTCTCCTCATATACCTTTCACATTTCTTTCTTCTTTCTTCTCTGGGATTTTCTTCTATTATTCCCTCTTAAAATCCGTGTGTTTATATTGCTGATGTTCTTGCAGAAATGTCAAATCACAGGAAATTAACATCATAGGAAAAACTCTACTGCTGCATATTATATCTGTTTTTGTGTACAAAAACCTCAACTAAAATAGAGAATGGTAAGGTGGCAGCTCTGGTCAAGATGTCAGTCAGCTGGATGATGTGAACTGATTTTATTGAATTTAAATAGCCATTAATATTGATTGAATTTAATTGTCTGGAAATGCTGCAAAGACATCTAATGGTGACACTGCAGATGGGACTAAATGAAGGATGTTGTTCCTCTTTGTCTGTGTGGGGAAATTTCCCCCATTTTTGTCCATTGAGGCTGCTGTAGAAACACTGTGCTGTACAATAGGGACCTCCTCAAAGCAAGGCCCTTCCCTGATATAAATATAATAGTTTTATTTTAATATTATGAAAACTAAACTTTTTTTTATGAACATCCTTATGGGTAGTACTTCTATTTCTGCCAGTAATCCCTAAATTTTGACAAATGCCCCCAAAAGGCTAATATTAGAATCAGGACTACATAGCCACTATACTGTTAAATAGGTTACCAGGTTAACAATAACAACTCTCTGTGAAAAGGTATTGTATTTTGGTTAATAAAATTTTTAGCTCGTCTAAAATTCTTACGAAAAAGCACCGTGAAGTCCTTGAAGGCGTCATAGGGAAACCACGTGACATGCTCCGTCACCTGACTCCTAATTAAAAACACCTGGTTCTTTTTCTTTTGTATTATTACCGAAACATTTTTTTTTTACTGCAGTTAACTTTAGCCCTGTTGTTTGGGAATTTATAGAAAGTTTTACTTTTAAGTCAGGAGTCTAAAAAAATCCTTCCAATGTTTGACAGCTCTCTCACTCAGTCTGAACCTGAACGGAAGGCACCGTAATATCTGGACTCAGCACGGCCCTCTTCTCCATTGGTAAGTCAATATTTAATATAATATTAAATATTCTTACAAAAACAATTTTAATTAAAGAAAATAATTAGCAGTATTATAGCTATTTAGTTTCGTATGTTTGAAGCATGCTGGAAATATCAAGTCCCTGCCAAAGGTTGGAACGACAGAACTGTTGGTCAGGTTATATTATAATAGCAGTAATTTTTATAAATTAGAAACAAATGAAATCAAATTATTGGGAGCCCTCAAATTATTTATAGTCTAAATAATCTTTAGGCAATAATTATGTAATAAAAATGCAGCTAAATGAATACAAGACGATGTAAAAATTCATATTTTATAGTAATAGTAGGATGGAACTTCCTCTGACTGATAAAATGGCTGACTCTTCATCAGTGCATGGCCAAACTGCTTTGCAAAGTCAGCACAATTTGTGCAGATAATCTCAAACTTTATTTTGCCATTTCTGCTTTGTCAACTTGTTCCTCATGTAAGCTCCATATATTTATGGTGTGTGTGTGTGTGTGTGTGTGTGTGTGTGTGTGTGTGTGTGTGTGTGTGTGTGTATGTATTGCTGGCCTTGTGTGCCTATACTGACTTGGTGTTTTATTAGGTGCACCCATTTTAATTTACACTAAGGTTGCCCCAGTATAACATCTCTGTGTGAAGAAGAGGAACTGTTGCTAAAGGCATTTTTAACCGGGTGTTGGTGATGGTTGATCCTTGACTCCAGATTTGTTCAACTTTGAAAATTATATTATTGCTGTGCTAATGGCGTGTATGTGTATTTGTACTGTATGGTAAAACATGTTTGTTTGCTCATTTTTTAAAATACATGGATCTTCTGATTTGTTAGTGAAATTTTGTATTTTTTTTTTTATTTTTACATCAGGCTGTTGCTGGGTCCTTGCTATTTGTGGAAACAATTGTTTCTTTGTGGTCTCAACCTTGAAATATTGCACATTTCATTGAGTTGAATTGAATTGTGAGTGAAAGGTTTTGACTGTGTGGATAAAGTTTCCTTAATTGGGTGATTTATTTTTGTATCAACCCTTTTTCTTTGCACTATAAATGATTTTGTGTTGCATTTTCTTTAAAGAAAATGTCTAAATGTATTTTGTATGAGTTTAAAGACTCCAGGAAATAGAGTGCTCTTTGATACCACATATTAATGTCCAATCTAAAAACAGTAAGTATTAAATGTTGCATATATTAATTGCAGCAAAGACCCCGGTTCATGTCCCGGATAGAAAAAGCGTCTTTCTGGATGGAGTTTGCATGTTTCCGCCGTGTTTGTGGGTTTTCTTTGGGTTATTGGGTTTCGTCCCACAGTACAAAAACATGCAGAGGTTAATTGCACACTCTAAATTGACCATAGGTTGTTTGTCTCTATGCTTTAGCCTCATGACCTGCCTATGGTGTACCCCACCTTTTGCCCTATGTCAGCTGGGATTGGCACCAGTGCCCCCACTCTAATGTGGAGGATAAAGTTGTAGCACTGAATGGATGGATGAATACCCCCTTGTTTAAACTGATGCTCATGTAGCAGCTCAAATCTTTGCAAAGGAGTTCTCATCACCATCTTTGCCTGCAAATGTGGATTTAACTGGTCAACCAGATATTGTAGGTCCTGTGTTTTGGTTGGAAATGGCAGAATTTTAAGTCATTGCAGGTGCATCAGCAATAAAAAACATATTACAGAGATATTACTGTTAAGTTTAATGAAATGTCTTGGGAAATGAGATAAAGTAACAATTAAAATGGAAACATCTGATAAAAATTGATGGGTTATAAAACTCTTTAACATTTGTTTGGTTCCACTCTTTTCCCACTCAGTTATTCTCCTTGGCTTTGTTAACCAGATTTGCTGTCTCTTCACTCATTCTTGTACAGCAAACCACCCTGTCTGTATACAATTGTACACATGCACCATGAAGCGACACACACAGCTCACATGATTCTGTTGTTGTTGTTATCCTGACAAGCAGTAGGAACAGGATTAAGGGTAGAGGCCCTCTTACTTGGAGCAGAAGAAAGTGTGAAATCAGATTGCTTCAGGAGATTTAAAAAAAAAAAAAGGATGCCGGGAGGTCGGTGCAATCCTAAATATGAGCAGGCTGAAGAAATGCAGCAGCAAGGTGTAAGTCTGTTCCAGGAATTTACTAAATATTCAGACTTGGGAGTGTGGCTTAAGATGGGATAGAGTGAAGAAAATGTAGGATGCATGGGTGGCAGATCAGTTATTTCAATTCACTACTTAACCTGCTGAATAATATTTTTTAATATGTCAACATATTTTAGTTTAAAATGCTTGATATACATGATATTACAAAAGATGGTGTGATATGTTTTTTTTGTAAAGACAGCAAGATATTGTGCTGTTGTTTTAAATTATAAACTAAATACTACCCTAAGGAAGCTCTCATTTATCAGAACAATGAGTTTAAAGTTGGTTCATGGGATGTCTCGTGACGTTATTCAAATTCATCACTAGGGGGCATTAAATCATTGTGTTTCATGTGTTCCACTCCATCCTGAGGTTGATTCCACATCTTCCACTGATGTGCCTACTTTGCTTGCCTGCATGGAACAAAGTCACTATAATGACTGCTTGTTGCAAAGAAACAGTCACACATGATTAGGACAAAGAGAAACAAAACAAAAGCACTCACATCAAAGCATGTTTCTTTTTTTTTCATTTATTGTTTCTGTAAGTGGTGGAGTGGAGATGGTGTGACATACCAGCTGGACACATGTTGACAGTAGTGGCAAGGTGCCGAATGTGTCTCACTGAAGAGCCTTATAAAGGTCAAAGTGACAGAGGTGTTGTGGCTTGGATGGTTTGGAGGTTTTGGCACTACATGCTTTGCAGCATGATATTACTTGTCCTTGTTATATTTCACTTGCTCTGCAGCTTCTCATCTTCACATGTTTATATTCCTTAATATTTTCCTCCTTTTGTTTTATGTACAATTCTACGATCGTTTCTAATGATGATATATTGCCACTCTGTTTATTTTTGCTGCTTTCATGCAGTTAGTTTTTTTTCCACCTGCAGCAAATCACTATTGGTTTTTCTCACCTGCAACGAATCAATATCATGCAAGAAGGAAGCTCAGGCTTTATGAAGCTCTGAAGGCTGTTACAATTGGAATGACAGAAATGACACAAGTGCAAGACAACACTGAAATTAATTTGAATGTCTTTCTTTGTCTGCTGTTAAATATTTGTCCTCACAATCAGTGTTTTTATCTGTCTTTCTTAACTGTCCAAATTTATTACAAGGGCCATACCGATTGCTTGTTAGTGGTGTGACCCCCAGATAATTTTTGAAAACAAATTGAGAAAACGGATTAACCCCAAGAAATGAATATAATAGTGATGTAAGGAGTCATGCATTTGAATTAGAACTTTATATTTGTGTGTATGTCCACCAGCAGCTGACTTATACATTATTTAATGCATTTTATGTTTGTATACATTCTCTAGGATATTTAAAAAGGAATAAGATGACCAAATTGCTTGGGAAAAAAAAAACAAGTGGGGGAAAATAAATACAGTAGAACAGATGCAACAAAGACTGACCAACATAGGTCCATAATTATATTTGCTTTTTATTTGTTATACTTTTATTTTTTTTTTTTACACCTTTTTAAAATTATACTTGCTGAATAATACATGTTTTTTTTGTTGTTTTTTTTTTTTTGAAGAATTTAATACATATTTTTTGAAGAATTTAAGTTAAGTTTTTGGTTGACAATCCCCAGTACTTACTGTCCAAGCTGATGTTCAAAAAAAAAAAAATAGATTCAGGAAGAAGCTTGCTTGATTGAAGACACATTTGCTTGAGTCTGGGAGCAGAAATGGGGTATATTGCATTTTATCCCTGTGCATCAAGAAGTCTTGCTTTCCTCGTTGCCCTGGAAACCATTACTGTGCTGTCACTTGCATGTGAGCTGTCACAGATTCAGGTGGAAACACAAGCATCTTAGTGTGCCAGTGAAAAGACAAGGCAAAGTAGAAATGGGGGTGGGGGGGCTTTGCAAATGGCTCTGAAGTCTGCAGGCTTAAAAGTGTTGATAACTATGGATTAACTCTGCCTGTTCCCCAAGAAGCTTTAACTGTTTGCTCTCTATGTATTTTAAACCATCCTCCTTTTTTTTTTTATACATACATTAGCTATGTTAGTGCATGTGTTCACAGAGAGCATGCAGGTAATGGGTTTTGTTTTTGAGAATAGTTGTGATATTTTTGTGTTTGATGTTTTAGTATTATTTTCTTGTCTTTTAATCATATTTTGTTGTACAGTCCTTACTGACATTTATACCAGCAACTCTCAAGGCTGTCTTCTACTTAGGAATTATATCAATTTATATTTAATATTGGTTCAGAAAATACATAGTGCATGAGTCAAATCTTAAATGTGAGGTCAACAAGGTAATCTTCCCTTCAATTCTTCAAATATGCTCCAGTCTTGCTGAGCATCAAATGGCTTTGCAACTCTGTCATTTTATTTAACACCAAGGAGGAAAAGTAGCCTTATCTTTGACAACTGTTTAAACAGACTGTGGATGCAAATAATTTGTAATCTCCATCATCCTCTCTTCATGTATTTGTGTGAACAGCTTTGGTTGCAAAGATCAGTTGACTGACGTTGTGCAAGCAAACACAATTAATGCTCTCAAAGCTCTCAAAGACTTTCAGTTTTCAGAATAGCTGTTTTCTGCTTTTTTGTTCCAACAGCAGTGTAATGCTCTGGTTCTCAAAGACAAAGATTTGGTTTTTTTCACTTCAGCACTGGAAATGTTGTTCATACACTTATTGGCAAAAAGAATGTTCTGTGCAGTGGCCACAATATGCTTATTAGTATATATGTGATATGCTCATTAATTACTTTGATCCTCATTAATTCTTTCTAACCTATGTAGTATTTTAAAGGCTTGATTATGCTACCAAAGAAAAAAAAAAAAACAATTTTAAGTTATCACTTATATCACAACACAACAAGTACTAAATAAAAATTCTACCCTGTCACATACAATATAACTATCCCTAGTGGATTTCTTTTTATAATTTACTTGAATTATTTATATCAAATTTTAGCATCTTGGGCATTGCTTTGGGGTTTTACTCTTTCCTTGTGGTAAATATAATCTATATTATCAAAAGATACACAGACTAGTAATCAGTGTTCCTTGTTTGTTCATCGGTGCTGTGATAAATTGATGAAACACACATGGAAAAATACTGAAACACCTGTTGGTTTATTCTGTGAAGAGGATTTTAGATTAGGAGGATTTGATTTAAATATCTAAATCAGCAACATAATGTTCATAGTGATACAGTGATATGACTAACTGAGCCCAGTATGAAAATGTGTTGAAAATTAAAAGCCTTTTGTCATGTATTCAGCAGTCTGCTTATACAGTGCTGGACTCCTGCCTTCTCGTGACTTCATCCTACAGTGATAATGTCATGGTTATATGCTTGTTTCATAGTGAAAGGTACAAGTAAATACTCTCTAACATTTGAAAGTACGATGCACACAGACAAACGTGCATATACAGAAATGGATCGCAACCCCCACTGCTGTCATCAAATTAATTCATTTTGGATTTCACAAATATGACCTGTGATTGCTGCTTGTCGGGGTGGGGGGGCTGGTGGATGGTTGGGTTGTGGGGGTCATTCAGCAGCTGATACATGAAATGATTGGGAGAGTGCAGCGTGTTCTCATTATCTTGTCCCTTGCATTGTAATTATCACTTCTGCTCTTTCTGCACCAGTGGTCCCATCTCTCCTCACCATTGTAATCGTGATTGACTGGTGCGTCGGCCAAAACACGGTCGTCTGAAAAGGCATCAGACACACATCTCATAACCACCCTGCCATATGATCTTCTCCTCCTCCTCATCCTTTGCATTGACTGCTCCTCCTCCTCTCCATTCCTCGTTTTCTTTTCATTTTTCAGGTCAGAGGGAAGTGGCAGCTTGATGATAAGAACATACTTGCAGAAAATATTTTAATATATGTGTGAGTATAATTATAGTTTAAGTCGATCCACAGACCTACTTGGAGTCTTTCAATTTAATGCTTGGGGGAGATATAATTTATAAAAACAAGTATGTGGACACGGTGTTGAGTTCTCCTTGAGGGAAAATTTTTGGCCCTTATTTTCCTTGGTTCTTTGAAATGTCAGACAGTCTTGCTCTGCGACAGGTCTGAGTGATACACCTTGTCAGAGAGGGAAGTTCATCAGCAGCCACTGAGAGTGCCATCGATTGAGCTGCCCTGAGCCCTGGCAGGTAATGGATTAGATTTATCCCTCTCTGGATAAAGCTTGTGTTCCGTTGTGTACACACAAGCACCCACACTCACAAATACTGAATTACAGTAGTGCTCCTTACACATCTGTGTGTATTGTATGCCATCATGCAGCTACATATTATAGCCGCACATACATTGCTCACAGTGTTGATGCAACACACACTGAGAGACTGTCTGAAAACTTGTGTGACATTTAGACAGCTTGGATCAAAGGCAGTGATATATTTTCAGCAGCTGTATGGATAAGGAAAAAAAACAAGACAAAGAGATAGTACTTTGATAGATATCAGGACATTTGTCAGGCATCTGCCTGCGCTTATTTTCGGAGTGAGAGATGAGTATCATCAGATCCATATTTTGAGGGGAAAAAATGGTTCATAGTTGATGGAAGACGTCTTTGATGTAGAAAAGTCAGCCCAGTGGTTTCTCATGCATTTTTTGTTTTGTGGGCAGGCTTTCTCAACCAGATATTAAGTGAATCGTCATCAATAAATTGTTTCAAGAGCCATTAAAGCATTTCAAGTCGCATTACGATGACAAGGGTTAACAGATTGGAAGATGTAAAACACTCGATTAAAGTGGCATTCCACTTGCTTCTCTAAATTTTAAAGAGGTAATGTATCATGAACGTGTCTAACTGAAGATGAGCATAGTTGAAGAGAAAACTAATTAGACTAATCTTTTCGCCAGGAGGTTTACCTATAATGGTTATAATCTATGGACTGAAATATGATTCAGAAAGCACTGGGTGGCAATTCATCTTCCCCTTTGCCTCAAGGCAAATGTTGTGAGTTTGTGTGTGTATGCAAATGTGTACACATTTGCGAGGTCTGAATTTTGGGCATCCATTGTTGATGTAGAAACTGCAGAGCTACACTCATAAAACTCCTGATGAGCAGAGCAATGTTCGTAGATATTATAATGAAAAATATAACTTTCTGTTTAATGTGTAATATAGTACATGTGAAAAGATCATGTCATAGTTTAAGGAAACAGTTTTGACTTCAGTATGCTTTCAAAAGATCGATGATTTTTTTAGAATACAGATGGCTTTGGTCAAAGTTGAAGTTAATGGTTTAGAACCTTGATGGCCCTTGCTAATGAGTCTGTGTAGCTGAAGCATCTGTCTTGGATATCTAATGTAGCTCACCATGTGGAAATGTCATCCACCGTCTGGCCTTTTGCCACAGTCCAGTCTATGGGTAGGGTTTAGAATACGTATGTATAGTCGTCACTTAAATGCCCTGAGAGGTTCAGCTTACTTTGTTTTGACCATGACCCATCAAAGGTATAATTTTCTTTTTCAATAGTATTTGATTTTTATGTTAACACTCAATCACATAAAAACAATCGTGTGGTTATGTATCAGATTGCTACCTGCACTTGTTCTCCTGGTGGATCCTGATGTGCATTGAAGTGTTTATTGTCAGAGCTGCTGTTTCGTGTATACTGATATTATGATATTATCAACAATCCTGATTAGAACTATAAAATTATAACGGGTGAAATACAAAGGTTGTAGCATTTCTTTTTTGGAATGAGGTGGCAGTTTGAGACCTTCCTGTTATCAGATAGCCTCCATAAAGATTTCAAACTATTACAGTTGAGAGCTCTTGGAGAATCTTTTCACTCTGTGGAAATCAGGAAAACTATGTGCAAATACAGGCAACTTGGCATAAAAGCTAATGAAGCACCCACATACTAGCTGTCGCAAGGTAATGAGTGTACTTAGCTCTAAGGGAAAGGACATCTCCAAAGGATTTTCAATGTGTGCTTACTTCCCCAAGTGCTTAATCATGGTGCTTGATTATGAGCAGCCATTAGAAGCCTGTGAGTCAGTCCCACTCATGCACTGCAAGGAATTATGGTGTGCGTGATTGAATTCAACATTCTTTGCCTCTGGTCTAGTTTGCCAGGCAGTGGCAAAAAAGCCTACAAAAGGCTCTCTCTAATGGTGTATCACATTAAGCAAGCAGACAGGCTTTGTTTGGAGTACGCTTTTTATTAGATGCAGAGCACCTCCTTAAACTGGCCTGTAACTCACAAACTGACTCACTGACATTTAGCCTGCTGCAGATTTTCTACAAGTGGAGTTGTTCATTCTCAGTCAAACTCTACACATGCCAGTCTGTGCAAACATACCAACACATTTCACTCAGTGGTTTTGGTGATGGGAGTAACTTCCAGAAAAATAACAAATTCTCAGTTCTTGTCTACTTTTTTTAGATGACATGACGAGTCGAGATTTAACATATCATCCTCGGTTTCATTTCATGAGACCAGAATCTTGTAACTCAGTGCAGAAGTCTGATTGGTTGAGAGCCACAGTAATATTTTTCCTACAGGACTTAACTCACTACTTTTCTGGAACTCAGCTAGAGTGAACATTGGTTTCTTGGTTATCTCTTTTAACCTTTTTTTTCTTCCAGTTCTTCAGTTTGTTGCTTTGGTCAGCTTGACGAAAACCTGGGTTTTGAAGCTTCTTCCATTTAAGAATTATAAAGCTCGTTCTTTTTTGAAAATGGTGGATACTCAAATGTTTTTTGTAGGTCTTTCCAAGATATGTGCCATGTCGCTAGTCTGAACTCTGCAGTCAGATCATTTGACTTGTCATTATGTCAGACATGTATCTTTCCAAATCATGTCCAAGTAATTAAATTAACCAGGAATCGACTGCAGTCAAAGTGCAGAAATATCTTAAAAATAATTAGAGAAGTTTGTAGTCACTTAAATTTCAGGGTCTGGATAGTTAAATGAGGCATTTATGCTGAAACTAATCAGGGGCCTTGTACTGGTACATCCAAATTTGAAATACCATATGATCATATGGTAACTGAATTTAGTGTCTGCTAGTATATACCTAATAATTTAAAGGGTGCCTTGAAAGGTCTTTTTGATGTCTACTTAGATAAATTAAATAATATTTATGGTCAAAAACCTCATAGTCTCTTCAGATTAAGCCAGTTTATTGCTGCTCTCTGACAGCCTCTGAACAGGAACTCTGTTTTTGAGCTAATGCCCGCCCCCCAGAACATTGAGTCTAGGGATTGGCCAGCTACCAAGTGCATTCCCACTCGCTTGTGATTGGCAAGCCAGCTGACTGACTGCTCCGCAGTGCTTCTTCTTCTTCAGGTCGAATGTCCACACCCACGACTGGGAGTAGCTGTCGGGGGAGGGTTCGTTGCACGGCAAATGTACTAGCTACGCAACTAAATTTGACTTTTCAAAACTGCTTGCTTGAGCGTAGGTAAACAGAGAAGCCCTTCTTTCTCAGAAGTGGCTGACAGTGTTGGGGGTGACAAGTTATAAAGTAATAAATTACAGTAAAGTCAATACTATCACGGGTAACGAAGTATAGTAACCCTAAGTAAAGTATCTACACTACTTTACTAGACTTTAGGAACGTGCTTCCCTGCATTACGCAAGCCACTCTCACCAGTCTAAAAAGTTCTAATCTGTTTTAGTGGTGCATGCATACGTCGTTGGTCCTGCCTGTGTGCTTGCCTGGGCACCATTGCCACAGCAGCCCGATTTGAGTGAGTTGAGTGACGTAGTTGCTGGTGTATAGGAAAAAGAGGGAGAATGGAGCAGACAGAGACGGAGAAAGGGGGATTCAGCCAGTGGCGATACTCGCACTATTTTACCTTTATTGCTAGAAAGGACAAAAACATTTGCATGAAATGCA
Source organism: Brachirus orientalis (assembly GCA_016785285.1). Taxonomy (NCBI): domain Eukaryota; kingdom Metazoa; phylum Chordata; class Actinopteri; order Pleuronectiformes; family Soleidae; genus Brachirus; species Brachirus orientalis. The sequence continues at coordinate 1,201,760 of JAFBJR010000104.1, read as the reverse complement.
CTCTATGTCCAGGCGAGATGTCTTTCAACTGTTGTCAACTCAGTGAGCAACCTGATGAAACATTTGACTGCCCAGCACTGTACTACAAAACTTGTGGCGAAAGATCCTACTGGCCAGTCTGTTGAAGAAGACACTCACGACCCCACCTAAACAAGCTAAGCTTTTCCCTCGCCTTGGAGCGCAGAAGGTACTGAATGAATGAACAAACTAAAGTTCACTATGTGGAAAGGCTCTTTTACTGAGACTTGAAAATAAGTGATAAAAAGGCCATGATGTTTGTCCCTGTATCCATGCGGTGACTTTTAATTTTTGCTTAAAAAACTGGAAATGAAAGTAAGTAGTAGTAGTTACTTTTCAAATGCAGTAACTAGTAAAGTAATCTAGTTATAAATTTCACAAGTGACTAGTTACTTTTTTTTTTGAGTAACTACCCCAACACTAGTGGCTGAAGTGTTTATTGTGACACTTTAGTGATGTTTAGATGTGGAAAGGACACGGGGACACACCAAAAAAACATCAGACATCAGACCATAGATATCTACGCCAAAGAATGATGAGAAACTCCCTTTTCCCATTTTTAGTTTTTATTGTCCTTGTTACTATGATTCCATCTTTTGATCTCTCTGCCCCTCTCTCCTTTGTCTCTCTCATCAGGCTGCTGTGTCAATGGGCACACCTGCTTTATCCAGCTGTCAATTACAGGACAGAATTAAAGACTGGCACACAATTAGGGTCCGCCTTGTGCACTGGCCCACACTGGTAATGAGTTTCCCCCAGTCATTGATCAAAGTCACAATCACACTTTAGCTCAGAGTTTCCCAATTAATTTTCCCTTTTTAACTATCCAGAGTGTATCTATTTTGAGCCAGTTGAGACTGTCACTTACGAGGTATGGTTATTTTTAAGAAAAGTCTGTGCAGATAATTTAAATAAAATTGCAAGTCTTATTCCCATTATTTTGTGTTTTCAGAAGAGGGAGGCAAACTACAGAGTCACTGAAGTCATCAAACTGCTCAAGGATGCCAACTGATACATTTCTTCCAAACTCGTAAAGTAGTTTGTCATCAAATCATGTGTGCAGTATTTTAAAATCTTATAAAATACTTTTTCAGAGTTATTACAGTCCCCTCCCAAAGTATTGCGAACTTTGGGCCATTTCCTCTTTGTTTGTTTTTGCTTTACATTTAAAATATTTGTATTTGACCTCAAAATTCAAATATAACACAAGAGATCAATATTTCCAGGTACTGACATCGAGACATGTTTACCAACTTAGAAGATCTCCCCAACACTAGAAGATGCAAAGCACTTATTAGCAATAGTAAGAATATGAGGGCCAGATTGGAATTTGTCAAAATGTACAAAGAAGAGGCTCATATATTCTGGGTCAAAGTTTTGTGGACTTATGAAACAAAGATTAACCTTTACTTAAGTTATGGAAAGGCTAAAGTGTGGAGAGAGAAAGGATCTGGTCATGATCCTAAACACACGCTCTTTGAAACACATTTGTGCTAATGTCATGGCTTGGGCTTGCATTGCTTTATCCGGGTTGTGAGCCCAACCCGGATTGATCTTCATTCATGATTAAAACACACTGACAAAACAACCAAGGAGAGTTCATTGGGGGAAGAAGGGGAAGGTTTAGACTGGCCAAGTCAATCTCCAGACTTAAACCCAACGGAGCATGCATTTTATCTGCTAAAGAGGAGAACCTCTTCACACAAACAAATGAAAGTGGCTGCAGTGAAAGCAATTGTATATTAAGTACTGTTCATTTTAATCTAATTCAAATCTATATGTTCCAGATAAACATTTGGAGAGACTATTGTCTAAGTTTTCTACCTTCAACATATCTTGATGTAAAATACCTGGAAATAAAAGTTAAAATACTGAACTCTTATAGTCATGTTTTGATGTCCAGCCTAAATGTTATCAGTGTGCAGCAAAAATAAAAGAACTGTCATCATTGTATTTTGGATGGGACTTTATGATCACGTTTCACAACAACTATTCATCTAGTTTACATCTAGTTTATTTTTCTGTGTCTGACAAAGTGAAGTCCTTGGGCTTTTACTGCAGATCGTTTAATAGAGCTCTCATCTGAGAATAGGCTGTATGAACATCTACTTCTCATTATGCATGTGTCAGGACTTGAGTGGTGGGCTTTCTTGCAAGTAATACAAGAATGACATTGCTTGTTTGTTTTGCTTTAGATTGTGTGAAATGTGCTGGAGCAGGATGGAAATAGCTTGCAGTATGGGGTAAAGAAGATAGTAAAAGAACATGCCAAGCATCGTCGCACACAATGTTCAAAGCCACTAGGCACAGGTTTCTGTGACTGACAACCTGATATGGAAACCTCTCCCAGTCACACTTTTCCATCTCACTGAAATTGTCTCATTGACACTGAGACGATATGTAGTTGTCATCTTCCTTAACTTATTCTCTGGTGCAGTTATATTGTCCCTTGCATCCTCCGTGTCAGCAACACTGAGATTAATTAATCCTGGTAGGTACAGTGTGAAAGTTTAGAAGATGTCAAATGTTTGAGTTCGAAGTAAGAACTGGATGGCAATCAAGTGGTGAAGACAGTGTAATGAATTGATTTTGGTTCATGGCTCAGTAGTGAGAATTACGTTGAGTAATGAAAAGAGGAAGCAATGATAATGGAAATCTAAATGATTAAAGTGTGTATTTGTGTGAGGTGGGGATAGGATAGTGGGGACTTGCCAAGAGGGTTAAGATGATGAGATGGTGTGCGAAAGCAGTTTTAGTGTTTTACTGTATGCAGTATGTAACAAGTATTACTGGCTGATTTGAAAAATAGTGTTGATCTTTGAGGTAGTGGTCATGCTTTACTTAAACTGTGATTTTTGTCCATTGTTACATAAAAATTTTACTTGTTTTTTTTGTTTCTCTACATTTTAATGATTAATGTGTGTACTTAAACATTAACATGGTATATAAACATAAATAACACTCGAGTGCTTTATGCGTGGATTGTATTGCTAAATACTTTCATCATGAGTGTGGTGGCATGGACAATTTTACAGTTTATTAATAAATTTTGCAGTTTTGAGATCAATAAAGTCTTATTTGTCTATCGATCAATAGATTAGGTCTTTGCAGGCAAAGACAGTGTAGTTGTAAATGCTTAACAGTAGTTGTGTTCTACATATGTTCATTAAAAAGATTTCTGATTGCATTTATGTGCCATTAAAAGTTCAATGCATCGCTCATGTTCCTAATATGTGCTGATGACAAAGAGTTTGAGCTTATTAATTTAATTGGTTTCAGTGGCACTTGTCTAACCGGAAATGAACTCAACCATTACTTGCTTCCTCTCCCTTGATGCTGTGATGTACGCTGGTCACACGTGTGCATATAAATAAAACACCACATGCATACACTTGTAGCACCTCTGGGAAAGTAGAGTTGGAGAGTAGACATTTCCCTAATGGAAAAGCTCATTGCAAAAAATAACTGTAAAACCAGCCAGTGCTCTGTTAAACTATTTTACACTGTCAGCACAAATGCCGTCGCCTTTCTTCACTCTGCAATAAAATTTATGGCCATTGATGACTGATTGCATCCCTCCACTGTACTCTGAGCCTTTTGAAAGTAACCCAGCAGCACATTAATTTCTCCTAAGTCATCATTTCAGTTGTAATGACTTGGTGTAAAAATAAAAACTCTGGAAAAAAAAAAGTTGATTTTTAGCAGTTTCTATAAGTGCTACTGATTATGCAAAATGTTCCTAAATCGCAATTCAAACATTTTAACAATGTGCTGTTAAGTTTTTTTGTACAGATGTGTGCAGAATTGAATGCGTAGCAAAGTATACAGTATATGTTTGTTTCTAATTATTTAATCAACTAGTGTCATGTTAAATGTCCACTTATATCATGCCTTAAAAGCAAGAACAATCAAAGTGCTTCAGGTATAATGCCCAAACATTAATAGATAACATGCACTTGGAGAAACCACTAAGATAGACATGAATAAAGGTCTAGTGTCTCATTTTATCTATGCCTTTTGCCATTGCCATGTTGAAAGAAAAGAACTTCCAAGCAGAGATGGACAAAAACCCTGATGCAAAGACACTGATTAACCTGTCATGTTCCAGACAGGTATCCATTAGGCTTTTTAATCAAAGTCTATATGGCATGAAATTGACATTTTAAACTCACCATGATGTCTTACAAGAAGCATTGAACTGCACTGATACTCTCATACGTCAGTGCACTTGTATTCTTGTCATTCCAACCTGTACTTTGATTTGCCGTCTTCATGCATCAATGCCTCTAAGAAAACCCCTTTGTTTTCACACTCTGCAACAAAAATAAATGTTCTTCTTCCTGAGTGTGTTGGAGGATCTCTTAGAAGAGTCCAATGAAGTGTGAGCCAAAGTTTTAGCACTCTCTTTTCTTGGGCAGCAGATATTGCTGAAGATGCAAAACATCAAAATTGTTTGTATAAAAATGTCATTTGAAATGAAATATTCACAGATATACATTAGGGATTATGAAAACCAAACTATGACTATTGTAGTGTCGCTTACTGGACAATACAGTATTTTAGTGTACTTTTGTGTTTATTATTGAGGTGGGTAAAATAAACTCCACGGTGCATGTCCAAAGGTTCAGAAGTAGTCCAGTGTATAGTTGTGACACCAAGGTTTAAAATTTTACACTCTTCATTACTAATCTTCATCAGGCTCGAAAACACTCACACACACACCTGACCTCTTATAATTATTTTGTAACCCTTCATGTTGACTGTTTCCCCATATCACTGAGGTATGTTTCAGTTTGTCAAACATGATCCTTGGAGCAATAATTTGCTTTCCCTAATCAAATAGAATTTGCGGTTATCCAGGATCTAAGCCAAGGGCTTCCTTGATTTTCTGAATTCAGCAGATTTGGTCATACATTCACTGGGTGGTCCACAATGCCTCTATTGCTTTCACCACCATTTCTTCCTCCTCTCCCTCACTTCTCTCTTCTGTCTGTCCTTAAGTCACATGGAGAGCACACGGTTGTTTTGATGTAGGATTTGATAGATTTGTTTGCTTCTGCATTCATTTGCTCTGTATCAGGGAGCTGACGGGCCGTAAAATGAAAATTTGCCTGAGATTTTCAGCATGACTGTTTTGGGGCAAATATGAAAGAACTCCCTATGCATTCCAGATACATATTTTCCCTCTATCTTTAAGTGTGTATGTGCATGCATTGCACAGCAATTAGAAAGCACTGTAATGTTCTTACAAACCAGAAAAGATGTGAACAAGCTAGTAAAGTCATATACCTTTCATATACCTTCAGCATTTAATGCCCATCGAGGTTGTGGTACTGTGATCAGAAAGCCTTCCACTTTTCGTTATTTTGTTGTGCTTAAAAAAGAACCTCATGATTAAAAAGTGACAGTTATGGATAGATTCTTGCTTTTCAAGTAATTAGATTAAATTAAAATGTATGTTGTCAACTTGCAATGCCTACAATCTCTAATTAGAATGAATGTGATGCAAACAACGGCATGCTTGGTTGAAAACAAGTCGAAGGACACAAAGTCAAACAGCATTCCTTTTGTAGGTCACAATGCTAAAGCAATTGAATGACTGTCTTGTGTCCTAAAGGAAATTATTGATCTGTATGCTGAATAGTGGTGATATGCCTGCATACACTTATAAAATCTATTGAATAGCTTTGCCAAAAAATGATGAGTAACTTTACAGTGTACAAAAACACATTTACTTGTAATTTGTTCACTGCAGTAATGGCCTTGATCATGAGCAGTCACACCAAGGTGCTTCCTCTTTGTTCATGTGCAGTTGATGCGTGAGGTGAAACCATAGCAGGCCTGGTTGTGCCATAAGGAAGGTGCTTGTGGGAGAGCACGACACCCCATTGCTCTTTCCACCCAGTTGCCCAGCTGGTGTCACAGTGCGTGTTGGATGATGGAGCACTCTCATTCCGATTTGAGAGAGCGCTGAAGGTGAGAGTCTGCTCTAGACCCAATTCTTTAATCCTGGCCAGCTTCTGTCTCCTTGTTCAGCAAGATAAATTGACTTTTGACATGCAGTCAGGTCACACACCAGCCCAGCTTTGATAAGCAAACAGCTGTTTGTTCTTTCACATCTCCCAAAGAATTATATTTTCAGTAGTTACACTTAAACAATCAAAGAAATCAGCTAAATTAATAGTAAAGCTTAAGCCCTATTTCCGCTAAACAGTTAAGTTCAGTCCAATATGTCATGCAATTAATTGCAGTTCCATTGTCAAATGTTGGGAAGGGCACCAAAATAACTGATCTATACCATCCCTGTTTTTGGCATTCCATTAGGTACCAAGCACAATGGTCTGTTTCTTACAGGGTGGAGCTAGACACACTGCAATCTGTTGATTTGTCAACAAATACTCATCACTTACGTGCAGTGGTAGTGAAAAAAATTCAGTATTTTTCTCTGCAGCCTGGAGTCTTCTCTCTATCAAAGCTTGTCTTCTTTTTGTGATAAACGGTCACATGCCAAGAAGAAAGACCACGGCATGTTGAATGTCCTCCATTGCTGATCTTTGTTTAATATGTCATCTTTTTGGAATTTATTGACAAGTTACACTGCCTCATAATATATATCATGCATTGTGTTTTTTTTACACAGCTCATGCATATTCCCTAAATAGCTACACCACCTGCATATCTGTTCCACACACCCCGTAATGGAAATTTAAGTCAGATCAAAGTGTACTATTCCGGACCGCATTGAACTGCACTGTATTGCTTGTTGGAAATGAGGTTTTAGGGAAAGACCAAGTCTATTGTGCTGAAATGACAGTTGCAAAATACAATTTCAAATCATGTCGTTGACATCAGGATGTATTCCACTCTTTACTATATTAACAGAAAAACTAAATAAAAAACAAACCTAGAATTCACATGAAGTTTAGCAAATTCTTAGGGTTGTAGAAAAGGTTATTGTAGAAAAAGATGGGCATCAATGGTTTTTTTGATGGTCACAGCTGATGGTGTGCTCTGTGGATGTTCAGGTGTGATTCAGAGACACAAACCATGGGGGGCAATTAGAGTCCATGTCCACCACCTGGGTCCACAAGTGAGACGGGAGCTCAAAAAGCATCCAAATGACATTTCTTGTAAGAGCACTGAAATCCAGAGTATTGCCATGCCTAAATGTTGATACTTCAGTGTGTGCACTAACAGCTTGGACAGATATGCTATATCAGACTAAGAGCAATAATCCTAATGGCCAGTGAAGAAAAAGGGAGATAAGAGACGATCCCATGAGTCACATTTACAAAACTTGACAGATTTGCAGTTTACTCTGGAAAATATATTGTCATGTCTAATGGCAGCGAGTAAGTCAGTTTACAGTCTAATACCTTGCAGTATTTTGTACAGCCTTATTGGACTTATCACTTTTCTGATGAAATTTCTTTTATTTGATATGTGGCATGTTTTAACCACGATAAATTTGGAGGCAGTCTACATTGTGGTATCTAAAGTGTTTATTGAGGTGGTTCTGTCACTAGCTGACAGGTAACATATTTGTGTGTAATGTTATTGCAAAGGGAGCAAACTGCTTCAAATCATAACATTCTTAAACTGAACTGATTACATTTGATTATACCCCTAACCCACATACTATTGTGCACAGATTACATGCTGTAGCCAACACTTATAAATCATCTTTAATTTTCAAAGAAAGGACAAAAACAGATTTTGTCAAACAAATGGACATAACAGTCTCTCATTTATATAAATCCAGCATCTTGTGTATATACACGTTCAAGTTTGCTTGATAGCAGAATGGTAAAACCCCATAAAATTAAGACTCAACATTCCTATTATTCTGTATTAAATTATAATTTAGGACCTGTCATAAAAGTTGGTGAAATTATCACTAAATCCTGGGCCATAAGGTAATAACATCCTACCTTCACGTACAAATATTCAATGGCATCCCATGCATCTGCTCAAATGACAGGTTTCACCTGTTACAAAATAGGTGGGCTATCTGAAAGCTCTATCTTTGTGATGAAGACAGATTATGTCTCAGTCATTGAAACAATGAAATATCAGAAATGTAAGTGGCCTAAGAGCACAAGGACCATTGGGTTTTACCATAGACCACCAGTAGACTTACATCTATCCTTCCTTGTTCCATGCATCGTCCTCCCAGCTTGTACCATAAATTGGTTTTCATGCATCATCTCACTGGGTATATTGGAGTTGATGAGGTGAGATAGATTCCAGTCACAGCTATTGTCCTGTATCTTTCTGTTAGCTTATTCACTTTTCTTGATCCTTTGTCTAACACCTCCTTGAATAAACAATTCTTTTTGTATACAAAATTAGCACTGATGAAGTTGGAAGGCATGTCTTGTAGTGTTGGCTCAGGCTGAGTACAAAGACTGAGTATACCACATTTATAAAAAATTGCTATTCAGATGCTCTGCATATACTTTGATGGATTCTCTTGTCACAAAATATCCCTTTTACTATATATGCAATAACGTGCATGTACCTTGTCATGCAGGCTCCTTTGTCTTAATGTTACTTATTTTAATTAATTCAAGTTTGGTAATATTTTGAAAACCCTTTTTTTTTATTACAATCTGAGCTACTCTAGCTTTGAAAAGCCTCCTTCCCTCCTGTGCCATCAGAAAGAATGACAACTGATATTGTTCCCTTTACAGCAAGTCAGCTTCCCATTTGATTGCTTATCTCTTTTATTAGTTTGATGCTATTACTGGCATGGTCTCTTGCTCTTCATTTTCCAATTTTTATTCTGCCATATTCTGTTGGAATTGTTATCAAAGGCAAACTCATGCGTTGTTTATGCGTATTTGTGGGCTGCCGATCTTGTTCTCCACCATTTTGCTCAGTGCCGACTTGGCGGGTCGACAAGGTTACTTATTTACAGATGATAGACATCTTTATTAGGAGAAGAGAATACTTTAAAACCTTAAGTGCAGGCATTTATCAGGAGCACAGCATCTCACTGCTCGAAACTCGGCATACCTAAACCCATCCATCACAGGTCAGCTGACAAACCCAAGTTCATCCTATTTGCCCTCTCCATTGGCCTGAAGGACAGAGCAAGGCTGAAGTTGGCAGAAAGAGCGGGAGTGTTCATTTTTCTGTCTTTAAGGCTGAGCCTGTACATTCTTTACAAGTTGGTAGTTGAACAGTTGTTTGTTTTTTTTTTTTTTTTTTCCTTTTTTGTAGCCAAAACATACAAGTTTTTCCTCCTTTTATTTTGTTTTAATATATGAAGCAGAAGTACATGACTGAAAATTCTCATCATGGAGCCTACTGGAAAAGCAGCCTTGTTTACCCAATAGCCCTACAATTCAAGTCTTAATGCATTTATTCCTTTGTAATGACTTTTCTGTCCAGTGGGGATGATTTGGAGTCCTCGCATTAAGTTTAAAGTGTGGATGATTCTTGTTTTCTACAAGACTTGTCATTCTCTCCTTCCACTGGAATGGCACTTAGCTTCAATGTGTGATGACGAGGCAATTCAATTTATCTCTTACTATTTAGTCTTTTCAAATGAGTGTCTCTTCTCTGCCAAGGCTATAGCTATCACAATGATCCTTCTCCAGCCAGACTGAAGTACACACATACATATCTGTATGTGTTCTGTATTTGCAGAGATGGCTTGCTTAGCATGAGCCTTGCATTCCAGAATGTCACATCCTGGAGCTCTGTAATTTCACTGATATTGGAAAAGCCATATAAAAAATAAGAAAACAAAAACACAGACAAAACAACAACTAATAAAAAGTTATCTAATATTACTATGAGCAACTTCTGCTGTTGTATGTTGGGTATGTTGGGTATGCAACGTGTAGTGGGAGGTTGAAAATATTTTAACCTTATTAATCAAAAAGCAATTTGGTGTAGTTTATTTTCTAATCGAGACCCAATTTAGACCTGTTCAAAATTTCAGCATTTAAAATGGCACTTCCCTTCATCTTTATTGGCCAGTGAAACGGTCTTTTCCCACAGCTTTAATCATTCATAGATATTAAACTTTAAATCCACTTGCTCTTGGGTATGCAGTTGTAAGGCTTTGAAATGAAGGTCATTAACAGTAGATTAGCTTAACTGTTTGGCGATAATTTCTCTCTCTGTCTTGTAGTGCTTAAAATGTCAATTTTTATATATAAATTGTTATAGTATATAGATTTGTGATGTTGAAATTAGACCTCCAATCGTGACAATTGGCTTTGTTTTCCAAACCAAACATTGATTTATGGAGGTAATTTATTTTTACTAGATTTATAAAATACTAAAAATCAGGCAATGTTATTATCAACCATTTCTTCCTCAAAAGTAAACAAAACGTGCACAATAATTCAATAAATGAAAGGCAATCAATATTGTTGGATTTAAGATAAATGTTTGTCATGCCTGATTTTATTTAATTTTTTTATGTAGAAACTTTGGACAGTTGATTTTGTAGCTGCTACTAAAGCCATTGATGCCCTTAAGATGATTGCCTACTGCACATGTGCTCAACCAATTCACATTTGAGATTTGATTACCATTAGGGTACCATTAGCCTTTTTGACGTAAGAGAAAATTAGTTTAATTGGCCTTCACTACGGGTATAATTGATCTTTGTTGTTTGATTGCAGTCCAAACATTTGGTTGGAGTGTATTTTGTGTAGATCAGGAAGTGGTCACCACACATGCCCTTATAGCTACCAGTCCCTGCATAATGACTCATTGCGATTCCAGTCATTATTACCTAAAATGCAACCAAACTTACTTTGTGATAGCCTTCCATAGAGATAAAGGTTGGACAATGGTCACAACAGAGATTTATTTAATTTATTTATTTAAAACACAAAATGTAAATATTCTATAAATGTAAAAATATAAGTGAAAAAATAAATATAAATATACAGTATATTGTGTACTTCTGAATGTACTTGACAGAAATTTACTTCAGTTGCCTTTGTTGTTTTTTTTATTTTGATCAAAAGCACAAAACGAATAGTAAACACAATAAATCACAAATATATCCCAGGATTCAGTGTTGAAACAATAATAAAACAATCTGAAGTAGTTTGAGTAATAGTCTTTCATGATATTGTCCTCTTAGTCTATTTAGATGTTACCTCAAAACCCTTTGATTAATATTTGTGTGGTTGTGTTTCTAACCTAAGACTCAGGAAAAAAGGGTCACAGTATGATGATTGACTGCCTTAAAATGAAAAGGAGAATGACACCTTTTACTGTCCCATATGTGGTGTGATGAACGTGCTTGCCTCAAATTATTATTCACTGTGAGACAACTACGTTGCAGGTTTATGTTCATTTGTTAAATAGCCAAATTTGCAAAGCTGCCAATTGTTATTTCCTTACATTATGTTGGTAATTTTAGTTAAGGGGGATGTTTAGCATGCAGGCCTTTAATATGTCACATTCATAATTTTTTTTTAAACTTTAATAATCCTCTCTTGAATTCAGTTATTTCAGCGATTTTCAGTTTGTAAATGATTGATCAGAGGTTTGCACTTTTGTACAGTTAGAAGTGATTTTTTTTTTATTCAGTACTGTAGGTTCATACAGTGCTTCATAGAGTGTAGTTCATAGATGACTCAGAATGTTTTGTGCACCTGATTAGTGAAAACCATGATTGACTTTTCTTTTTTAGGGTGTGATCAGGGAGAGCCATTGCTGCAGATGGTTCAAAAAGGCATGCCTTCAGTATTGATATGCTCGTGTCGGAAGGAGAAAAAGTCTACTTGCTGAATTGCAGGTAGCATCTGCGACTTTCAGGTAATGGAACTGTCATTCTTCCTCTCCCTGATAAAAATAGTCTTCTGCTTTCCTCTTTTCTTCCTGACATCTTCTGCCATGTTCAGAAATTCACCAAGGTGGCGACACCATTACTGTTTCTGCTTCTGCACAGTAAAACAGACCACTGCCTGAGCAACTTAAAAAAAAAAAAAAAAAAAAAAATCAGTTAGCATGATGGTAGCAAAATCGACCTCTTTACTATAAGTCAATCAACCATTGTTTGTTTTTCTTCTTCATGACACTTTGTACTGCTTTCCTTGAGGAAAACCGCTCACAACATTGTTGGTAGAACAGGTCAGATCCTCATGCTTTTGTTTCTCCCCCTTACCAGAAATAAATGAAGTACATGACATTACTATGTAACTCTGCAAATGCCTTCATGTTCTCTGAGCCCATGATGGGATGTAAAAGTAGGGCAATATTTAAGTAAATGATTTTGTAAATTTCTAATACACTTTCATTGTCTGAATGATTAACTTTTGGAAGTGACCCTGTTTCTCTTAAAGTGCTCTTTGCTACAGTGGTAATTATTATCAAGATGGGCTATTGCACAATCTTCATCATTGTAACTATATTTGGAGTTAAATGGTAATAGGTGTAGCTGGCTAACTGCCTTGACTCCCTTGTGTTGTCTTGCAAAGGTGTCGTTGTCAAACGTCACATACTTGTATTGTATTTCTGTGGTTCTTCCTACAGTTCTTCTATTTTGAGTGCTACAGAGATGTGTGGGATGTTTCAGGCAATTCACTGAGCATGTGTCAGAAAATGGTAAGAGAAGGAAAGAAGTGGAAAGAAAAACAGAGTGGGAGTTGGGGAGAGAAGTCTCCAGAGGATCTATTAAGGCTGCTGTGTATGTTGGCATAACTGCCAGTTACACAGTTGATAGAGAGGGAGACGGAGAGGACAAAGAAGGGAAAGTGAATGGAAATTACAAGGAATAGAGAGAAGCATGGTTATGGTCATGAAGTCCACCTACCAGCAGTTTCCCAGTAGTCTGAAAGTGTTTATTCTGTTCAAAGTTTTCTGACTTTGACAAGCATGACACATTTAACCATTGATATTGCACAGCAGTCTGTAATTGCTCTATATCATGACTTATAATTTTGTAGCATCTGGGCTTTAATAAGTTGTAAACTTATTAAAGCCCAGATGCTACAATAACTCCAATTTGAAGTTATTGCATTGTGAATGTCCGTGTTTGCTGTTTTTAGGTAAGTGTTTGTTACAGCAGCTTCCATCTATCAGGTTGTTATCTGATTTGGCACCTGGCTTGATCATTTGGTACAACATGCTGCCGACATCCTTGATAAATAAACCTGGAAGAACTGTTCATCCCATCTGCCCCCTACATATGTCATGTGATGAAACTCACCTGCGTAGGGCCTTGAACCTCTGTAATTTTATGGTATTTTTTGGAAAATATATTAATTTAAATATATTAATTTACTCTCTATAAGTATATCAAAAATGCGCTTCACTGAAGCTCCTCATCAGTCAGAGTCGTCGTGTGCATTAAGACTCTTTGAATGGCTGTTTGTTCGGTTCAGTGTATGCAAGCAATGTTGAAATATAGGAGTCATCCTAGTGGCAATTTAGTGGGATGTCAGTAGGAAAGGGACTACTTTAAGCTACCACTCAACCACTAATCTGGAATCTGACCTTTCTGATTTTATTTTTAAGTGAGTTAGGGTTAGGGGTTAGGATTAACCCTAACCCTCAAGTATAATTAAAATTTTACAGATTGAAGCTGTATCATGCAGTGCCCTGTTTATAAAGTCAACAAGCCTACGGTTAAACACAGTATTATGTTCCTTATTTTTGATAAAATAAAAAAAAAATTTAAGTAAAGATTTAAATAAAGCTTTGGGTAAATTCATATATTCCTTTTAATACATTCTTGCACTATTTTCAATTAAATACTTGTTCCATTTTACCTTGGTAGCTGGGGGAAGACTCCATTATGTGTCCCTTTACACAAAGAAACTTCCATTTTCCTCCAGACTTTCAATATGCGTTAAGCCATGATGGCTGACACATCCTTGTACTTCTTTCTATATGGAAAATGGGGATGATAAAGGAGCAGAGGAAATCCTTGCCTTTTTTATTATTTATTTTTTACAATATGTTCTCATTACTTATTATCTACAATACTGGCACTTTATATATATATATATATTTTTTTTTTTTGAATAAACAAGAGATAACTGAAATCCCTCTGCAACCCTGGTCCAGACCTGGAGCTTTAGATAATGAATGCAATTAAGGACTTGCTGCATTAAACCTGCTGGTAAACATTAGGTTTAGAGCTGCACAATGGTGAACTTATTTTTCTTTTTTATGGCAGAAAAAGAGGAGATAGGAGACTTTATCTGTGAGGGTGAAGGCATTTTGACAGAGGCACAAAAACTGTTCCCAAATGCAACATTGGAGGCAGATTTGAAAAAGGAAGAAGAAAAAGAGAGTGAATACTTATATAAATGAAAAAATACAACTATACATACTAAACAAATATATAGATAGAGAATGCATTTTTGTAAATTGTGTTTGTAGGCGTTAATTTATTGGTGTCTGTGCATATTTATATTACACATATTTCAAACCCAAGGCTCAAGAACCAGGTTCACATTTTTTTGATTTGATTTTTTGTCACTACATTTGTTAATTCTTTTATGTAATATACTGAATTTATGGCCAGACCATATACTGTTATACATTTTATAAAAAATACAGAAAAAGCATGACCTATTCTTAAATCATTATGGAGTGTGTACTCAAACATCCCATGCAACTGTCTGGTACAGTTCACTGGTAGGCTGCTGTGTTCAAAAAAAAAAAAATACTTGTATAAAATTTTGATGTGCACTGTACCTAGAGCAAGGCTGAACTGATGTGAGTGTGAGAGCCCTCAAAGGTATCTCTTCTGTTTGCAAAACTGCAGCCACTGAAGGTGTTCCACAAATCTTTAGTGTATGACATGCCTTTTTGACAGCAAATAACTTAACTTCTATGTGAACATTTTGAGTGGTAGATAAATAACACACCATTTGTAGCCTCCGGAAAGAGCGCATCGAGAAAGCAAAGTTTGTTTTTGAGACCACGGTGCAGATTTAGAAATGTATGTGAAGTAGATATGGTTGACATGCAATTGTGCTGGCAAATTGCAAGGCTATTTTATCTGCCATCTGCCATTACAGAAACAGGTAATTGTTAAATAAAACTATTTTCAAATAATTTTCACAAATGCATTACTCACGTTATGTTTATGTTGACAATCTTGCATTTGACATATACCAAGTTATTTAAACATAGTATTTAGGAGCTTCCAGTCCTGGATTTGCCATTGCCATATTCATAGTACTGTAAGTTGGTACATAAGGTTATTTTAAAGAACTAAGTAATGACCCATCAGGAAGTAATGATAGGCCAACACTAGTTTTTGAGTGTTCTTTGATACTAACCTTCCTTACTGGCAGTGTTAGCAGTTTTAATATTTGTGACATCACAAATCTGTGGGCTAACACTGTATACTTAATACAGGTACCACACAAACAAAATAAAACAAAAAAAAAAATAGTCACATTGGTGTCTGTTCTCAAAATCAAATTAGTCGTTGTGAAGAAACCAAATGCTCCAAGTGATCTTGATAATGTTGAAAACATTATATAAAGAATGTTTTCAAATAGTGAATGGTCAAAATGCATCTGCATGTAGGTACCATTAGTTTATTTGCTGAGGGGCAGTTGGGAAAAATGTCAGCAGGTGGGCCAAGTGAAAGCCATATTATTTGCCACCAGTGGGAAAAAGCAAAAAAAAACCAAACAATCAAATTAAAGCAAATGACACCTTTTTAAGAAAGCCAGTGAGGGGTCTGTCAGCCTGATGGAATCACATTTCTCTGGACCATTAGGCAGCTGGTTGCACCCCTCTTTCCATTGTTCTGCCTTATGGCTAAGCTGACACTGACATCATATTCCACATAAAAGAAGCCAAGAGGAGTGAAACGGAGTACACAGTTGTCGCTTATAGGCCAGGCCTGGACAGGGTGACCTATAATTGTGTTTTCCTGTTTCCTGTTTCCTGTTTTCCCCTTTTATATTGGTCTAATGCTTTAATGAAATTGTGTATTTAGGTGCTCAGTGCATGTAGCTGTCATTTTGAGTATAAGATTATTGGACCTCCACCAGTGATTATGAATCTATGAATTATAGATTGGAGTAGATGATATGTTTTCCTTTTTTTGTTTTATTTCTCATGTTGTCAGGTTAATTATGAGTTGTGTTGTATTTGAATTTTTCTATACATTGTGTATTAAAGTATAAGTTTGTATCCTTCCAAGTCTGCTCGATACTTTGTAAACACCCCAGTTCCTCAGGTCAGCCTCTTATCGTCAACACAACTTCAGCAGGCTAATTGTAGCAGTCAATCACTGCTTTTTTCCCCCAGTTAGCCAGCAGCCCCTTTGTGCCCTTGCCCACTGCCTCCCACACTGCTTAGGGTCAGATTAGCTACAGTCAGGTGCAATGAGTTGAGCAGCATATGAAATATAGAAAATAAAATAATTGAGAGAGGATTCGTAAACTGTTGATGGGCTCGCTCACTAGTTTGATAGTTCTAGCTCTTACCTGAAGTAATGATTTTGTGCTGAGATTTACCAAATTAATTTAAGGCACTGAGTGCCTCAACTGTGAAGACACACCTTGAAAACACAATTACTTCCATCAAATCTATTTGACTTACACATTACTAACTTGATTTTTAATCTGCATTTATAAATTAACTTAATCCAACTTTTCTCTTGCTTTTGTCATGCTGTCAAACTGAAAGATTTGATGTTCAAATATTAGCTCAAGTTAGGGAAATAACTTAAACCATTGTTAAATAAAACCTCAGACTGTGCAACCTATGCAACAGAATAAGCTTTTTTGGTATGAGACTGTTTGCTTTCTGAAATGGCATCTCTTTCTCACCCTCACTTTGCAGTTTACGCTGGTTATTGCATTTGCTACACCTGGGGGGCAGTGTTGTCTTTCCTTGTCTTAAGTCACAACTACTACTGGTGTTATATACAGTTCAAACATGTGGCTGTATTTCCTCTCCCTGTTACCAGCTTGGTTGTTTCCCAGTGTTGGGTTGAGAAAAAGCATAGGTTTACTCTAACTCCAGCATATTATAGAAGGTGTGGGGACATTCCCAGTGATCTGAAATTAGGCACAAGGGAAAAAAACGGTGGGCAATATGAGGATGTGTACCCACTCTTTATATCGGTCACGAAGCATTAGTGAGACATGATTTCATAAAGGCATAGGCATTTGTCTGGTGGTAGTAGAAGCTTTTATTTTAGGTGTTTGTTTGAGTGAAAATAATACATGGAACCTATAGAAAACATGTTTTTACATTTATATTTGTTAGATTTTTCAAGATATACAAATTTGTCCCCTTGTCGTTGTCTTTGGAAATTGAAAATTAATTGCTTTAGTCCCATTTTGCTGTGGAGAGAGCAAGATGAAGTTTGGATAACTGTCTCACCATCTTTAATCATAGATGAGAAAACAGCGGCTCACTATCTGCACCCTGCAGTGACTCCACTGTGGACACCAGTACATGATAAACACCTTTCACTATCAGAGAGAGCAGTACTCTTGAGTCCAAGAAAAGTTGGACTCCATTAAACTTGTTTGACTGATTCCCTAACTGAAATGCACATTGTGATTTAGTTTTTTTTCAGTCTCTTACAGTGTGTTTATTCCTGTAACCTAGAAACTAGTTTGTGCACTTAGACCCAAGTGATCAAATTATGCCAATTTAGTAAGGCTACCTCTGAAAGCTCCTTTAATAATGGCCTACAATATAGAGAGCAATATTAATCAAATCTGGATTTTCAGTGATTATGAGTACTTCACTACACTGTGAGAGAAGACAGCACAGGTGAAATTGGCTTTGCCCACCAAGGAGACCATTTTACAGTTCTGACCTGTGTAGCTCACAGCAGGCTCCAAGACCCTGTGCAAATGAGTAGAGGTAAATGTCAGTGATGTTTTGCTGAGCTGCTGGGCAAACAACTACTGCCATCAGCAATTCTTTGTGGCTCTGCTTGTACCCACTGTGAAATTAACTATGCATTCAGTTTCTATCAGAAAAGAAAATGATCCCTGGAGTCTATGTTTTTCAACTGCAGAAACTTTCAAAGAAAGAAACTTATAAAATAAAACTATAGTGTTTACCTTTCTGTGAAACACAGCCCATTAGAGTCAATGACATTTAATTTATGTTTATTTGAAATATGAATTTACAGTTAAAAATTGATGATCATTGCCACTCTGCATATTGAAAATATGTCTCTGCATATGTATTAAGTTTCAAGACATTTGTGCTGGACTCTGGGTTCATCCATCCTACACATGAAAATCAGATTTAATTGATTAAAATCTATGCATTAAATTAAAAGTTATTATGAACGTCTAAACCTGTACATGTATCCCAGTGATTACCAAAATTTACACATTCCATCATATAATGTTGAGACTTTTGTTATTTAGATCATGTGTATGCAGAAAAATATTACATTTTCAGATTGAAACATTACTTCACTTTTGTTATTTTAGGATGCACAGTGGTCATTCTTGTATGATGCAGTTTGAAACAGTTCATTTTTGGTTCAATGAACTAAAAATGAATTGGTTCAGTTTTGGAAGCCCCTGGACAGACAGGTAAGCTGAACAGCTACAAGATGCCAGTGTGTCTTTTGCAGTCTGATTTGTGTGACTACAAACTAATGATGGAGCAAAAGTTGAGCCCTTAATGATAAATCCATATTTTAAACCAGCTGAGGTTAAAGTAGATCAAGAGCTACCATATAAACTGTTGTGATAAGCACCATATTTCAGTAGAAGTTTGTTCATTAGGATTTCTTAAATTTCTTTCTCTTCTCTCCATCTCTGTCTGTGTGTTTATTTTTTTTTCTTTCTGTCCATCTTGCAGGCTCTAGTGAACACAAACAGCTTTTACCAAGGGATTTGTGGCTGTGTATGAATCGAGACTGAGACTTTGAAGCACTGGGCGTGCCTTTTGTTAATAGAATACGCATGGTTGGGTTTCCCTGGGGCTGTTAGTTATGAGAGGAGGATGAAAATGTTAATGTTTGTCGAGCTGTCATGGATTCTAAAAGACCTTTTCCGTTTACGCACCCAACAAAGAGACAATAGGTGAAACTGAATTGCTTTAGAGCTACATCACCTATTACATTCTAGATTTAACAAGACAAATTGTAAAATCTAGTTATTATAGATTTTTCTTAAACAAATTGCTGTAATAAAGTAGTTAAACATCCATAGGAATTTATTTTACTACACTTGTAGGATAACAAGTGCTTACTGCAACAAGCTAAAGGTTTGGTTAGTGCAGATGCTTCTTTTCAGCAGTGCCATTTCACACTCAGTTACCCACAACTTGGACCTGACTGGCTTTACTGGGGCATTTGAGGCATGAATGCACTTGTTATGGGATTTTCCACAGTAGTTTCTGAGCAAAGAGAGCACCTATCCCAGTTAATCTTTTTCACCAAGTTATTCAGGTTGGTCGGTTGTTAGGTTTTTCATCATCCTAAGCTCCTAATTGAGGTTGCAATGACATATAATGGACAGTGAGAACTTTATTTTGTTTATAATATAGAAGGCTTCATTATAAGTGCTGTAGCAGATTTGCAAGCAGTGTGGTTTCCTCAATATTAACTACTTTGTATACATCAAAATAAAAAAATTGCATGAGGAGAATAATGTTGCCTTTGACCACCATTGTGAGGCCACTGTTTAATGACTGTCAGGCTGCCAAAAACCACAAATCTATACCAAAACTGACACTTGTTTTTACATGGGTATGTGGGCCCTGAGTTACATTTTTCTGACACAGTTGCGTATCTATTCCCTTATTTTGTTGACTGGAATTATCAGACAAACTCAAAAACATAAAAATAGATAGAGTTGTTCTTGGAATATGTTTTTTCTACCCCTTCCTTATTTATTGTCTTTTTGCAGAAATAGAGAAACTAACAAGTTGAGAGGTGCACAATATAATTTAGTCTGATCAAAGCAGAGGTCCCTGGAGGCAGAAGTTAATGACTAGCTTATCTGTGTTTCGCTGACTATAAAATATAAAAGACACTAAAACGATATATTTTTTATTCAGATTTTTCTCATGTCTTCTTTAATGGTGAAGGGTCAGTCTGCAGTTTGAATCATTGTTTCAGTACAAACTCTCAGAAACGGCAAATCACATCTACAAGCACACCACCTGTGGTGTCATTCATCATTCATCTGTAACTCATTTTTTCCTTATAACACCAGTCCCATCACCAAATCATCAGTTTAATTTATTTGCTACTAAAAGCACCTTTGTGGGTTTTTTTGAATCCCCTCCTTTCTTCCACAAAGTGTCAGCAATAGTTCATACTGTTGCAGCTAAAATAGGATAAAGTATATCAGAAAATATCGATCCTGACAGCCCATAAATCAGGGAGGGAGGGGGAGAACTTGAATGTGTGTTCACCGTAGTAAGCGGTAGTGTCACAGAGGATGTTTTCCTTGCTCCCTCCTCTTTTCACCTCAATCCATTATTGTTGGACATGTTTTTCTATCAGCAAGTGTCCTGAAACATGGCAGCATAGTCTTAGGCATTGTGATTTATCTGAAGTTGCAATTGTTCTGTGCTCATAATATGCTTGTCTTTATTTTTGTGCAGAGTTTTTATGTTCGTCTTGAGTGATGTCCCACTACCAAACGTGATCTTGCATTCCTTATTTCCTCTGATTTATTTAAAGACAAATCCTTAATTGTTTTTGATTATTTTTTGATAGGCAAGCATAGTTTTAGTTATTTTAATCTGGAGGGAAACTAAAAGCTAAATCCCACCCTAAAGTCTTGATTATTGCAAAATTAAATTTTGCAAAGCTTATAGCTAAAGCTGTTGTATGCCCCTGCATATATTATAATAATATAAAGTAATTTATTTTATATTATTTATTAAATAATAATTACCTTTTAGGTAATTTTGACTTTTGCTCTGTCAATTGCTGTTATAAATGGGTGTGATATTCACAATACATATTCAGATTTGTTGCACCGTCAATGTCCTTGCTAAAAACACTGCAGTAAGAAAACAAAGTGGGTAGTCAAGTTAGCAGTTGTGTTTTGCAACTACTATTACCATTTTTTAAAAAAGATGACCACTGCTAATGTTTCCTACATTTTGAAGGCTTTCTTACAAAAGTGTTTCTTATTTAAGGAACACTTTCTAAGTCTGCAGCCAGTGGAACTGTCAAGCTATAGACTGCCAGATTTCTGACCTGCTGACCACGTATACCACTGTGGCTTCCAAACCCCAGAGCATATTTGCCAAGCAAACCACAGTAACAGCTCAACTGCTCTCTAATGACTGCTCAGATGTGTTATATATCATTCATGCAAGTGGTTCCCATGATTGAAACCAAACATTTACAAATACATTAACGATGTGTGGGGTATATGTGAAGGGCTGGGTTTTCTTTCCTTTTTTGTGTATGCTTTTGTTCGTGCTATTCTCTGTGAAGTGGTAGAATTTGTCCATCATTATAGTTGATACTGAGCTCTGTGTTATGACAGAAAGGCTTATACACATGATGTGTGATGCTTTTTCTCTTTTGATCTGGAACAGATGGTGACTCTCTGGTTGACTGAGACAAGCTGGTATCACATAGCCTGACCACTCTAAGTAATCAATATGTAGTGGTGCCGTATGATGATGAATACTCTCCTGGAGTCGAAATTCCAGAAAAAACAACATCCACCCACTTTGAAACTTTTTTTTGTTTTTGCCCTTGACATATATCTATATTACTCCTCAAGAGATGAAGAGAAAATTATACCATGTTTCACTATAATCTGAGCAACCTGCATGCAGAGACAAATGCATTTACAGTATTTATATAGTGATTTAAATACAGCGCTTCTGTCTCTCATTCACATGGTGGCAGCTATCGGGGGCAATTGACAGCACTGTACCCTGCCCAAGAACAATTTGACATATAGACTGCAGAAGCTGGTGATTGACATGCCAACCCTCCAATCAGTGATGACTAGTGATGACGAAGCATATTAAATTTATACATTTTTATGTCCCTTTTTGGTCCCTCTTCTGCCACAAGTATTTATAGCAAGCATAGAGAGGGCCTCATCACTTCCAAGTGATGAAGTAAATCATAATTTTCTCTCTTCCTCGAGCTAGCTCACCAAAGTAAATGTTTTCCTCATGTAGTTCCACAAACAATAAATCAGTAGTGGTGGCTGATGTTATTTGCCCTCTTCTTTTTCTCTCACTCATGCTCTCATATATTCACTCACACGGCATGGACAGTAATCCTCTTAAACTGCATTTTAAGCAACCATTTGTCATCCTGTTGCATCTTGGGAAAATTGCAGCCCTACAAGAGGAGGAGGAGGAGGTGGTGGTTGTGGAGAATGACTGACTGAGGGAAAGCAAAATGGGCACTTTTCAGTCATTTAAAAGGAGCCAGTAGCCCAGAAGTCATAGTGTCTCCTTACGCCTATGTCCTCAACGACACTGATTGTACAGGATAATCTCTTTAAGTTATTGATAACTCTAGGGCTAAGGTGAGGTGTATCCAACCCAGAATATAGTCATCATCATTAGTCTTCTACTAAAGGGCAAAGGCATTTGTACCTAACGGTGAATAAAAACCTTAAATGATATGTGTCATGAGCTGTGGCTACTTGACCTTTGGCAATGCTAGATTAAATGAGTAGAAATTAGTCCAGGACATTTTTTTTAACAATGTATCCTGGGATTTTGGTTTTTGTAATGTAAGCAAAAAATGAGTGTTTTCCACTTAAGTCCCATATACTTCTAATCAGCTGTTTTGCCAATGACTCTAGTATCCAAGAGGTCCTGTAAATCCTAGTGACTTTGGTAATCCCCTGAGTTTTTACCTCTTGTGTCATAAATAGGTAGGCACAAACCTACCAATTTACATGCCTGTAAACCCTTTATCACATTTTATTTGAGTTAGGCAGACTGAGAATTTCACTTCTTGCTTATTTGTGTGTGTTTAAATGAGAGTAGACAAGCACAGATGATGTAAAATGGAAAATACGACTTATATTGTGTAAGTGTTACTCAGCACAAACTTTACTCACATCAACTGACTTTGTTAGCACTACTGGTGATGCTCTCCAACCAAAGAATAATGCTTTTGTCCCTGGTTCAATTCAATGTCAGCAGTGTGTTTGTATTTAATCACCCAACAACTTCTTTGATAAGACTGAATAATCTTAAGGAACAGCAGACCGAGTTGTGACTTCACTCAATTTATATGTAAATGTAATATTTCCTGTTATAAGCTTAATGTATTATGAAAGCATTGTCTGGTTGTGCTTTGTGGCATTCAGAAAAGCAGCTACAATCTGTATCATTACCTTGTATTCATTTTATTGATCACGGGTAGAGATTTGCTTTGTGAACATGGCACTGTCCTTCAGTCGGTGATGAGAAATATCAGAAGAACAACGTGTGTTTATGTCAAAGACACATAAGACAGTTTAAGGGGATATGAAAAGCAATTTATTCATTCATGCTTCATGAAAGGCTTGATTATTTTTGAAAGATGTCATGCAGTGCAGTGTAAAGTCAGTAAAAGTAGATGACTTTATACTTATCTGTCTATTATGTGTCGAGGCTCTGTTTCAGCACTTTACAGCAGGGTGTGTGACACTGTGTTTGTACATAATGGTGTAAGTGGAAAATTAAAATGGGAGTGTTTCTTCATTTATTCAGTACCCTATGTAACAGTATTAAACCTACGGCTGCACTACATCCCCTTACATTGTGGTGTGTTAACTACCCTGATCTTGGCATGTTGTCTTTCCTGAGATGAGGTTCACTGACGCAACACTGGAAGTGTTTTAAATCTTGCAGCCTAGAGAACAGTGTCATGTTAAATGTGAAGCAGAGCAATTCATTTAGACTCGTTGCTGTGTCTGCATTCTGCTTGCCAGCACAGAAAACATGGAAAAATGCCACAGAGCTGTGTCAATTTATGTTGTTATTTTCTCATTTTGTACAAAAGTTAAAACTGAGATGTTCAGCTCAGTGGGTCCAGGAGGTAATGGATTCTTTAGAGCAATGTATGACAATTTTTAGGTCCAGCTCAGGTTTGGTTTTTCAAATTGGTTCTATTTTCAGTGGCACCAAATGCCTCTCTGTTGCATGTGGGAACAGTGTCTTTTCATGTAAACAGAATTGGTGCATTGGCAACATCAATGTGTTGGCTTAGGCCTGCAAGCTGACTGAAACAGAGAGACGTATTTTTAAGTCAAGGTAAACTGCGCCTTGTCAAAATCAGCAGTCATTTTGAGCTTTAAAGGGGACATTTACTGGTAAAATCAAATTTCTGATGTACAGATACTATTGTAACAATTGTTACAATAGTATCTGTACAATAGTATCTGATAACTATTGTATCTGTTGAGAGCAACATGTCTCAGAAGAAAGGTTCAGTTCATCGTTGCTCTGTTGCTGGTTGTCAAAAACAACACCAGATGCTTTGTAGACTCCCTTCCAATGAGAAGGAAAGAGCAGAGTGGATATCATCTTTAATTTTTAATGGTAGCTTGACTGCTTCTTGTCTTGAATAGCAATAGCTAACAATGGCTAATTGCAGCCTCATTTGAAAGGCAGCGTGTGTGTTGGTAGAAAATGAGTGAATAAGAGTGAGTGTTTGTCTCAGCTCCATGATACTGTTTACAAGCAAAACAATGCACAACTTGTGTGAAAATGTGTGTTTTTGTGTTGGCTTGCAAGTGTCTCGGGTTAGCACATACCCTAGCTACTGTGCAGCAGACAGAGATCGTATGTGCTTTCTGTTTGTCTCGGTTCGCTGTTTTAAAAGCAAAGCGCTGCCTGAGCTGTGAGAAACCGCGTGCATAGTGAACAACTTATACTAAATGGTTTATTTTACATGTAAATTAAACCAAGCAGGCACTCAAACTGACGCTCCTGTGGTTTGGGGGGTGAAGCACTGCGCAGCAGTTAGTCCAGTTGTAGCTGGCCAATCATAAGTGAGTGGGAATGTGCTTGGTAGCTGGCCAATTGCAAGAGACTCAGTATTCTGGGGGGCAGGCATTAGCTCCGAAACAGAGCCCTGTTCAAATGCTGTCAGACATGAGTAATAAACTGGCTTAATGTGAAGAGACTATGAGGTTTTTGACCATAAATATTATTAAGTTAATCTAAGTAGACATCAGTAATCTCAATTTGGTTCAAAAAGACCATTCTATGTCTCCTTTAAATTCTGATAATAGGGCTGCACAATATATCATAAATCTATCATCGCAATATCAACATGGGTGATATACATATTCATTCAACAGCGGCGTACTCCCACAGCGAATATTGTGCAGCGTGTGTTGCTTCATAACTTTCAGTGTTTCCTTCATTATTAATTTTTTTTTTTTTTTTTCCGTTGTTTCTCTCCTCTCGTTTCTTCCTACCCATTTCTATATTCTATATTCACGCACACTCACATGAGTCGAGAAGAAAGTTAACACGGGTAAACGATAAGTTAAAAGCTTCTCAAAACGTAAAAACTAGGCTGACATAGTAACGTGTATGAATGCGTGTGCCACTCTTTGCATGAACATCAGCTGACCAAACTTACTGTCAAGTTACAGCACTCGTACCCATCATCACTTCCTTTTATCCTGGCCTTCAAATTAAGACCCACTGGCTTCGCCTATAACAACTTCCTTTGCACTCATCTAGCTTATTTTTGTCTGTTTTGTTATATTCATAATTAATCCTCCACTTATTGTTTACAGTATATCAATACATAACAAATCAAATGCTTTTACTTTTATCTCACAATTTGTCATGACTGATATCGTCATTGCAATATTCAGCAACGTTAATGCATATTGCATGAGTTCCTAATATTGTGTAGCTCTAAATGACAACATATTAATGTTGCTGGAAATTAAATTCAGCCATTTTGAGATGACCCCAAAAAGGTGTGTGTTTGCCTATTACAAGCTTTTGATGCTTTGTGCTAGTGGTCTGGGCTTTTACAGTTTAAGCCTTGTGTGTTTCTGGTTAAGATCAAGTAAAGGAAAGTGGACTCAACCTGGTCAATATGCATGAGGTTAAGGCAGTTATTTAGTTATCGATGCAGATGCAGCTTGGTTCTTTTTTCAGGCAGCAACACCAATGAGAAAGCAATTTTAGCTGATCCTTATTTCCATTTCCGTGGCAAGTCATTGGTGTCCTTTTTTAGCTGGGATGAGGTGGTGATATGGAAAATGTAGTGCTGAAAAAACACTGCTTTTCAAGGTACAAACATATGTACAGTACTGTGCAAAAGTCTCAGGGCTTCCACCATCTTCGTTGTTTTTATGTCCGTCAAAGTGTGGCATTTGGGTTGGAATGATGTGAAAACTAAAATTGGTTTAATGCAGTAGCAGACTGTCACTTACTTTAACTCATACAACATGTGTAAGTAATGTTCAAGTATGTCTTGAATAAACCACAGCAGATATTTGTTGACATGAAATAGGTCAAATGCAGGTTTTGCCAATGCCATTCCGGTTCCTCTGTAGGTTTAATAAAGCAAGGGTTGTTTGTGTATGGGTAGGTCACACTAAATATTTGACACTGTGACCTGTAGGGGCCGTGTTTTTTAAAGATCCTGAAAATGATTATTTTAAAACTGCATGCATTTTTACCTTTTTTTTTCTTGATGCCTTCCAATAATGTGAGAAATAATTATACTCCATGATCATAATAGCATTGCTAAAACAACAAACTAGTGGTGGCCAAAGACATCTGTGCATTTCTGTATCTTCTTGGAGGCTTATTTATCTGATCTTTCAATGATAAATTATAACAAATTAAAGGATTTTTCCATCCACTTCGTGAGAAATTTCTGAGATGTGCAGCACTTGTGTTATCTCATGGCATAGATCCATTTCACCCCAAAAACCACTTTGTAAATCTTTGAACCTAACCACTCCAAAAGCTGATTCACTTCTTCCTTGTGCTGCTGCTTTTGTAACTTCAGTCATGAAATAATAAACATCCTTGACAGAAACTGGCATATTGGGTAACAAACTGGAAACAAGAAAAGTGAACAGAGACTCATTTAGTTTTCAACAGCAGTGACATTTGGTTCTATTCCTACCAACATTTGTGTCAACAGTTGATGCTGATTTTAAAAAAGACGACTGGAGATTTATTTTGTGGAAACATTGGTGTGGCGTTTAAGGGAGCAATGCTGAGAGAAGGAGAGAGGACAGAGCCTAAAACGATACTTGAGTGAAAATGAGGCAGGAAGAGAAGTGGATGGACATACTTGGTCAACAATCTTTTGGTTGGTTCCTAACCTGACACAGTGTCAAGATACAGATAGACTAGGATAGGCAGTGGATGGAGGGAATGCAGTCAGAGGAAAGGAAGCCCAGGCCAGACCCTGATAACAGAGAACTGTCGAGACTCAGCTCTTCGAGGAATAGGAGAAATTAGCCAAATCCGTATGGATCACAAGCCCCTGGATGCAATCCAGTTTTGCAGGGCTGCGATAAGGAGGCTGATTATGTGTTACCCATCAATTCACCCGCCTCCCACTGTCTCCCAAGCCATAAATCCACTCATGACAAGCTCTGCTTTTCGGCAATCACCCCTGTATTTTCGTGGTCTCGCCTCCGCTCTTCCCCATTCATTCTGCACTATCCTCTATGTGGTTTGCTGCAGAGAGAAGAGCAGGATTAAGTAAGTCTGTATGGGACTGTGTGGATTGGTCCCAAGTAATGGGATCAATCTTTTTGATAAACTGGAGTGCCGTGTGAGGATATGTTGATAATGACTTATTCAAAGGAATGTTCAGTTTATGAAGTTAAAAAAATAGGATCATGAAGTGTACTGTCAAATATAATCTGTGACAGATTGGATTGTCTGGCTAAAGAACTTAATTATTTCTGTGCTTTTTCATTGATAAAAATCTCTCTCTGTATCTATGTGCAAATCTTACTATTTGGGTTTCTTCAGGAAGTTTTTCATTTTATAAATAATGGGTTTTGCACCAGTTGCACCATAAGCACCAGTGAACACTATTTTTCTTTTACACACACACTCAAGTTTTCCTTAAATAGTAACTTCAAAGTGGCATCCACGAATTATGACCAGTTAAATGCTTTTAACACTTATTAATTACATTAGGAAACTAAATTGTCCAGCCGAGGTTTGATTTATTGCCCAGCTAACTGGTTTTGTCACTCTGGGAGTATGCAGATGGGGGCGGATGTTAGGATGTTCACAGGGAGAAAGATGGAGAAAGACAGCATTGCCAAATTTGGCCTGACCCTGACTCAACTTTCCATGCTATAGCATAAAATAAATGGCATCACATCAGGGAAGTTCATCAAACAAGATCTTATGAGCATTGAGTTCTTTACCTGATATAAAGTGATCACGATGCAAGCTACACAAGCGTTGGTTTGTAGGTTCCCATTGCTCCTTCTTCCTAGTTAATTTTGAGCACATTTTATTACAGTGATTCAACTGGCCTGTGCCTTACTGTTTTGGCATTCCTAGATATCACAGCTATCCACCATCTTAACTTTTTATGCTGACATATTGCCTGGTCTATGTATACAGTTGGTTGGATTTCGGAGAGCATTGCTTCATGCCAAAATGTTATTTTGGTTGCATGTTGGGATTGCTTGACCGGGGCTTGATATCTTGTGTAGTAGGGCTGCAGCTATCGAATATTTTGGTAATCAAGTATTCTATCGAATATTCCATCGATTCATAGAGTAATCGGATAAAACATACTTTTATCATATTCCTCCTACTACTTTCATTTTGCTGCGTTTGCTCATTTCCTATTCACTGTTTTTCGGTCCCAGCGTCTGCCATTCTGTACAGCTAAAGTGTCCACACACGTTACCCAAAGCCTGCTTCCGTCTTCTTCCACTTTGTAGGGGACAAAGCCTGTGATGTAAGCACGTTGTGTCGCACTAAAAAGAATCCCTGCAAAATGTGCACTTTAAATTTAACTAAACAAGGCTTTGAGGCAGAGGAAATTCCTCGATCACTTTTGTATCGAGTTACTTGAGGAATTGTTGCAGCCCTAATGTGTAGTAAAGTCAACATTCTTATCACCTTAACTGTGTGTAACAGACCCCTAAAATGTATTAAATATTTTGTCATAAAGGGTTGAGATTACAATATCTTTTACAAGTGACCTAATACACATCTTAAGACTTTGGAAAAGACAAATTATTTTGAATTCCCCGGGGTTTCCAATATAAAATATTAGAAATGCCTCAAATGAATGTCTCTAACTTTCCTCAGCTAAGGTAAATAAATGCCCTATTCATTGTTTGAGGAAATGCAGTAAGAAAGTAGCCAATTGATTTTTAATGGTCAGCTTTTTTTGGCAGACAGCTTGTGTTTTTTTAACGCTCTGAACACGAAACACATTTTCAGCCGATTTGTCAAGTTATCGCTGGTGGGGCTCAAAAAGTCATTGCACATTTCATGTCACTGTAGACCAACAAATTCAAGCTGATGTGTTTAAGTGCTACCCATTCAGTGACTGTCCAACAGCTGCCTTTCATCCTGTAATTTTGGTTCAATGCAAGTCCATCCTTTCAGACAAACTAAAAATAAAGTTTATAGATGATTATGCAAAACTTTTCTACTGCATTTACTGTAGGTTGTGTATTTTTATTTGTGTGCAGTAAACTTGGGGCTGTCAAGAGTTAGTATTGTTAATTAAGAATACTTTCTAATTTTAATTTGCTGAAAATGTAGATAGTAATTCAGTCATTGGTAGCAATCTACAGCCTAATTATAGTAAACATCAGTATCCATAGTATTTATCTGTTGATTGTTTTCCAATGTTTCAGTATATTTTATAGTCTATAAAACAGTAATAGTCTTCATCTTGTTTTGCCCCAGCAAGAGTCCAATACCTAAGTAAATACTACAAGCTGCCCTCTTAAATATTGCCATACTATCTTGTTCAATGGATTCACACATCCTTTTTCAGATTTTCTTTGATGAATGGCTGTCAAGGTCTGCTCGTACCCATTTATCTCTTCAAATGCTGCCTTATGTGCAGCCACTAGTCATTGGTGCCCCATCTCATAACTCTTCCCATGTTTAAGCAAAGCATGTGCTTAATAGACTGCTCTCAAATCACACATTGGGGGATGCTGGAGTGGGCTGAATGTCACAGTGCATTTATCTCCTTCTTGCCCCCCAACTACACTGGGACCATTATTTAACCTAAGAGAGGTCAAATCCTCCCTGCAAGGCTGGAACAACCCATGAATTAAGTTAAATAGTGTATCCATCCATTAAAGTAGCCAGTATTCACTTTAAGAGCTCTTGAAGCACTACCATCCTGCATTTCTCCATGGGTGCCACTGACCAAATGGTGGGTGTGCCTGATGGCATGTCGACTCCCTCACCTGCCAGGGGAGGGATTGAAGGGCAAGAGGAGGATGGGGGCTGGGATGTTGCTAGGTCAGCACTTGGCATGCTATGAGGGAGAGTAATGAGCCTTAGAGAGAGAGAGAGATTTTCCTCTTTCCCCTCTGCAGTTTGTGCTGCATTTTATCGGAGGGTTCAGCCACTTAAGCTGTATCTTATCATCGTTTCTCTTGTTCCTGCAAACTGTATTTCATTTATTTTTTCATAATTGCTTATGATGCTGTACACGAACCAGCCTAGAATGAGTGAACAAGCAATGCAAATGTATTGAAGATACATTTAAAAGGCCATCAAGAACCTTACAATGGGCTTCTCATGAAAATACTTTAAAGGTCGCATAGTATTGTCTGTTTGTCTACATGATTAAATTAAATTTTTATGGTCAAAAACCTCATAGTCTCTTAAGATTAAGCCAGATTATTGCTGCTCTCTGCCAGCCTCTGAACAGGCACTCTGTTTCTGAGCTAATGCCCGCCCCCCCCAAAACAAAACTGAGTCTCTTGTGATTGGCCAGCTACCGGCTGACTGACTGCTCCGCGGTGCTTCTTCTACTTCTTCAGGTTGAATGGTCATGCCAATGCTGGGTTTGGCACACCAAAAAACATCAGAAATTTGATTTTCCAGTGAATGTCCTCTTTAAGAAGCTTCAGACGAAAGAGAGTGAATTAAAAGGATGCAATTTTAACAAGACAAAAAACATCAGATAACAGGAAAAAAGAATCGGTGTGTGTGCATCCAGTCTGTGGTCTTCACTTCAAAACAGCAGATGAAGCCACAAGGAAGCCAAGAAGAGCCTGTAAAACACAAGTGTCTCATTGTTCTTTTATAAATTCTCCCTGTATCAATATTTAACTGGATTTTATTGTTAAAATTTTAATAGTATCCTAATATTGTCTATGTCAAACATTCTTTTGCATTTGGTTCCTTAGTGGGAGAATTATGCTGCAGACTAGCTGTTTGCAGCCAACTGGACAGATAAATTTGGATTTTCCCAACAATGGAACCAGGATTCACAGCTGTGTGACCATATTGCATAAAAGACATGACAAGACATGGCTTATTTTACATCCCTCCAATCATCTGTAATATATAAATACAGCTCCAGTTCTTTGACATTTAAACAATTAAGTATCTGCTTATTAAATCAAATAGAATATTTGTGCTACACTCTGTATTTGATGTATTATATTGTATTGAATAACACTTGACATGGTGTGTCTATGCATTTGCTAGTCAGTCCAATGGCTTGTGTGAGAGAGGCATGAATGTCTTAAAAGTGAAAAGAGAATTCTGGTATTTCTCAACTTGGGCTCTATGTAGGTGTGCATATTAATGGTAGTTAGAAAAGGTTTCATAATTGGTCCAGTGGTAGCTCTGACAGGCTGCAGTGTCATGATTTCAGAGAAATCAAAAAAGAGGGAAAAAAAGGACTGGGCGAAAACGGAGCTGTAGAGCAGGGGTAACAGGATTTATTTACAAAACTACAACGAAAAAACACCAGTCAAGTGGAAAAAACTAAAAGGGCTGAGGCTGGCCGACTGGCAAGGCGGAGCTCAGGAAGATCTGGAAAAAAGAACAAAAAGCGAGCATTAACTATGCTGAAAACTCACGGGAAAAACGCTAATCAGAGCAACGGGCTAATCGACATGACACAGGTTACCGGTAGAACTGGAGAAGACGCGCTGACACCAGGAAGCAGGAAATCACAGTTTAAGTAGCTGGTGTTTGATGAGGAGATGGGAAACAGCTGTGCAGATTGAAGGCTCCGCCCCACCTGTCAGCCAACCTCCTGCAGGTAAGGAGCAGAGAAATACTCCCAGAAGTGGGGTGAACACACACAAAAATAAAAGCAGATATCACCATTAGGGCAAGGAGGAAACCCAGACCAGACATGACACCATGACATGCAGTGTAATCTTACAGGGCAATCTTGTGATGCTGAGTTATATCCGTTAAAAAAGTGCTTGTTTTCGCAAATAAATGGATCGGATTGTTAGTGTAAGTCTCACAACATTACCGAGGATGTACAAGATAGGTGGGGAAACTGCTGTTGGAACAGCGTGTCTCTCATCTTCTTAGTAGCTCCACTTTGCAAATACTCTGCAGTGATGCGTTTACTAATAATTGTGAAATCCTCTCACTCTCACTCACCTCTCACAACATTCGCACACATGTACTCATTGCCATGTCTCTTACCATTGGTAGGGACACTCTGGCTTTCTCCAAATAATGGTGGGGACATATCGTCACCGTACATACACAAACCTATGCCCTTGCGTACGTGTGTGTGAATGCTGTGAGAGGTGAGCAAGACTTAGTTGGCAAATTTTACGAGGATCAGTTGTGTTGGACAGCACACCATTAGATTTGACCTGCCAGAGTCACAGTTAATGCCAACCAAAAGCTCATGTCTGGAGTTAAAATAAAGCACCTAAGAAGTAATGCGTAGCAAGTAACAAGGCTGTTGCATATTTTTACAATCATGTCTATTTCTGTCCTATCAGGAAGTTGATGACTTTGTCTAGAAATCCCTTTGATCCAGCTTTTCTTAAATTATGTTTTTAAACTTTACATGGGACTAAGAAGTGGTTCAAGAGGAATGTCTTTGTCCCTTTTTAGTCAGATGGATTTTTTATTATTTCACATATCTTTATCAGTGATCTCTGATGGCCCAGCTTGATCAATAAATGTCTGTGAATTTCAGTCACATGCAATTAGAAAAATCGGTGGGTGCAGAGGTGTACATGAATCAATAACATCTCCAGGAAAATCAATCATAAATGGTGACTGAATAGAGGGCAGTTTAAAGATTTATCGATTGCTTTGCAACCATACTACTCTTTGAATTCACAGAGAAAAAACTTGGTTATATGCTTTATGTCAACAGTGAAAGCCCGAATGGAAAAAAAAGTGAAGGATAAAAAATGTAGTTAATGCCATTTTGGCACATGTATGTCAGCTGTCCCAAATGCATTTTTGGCTCTGAATATGCAGAAACGGAGCAAGATCTGGCAAACTTCCATCTCACAAATGGCCCTATTATTTTTTTTCATTGCACCCTCTGGTTATTCTGAATAAGCAGAATTTATCAATGTGAAACAGCCTTGTCTTTGTTTCCTTTTTTTTTTTTTTACCTCTTCACTAGCTGCAACTCCAACTCTGCCACCCACATGAACAGATATTCCAGCCCCATCTCCACAGCTTTAGCTCCATCCTGATGTCCTCTTCTGTAAATCTTTCATATCCTTTGGCTTTATTCATTTCAATTTATGTACAAACTTATTTAGACATAGACATATTTATATGGTGAAACATGGTGGAGGTGTTTTGTTTGTTCCATAATTAATCACTGATTTAAAATTTTAAAAATTTTAAGACTTTGAGCTTTGATGGAAAACACAAGTTTGAACCAGGGGCTGCTTGGCCATGCTTCATTTTTAACATGTATTTAAGTCCAGGGCACTTAGAGGTGTTGTATCCGACAAAACAGGGTTGATGTACTTATGTTGTAGGATTTTATAGGCATTCTGTAAGAACCTTTTAGCAATTTAAAAGGCAATCTTGGTTCATATATTTAACATAGGTATGGGTAACAAATTATTTTGCACTGATTTTAAATGTTAGTGAACTGGTAAACTTGAAATACTTACCCTGTGATATTTAGTCTGTGAGTTGGAATCAATCAACTGTCATATTCCCTAAAGTACATAGAAAATAGTTGTAATATAGTAATTTACCAGGAGATTTTGTGGCAACCAGGCATTTACTTGTGAAGCAGAAAGTTTTTGCAGTAAAGAATGACAAAACACAGCACCCCCATTCTAATGATCTTCATGACATAATTACCGCAATTGTAATGTAGGAGTATTTTGGTTTTAAAGCAGAACAGAAAACAAAGCAGCCCACTTGTGTTAGCAGGTTGTGTATTGAGGTGAAAGTTGCTCCAAGTCATTCTTTAGCACTATCGTTTGAAAATAGAATAGAAATGTCCTGGCTTGCCATCACATTGGCTTTGTAATCACATGTCTTTTATGTCAGTCTGCATATATAAAGTGTTAATCAACTGGGAAAATAAAGTAAATGCACAATGCTTTTATTTTGTTATACTTTGTTAGCGTGTATGCATGCCTTGAGTGTATTTACATTTGCTGTACCAATGCCATGTCTGTGACAGAATGGGCTGATCAAAGCTAATGTCTATCCCAGAAATATTGTCTGATTGATGTTCTACTTAAAATGTTTATATTTTCAGGCGATGAAAGAATTTTCCTAGGCTTGGTTGTGTTCATAAAATCTCCCAGCCAACCACCGATCATATGTGTTGTGCATGTATGCATGTATGAGTCATTCATGCTTTCCCACAGAGTTCAGCCGAGGTGAATGCAAGTAAAGTCAGATGAGTCAGGTCATGCACTCAAAAAGAAAGCCCCAAAATTAAAAACACAGGATCATTTGCTTTGCTTTTTCTCTATTTTCCTTTCATCTCCTTTCCAATATACACTCAAACAAATACACACAAGGAAGTTTATAGGACTTAATTCAAGCAGTGTCTCTTTTGAATGAGAAAAAACATTTTAATTCAAGTATTTTAATGCATGTTTTAATGAGTGTACTATTGCAAAACTTAAGTATATATTTTTTTAAGATTTAAAAGCCCTTGGGAGTAAATTGACTATATGGTTAAAACTATGATTTACAGTACAAGTTTATTACTTGCAGAATATTTATAATAATATTATGATTTTGTCTACACATTGTCACATTATTTTAAGATATTTCTCAAACAGATGCCATTATTAAAAAAATGGATGAGAAAAATTGGATGCAAATAAAGCTTATTATGTGCTTGCCAGTTAATGATGGTCTTGGTGTTAGACTGAAATCCAAAACCTTTTAACTTCCAGCAAAAATAATCTTTGTTAGACTATGCATGGTAATCTAAACTCCCTGAAACCCATATGACAAAGACAACATGAAAAGCAAAATAAAATTGATGGTGACAAGAATGAATAGCAACAGAAACCAGGAATCATCACAGTGCTAGAGTGCTGAAAGATCTAACCTTTTAGCATTTAGCTGTAATTATAATCCAGAGTTTTCTTGTGTCAGGCAAGGCTGCAAAAATGAGGATTTCAAAAGGCGTCAAACATTAAACGTCACTATTTATTCAGTTCTTTATGTTCAGAATGTTAAACTTTATTCACTTTAAGTAACTAAATAAAGTACATACTTTTAATTATTAATGATATATATTTGCTAAACTCTTATTTTTTTTTTTCTTTTTTTGCCATGAGATTATACTAAACCCCCAGAATTATGATTCACTTGTCAAACATGTAAAGAGCATCTGCAGCAATATGTCCATTTGCATTTTTAGATTATTTAGAAGTTTGACATCCACTGTTGTTGGAATATTTGATCAGTAGTGTCATCACAACTAAATTCCAGATCCAGTTTGGCACCTAGTTTGTTACTGGTTGCTTCTATGGAATGAATACAGTATAGATAGCTATATTTTTCATGAGTGGCAAGGGAAGGAAGACAATGAGGGCACTTCTGTAGAGGCAGAGATCACTGGGCTGTCAGTGGAATTGATGTCTTTTGCCTTTCTGCTGCACTTTTGCGAAAGTGTCACCTATGTCATCATCTATGCCTTTTTAATCAGACCTGCAATTTTCTTATCTTTCTCTATCTAGCTCAATCTGCTCCTCACCATTTTTATGACTCTAAGAGTGAGATAAAACTTGATAGGCAACAAAGAAGGGCCCACTATTCATGTGGAATGATTTAGTAGACACCATTGAGACATACGAATGTCAGCAGGCTTGTACAATTATCATTATTTAATCAAACATTCTGTGTTATTCATACTGTATATTGTAATATTAAGCTCAGAAGCTGCTCCACTGACCTTCCCCTTTGATTGTCAATATCATTGGCAAAGTGAGGGATGTGCAGATCAGACCAAAATTTGAGAAAACCTCTGTGAATATATTTTGGTCTTTCCAGAATGAAGAACCCTTTGTAATCTATACGTGAAGTCATGACCACAATCCAATCTGTTAGCCTTTAAGATGTCTCACTGGAGCGGTTGTGATTTAATGAGGAAGGAACCCATTTGTCCCTGCTGGAATGGAACAGGAACAATTTGTTGTGTATTTCTGCCATCTTAACGCACCATTATATGTATTAGAAAGGGTTTGTCTTATTGACAGATATTCCCAGTCAAGCAAACCATGATATAAAAGGGCTGCTTATAAGTATTCATTGTACCGATTGTGTATTATTATTATTATTGTTATTATTATCAAAGACTATTAAAGAGACGAAAGAAGCTACACTGTGACGATTCGTGAGAATCGTAAAAAAAGGGAGAACTAAAGGTGGACCCAAAAAAGGTAGGGACTAGAGAATAAAACTAAAAGGATTTATTAACACACAAAAAACTAAGGAAACCAGTCAATAGAAAACACAAAACGCTGAGGCTGGCCGGCTGGTTAGGAAACAACGGGTGTCTAGGGAGAAAAAGGAAACGAGGGATTAGAATGGTAGTAAAGAGTACAACTACAAAAAACGAGGAACTAGAACTAGGGCTGATTCGAATGTGACGTGAGTTACCCAACACTGCAAACATGACGCGCTGACAAGGAGGCAGCAGGAAAACCAGGTCTATAAAGGCAGGTCCTGGTGAGGAGATTAGGAGCAGCTGTGCAGATCACTCAACCTGCCCAGCCGTGTAACCAGCCTCCAAGAAAGTACAAGTTAAGTACATGATACAAACAGGAAATGCAACAATAAAATGCAGAAAGAGATCAGGCAAACCCCCAGCCAGGAGACCGATCATGACATACACGGCACAATTAATTAATAAATAATAACAGCAATCACAATATGCATATCTGCAATAAATTAGTGTTTATTCCCCTTTCTTCTAGCAGGATTCGGTGTAAATCTTTGGTTACTTTGTTTCATAGAATTTTATTCTTAATTCAGGTGAGTTGAAGAAGAGTGAAACTGTGTACCATTTCAACCTTCAATGACTCAAAATATATTTTGAACTTATTGTCTACTTCTAACAGTTTATTGCCCTTGTCAGAGCCTGAGCGGGTCTGCATCACCTGTACCGGCACTATGTAACTATGTCTCAGGTTGCTCCAGTAACCAATGTGAAACACACTTTCACTGCTTACTGCATATGTCACAGTGCTCGGAGCGAGCAAAGGTGCTGTAAGTTTGGGGGGTGAAAAGTTATGTGGTAGTTGTTCTTTCATTGGAAATGGAAGAGACATCACATATATCAGAGTTGAAGATTTTGTCAGAGGCGTCAAAAAAAGTGTGAGAGTGATAGGATAGGATACTGGACAAGTGACAGTGACTCTGTTAATGTTGGACTAGTAAGTAGACATTGTTTGCTTACGAATTAAGCATAGTGTGTTGGAGCTTGCTGTGTGTCAGATGGTGATATTGAAGTCATGTTCCTCATTCATGTTCGGAATTCAAAGTTATTCACGTAGTGGAGCGGTTTTTCCCCTACCTGCTAGTAATAGCTAACATTCTAGTTAAAGGCATGGCTAGAGTTGCGGTATGGTTGGTTTGTCAACAAATGTACACGTTATTATGGTGTATGTTTGCGACAGACAGTACTGTCTGTACATTATGTCGCTTTAAATGTTACATAATTGAAGCAATATTAACACTGTGGAGTGATTGTACCAAATAAGAATATAACATAAAACAAGACTGGTAGTGTTTAGATCACAATTGCAGTCCTGCTAATCTCACTCAGACCTATGTTAATCTTCTATTTATTGTTTTCATTTAGTCTTTAAGCTAACTTTGCAGTGATTTTAATGCTACTCTTTACTCCAAACCACCTGCCCTTGAGGTAACTCTTCCTCCAAATACCACATTGTCTGACCACTTTTATAAGGACCTCAGTTTTACTTTTTGTGGTTGCTAGACTGTCATTGAGTGCATTAACGAAGGTTTTGAAATGGCTTGACGGAAACTAACTGACAATTTGTGACACATGGTGTATAGACTATACATGTCCCCAACTTTCTCCCTTTTCTCAGAATTTAGCCTCAAGTGGTATTATTTGGTCCCATATGGCTGCACTTGCCATAATGAATAGGTTATGTCTACGCTGGATTTTTTAAAAAGTAGTTTAATTGGTTTCTCGTTGAACCCACTCATTGCACCCTTTTGGTTGTGGGATTATACTAAATCCGAAATTGATTCTTAAACATTTGTCTCAGAAGTTTTGGTTTGGGAGAAGTTGAGGAATTATGGGATGTCACACATGCCTCAATAAAAAAATAAAAAAATAAAAAAGTTAAAAGGACAGCAACTAATTGCAAAAAAGGACATCATTCTACAGTGTAAATGACTAAAAGATAGGGAATTATGCATCCAACAAATCATAGACTTGCATTAAAATTGTGGTAAACAGTGTGTGGATTATTAGCTTGAGGAGTTTGTGGTGGCAACCACCTCCATAGGAAGAATTTGAGGCCTATCTTTGGATGCCACCCTAGAGACTTCATTGTTTCTGTTTCCCTGAGAGTTAATGATATGCTTATGCTATGCAAATTTTCCTCGCTGTTTTTAATTGCAGTGTTTGGAAGAGCCCACCTGATGTTCCTCCTCCACTTAGCTATAAAAAGGCAAGAATTTCAGCACAATAAACATGTTTATTTCCTACTTTTATACAAGTAAACCTTTATTTCAGAACTTGACAAAATGTGGAACTTTTGGTGCCCATTCTCCCCACCCTCCTAGTAGTATTCTAATAATACTGTCTTGATCCAGTGAATCACAATTTGAATAAGGATATACTGATTTATAGTTTATCATCATCACTATTGCTACACATTATACATTATATTACATTTGTGACAAATGGCGTTGCTTGGAAAAAAAATTTCCTTTTTGTGCAGTGAGTGAATGCAAGCAACCATAAACTACAAGAAATTTGCTAGAAAACAGAGAAATTTCATCTTAGCTCTGTTTTGCCTGTTCACCATTTTTTCACAAGCTCTGTGATTCAAAGCTCCTTTTAATGTCAGTATATTAAATAATGCCAAGATTTTGAGGAGGCTGTCAAGAACTTGTCCTACTACTTTCATCACAGTTGAAACTTTTCTC
Organism: Brachirus orientalis; assembly: GCA_016785285.1. Taxonomy (NCBI): domain Eukaryota; kingdom Metazoa; phylum Chordata; class Actinopteri; order Pleuronectiformes; family Soleidae; genus Brachirus; species Brachirus orientalis. Next base: position 1,162,247 of record JAFBJR010000104.1, on the reverse strand, counting down.
CTTACATGATGTTACAAGATGTATTCTGAAATATTATTTATGTATTTTTGGAAGGTACTGAAACAATGCTGCATTCCAGTCAGCTATTTTGTCAGTCAGCTGACAAAGTAGGCACTATAAGTTATATAGCATTTTGAATCCTAATCATTATTTACCAAATAATATCATCAGTGGAAGCAGAGTTCTTGAATCTTTTGTCATCTATCAATTCTACAAGTTGACTTAGTAGTACAAGTTAAACTGGAAGGTAAATACTAGGTAATCTACTTCTGAACTAATGTGACCATTTATATTGGAACACTTGTTGATATGGTGGTGTCCTGTACACTCTAAACTGACTGCTTGTGGTAACAACAAATTCCTTACGTGTCACTTATAATATCAAACTGTTATTCTATGCTATTGACATCATTTCATTTCATCATTTTCACTGGTTCTTCTTTTCCTGCACTGGCAACACAGCTAGAAAACTCCACACTCTGACATTGAACAGTCTGTTTTCATACATTGTTGTTATGAATGTCAGTGAGTTTTACATTATCCTATAATTATTGTTTCTATGGAGACAGTGTTTAAATGTTAGTGCAAGCTGTTTGTGGCAACCACAATAACCACAAGAGTTGATTCATGGTGGATTTTGTAAGAATCATAACAATCCTGTCACCAATGGACATAATGTTGAAATGAGTTATCGGTGTCTGTGATGCATTTTTAGTTGCACTAAGTAGAGTAACACACACTCACACACACACAAAGTTGCCAGCAAAAATATAGTCTGTTCATCTTAGCCCAAATTTGAATTGTCTTGGCCTTTTTCTAATTTTCAAAACAGATCATCCATTGGTTGATTACACACCATTTGTAACAGCATGCTACTTTAAAATGACCTTCTCTCCAGCCCTCTCAACTGATGTTTTAATGATGCATGAAATGTGCAGATTAGCAGTGTTAGTTTTATTCCAGTGCTCCGTGTCCCCCCCTCAAAACTGTTCATAGGTGCTTTTGTCATATTTATGAGACTCAAGCTCTCTACTCAAAGAGGACCTTTTATACTCTTCACATGGGAACAAGTCAGCAAATGTCAATTTCGATGATTTATATTGCATGTCGGAATCGAAATGTCTCAGCCATCCATCATACCATCACTCAGTATTATTAATAAAAAAGATTTTAGATTCCCTTTTGTATGAAAATTTAAATAAATTGTATCATTTTAATTTGTGCCAAACACAGTCATCAAGTTTCTGAGGGAGTAAGAGTCTCCACACCTGACTTCCTAGGGGCGGGGACAAAAGTGAAAATAATTTTCACCCATTTACGTAATTAGTCCAACAAAGACAAGTGCCTTCTGGCAATATCAAAAATTAGGCAGAAATATTAGTTCTGAGTTAAGTCATAAATCGTTATTTCTTTGGAATTAAAATGAAGTGAGTTACTTGGAAGTTTTCCGTGATCATTTCATTAATATATCATTGGGGCCATGCAGGTTCGTATTGATAAGGTCTCGTAGACATCTAGAAAAAATAAAAATTAACTTCACATGCAATGCTGTTTTGATCAGACTTTTTAATGAGCTCTAACTCAAGCCCTAAGCAAAAGCTTTGAAAAATCTTTGATCTCCCTTGTGTCTTCCCATATAAAAACCAACCCCGTATGTGAGCCAACCCCGAAAGCCTTTCATGGGCATTTTGACAAAAAAAAACAAAGAAATGCATGTCCAGTTGGTTTTATCAATGTGGAATGTGGGAGTAGAAACACCACAAAGCTTGTAAAAAGGCCTTGGGATGGATCCCTTGTGATTGAGGGATGGGTAAATGAAACTATCATGGCACTGGCAATGGAAAAAAAAAATTATATTAATATACATATATTAACTGTTATTTCATTTAATATTCGTCAATATGTAAATTTAACAATTTGGACAGTTCATGTTGGTCAGCTGGATGCAAATGTGACCCTGTGAAAGTGAGTGATCTTTTCTGCTGTTGGTGTATTGGCACCTGTTTAATGGATGTGTAGTAAATGACCCTCCAGTGTTTGTCAGCATTAACAGCGTTCCTCTCCGCTGAGAGTAATGCCACAGAACCTCTTGGGTGACAGCCTGCAGTGATTTGTCGCATTGCAAACACAGAGCATCATGACACTCCAATAATGGACCTGTGTGTTTTACTCAACAAATGGCACAATGACTGCCAAGGTGGAAGAAATTGACTTCATTTTTATTCAAGCAGGGCTTTTTGGGGCAGTGCAACAGGGCACAGAAAGTGCATGTGTGTCACTATCAACAAAAGATGCATCCGTATTGATGAAGAATTCATGTAGAAGAATGGAATCCTACTGTAATGTACACCTGAAGGATTTAACTTCCCAAAAAGCTGTCAATACCTGCTCAATAAGATGCAGAAAAGACAAGTGCCGGGAAGCTGAGTTATTGCTCATAGTTTTAGAAGTTCTGCAATGACCTCAAGTTCTGAAGCACAGAATAATAAAGCTAATGTTCAGATGATATTACAAGTGTAGTGAATGAAAAGAGCAATAGTGACTAAATACGTGCAAGAATACTTTATGCTCTCATGCTTTACACTACAGTTTCTGCACTTCATCCATACATAGACATTCACACAGCGCATCTATGTAAAGTGCAATTTTTTCTGTCATTCATCTTTAATACCCAATCACACACTGCCAACACAGCCATTGGGAGCAATGTGGGGCTCATTTTCTTACCCAAGGACACATTGACATGACATGTAGACTAGCGGAGCTGGAACTCGAACCTACAACCTTCAGTTTGAAAGATGACTTGCTCTACTGCTGAGCTACTGTTTTTATTTATCCAGAATTTGTGGAACAATGTGAGGATTTGAAAGACCCAGTCATCAGTTTGTCTGAAAAAGAGCTGCTTGACCCAATTAACTGTAGAGTGTAAACATTCACTTACTGCATCTATAATGCATCCACAAAATCATGGACTTGTAAACTATGGCTAGTGTTATTCTCATGGTGAGCTTCATCAGTGAAACAGAGTGGAAACTTTGCTGACATCAGGGGGTCTCTTGTCATGTCACTGTAACTGCAGGATACTCAGAAGGACACACAGTCTATCCTTGGTGCCACTCTTACAGACATTTCTCGTCATTATGTCACACATTCTCCTCTGCTCATGCATAGTTGCCCATGGCAACATCAGTCTTCGTAGATTTGGGGCCATGTAAAAAAGCCAAGTTATTTAATTAAATAAGCATAGTGATGATTAACAGTCTGTGAAATGAACAAGTAAGAGGGTGAACAGCAGAAAGGAAAGGTGCCTTTCACATGTCTCTCTGTTGCTTGACCAAATTAGGTGTGTGAGCAGTTTTCACAAATGGAAAACCAAGACTGGTTTTGCTTTTGGCTGTTTGAGTTTTTTAGTGAGTGTTCAATACTTTTGAGAGCTATTAGAGGACTTGAGGGTATACAGCTTACTTATGAATAAATAAAACAATAAAACCTATCATAAATGAGGAAGGCTGTATTTTTCATCTCAGGTTAAAACATAATCATGCTTGGAATCATGCTCAGAATCAGAATACTTTTATTATCCCGAAGGAAATTGTTGTTGCAATTGCTCCAAATCAGACACAGTAAGTATAGGAAACAGCACACAAATTAAAAAGTAAGAGAATTTAAGAAAATAAAATAAAAAGAAAAAATAAAATAACAGGCAGGAATGATTTCCTGTGCTGTTCAGTGGTGCATCTCGGTGGAATCAATCTCTCACTGAACGAGCTCCTGTAGCTGACCAGCTCGTCGTGGAGTGGATGGAATTTGTTGTCCAGTATTGACCTTAACTTGGACAACATTCTCCTCTCAGAGACCACCGTCAGATAGCCTAACTCCACCCCCACAACGTTACTGGCTTTGCGGATCAGTTTGTTCAGTCTGTCTGCATCAGCAACCCTCAGCCTGCTGCCCCAGCATGCAACAGCATAGAGGATCGCACTGGCCACAACAGACTCATAAAAAATCCTGAGCATGGTCCGGCAGATGTTGAATGACCTCGGCCTCCTCAAGAAATAGAGGCGGCTCAGGCCCTTCTTGTAGATTGTATGTGTGTTTAATGTCCAGTCCAATCTATTGTCAATGTGGACTCCCAGGTATTTGTAGCCCTTGACCACCTCCACATCGACCCCTTGGATGGAAAGAGGAGTCATTGGTGTCTTAGACCTCCTAAAGTCCACAATCAGTTCTTTAGTCTTTGTCACGTTAAGCTGCAGATAGTTCTGCCTGTACCACGTGACGAAGAAGTCCACCACAGTCCGGTACTCTATCTCATCACCCCCTCTGATGCATCCAACTACTGCAGAGTCGTCAGAAAACTTCTGAAGATGGCAGGTCTCTGTGCGGTAGCTGAAGTCAGAGGTGTAAAGGGTGAAGAGGAAGGGGGAGAGGACCGTCCCTTGTGGCGCCCCGGTGTTGCAGACTAACCTGTCCGACACAAGGTGCTGCAGGCGCACATACTGTGGTCTTCCAGTGAGATAGTCCACAATCCAGGACACCAGTGGGGCATCCACCTGCATCGCTGTTAGCTTCTCACTCAGAAGAGTCGGCCTGATGGTGTGGAGAAGTCAAAGAAAGACCCTCACAGTGCTAGCCGGCTGGTCCAGATGGGCGTAGACGCGATTGAGCAGGAAGATGATAGCATCCTCAACACCGAGGTGGGGCTGGTAGGCGAACTGAAGTGGGTCTAGGTGCGATCTAACCATGGGTCAAAGCTGATCAAGGATGAGTCTCTCCAGGGTCTTCATGACATGAGACGTCAGTGCCACAAGTCTGTAATCCTGAGAGCCACTGGGACGTGGCGTCTTTGGTACTGGAACCAGGCACGACGTCTTCCACAGCACTGGGACCCTCTGCAGGCTCAGACTCATCCTGAAGAGGTGGTGAAGGACTCCGCCCAGCTGGGGGGCACAGGCTTTGAGGACCTGCATGAGTGGAGTCTCCTCAGTGGCCTCTGGACCTGGTTGACAGTAAAGGTGACAGGTGTGGGCGGGGTGTAAAGTCTCACACAGGAGGCAATGTTGGATAGAGGAGGATGAGGGAGAGGGAGTGGAGCAGCAGGCAGATGCAGGCCGGCAGGTAGGTGTGTAGGAGGAAGAGCAGTCACTGCAATGTCGAATCTGTTGAAGAACAAATTCAGCTCGTTGGCCCTGTCCTTCCCACCTTCAGCTCCCCTGTTTTTGGATGGCCTGAAACCAGTAATGGTCTTCATACCACTCCAAACCTCTCTCATGTTGTTTTGCTGGAGTTTCCATTCCAGCTTCCTCCTGTAATTGTCCTTTGCCTCCTTGATCTTGACCCTCAATAGTCCCTGTGTCGTTCGCACTTCCTCCTTGTTGCCAGCTCTGAAGGCCCTCTTCTTATCATTGAGGAGTGCCTTTATGTCCTTAGTTACCCACGGCTTGTTGTTTGGATAACAAAGGACAGTCTGAGCTGTAACAATAGAGTCAGTGCAAAAGGTGATATATCCTGTTATGCACTCTGTAAGCCCATTCAAGTCCTCAGCATGGGGCTCACAGAGTGCCTGCCAGTCCGTCACCTCAAAACAGCCCTGCAGTGTCTCCAAGGGTCCTCCGACCATCTCCTCACAGTCCTTGTGGTCGCAGGCTGCCTCTTCACAAGAGGCACATAGCAGGGGGTGATGTGTACCAGGTTGTGATCCGACCTGCCCAGTGGGGGGAGGGGGGATGAGCTGTATGCCTCTTTAGTATTAGCATACAGCAGGTCCAGAGTTCTCTCCTCTCTGGTGGTACAGGTCACATACTGGGTGAAGGTTGGGAGTGTTGTGTCCATGGTGACGTGATTGAAGTCACCCGAGATGGCAATGAAAGCACTCGGATGTTTAGTCTGTAACCGAGCGATGACAGAGTGAATGGTCTCACAAGCAGAAGTTGGGTTGGCAGAGGGAGGAACATAAACGGCCACTAAAATGACATGGGAAAATTCCCTAGGCAAATAATATGGCCTGAGTCCAACAGCACACAGCTTAATGTCCGGGTAACAAATCTGTTCTTTGATGTTGATGTGCGCAGGGTTACACTACCGGTTGTTGACGAGAACGGCAAGCCCTCCTCCTTTCCTCTTACCGCTCGCGGTGCAGTCCCTGTCAGCACGAACAGTGTGGAAGCCCGTGATTGACACGTTGTCGTCAGGAATGTCCCAGTGCAGCCATGTCTCCGTGAAGCACATTAGACTACACTCCCGGTACTCCCGCTGACTTTGGGTCAGCGCTGTGACCGTACGTTCCCCATGATGAGAGACGGAAGACATGGCTTATATCTCCTCCTCACCATAAGCCTCCGCTGTTTCATCTCCTCTTTCTTCCTTCTCTTCTTCTGCCCTGCACCTCTGCATCCTCGGTGTGTTTTTCTCCAGATCTCAGCCGGGATGTCCGTAGGTCTCACTGACAGTGCAGTGGAGCTCAACACGATCAGCTGATCTCTGGAGTAAACAAAGCTTGCAACGTGAAGTTGTTGTGCTGCAGTCCCATCTCTCAGCAAAAGTAGAAGTACCGTAATGATAAAAAAGGTTAATAAAAAACTCTCTCCACCAACATGTTAAGAGAGGGAAACTAATTAAACACAAGTTACTAGACATACAATGGAAGAAAGTATAAAATATCTTAAAAAGTTAAAAAGTAGAAGACTGAGCAGGAGTGACTGCAAAAGGCTGCACGCCGGTTGACGCATGCGCACTGTCAGTAAAAGTGGCAAAAGATTTAAACACTGTGAAGAGACCATGAGAGCTCTCATTTTCATATCTACATTTTTTCCTCATGGGCAACTTTAATTTGGGAACAAGCCTGGAATATAATATATAACAGTTTTAAATCATTACCATGCGTTCTGTGTTTTTACTATATGTTCTTAGTAACTTTCAACATAGTGTTTGAGGTTCATTAAATATTTTGTCACAGTACTTATTGATACATCCTAATAATGCTATGCTAGGGCACATCTTCAGTGATTTTACGTGGGGTCATCGGGTGTTTCGGGTTTTTTAAACATCATACACCCTCACCCAGGTGAACTGACCAGATCTGATCAATCCCTGGCCTGTGCCCTAGCAGCAACCCACGGATCTACCTACTTCATCTAGAGCCATCTTGATGCACCCTCTGCTGTGTTGGTGTGGCTCTCCTTCTCCTGTCTCCCACTATGCCTTGCAGATTGATTGGCTTGCAAAGCCCTGGCACAACACTTGGCTCTCTAACCTCTACTCTGGCAGTCATATTTTGGCCTTCCACACATAGGCCGCCTCCATCTCTTCCTTCCATGGCACAGTGAGCTCAATCATGGGTACCTGCCTAGATGACTCAGTCAATGTCTCTGCGATGTGGAGTGGGAACTGAAGCTGCCTGTCTAGGTCTAGTTCCATCTTTCAGTCTTGTGCAGTGAAGAGCAGCCCTTAAGACTTCTGCTGCTGTTTGGCTGTTTCTCCCTCCATGACAAAGCTGATGGTGTTCCTGACTGGCCTTGTCTTCTGATAGATGTTAATAGTGTTGAAAATAGTTTCTACAATTGTCCACAGAACCTGATTGTACTGCCACCAATAGCGACCATCATTAAGGTCTTTGAAGACCTTAATGAAGATCATTAAGGGCTCTTGGGCAGCTGCTCAGGATGTGTTTTTGTTGGTTCCGCCAGGATGTTGAGGGCATCACAGCTTCCCAGTTTAACCTCTGTCTGGGTTGCTGAAGATACTTCAGAGATGTTCATCCATCTGCTCCTTTGAACACTAGAGCTTTCTGCTCCTCTTCTGCCCCAGCAGCTGCTTAGTGAACTGGAAGGGTGTGCTGATGAATGCCACCCATTTCTGTGCTCTTTCCCTTGTTATGAACCTCTTCCACGACATCATTTGAAGCTCCTCTAGTGGTGCTCTCTTTCTAGTCCAAATGTCTGTATTGTTTTTTGAGGGCATTCATTTCTTTTCGGATGTTGTGGATTTTGGTGGCTCTGCTGTTATTGACATATGGCTGTTTTTCCTGCTCCTTTTCTGTGCCAAATTTACTGTCAGAGCCATCACCACCGTTGTCATTGCCTGCAGCCTCCTCTCCACATCACCCGTTACCATTGATTCCAACATCAGTTCCACATCTTCATGAAATCTTTGCCAATCTGCTGTTTGGCTGGCCTTTGGCCATCTTATCTGCGTACTATGGGGTACTTCCTGACCCTGCTTCTCCGCTGTCTCACCAGATTGGTAATCTGCACAATGTGGTGCTTTCTTTTTCCCCTTACATTGCATCCTTGACTGGTGAATTTCCAGGCCTTTTTTATATATTCACTAATAAAATTTAAAATGAATATCCTTCGAACAGACTAGTGAAGGGTTCACACTAACATAAGACAATTTGCAAAACGTAGATAACAAGTTAAGAATTGCTCAAAGAGTCTTCATCAGTTTCTATGTTGTACTCTTACTGACAACATCATAAATGGTATTATATTCTTCTCCAGTCCAGGACTGTTTCATGTAAACAAATAAAGCCACAGAAATGTGGGTTTTAGGCCCGCACTAAAGCTCAGGCTCTTGCTGGCCAGTAATTTGTATTTAACAACTGTAGCAAGCAGTCACAAGTGTACTTTGTGTACAGACATTGTAGGAGAAAACGATTGGTCGGCTGAATGTTTGGATGGTTTGCAAGCACAGAGAACATTGTGCTTATGTGCCCTCTGTTGAGGCAAGATAGTGAGTGTGGTGGGAAAAAAGGACTGGAGGAAAATGGGAGGACTGAAGAAAAAGGGTGAATTAAATGAGGCCATGGAGCAACATATGAACTATAGCTGAAGAATAAAGGAAGGAACAGTCAAGAGAACAAAAGTCAAGTTAAGTTAGGAGGGAAGGAAAATGATAAAAAAACAAAGGACTAACAGTCCACATTCATTTAAATCTAGAGTGTATATTTGTAACTACTGCACAGCAAAAGTTCTTTTGTGTAACTTAAATGTTTTTGCACTGTGAGAAGTACATCAAAAAAATAGCCTTTATTATGCACCTAAGAAGCACAAGTAGAATGTACATTATATATATATATGTATATATGTGTGTGTGTGTGTGTGTGTGTGTGTGTGTGTGTGTGTGTGTGTGTATAGGCACATATACAAACTCTTGTAATTCCTACACTGTTCACTTGATTTGGATGTAAATGTAAATTAAAGCTGAAAGTGTGCAGTTGAAGCACATCTTGTTCATTTTATTTTAAATCCATTGTGGTGGTGTATAGAGCCAAAAAGAATTGTGTTCATTTCCCAATATTTATGGACCTGACTGTATATGTGTATACACACACAGCTAGAGATTAGTGGGGTACAAAGATGCTACAGCAAGGGGGAGCCAGGATGACAGGTCAGAGGGGAGATTTCATCATCATCCACACACTCCGAGATTGGGCACAAATCCCCAGTAACAATACAATAACAATACACGGCACCACAGCAGCTGACCTGAGACATAAGCTTGTAACCTGGAGGAATGTAAACACCCCCCGCTTGCCAAGGCTAAGTAACAAGGTACCATCAGAATCTCTACTAGAGGACTTGAACTCAGCTCTGCTAACTGTCCCAACTAACCACATCACTAAGACCAATACGTTGATATATATATACAGCATTAGTGGTCCTTGAGATGCTTGGTTACAAACTGAACTGAAGCCATAAGGAGGAATACCCTTCATGGAGAAGGCTAGAGGCTAAAATCAAGGCAACAAGCAAAGAGGTTTGCCTTCTATCTGAGCTGCAGAGGGGTCTGGTAAAGAAAGAGCTGTCTAAGAAATACAACAAGCTGTCCATTCCTGAGGCAGTATAGAGTGCCAAACTGACTGACTCATAGCCCTGGATGCTCGCCTAAAGAGATGCACGAGAGAGAGAAAGAGACAAGGAGAATAAACAGGACATTCTCCACCAACCTATCCAAAGTCTACACTCAGTGGCAAGGCAGTAAGACCACCACAGAGCCACCCAGGGCTGAAAATGAGCAGTACTAGAAGAGTATATTTGAAAATGAGGCAATGTATAACACCAATGCCAAGTGAGCAGACCTGAGAGCAGACTACAGCAACATCCCTGAACAAGACTCAATAAAGATAACAGCAGCAGACATCCAAGATTGAGTGTCCAAAATGAAGAGCTGGTCAGCACCAGGCCCTGACATGATCCACACCTACTGGCTGAAGAAGCGAACCTCTCTCCATGAATGCCTAGCAACACAGATAAATGCTGCTGTCTGGGACCCACCCAGAATGGTTGACAAAAGGCCAGAGAGTCCTCATCATGAAGGATCCCCAGAAGGGAGCAGTACCATCCAACTACTGACCTATAACCTCCCTCAGCACAACGTGAAAGCTTCTATCAGGCATCGTTGCAGCAAAGATGAACAGGCACATCATACAATACATGAGCAGAGCCCAGAAAGGAATTGGCAGTATTACCAGAGAAGCCAAGCACCAACTACTGGTCAATAGGGCAGTCATGAAGGACTGTAAGACCAGGAGCACCAACCTGTGCACTGCATGGGTTGACTATCAGAAAACCTATGAATTGACGGCACACACATGGATACTGGAATGCATGGAGCTGTACAATATCAGCAGAACTCTGTGGACCTTCATCAAGAACTTGATGGGACTGTGGGCAACAACTGTAGAGGCCAACTCAAAGCCCATTGCACAGCTGAGCATCAAATGTGGAATATACCAAGGAGATGCGCTGCCAACCCTGCTGTTCTGCATATGCCTGAGCTTCCTCAGTGAGATCATCACAGAGTGGCTTCAGATACTGATTCCGAAGTGGGACAACAATCAGCCACCTCCTCTACATGGATGACCTCAAGCTGTATGCCAAGAGTGAGCAAGACATTGACTCACTGATTCATCTCACCAGGGTCTACAGCGATGACATTGGGATGTCATTCGGACTGGATAAATGCTACCGAATGATTTCTAAGAGAGGGAAGATGATATGAACTGGGGGAAGAGAACTACTTGAAGGCAACATAGCAGATTTTGAGGACAGCTACAAATACCTTGGGGTCCCACAAGCAAATGGGAACCATGAAGTGGCCCGCAAGGAGATCCGCCACAACCAAATACCTACACTGAGTGAGACAGGTCCTCAAGAGTTAGCTGAATGGTCAGAACAAATCCAAGCAATCAATACATATGCCCTGCCAGTAAGAAGATACCCTGCTGGCATAATGACCTGGTCAAAGGAAGAGATACTTTAGATGCCACTGATATCAAGACAAGAAAGCTCCTTACCATGCATGGAGGGTCCAGCACACTGAAGAAGTGGTTGATATTGGTAAATCGTACCAATGGCTGGAGAAATCTGGACTGAAAGACAGCACAGAGGCACTAATCATGGCTGCACAGGATCAGGCCCTAAGCAATAGATCAATAGAGGCTGGTGTCTACCACACCACACACAAGGTGTAGATGAGACCCAAGGTGTAAACTGTGTAGATGCCCCTGAGAGAGTACAGCAAATCACAGCAGGGTGTAAGATACTGGCTGGGAAGGCCAACAACTAAGTGGCTGGAATAGTGTACAGGAACATCAGAGAACCCAGGATCAAGATGGAAGACAACTTGTACAAACTAGCAGCTGTTTGGAATAATCAAACAAGAACAATTTGAATAGCTCAACACAACTAATATTACAAGTGGTTTTTCCAAATTCAACACAAAATACCACTTTTAATGACTACTTTAGTATCAAAATTATTCAACCCGTACATGACCAGCATCTTTAGTACATAGTAGAGCACCCTGTGCCAGACACCAGTTTCTGGCAGTGTTCCTGAGGAATCTTATCCCATTTCTCATGGTCAAAGTCCTCTAGTTCACTAATAATTCTTGGGTTTGTGTGCTGCATTCTCCTTTTTCAAATATCACCAGAGATTTTTAATAGGGCTCAAGTCAGGCAACTGTGATGGCTACTCTTGTATCTTCCAGGAGTTCTCCTGAAACCAAGCCTTGGTGGACAATGGCCCCAAGCATACTTCAGCTTCCTCACAGATGGCATGATATTTTCTTCCAGGATTTCTTGATACTTGATTGAATCCACACACACTTGCCCTCCACACACTGCAGGTTTCCGGTGTCAGAAGAAGTGAAGCAGCTCCAGGGCATCACAGAGCCACCGCCATGCTTCACTGTTGGCAGGGAGTTGTTTTCTGCGTATGCTTTGTTCTTCCTCCTCCAGACATACTAGTAATTCATAGACCCAAAAAATTCCACATTTGTTTCATTGCTCCACAGAACAGAATCCCAAAACTTTATAACTTCACCCAATTTATATAGTTTACAGCAACTTGAAGCCAACTTCTTTGGGTATTAGAGTTTGGGCATGGAGCTATTCAGAGTTTAGTATGTGCCTAACACTGGAAACTGTAATCTTAGTGCCTGCTGCCACCATGTCCTTCTGCAGGTCAGTTGAGGGTTTTTGACCACCTGCCTCCTCAGGGGGTTGAATAATTTTGAAACTGCATTAGTCATTGAACGTAGTATTTAGTGCTGAATTTGGATAAAATCCTTGTAATATTTTAGTTTTATTTTCCTCAACTATTTTAACTGTTCTTGTGTAAGTTCTGTTTTCCAAACCCCTGAAAATTTAGAATTTTTGCCAGTCTTAAAATGTAGTGGCAGTTGAATAATTTTGAATGCAACTATACATTCCTGCTGCTGTCAGACTGTACAATCAGCACTGCTCCACATAGACCTCACTTGCTTACTCTGCACTGTGTAATAGTCTATACAACTCACTTCATCACCCATATTTATTATAATATATTCAACATCTGTATATAAAAAATGACTGACACTTTTGCACTATACCATGTACATATGTATACACGTAAATCTGACTCTATTTTTCTTTTCTTCCCTTTTTAATTTCACTGTCTTTTTTAAATTGTCTATTTTACACTGCCTATTTATATTGCCTATTTTGCTATTGCTTTTGCGATAGCCTGGAACTGCTGTGACAAACAAATTTCCCCGTCTGTGGGACATTAAAGGATTTCTGATTCTGATTCTGACATTAGACATGTTATAATAATAACATTGTGTTCATTCATACGTTTATTGTCTACTGCTGTATCCTCCACATGAAGGTTACGGTCGTGGAGCAACTATAGCCTCCATGACCCTCTTTTTTGAGTAAATCTTAATTTTAGACAGGAGTGATTGCACGGGTATATATCAGTGGTATAGTGTTGTCTACCGTAGTCAATATACTGCCCCCCACCTCTCGACCGACCACCCCTGCGCCACATACCTGCACTTGTGCATGCATTTTGCGACAGTGCTTTGCTGGATGGATAATCTATAGTTATTGTGCTTTTTCGTATTATCAATTGATAAAGGCTGTCGTGCAGGGACGTGAATGCAAAGACTGTCGCAATTTTAACTGTTGATAAAAAGAAGACAGAACCCCACGCATTAAGATCACCTCCTTTACACACATGTGTGCGTGCACAGACCACACCCAGACATGCAGATAGTAGTTCACTGATGTTTCCCATCCAAATGTTAAGGGGATTGAGAAGACTGGCCTGGATGATAGGATAATTGCCAAAACCCATTGGTGAATCCTGTTAAGATTTGCACTAAAAGACTTGGTGCTGTTATTGCTGCCAAACTATCTTCTATGAGTAATGCATTTTAGAAGTTGGCTAACTTTATAGAAGAGATTTAATTCTAAAGCAGTAGGCAGGACATAGTAAATATTGTGCATAATATTGGTGTATCATCTAAAAAAAATGTAGCGAGAGAGGAGAGGTACAACTGTACCTCTACTAGATTGTTTAGAAACAGTTGAAAGTGACAGAGCTTCTTGTAAACCTTTTAGTTTTGACCTCTGCAAAACACAGCATTGTACATCATTTACTAGAATCACTCCTTCAAAGTGAAAAGTCTTGGACATTAATTTAGCCAATTAGCAAACAAGTTGTTGTGTAAACATACTTATGTGCCAAAGTAGAGAGATTAATTTCACATTTCAGAGGGCACTGACAATGTCTTCAAGCAAGTCAGTCCACTTTAACAATAGTGATAGTGAGACAACACAGTAGCTGATGTTTAATGCCTTAAATTAGATTTTAAGCAATAACAAAACACATTTCTTTTTATTTGTTTTTAATAATTAAAGGCAGTTTGCTTTCTATGATAGTATTTGCACACTTTTTTTAAATACTGAACCATGTGTTTTGATAATCCCTTTAAAAAAACAATACATTGTTTTAGAGCTCACATGGAGTACATCACACATACAGAACACATATACATATTTACATACCTACACATGATTTTTGTGTGGAGAAAAATAAAAAAAAATGTATATCCAGGTGTCAGTATAATTAATGTGTGTCCTGTTGCTAAAGGTAGTAAAACAATATCTGCTCCATATGCACGCATTCAAATTCATGCCATTCCAGTCAGATCCTTACTTACTGATGATTCTCACTCTCATACTTGGCTAGAGCTTGTCCCATTATCATCTCTCTAATAGCTATTTTTTATGATTAATTAGACCTATTTTTGTTTTACATTGCAGGTGACATAGTATGGCCCCTTATCAGTTTCCCGTCATTAGGTGGTGAGACTTGGCAATGGGTCCGCTGGCTTAGGTTGACATGACTTATCGAGATAATATATGGCCCCTTGTTTTTAGGTTCAGAATCTTTCTCCAGTGGTAATATTTCTTCATTTTTGCAGCCATGGTCACTCCTGTTCTATCCTGCTTGGGAACAGAGCTGCTAAAGACCTGGCTTTTAAATACCTTATATTGTTTTTTTATAAATGCGTTGGAGAGGTTTTTATGAATAAATGGAGTTCTGGTATAGACTTCCAGTTTACAAGATTGTTCTGAAGTAATCTGAGCCTGAATATGGTGTTCATAAAAATTCATGCCTTGCATTTTATATTGATATTATGGGGGTTTCTTTTTGTTTTTACTTGAAAGAACTTGGCAAGATCATATTTTACCCAATCTGTCTATTAATGTCACAGAAGTTTTCCCTGTATTTGCTTAAAGATCTCATGATGATCCTTGAGTCCGTTACAAGCTGACTGTGAGATAAGCCAGACTTGACATTCCAGGAAAGGTGGGGAAGCTGGTGATAATGCCACAGGCAGCAGTCTGGGTCTGCACAGTGCCAGGATAGAAGTCTGCAGGGTTGGCATCCATTACATTCTGCCAAAGGATGCCAAATCCCTGTGAGGCAAGTAATGTTCGACCTGTGTCACTCCCCACTATACATATAGCAAGAGCTGTCTGATGTAATGCAACCTAACAAAAAATAAATACAGTGTCTTGCCATCCCAGCTGTTTTCAATTTAGTTTTCACTGTGGATGTGAGAATAGTGAGGTGTAGCCATTATGTTTACCTGTAAACCTGAATCCCCCAGCTTCACACCATTTCACACAGGATTCACAGAATATATCAAGCCCAAACAAATAGCCATTTGTTTTCCAATACTTCTCTCCAACATAACCTGCACAGTGTGAAACCTGTCATGTAATAGGTAAAAAAAAATGACTGAGTATTCACCTCCTACTTGCCAGCTCACATAATGCTCCGCATACTTTGAGAGGCTTCACATGAGCGTTGTATGCCGCACAAGGTGTGTTTACTAGACCGCAAATAATTCTAATGGATGTTGCACTGCATGGCAAAGCTCAAGTGAGCAGGACTTCATTTTGTGAGCCATTTCACCACATCACTCACCATTATTCTTTACATGCCTGCATGCATAGTCATGTGACAGGTCCCTTTCAGAAGTCTTACTGAGACAGACAGTGAGATGTTCATGCCCACAATTCATTTTTCTTCATGGACACAATAACATTCATCAGAGATTTGAAGCCTCATTACTTTAATAGCACTATTGTACTATACTGTCAAATGGGCACAAGTGAAATTAGACAGTGCTGTGTATACCCATGGTTCCGTATTTTATAAATAAATCTTAAATCTGATCTTCATCTGCAGAATGTGGGTGTTTTAATTTAAATGGTCTTATGATGTATGTTTTGTACTTTGAAACTACAGCATACCATTATCTGTTTCATGTAAAGGTTTTGCTATAAACAAGAGACAAGTTTAAAGGTTGGGGAGTAACAGTAGAAAAGCACACATAACATGCATAATGCATTAAGATCTCCAGGGCTTTTTGGATTGAACAACCACAAACTGAGCTAAAATGTATTCACATGCGCATTTCTGCAGGAACCAGATGCAGTTTTCTGTAGGTGTAGAGCAAGTTAGGTGGTTGGTTGGGTAATGAGACAGATGGGCCACACAGATTGCTGACATTAGCTCTCTGCTCTTGCTCTAGATCATGATTCCTCATCAAGCTAATCATTTATCAGAAGAGTCCATCTTGTTTTATTGGTGGGGGACAGAAGATAAACTGCAAAGCCTTGGCTGCTTCAACACTTGACCGCATGGTAAAATGGCATCATGGAGTGTGCTCATGGAGTGTGCTGAAATGACAAAACATTAGGGGTCTTTCCCAAATACTGAACACACATTGGCATATTTTGGAGCTGCTTATTACATTTTTGCCATGTTCCTGGTGGTGCTTTTCCATGGGTTTTACGCTTTGAAGGTTTTTATTGCAGTTTTGTTAAGTACTTACTCAGGATTCATTTATTAAAAGAAAATAATGGCCCTGGGAAACCACCGCTCTTAACAGAATCCACCAACAATGACAGTTCAATGATGAACAATTGATTTGGGGCTTGAATGCTACATTGTTTTTATATTATCAAATCTTTGATAATTACTACATAATCAGTATATAAACATATTAATAATAAACACTGTGTCATCAAATTGGCTTAAATTAGCCCCATTCTCTGAAAGCTTGCATATCCTAAGGACACGTGTAGAGCACTCATCTGAGCTCTTTACCTCACTCACTGAATCTGAGCTGAATACACCAGAGCAAAATCTTCATATTTCTTGCAATACACCATTAGGGCCAACATAGTGGCCACATCTGTTCACAGCTGGGTATAGTGGATGGAGCCAGTGCAGGCCATAGTGAGTGCCACAGGGGTAGGAGACTGGAAAAGGCGGCCACTGCTTTAATGAGAGACATCTACACAGGCACTCTGTCCATAGAAATAAGTGAGAGCACACCAGTGTTTCCTTTCTATATTTTCCATCTCTTTTCATGACCTAGTGGGAGATGAATGGCTTCATTTTCTTTTGCCCTCGGTTAAAGTGGCATCTTGTCTACTCATTGCCCCTGTCACCAACTGATGTTGGGAGAATAGGGAGAAACATCCTGGTCATATGCCAGGGATGGGAAGAGATAGGTTTTTATACAGTATGTCAACAGAAAGAAACATGAGCAAAGCAGGAAACATAAAGGCTTGCAGGCAAATTGAATTTGAGTAATGACTCATCTTGTCATGGTGGAATGAACACCCAAGACTTAACCATGCTGTGGCTAACTATAGCACAGCAAAGAAGTCAAAACAAAACTCTGATACAGTACTGTGCACATGTCTTAGACCACCATTAGTTCTGTTATTGAAGAACATACAATAGAATATTTTCCTGTCACTTTATTGGAAAAAATGTATGCAGTTTCAAAATAATACATTTTCAAAAAGAAAAACAAACAGCTTCTACAGGTTTACACGAGTACACAAGTATTTAGTGTGACTTACCCTTACACTTGTAACAAACCATGTATGTGGCTCTCTGAAACCTTAAGTGGGACCCTAATAAATGTTACTGGTAAAACACTTTGCTTGCCCTACTATTTTATGTGAACAGATAATCTACTGTGAAAAAGGTCTGTTATGCCAGGTTTATTCAAGACATACTTGACCATTACATATATTAGTTAAAGTCATTGACAGTTTGCTAACATATAACCAACTTTCATTAAAATGCCAATTATCACAGAATTTGACAGACACAACAAAGACACTTGAGAATGTAGTTGGACATTTGTCTGAATGTTTGTGGGTAAATGTTTTTTGGTGCTTTGTGTCTTACTTTGTAATTCTGAATTAGTCACCTAAATGATAGAATAAATTGATACTAGAGCAACAAAATCTTCATTATGTTTTTTTCATTGGGCTTTGTTTTCTGTGCTAATAACTTTAAAATGGTAAGATGAAGAACTACAAATACACTTACCTGCATTTCACTTAATTTTTTAAGCCTATCAATTCTAATATCAATTGATGTCATCCTGGTCGGAGGAGAAAGTAGCAGAGCCTTGCACCTTCATTGTTCTTGGAGATTGTGCATTTTGTGGTTATTTTTGTCTGGGGCACAAGGTAGCCATTGCTAATCACATGGCAGCTACACACTTGCTCATGTGTGCATTCTATTACTTCCACTGTTTTAGGTGCATTTGTTTTAGTCACTCTCATCATAAACTAAAACACAGATACAGTAGTGTATCTTTGCCCTCCTGAATTTAGAAGAGATGGAGAAATTTGTTGACAGGTAGGACCTGGTTCAGCTGGCACTTGCATTGGCACATCTCTCTCCTGCAGATGAATAAAACCATGCCTGCCCCTGTAAAGCATATGGATTTTGTTTATGCATTGGCCAATGGGATGTGATAAAATAGATATCACTAACTCCAGTAGGGGTATATGTCTGCAGAGATGTGTTTTTACAAGAATGTAAATTACATCACATAATTGGAAAATAAAGCCTAAAATGCGGAGATTATCACTGTCTAATCCTAAACAATGCACCTCTTTTTATTGATTTAAGCAATTCAGTAAGTTGAAATTAAACAGTAAATGTTTAGTGTACAGTGCACAATTGTAACAGTAAAGAAAGGGTACATACTTTAGACCAGTTGTACCCAGAGACTGGGTCAACACCCACAAATTCCACAGCCACACCCACAATTTCTTTTTTAATTATATGCATAAAATCACTGATTAATTACTGACTGTTAATGTATCAATCAGACAGCAACTTTGAAATGTTTATCTACTGTATTTGAAAATACCATTAGGTTTTATGGAAATGTCAGTAAAAAAGTAGCCATAAAATTATTATATCATGCATAGATTTACTCTTATTATGGTTTATATTGTGAAGTGGGTCATAATAGTTTGTCATCTTAGGTAAGAGGTAATAGGTAAGAGGGCTGAAATCATCCCTTTTGCAGAATGTTATTCATTTAAATTAAAGACCCTTACCTGACCCCCATCCAACTTTATTCACTCACAAAGTATCACTGCCTGAGAGCTTATGAAGTGGTGACCATTTCCTCATAGCAGAGAGAGAATGGGGAGCCCTCTAGAACAGTTATGATGTGCACTCCAGAGGTAAAGACAAGATACATTTTCTTTCAGTTGCTGGCGGTATAATTCTGGTACTTGCATAACTAATGGCAAATTAAAGATAACTTGGAGTTTTGCTGCTTTGGTATTTACTTTGCCTAATTGTAGGTGGACTTTTAGTCGGTGCATTTCTGTATTTTGTTTGGGAAAATATACGCCTTTTAAGATATTCTTTTATACACTTTAAGAGTAGACTGAGTAGATAGAGTGGTAACTTGGGAATGTGCTGTATTGTCATTGGCAGCGCTGTGAACATTGCCAGCATTGATTAGTCATAATCACCTCCAACCACACAGAAGAGAATAAATGGTAAAAGCCCTTTACACCATCTCGCCTATTCTGTCTGTAGACAGACTTCTAATCCAATTATTGGTCACACTATGCTCAAAGAATTGTCCCTGAAAATTGCCTTTGTTTCATTCTCACAGGAGCTGCATTTATTAAATCAATATTGGCACCAAATTTTCTCAAGTCCCTGATTCTAGATGAATAATTTTGTCCTATGTCTTTACAAATAATGGACTATATGGTTCATTTGCTTTTTTAAAAACAAAAAAAAATGTTGGTCTTTTTAACACTGAGTGTCACCTACAATTGGTTACAAGTTGTCACTGTTTTCTTGGCCACATATTGAGTGATGTCATATTTTCCGTTAACATAAAAACTGTGCACCAGGGTACCACCAGCTCTGTTTTTATGTCTATAGAATTCTGTGATCAATGGTATTTGGACTGGAATAATGTGACTGAAGGTTGGTCTTATATATTAGTAAAGTGTCAATGAGATAAACCCATACAACATGTATGTTATGCTCAAGCATGTCTTGAATAAACCTGAGGTAACAGACCTTTTTCACAGCAGATAGGTTCCATTTATTTCAGTTTAACAGAGGTATTGTTAGATCTTTGGCTGTGAAGTAAGTACAACCAACCAAATTATCTTTATGCAATAACCTGTATCTGACAAAATAAGCCACCTTTAAATTTTATTCCCCATTTACTGACTTAACAGTACATTAGTTTGCTTATTGTTGATTATTATATGGAGCTAAGGATTATATATAAATAATTAAATTATTTGTATTAACCTTTACCTAAAGCGTTTCCACTTGCCTCTCTCTTTAGCAAACAACTATGTGACACACACAGTATATACCTGTAGATGATATTAATGATGGAATCAACAATTTTCAAAAGAATGGATTCTACCCTTGTAGTGTCAATAGACTGAATGAATGGAGTAAAACAAGAAGCAATGTTTTGGACTTGCAGTTTAATTGTCTTAATATGATGAAGTGTGTTACTGTTGGAAATGAAAGGTTCTGGTATTGTATAAATACGATATTGAGTAAATATAATTTAAAGATAGAAACACATCTGAATGTAGAAATCTGAATGGCATATTGTAAGTGCAGAGTTTCAGTGCATACTTGACCCTGAGTTTAGCCCCCCCCCCCACTTTTTCCATCTAAAGTACTGCACAATCAGTCTATCCACCCAACGCTGTTCTTTCCAGTAGGCTGCTACTGTTGTCTGTCTGTCTCACACACACACACGGGCAGCGAGCGAGAAACACAGACCTTCTCTGAGTCATAATGTAAAGAGCTAAACAGTTGAAGTCACCGTATATGTCACCAGAATTGACACAAACAGTCGTTGCCTCAAGTACAATAATAATTTTGCTTGTAAAGGTGGATATACAAGTGATCGCACTGAACACTTAGCTAAAGTCCACCACATTCACACTGAAACTGCACGGTGTTCATAGACAGTTTAGTTCAAAGCTCATCTCTTGTGTCCCACTCCAGCTCAGGTATGTTATGCTCATGGGAACCCATGATGAGTCACGTCAGTTATTCAACCATGGCTTAATAGTAGCTTTTAGTCAGTTAAAATATGATCTATCTGCTTATGAATACTGTCTGAAATGGTTCCACATTAAAACTGCGATTCAGGAAACAGAAAGATGTCACTGATTAATTTATTGAGTCTTTTTGAGCATTGAGCTCCTTCAAGTACATTTATTGAATTAATTAAAGGTAAAATGAATGGCAAAGCAGAATTTATAACCCTTTTTAAATGTATTTGGTTTTAAACAGTTATTCACTTTGGTTTTCTTTTAACATAAAAGATTGCTAAAAATTGTCCAAAACATGTTTTTTTTTAGCATATTGAAAAGTTCTATCAACATTTTTTTTTATTAACATTAAAAATCAAAATTTACTACTTTAAAATAGCATGTTCATACTTGACTTATTGATTTTTTCACCTAAAAAGAATGAGTATGAATAATGTTAATGCCCCGGATTTATTAACAGTATCAGAAAAGGTAGTAGTACCTGTAAAAGCTTAGTGATAACTATCACAAATCACTACAGCAATTAAACCATCAGTGCACCTGCTCAAAGTCAAAATGTTTAGCTTTTGCTAAAGCCTTATTCTTTTGTTACAGAGCCTCATTATTAGCCCTAGGTCTCATTAGATTTATGTTAAATTCAACTGAACAACTTGTTTCCTTTAACTTACAGTAGTATATAAATAATCTGTAAATTTATTGTAGTGCCACCATTACATAGGTTGAAAAAATTGCATTAGTTAATTGTAGTATTTTTTTTCAATGCATGTCACTGTTGCTGAGGACTTATTATTGAATCTACCTCTGAATTAGTTACTGAATTACTTATTGAATCAAGTATTTTTGCTTACTTCCTTGGTTAAAAGTAGGTGTATAACAACCTGTTAAAATACACCAGAATGTCATCTACTTTATTAACATTTTTCTGGGGGCGGACCTCCAGACCCCCCCCACCAGTGTGTCTCCCACATTACAAATGTTCTGATGCCCATGTTCATCTGTCAAGGAAATATAATCTTGTTTTGAAAAACACATACACAAGTTAAACAGAATTCACTGTATGTAAAACTTGCTGCTTCATTTCCAATCTGCTTTTCCTGTCATATAAAATGCATGTCTGCTCAAAGCTGAATGTTGGCTAATTATTTTTGTTATCTTTCACTGTGGCTAGAGGCCCTATCAGACTTATATGCATGCAATATAGATAAGGGCTTATTGGCAGACAGAAGCGGGCCATTTTTAATCATAAATACAGACAGCGCTTCTCATCAAAGAACTACTGTCTGTAGTTTGTCTAATCTGGTCTGCCCAAAATCACCCCACTTGCTATGTTTTACCAACATTTTTTTTATATTATCACAACTCCCACCCTCTGTCACTCTTTTCTGCTCTTTGCCCTATAATATATGTATGCATTGTGTCATGACCAGCACTTATGCTCCTAAATGACTGCTCTTGCATAAATGGTAATGCCCAACAAAAGTCATATTTAATCTAGAACCAGTTTTTTCTTTGAAAAATAGTTTGCGTTGCTATCATTTAACCTAGAAGTCTATCAAGACTTATCACTAACCCCTTGACAATCATGTGGTGACAGTACCAAGAAAAAACTTGGCATGGAGTTGGTGGTCACATGTCTTGACTGTTTGGGTTGACAGACAGCCAAGTACACAGACAGACAGAGGGTAGAAAAAAAGGAAATTCAACAGTGCAAGTTGGAAAGTAATGGTAATGCTACTCAACTTTTAATGTTTACCCAGTGACGCTTGTTTTCACCATTTTATGTTATGGAAACATTAACCTCAAAATCTTGTTTATGTGATTTACCTTGATGTGAGTGTAGATTGCTGATCACAGGGATGAAAACACATGGAAATGTTAACTAACAGCAACATGGTTGCTGGTTCATATCCCATTCCAGGCCTCTCTGTGTGGAGTTTGCTTGTTCTCCCTGTGTGTGTGGGTTTTCTCCCATATGTCCAAAAACATTCAGTGGTTATTTAGACTATATATTGACAGTAGTTGTGAGTTAATGGTTGTTCGTCTTTATAACTGTTTCCATCAAGTGGAATGGTTTGGTTCAATACAGTATGGTACATTTTTTGCGTTTCCATTAGGAATAGTGCCAAAATAACCAACCCCAATTGTTCCATTCCTTGGTTCCTTTGGGGTACTAGAGTAAAATGGTACAGTATGGTTAGTATAGTTAGCTCCCTCACAACAGTCAGCTGATTGGGTAACTGAAAGTGTCCCGTGCAATCGGTATAAATGTCCCATGGAAGTAGAGGCAAACACTGGCAGTCTATTCTCATGCAAAGCCTAATTTGTTATTGCGACAAACTGCCACAAACCGAGTAGAATAAAAGAGCTTCTGGATGTCCTCTTGTTTCTGTTGTGTTGTGTTCAATGTCATCGTTTGTTGTTGTCGCCCCCAGTATGACATTGCACTATGTGGCCACTAGTCACAGCCCTCACCTCACCTACCAAGTAAAGAAACGTTTCCATAATTTCGGAAAATGACTGAAACAAAGTATATATGTTAGTCCTGCGATGGACTGGCAACCTGTTTAGGGTGTACCCCGCCTTTCACCATGTGACAGCTAGGATAATCACTAGCAGCCCTGCAACCCTCTTGTGGAGGATGAATTTGTAAAGAATGGAGAGAACATTTTTATCATTTTGATTATCACACAGTGCTTAACCATATATGTGGCACAAATGAATGACCGGTGGCACTGGCAGTAATTTTTCCTTGCCTAAATGTAATCCTTACACTCCTTACACAGTCTGTACAGAATACAGACTGTAGGTTGAATATATTATTTCTTATTTAAGCCATTAAATAAGGACTTACCAGAATGTTTCTTCTTTATTTTCTTTCTAAGCTTCCTTAGCTCATTGTCTTAGATTGAAATATCTGCTTCAGGTTGCAGGCTATATCTGCATCTGTTCATGTTATTATAAATGAGTTGCCTATTGTAAATGGTATGATGGTATTGTTTGTATGTTATTGTATGTATTTATATTTTGTTTTACTGCTGTTTTGGTAAATTAATGATCTCAGAATATAGTAATATTGATATGCAGAAATAAGTTCTCAAGGTCTCTTCCCAATTATTTTTAGCCCAAATTTTGAAGTTATTAAATCCTTCAATCTTTGATTATACGTGCACCACATTTATTTTTATAGAGATGCAAGCAGGTCAGAAAAGTACTCAAGTAGCTACTCCAGAATGTGATAAATACAGGATTTACTTGATGATTATCATATAATGATATGGTCATAATGTGATAAATGGTTATAAGGCAATCAGAACCTCAAGCTTTGATCCTGCTCAGGCACTAAATAATAAAAATTATCAATATTTTTTTGTTTTCCACTTATTCTGTTCATGCTGTAAATAGACTTTCTTTCCATATGTTGAACTCATGTTCACTGGAAAGTGTGGGTGCTGATGAGTGCCTGGTCAGGCAAATAGGATGGATGGTCTATGTATCTTGGTGACAGGATTTGTCCATGCGACTGAATTTTCTTCTCTGTGTGTGCTGATGCTGACATAAGGAGTGAACAGTGCTGAGAATGCACATGCTCCTCCTTGGTGTGTATGTTTAAAACGTAAAAACAGCTGCCATCACGGTAGTTCTCTCAGCATGTTGGCTTTTATAGACAGCTCCTGTCTCATTTTTACTCATGGTTGTGAGCAGACTTTCTCATTAGCAATTAGTTTGTTGGTGAGGGAGAGTGATGTAAAGAAATTGTCCATGATGACATTCTTCTCTTTGCCTGTGAAACTTGATGCACCACCACACAGTCTTAAACTGTACAGCAGGGTCTCTCTGTCTCCAGCATAAATCCATTGTCCAAAATTTGGCTCCAAATTGATTTTTACTTGCAGTGTAGTGGGTGAATTGACAGTGACATGTCATTTGGCAGAAATATTCATCACCTGTTATGTGTTTTTTCTGGCTTGAAAGATTCAGTGGCCTTCTGCACAATTTGTTCCCAGTGATTCTCCTGCCATTTTTCTCTGTTGTCAAAATATGCAATGGGATTTAACTGTAATAATCATGTGACATCGCCCCCTTTGACATAAGGCAGATCAAACCCTGCCTTATGTCAGTGGCTTTTCATTTCCATATCCAGCTCAGTTCTGGTTGACAGCTGTGGCACCCACTATGCATCCATTTAATTGGTTTAAACTTCACACTAGAGGCACTTAATGTTTGTGAGTGAAGTGGGTGACAATTAGACTACAATCTGTTAAGTGTGTTGGCATTCACATGTTGCAAAAGCAAATAAAACTGCTGGGTTAAAAACACAAAGTTTTGACAACAGAGTTTACTTAGCTCAAATTCTTCTTAAACTAGAATGTTTTGGTTTCCGAAATATGTCACCTTTGTTATTACGTACTTCAGTGATTGTTAGTTTTGAATATCATATCATGCATTGCTGTATTTTCCAATTTGAAAGCGCATCATTGCTTTAACCTTGACCCTAATTGTAATTGAGTTATTTAGTATATTGTACACGGTACCTGCTAAAAAAAGAATAGTTAAGGTTTGATTGTGTGAATCGGGTATATGGTATGAAGCTTTTTCATACTTACTTCATAGTTAATGTTAAATAACTGATGGCCTACTGTAGGGCAGCTGTAACCCATTCATTCACAAAAACCATATTTGTGAATTGGCAAGAAAAATAATTTACAAATATGGATTATGGAGGCAGAGCAACTTTGAATTTGAAAGATAATTTCCTGGGCTTAAAATAATGAATGCATTGTTGTTTTTTTTTAATTAATCCCAAAAGTTGCATTATCAGTAGAATAAACAAATAATTGAAAAAAATAGAAGCTTAAAAGTAGAAAAATGACCACATTCTTTATGTGCCATAGTAACTACATTTATTGTAATATAAAAAGTGAAGACTTTTGACCATCAAGAAGTTTTAAGCATGTCATAGTTGAACTCCTGAACCAAGAAGTTGAAGTTGAAACCATTTATTTTGGAAACCTCTAGTAGCTCTGCATCTTGAGGCAAAAGGTTAACCATGATGGTAGTGATGGTGCATGAACTCCTGCTCACCTTTCTGCTTGTCACTAAAAACCTATTCATTGGCAGCAGTTGCAGATATAGGACACACACATGCATGCATACTCCTGTGGATCTGCTGGAACTGGTAATGACAACATCCATCTCTAACCCATCTCCAATTCAGCTGTGAGAAATGAGATAGGATGGTAATGGAATCTCATTGATCTGAGTTTGCTCTCATGTTTATGGTCCATAAGTGTGGAAGTCATTTCTGATCTTTTTTCTCACATTGGAGCTTTCCACATGCTGCCATATCTGTGATATGTATGTGCTAAATTCAGCTTTATACAATTTAAAATTAATAATCAGCAACAGATAAAATAACAGACACTGCAGACATTCAAGTTGACATTATGTGCTTCACAAGTCATGGTGTAATATTTTGTATTGCAAACAAATGAGAGTATGCATCATGAAACCAAAATATTTTTATTTTAACCATATTAATTGATTTTTGAGCAGCATATAGCAGAAACAAAGCAGTGGAAGTGTAAATTTATAAAAGTTTGTTTCCTGTCTCAGAACAAGATGACGACATGGCAGCATTTAGAGACAAATTAGAGTGAAATGGTAGGTTCTTTTCATGACTGAAGTAGTTTTGACTCTCATGGCTGATGTTTGCCGTTATAAGCAGCAACCTTGTTTGAAAGTACTGACCAACATGCGGGGCATGACAGACAGTTACTCACTGAACTAACTGAACACTAACTGAAACTTCAGTTACTCACATTTTCCCCCGGATCTGTCTGTCATGCCCCGAGTAAACATGCTGCTCACTCAGTCAGTGCGATTGGTTTGGTCTGCAGCGATCTGGGAGCAGTGCATGGGAGCAACCACCGGAAACCTCATTAAATATCTTTCCCGCAGCCGTCTGGTGACTTCAGGTCTTACCACATATGATGATCAGCCAATGAACTATTGGGCCTGGAAAACATCATTCCAAAATTGCTGATCTAGATCTGTCTGCCGCAGAAGAACTTGACCTTCTAGCCAAATATCTGGGAAAGGAGTCAGCAGAACAGGTGAGAAGAATAAAATCAGTCAACATTACGAACCCGATTACAGGACTGTGCATGGCATGGAAACGCCTTGAAGAAACATACGGCTCACCAGAGGCCGTGGAACAGGCTCTGTTTAATAAACTGGAAAAATTTCCAAAGGTCACAACAAAAGAACCACAGAGACTCAGAGAACTGGCAGACTTGCTTGCAGAGCTACAAGCAGCCAAGGAAGATGGTTATCTTGCAGGGTTGGAAACCCCCATACAACTTACAAGAAAAATGGTTGTACCATGGGACAAGATACAAACAAGAACATCTGAACAGTTTTCCACCCTTCTCCGTGTTGGTAAACTTCATCTGTACAGAGGCAAAAGCTCGCACAGACCCAAGCTTTAACCTCTCCACACAAGTTCTGCCAGAGAGGAAGTGGGAGAGGCCCGCAAAGACATCTGTGTATGTTCAAAAGACACAGGTCTCAGGAGCTTCCAAGTTGGAGTCTAAGGGAGCTAAGGAACGAATTGACCCAAATAAACATTGCCCGTTGCACAATAAACCCCATCCATTGAGGAAATGCAGAGGTTTCCGTGAAAAGAGCATAAATGATCGCAAACAACTCGCTGTTGTTCCTCTACCGAGCATCTTGCAAAGAACTGCACCGTTGACGTAAAATGTACAGAGTGCGAGAGCACTGCTCATGTGTCAGCACTTCACCCCACTCCGCTTACCTAGAAATCTAAGTCGTCACCTCCCTCTTCAGAGGACGGCGAGGAGGAGGACAAAGCGGATGGCCAGGAGGTCAAGTCAACGTGCACGCAAGTATGTGGGCACTAGTCTGAGCACTAGAGCATGTGCAAAGATCTGCCTTGTAAGCGTGTTCCCAAATGGACGCAGAGAAGAGTCCAAGAGGATGTACGCCATATTGGATGAGCAGAGTAATCGATCTCTCGCACAATCAGAATTCTGCGACAATCACATTAGAGTGAAAGAGGTATTTGGTCAAACCCCTGAACACCAGCATCATTTGGCACCAATCGCCATATGCAACCCAACAACACTCACCGGAGACAGCTTGGGGCAAACTGTCTTCGCTCGTACTCCTGATGACCATAAACTTGCTCCATCGATGGAGGATCTGGCGTTTCTGTAAATAATGGAAGCTGAGTGCTATCAGGACAGTTCCAAAAGTTGGGTCGCACCATTACCTTTTCGGTCCCCAAGACAGCGGCTACCAAACAACGGGAAACAGGCTCTCTACCATCTTCTCTCACTTCGGCGTTCATTGCAAAAACAGCCACAGATGAAGGCTGACTTCTTAGAGTTTATGGAAAAGATGTTCAAGAAGGCACATGCAGAAGTTGCCCAACCAATGTAACCTGGACAGGAATGCTGGTACCTGCCTCTGTTTGGCGTGTACCATCCCAGAAACTGGATAGGATACGCGTGGTCTTCAACAGCAGTGCATCATATAAAGGAATATAGCTTAACGATGTTTTGCTCACTGGCCCCGACCTTAACAACAGCCTGTTAGGCCTCCTCTTGAGGTTCCGGAAGGAACAGGTGGCGATTACAGCTGAAATCGAGCACATGTTCCACTGCTTCGTTGTGAAGGAGGAATACCGGGATTTTCTCGCTTCCTATGGTACAGGAACAACGACCCGACGTCTGATATTGTGGACTACAGAATGCGAGTTCATTTTTTTGGGAACAGTCCCTCACCTGCAGTTGCTGTGTACGGATTACGATGGGCGGCTAAGGAAGCAGAGGCTGATTATGGCAGCGACACAAGAAGGTTCATCGACTGCGAGTTCTATGTCGATGATGCCCTGAAGTCCTTCAGCACCGAAGAGGAAGCCATCAGTGTCCTTAGGCGGGCACAGAAGATGCTTGCAGCCTCTAACCTTAGACTACACAAAATTGCATCTAACCGACCTGCAGTTATTGAGACATTTCCATCTGAAGATCGTTCCAAGGACGTCAGCAGCCTGGATCTCTTTGTCGACGACCTGCCTATCCAACGTAGCCTCGGACTGTTCTGGAACATGCGTACAGACACCTTCACATTTCAGATTGCAGTTGACCAGAAGCCGTTCACCCGCAGAGGGGTACTCTCGACGGTGAATAGTCTCTACGATCCCCGAGGATTCCTTGCTCCAATCACAGTTCACGGAAGACTGATCCTCAGGGAACTCACCACACAAGCGGAAGACTGGGACTCACCTCTCCCCAAAGACATGGAAGTCAAGTGGACTAGATGGAAGCAGTCACTCCAAGACCTAGAAGGCCTCCAGATACCGCGCCATTATACATTATATATATTCCTTCTCCACGGAAGGCGCGCTGGGAAGAGAACTCTGTGTCTTTGCAGACGCATCGGTCAAAGCAATAGCAGCTGTGGCCTACGTTAAAGTGACAAGTCACCAGAAGCAGCCTGAAAGTGGCTTTGTCTTTGGCAAGGCAAAGTTGGCTCCTCAGTCCGGTCTAACTATCCCAAGGCTAGAGCTCTGTGCAGCCGTACTCGCTGTCGAGATCGCAGAGATTATAGTTGCAGAAATGGACACTACATTTGACAGCATCGCCTACTATATTGACAGCAAGGTTGTATTGGGGTACATTCACAATCAGTCACGGAGATTTTATGTCTATGTACACAACAGGATCCAACAAATCCGTCAATCACCTTGTTCTGGGCAGTGGAAGTACATCCCAACTCACCTTAACCCGGCCGATGTAGGGTCAAGAACTGTGACACCAGCCCTACTTGGCAACACAGTGTGGCTCAAAGGACCAGCCTTTCTCCATGATGCTTCCTTGCATCCAACTGAGCTTCAAGAAACTTACGACCTCATTGATCCTGACAACGATTCTAAAGTACGTCCCCAGGTGATGGCGAGCCTTACACAGGTTTCCAGAGACGTGGTACACCCACAACGATTCGAACGCTTCTCCAAGATCAACAATCTTCTCATGGCCATAGCACACCTCATCCACGTAACTCGTTCCTTTGCCCACTCCACCCAGAATGAATGTCAGGGGTGGCACATCTGTCGTCCTACAGAGGATGAGTTGCTGAAAGCCAAAGTGTGCATCATAATGTCCAAAGTGAGTGCTATGCAGAGGAGCTGAAGTGCATTACCTCAGGGTCCAACATCCCATCTTCCAGCAGCCTGTGGAAGCTGCACCCCATGATGGATCAGGATCAACTTCTAAGGGTGGGAGGCCGGATTGAACAGTCAGGGCTGACTACAAACGAGACTCATCCCATCATACCTGGCCGGCATCATCTGGCAACCCTGCTCGTGTCTCACTATCATCAAGCAGTGAAACTTTTGAGCTGCAGGATTCTGGCTGGTGGGTGGCAAACGCTGTATTATCTACAAATGTATCGTATGTAGGAAGCTGAGGGGAAAGACAGAACATCAGCAAATGGCAGCCCTGCCAGCAGAACGGCTGCAAGTGGCACCTCCCTTCACCTATGTAGGTGTTGACGTCTTTGGTCCATGGGACATCATTTCAAGCCGCACGAGAGGAGGAGTCTCCAACTCAAAGCGATGGGCCGTGATGTTCTCATGTATGTGCTCAAGGGCAGTTCATATACAGGTGATTGAAGCAATGAGTTTCAGCAGCTTTATCAATGCCTTGAGGAGGTTCTTTGCTATCAGGGGCCCCGCAAAGCAGATACTATCCGACTGCGGAACCAATTTCATTGGTGCCTCCCGCGAACTGGAGATGGACAAGAAAAATCCAGGTTTCAACAGTGTGGAGCAGTACCTGAACACACAAAATTGCACCTGGGTGTTCAATCCACCCCATGCTTCTCATATGGGCGGCGCATGGGAGCGAATGATTGGTATCGCTCGCTGTATTTTGGATTGTATGCTGCTTGAGCAGAGGAAGTCTTACCTGACACACGAGATCCTGACCACACTTATGGCCGAGGTACCTGCTATCATGAATGCTAGGCCTCTCATCCCAGTGTCATCTGATCCAGGATCCCCTCTCATTCTTACACCAGCAATGCTCTTGACCCTCAAAACAAGCTCCATACCTCCTCTCCAGTTGGGTAGCTTTGAGGAAGCAGATCTCTTCAGAGAGGAGTGGAAACAAGTTCAAGCTCTAGCAGACATGTTCTGTAACCGGTGGAGGCATGAATACCTCAAAACACTGCAGCTTCGGCACAAGTGGCAAGGGCAACGGACAAGCCTTCAGGAAGACGACATCGTCCTCTTAAAAGACGATCAGGCAAAGAGGAACCAATGGCCTATGGGCATCATCACAAAAACCTTCCCAGGAGAAGATGGATTAGTACAGAAAGTGGACATGGAAGTTGTTAAAGATGGAAACAAAAGGACCTTTTCCTGTCCTATCACAGAGGTAATCCTGCTCCTTTCTCCAAAGACTGAGTCTGTTCATCAATGTGGGCTCTCCAAAGGCCCCAAGTGGGGAGTGTCATGCCCCGAGTAAACATGCTACTCACTCAGTCAGTGCGATTGGTTTGGTCTGCAGCGATCTGGGAGCAGCGCATGCTGGGAGACAGGAAGAGACTCTGTCATGTTAGTTGTCTGCTTTAGCTGTGTGAGCACATGAAACTGTTAGCTCCTCAGTTTTGGTTATTCTTTTTCTCTCCCTGCTAAAGCAACGTCTGTAAGTAATGTTTATTTTGTAATGTTAAACCTTTGAGTGTTAAGAAGCTAAGCGTGCTAAGAAGCTAAGTGTGTCTATAGGCTAAGTTAGTTTATGTTACTGCTCGCTAACTAGAGTTGTGCTTTCCATGTGAGTTTTGTAGCTTGCTTAGCTAACTTATGACATGTGCTTACATGTTGTTTATTTGTTCAGTGATTCAGACATTTCATGTGTTGTGTTACAGTTTCCCAAAGTTCTCAGTAAACTTCATGGAAACGAATTGACTGCGTCCTGGAGTTTTTGAGAGTGTTTAAGCTGATTGGAAACATAGTCCAAGATACTGTTCTTTCTGTTGCCTCTCAATATTACGAGTCTTGCAACAATAAATAAGTAAAAATGTTTTAAACTAAAGTAGATTAATGAAATGTGTTGTTTTCATAATGTGTTCAGATCCTTCCTGCTTATTTAACTGTGTCTTTTTTGAGAAGAGAAAATGTAATCCACCTCACCCTGTACTTGCTGCAGTCCAAAATTATAAGAAAATGAAATCTGACAGCACTTTGAGAAATTCCAGCAATTCTTTACATGCTTATCCACTTCATATTGTCAAGGAATATAATTGGGCTGAGTGTGCAAGACCCTGGCAATATGGCTTCCTATTACATCACAAAGTATCAAGTGAAGTGTGAAATTAACTGATGCAGTATTATGTCAAGATTGCTTAGAAGCATCAGTCTGTCATTATACCATATTATACCATTATACCATACTGTCCATAGACAGTATGGTATAAGTTTTGCATCCAGTTTAGAAAAAAGGTATAATTGGCATAAAACAAACATGGACATATATGAACACTTTGTATCATATTTGACATACATGGCTAATAAAAAAATGTGTCAATTTTTCTATTGTAGAACCACGAACTGCAGTTGGTGTGTTTGTTGGTGTGTTTTTTTGTCATTGTTTACTCCACTGTGGCCACCTTTTGGCTGTGTCGTTCACTAATGTTTGGCTGGATGTTTTATATATGCTTTCCACCTCAATACTGCAATAATAGCACAACCCTTTACAAACCTTTGTAGAACCAGCATCTCTCCAGAGAGCTGCATTACATATTATAAAAACCTCCATTTTTGACATTTGGTTTGTTATGACAAATCAGTGTTGCATTCTGCAGTGCAGTGTAATTTAAAATGAACAAAACCTGCTGGCTGTGTGCTACTCAGATACACAAAGGGGAACAGCATCCAGAAAGTCCTTTTTTATGTTGCAACTTTCATTTTCTTGCCAGTTGATCAAATTTGGATGAGCAGCTCTCACAAAATAGAAAACAAGGAACATTCAGCATTTAGGGCTGGTGTGACTCATCCATGAAAACAATGTCTTAGATGATGACAGCAGCACATTACAAAGATGGCTGCGCTCGGTCGAAGCTTGGTTTCCCTGGAAAACAAGCTGCAGCCTCAAGACCTCATACAAGATCATTTAAAGTGTGAGAGTGTTTATCTTTTGAGAAAGAGAAAAAGGTTTTGCAAATTGGATATAGTTTATCACAGCTGTACAACAGCTTTGCTTGGTCACTTGTAGTAAAAGCATTGACAGTGGCAGCACTGTTTTGTTTCCCATTTTATTCCCCACTCAAGGAGGTTATTCCAAGATTATTAACAGGTAGCTTACACCAATCATCATCTGATGTTTCATTTTGTCATTTTATATTTAAAAGGGCACAATGGATAAACAAAATTCCATGTATTAATCGTCTGCACATCTTTTCTTTTTCCCTATGAACGTGGAATATATTTTCCTAGGATTTTTTCAACTGCTTAAGTATAAATCTTCAACAGATTCCAGTTTACAACTCTGTGATTTTAATTAACTTACACTTAGGTGCACTATAATACCAAAGCCCTGTAATAAATCCTCTCAACACAAGGATCATATTGTTAATGTAGTTTTTAATTAATCTGTTTAAAAGGATGAAGATTCATTTCAGTGGCCATTTTAGAGGCTGTAAATTGTGTTGAAAAGTTGTAATAGTTGATCAATGTCATATAAATGATATGGGTAAAATATTTGGAACACAGTATTTGTCCAACATTCTCCAAAATAACCATTAAAATGCATAAATAAACAGAACATTAAAGTCATCGTTATCGAATATTCATTCCACTTCTAGGCTAATAGTCGTATCATAAAATCAGTTATTATTACCAATAAATAATTTCATGGTTTTTAAATATTTTTAAACATATTTTACTTTCCATATACCAATAACCATGATACATTTGGTCACAATAACTGTGAAATTAAATGCTTTCATACATTGATCTCCATTTCAAGTTTTAAAATGATAAACCTGGCCTTTTGTACTGACAGTGGTCAAGATATGCAAATGAAACCTGTAGGATGTACGACAATGCGGTGCGCCCCCGATTAGTAAGTGACACGGAACACATAATCAGTGGGATGAATCTAAAGACTAGTCACCAATGACACACTAAAACGTACTTAGAGCTAGTTTAATTAAATACTAAGACACCTCTTTTGTTCACATCTCAATAACATAGCCGCAGTCTTGCGGACGGAGTTAACCACATGACCATATTGATCCTGTTGTGTTCAAGAGGTAAAGGTTAATGTGTTGTCTATTGATTTGTATAAAACCTTTAACTTGACTTCATAGGCGATTGTGTTCAATAAAGCCCTCTTAGATATAACTGCCTTTCGGATCCAATACATGACCCATGGTAAAGCAACTTTCAACTTCATGCATTACATTGCTAGATTCCATGTTGTACTCTGGAAAAAATGTAGTCATATTGCAGTATTTTAAAAACTGTAAGCTCAACTTTGAATATACTGTATTCATGATGCTTTTTATAGATGGATGCCCATCAGTTCAAATGTAATACAGTAAAAAAAAAAAAATCACATCACACAAAATGTCATGAAGCAGCATTCCTTGATTAGGTTTGTCCCCTAATTCCATTGATAAAGACATTTGGATTAAAAAAAAGCCAGTGACAGTCAGGGATTGCTATAACAAAGCCAGGTTAAGAAGATTTTAAGAAGAAGTGTATTATTTGTGTTGGATATTGATGTAGCTGGTATCTATTCGAATATAAAGCATTTAGAAATGTACTTTTTTTGTGTTCTTGTCTCAGATTGCTGATATGTTGCTTGAGGTCATGGCAGAATCACAACATTTCTCTCGTAAATGTCTCTTTGACCATTAGTCACCTATTCACTGTAATTGCCAACTATAAATACACAGTGATGTACATGGGAGACTGACATTGCACTGATCTTT
The DNA here is from genome assembly GCA_016785285.1 of Brachirus orientalis. NCBI lineage: Eukaryota > Metazoa > Chordata > Actinopteri > Pleuronectiformes > Soleidae > Brachirus > Brachirus orientalis. Next base: position 1,126,993 of record JAFBJR010000104.1, on the reverse strand, counting down.
GATACTACATGTGAACCTTGACTCTCAAAAGCTGCATACTGTTTGTTTAATTCTTTCATTTATGTTGGGGGGATACAGAATGTCAATATTTGATTTGATCATTAAATATAAAGTCAGTAAATCTGGTGACTAGATGGAACTGCACTATGTTTAAAAAAAAAAAAAAAAAAAAAAGTCTCAGAAACCTGTCAAAAATACAACAATTCGATTGAGTTCTCTGTGGGTTTCTCCTCCTATTACAGAAATGAAGAGTTTCAATATCTGTGCAATGGTGTGTTAAGAACAAATGGAATATCATTAACAGGAAAAAAACCTATTAAAACATTTCATTTCTCTGAAGGCTTGGAACTGAATTCTTCCACCAAGCAGAACTACTTTTGTTTACAGAAGTCATGGCACATTCACACCCCAACAGTTGATCATAATTGAGATTATCATATTAAGTACTTGCAGATATGATTTCATTAGGAAATGTCTTGGATGAAAGGACAATTTAAATTTTGTTGAATAAGAAACTGCATCTTTGATGCAGAAACAGGTGGTAATGAGTGAGCTATAGCAACAGTGAAATGAAAAACGTACTATTTATACTATATAATACACTAGAGTAGTATATAAAATACACAATCATACGCTAGTTTATAGGTTTCTGATAAAAACAGCAGAAAATCTTTAACTTAAAATAACATCTGTATTTACATTTTATTTATCTGAAAAAAGAGAGGAAAGTACAGTATACTTTTCAATATTATGTAAAATAGACAAAGGGGGAAGAAAGTCTAACAATAGATTAATTTGAACATTAACAAGCTATTTGCCTTCCATCTTATGAGTGGGCTACAGTAAATACATCTGTAATCCATAGACTCAGAATGTTTTTGAGAACCTGAGACCAGTTGTGCTGTATATGTTGACAGCCACATAATACACCTAACTAGTATGGCCTTTATTATAACCATCTCCCATGTTCGGTCCACTTGATAGCCCCAGCTTTGAGGCCATGGGTAATAGCTTGTGCAATGTTTTTTGATTTCTTTTAATCTCTTGACCAATCTCAAAAAAAAAAACAAAAAAACAACAGCAACAAATTCTCTATTATTATGTGTACATTTATTTAATATCTCAAGCTTGGGCAAGGATTTGTAAAGACAATTACTATCTCAGCTGTGACTGAGTCTAAGTCAGGTTTCCTTGAAACCCTATTTCTGTTCTTTTTATTTTGCTGTTATTTTCCATAATTCCATTGGCAATCACAATCTGATTTAGTTTTGCACATGGCCTAAGTAGTGTAGCCTGTCTCCTGTAGTTCTTTATCCAATAGCTCTTTGTGGCTGCTCCTCCTTGTTTCATTACTCTGAGCAATATATAAACATGTATTTTCACCAAGCGAATGCCCTTTTTGCCTGTTTGCATTAGCAGTAATTTAATACAGCAATGATATGATTAGATGAGAGAACTGTCAACAGCGAGGGTGTTATTGACAGCATAAAATTTGTACTGGATTAGATGTATGTCAGATTGTCTGTGAATCGCTTTAGCATGTGAAGGCAATGGCGAAAACTTACAGCATATTGACTGCCATTGCAGAAAAAATGCGAAAATGCTATATTTTTTAATGAAAATAATCAGCATTATGACCTTAAACAGGAAGAAACATATTTGTTGTATTAAATAAGACATTAAACATAAGTGGTTAATTTTTTTACATCTTATTTTGTGACTGCTGGTGGGAAGGAATGGTACAGAATCAGTAAACCAGAATATATTATCATCCAGAGTAGGCGTTGGAAAACCCTGTCTCATGTTATTATGAGACAGAGAAAACACCTGTTGCTGAAATCAGCGAGGCTTGCAATTTAATTTTATCAGCCCACAAACAATCACTCATTAGGTAGCTGGAATGACGATTGAACCCACTGAGCTGTGAAGCTTTGCATTCCAGGGTACAACACAGAACAAGAGGCCTCTTTTTGCATGGGGGAGGAACCTGCTCAGTTGAATCATCTTTGGCAGGGGAGGACCCATGTGATAGCAACACTGCTTATTCACAGCTCATGTCATGGTTCTTAACCTTTTTAATACTTACTGATAAAAGTGGAGCAAACAGTATGTCCAACATCAAAATTCCCAAGTTAATTAAGTTAGCATGTACCATTTCATCAAATAAACAAGCATTTGAAATTAACTCGGGCCAACTGCTTTGCACACAGATACTTTATAAAGGCTTAGCTGTTTATTATAATCTCTTTTTTAAAGCCTCTCCCTCACCCAAGTAGGGATTTGCCTTGAGCTGATTGGCAGATATTTAACAACCCAAGTTCAAATCTAATATAACAAAATCCATCATTGAATAAGAAAGAGGAGTGATGTTTAGACTGGTGTCATCCAAGCATACAGTTCATTCACTTGATGACATTAAAAAGCCTTTTTGGTAAACATGTGTAGTCATATTTGCTTTTATTTTTCTTCATTGGTCACACTACTTTTCAAAAACAAATAGCGAAACCTCAGACAAACTACCAAGAATGGTATTAGAATGGGAATGGGATTAAAGTACGACTAATAAGCGTGTTTGAATGACTAGATTGTGTTTCAGTTTGGGTTCCTTTAGCAGTTGGGGAGTAATGATTGGAAGTGCCCAGTGACCACTGCTCAGTGACCACTTGTTATTGGAGTATATAACAGTTAGTAAAATATATCAAACTTGATGTTTAATGTGCAAATAAAACACTTAATCTTGCTTAATCATGTACTTAATCATTACTTCATCTTGATTCCTTACTTGGCTTTTCTTTCTCTGTAACCTTACCTTGTGACTACAGCTTCATTTACTTGCTTGCCTCTCGCCACTTAACTATACTTCCTGTTTGTGTTTTTTACAAATTTAAAGCACTCCACAGAGATGTACAGTTGTGGCAAAAAACCTCAGTGACCATGACCAATTTTCAGCTTCTGCCCATCACTGTAAAATCTGTGTTGTGAACATAAAGTAGGTATTAGATAAATTGTGTGGTAGAGAAAGGAAAACCTGTTTCCAGTTTCATTAGAATCCCAAATCAGTGCATGTTCTATTAAAACCATCCAAGACCCTCAAGACAAATAAATCCCTTCTGAATAAGGATTTAGACTCAAAGTCGGCCTGTCACTCTATCGTCCTGTATTTGTCTAACTTAACACTCACAATAAGACATTTGCCTGTCATTTGAATCCACAGAAAAGCACAAGTGTGCACAAACACTTAAACAGAGACCGTTAGTTTCCTGTTGGTTACTCGTGGCAGCAAAATACATACAGTACATGAGCCCTCTGTAATCTTAGCAAGTCAACTTGGCTGCCATATCCCACACACAAACTCACAACCTTTCCTGGAAAGAGTCTTTGCTACTTTTTCAGCAAAAGGTGAAGCCAAAGTTTAGTGAACTATGTGGAATATTTAAACCTTTGATAATGTGTCCCTGAAATGCTCAGAGTCGATGCACTTTAGTAAGAATAGAAAAACATTAAAGCGTTCTGCAATGCCAGTTAAACATTTTTTTTTTAAACAATCTTTTAAAGAGTTTGAACTAAGGAAGTAGTTGGACATACAGTATAATGAACATGATAACTAATTGACAAAAAGTGTTTGCAAGTCTTTCTGCCTTCAGTTTTGAGTAACTAAAAAAAGCTCAAGATCAGGTGACTGACTTGGCCACTGAAGAACATTCCATTTCGTTACCGTCAAAAACCTTTGTGTTGCTTGTGCAGTATAGTTTAGGATAATGGATTTGCAGCATTTGAATGAATGTGAGCAGAGAGAATTGTAATTCTGTACACTTTAGATGAAATCCTGCTATTTCTATCACCAGTCACATCATCAATTAACACAAGTGAGCCTGGTCCACTGGCAGACATACATGCCCATGCCATAACACTGGCTCCTCCATGTTTGACTGATGATCATAAGTTGTTCTTTTCCTGCACTTTGTTATAAACTCACTGTATTTACATTCATAAAGGCATCTCTTGATTGTAGACTTTGGCTGGATGTTGTTAAGGGGTTTTTGTTCTCAGAATCAGAAGAATTCTGCAATCGTCTTTTTGAGAATGTATAACACTGTTCATCTGGATACCCCTAATGTTTTTGCGATCTCTCTCATAGATTTACAGTATTTGGGTTTCTCAGCCAAATTATGGCCTTTTTCACTTGCATTGACAAATCTTTGGACCTCATATTGAACATTTTAGTGATAAACCACCAAACCCAAATTCAACACTTGCAATCAGCTGCAGACCTTTATCAGCTTGGTCTGATAGGGATAGTAAGGTAACAGGCCATACCTGGCTATGAAACTGCTTTTTAGTCAATTGTCCCCCTGAAAATGGACAGTAATGTATAAAAATGTGTATAATTCCAGTTAATGCTATTTTTTGTTCCATCTCTCAAATTAAGTCCAAACTTATATCACATCTTGATTGTTTAATTTTAAATTTATTGTGGTGGCGTACAGTGGCAAAATGACAAAATGTTTGTCTTTGTTCAAACATACTGTATATGGACCTGAGTAAGATAATGACAGAAGAAACATTATACACTTGAATTTTGATGCCTTATTTTCCCCACTGTAGTAAATAACCTTCATCGAATTCAGTCTATGATGCGCAACAGTCACAATAATCTGTCTTCCAAAATCCATTGTATTTTCAATTGTTTCTCCCGATCATCACAAAAGAGGCAGGCTACAGTGTGGCTGTGTGGTAGTAAATTGGAGGTGTAATTTCTAACAATATGGGGACCCAGCAGTAGAGATGCAATTGCCTTGTCTAGAATTGAAATAAAAATGGATGTTTCATTCCAAAATAAATAAGATGGGAAAAAGAGCGGGTAAATAAAATTCGCCTGAGGTTAGGAAGGCCTCATTCGCCACACCATTTGGAAGAGGGACACTTGAACCATTTGCATTTAATTGCGGCTTTATACATATGACAGCATGTGCTCTTGCATTTTAAAATCAGTCAGAAAATAATGTGCCTGGGATTTAGTTATGTTGTTTTTTTTCCAGTATAGAATGTGACCTACAATTGAATTAAATTTTTCTTTAATTGTGATGATACTTTTTAGCATTTTGAGTGCGTGCACTACCCAAGTGATATTTTTATCAGTAATGATGGTTCTTTACACATATAGATGTGTTTTGTGTTAACATTTATAAGTAATAGTTACCAAAGTACTGTACTGTGCTGTTTTCTTTGGTAATATTTGACACACAAAGAACCAAAATCCTGGTCTGAAAAGCCTAAGTGCATGCAGTGTAACAAGATAATTTCACTGAAGAGCATGATCTTCTCTTGCAGTAGTCTCCATGTTATTCAAAGGCACTGTAGATTGAAGATTGATGAAAAGGAGAACCAGATTATAGCTGACAATTTTAGACTGCTTAAAAACCTTTGATGAATGATAACGTGTGCCTTATTTTAAAACACAGCTGGGTCAATTTTAGAGAGATTAATTCCAAGCACTTTCTTTCAATTGCCCAAGCACTAAGTCTGTAGATTGAAAAACATTTTAAAGATTGATAAAGTGCAGTTATTTTCCCAGCGCAGTGACCCTTCTCAGAAGAACATCTCAGAGTGTCACTCTCAATTAACATTTGTCCTCCTGATGCCAGTGACAACTTGTCACCCAAGGGAGAAAAAGTTGGTAACAGAAGAAAATGGTTCTGTCCTCAGTGGCCCTAAAGGATCAAAACTGCTACAGTTTTTTTCTTTCTCATTGCAAACATGCAATGTGTTGTCTCTCTTTTCTCTGCCAGATAGCCCTCAAGCTGACAGAGGTGAAGCCATTGATTATGGAGCTCACTGGATTGACTTAGTGATGTTCAGATTGAACATGTAGCACAGGAAAAGATTGAGAAGAAAGATGCATGTTTACCTCTTGGGTGTGATCCATTAAATATGGTACTTTGATGTTGTCTGCTCAATAGACACTACTTCATTTATCCTGCAGTCAGTCGCAGTACTCAAGAACAATGGGCGGCCATTGTTAAGATACAGCTTGTACAGCTTTATATTAGTGCATTAAACACAAATATTTTGTATCTGTATATTTGTAACGCAACAAACTTGAGAAGATCTTTGTTCTCCTACTATTTGTGTAAAATACTGTGGACACTGTGGAGAGCTTCGCAGCTTTGCTGCCTAGAAACTAGTGGAGACCCTGTTATTACGCTGGAGAAAGTATATATTTTTGAGCATTTTCTGCTCTCAGCTTTTACCCAAGGAAGACTAATTGATCTCTGCAGATGGCAGACAAGGCAATTGGTCATGAAGTCCAGCCACTTTGCTTTCTCACAACTTGCTATCACTTTCCTCCCAAAGTGTCATCAGCACTAGCCAGAGAAAAACTTGAGACATAATTTGAGGCCATGCATCTTGGCAGACGGTTGCTTTTGTCATCTTAAGTGGACTTCCAAGAAGAAAAACGGCAACAGCCAGTTGTGAAGTTCTGACTGTGAACATCCCTCTTGAAGCCAAAGTGAAAATGTGCAATGAACATTTAGTGAGAAATCAAAATGGATTTACATCTTACATTCAATATGCACGATTTTGGTATCGAATCATCATCAAAATTGTAACAGTCCCAAGCTAATTTCATAAAAAAAGACATGGTCTTATGTAATTCATATACCAAATACTGTTTCATTTTTGTCAGCATTTTTGCTGTTTGAAGTGGTATGAGATGAGGCAAAGTCTAAAGCTGGAATTTGTTTAATTAATATTTTCCTTCACTGTGGCACATAAAATCAGTACTGTGTCCGGAGTTATGAACAATTCCTGTGACAATTTCATTTCTTATCTTTTCAGGGACCTCCTGATAAGGGTTAGAGTTTTCAAAGATGATTTAATGATGGGATGGCATGATGGGGAAGGGATCGAGAGGAGGACACGACTGAAAGGAAAAATTTCACACAGTTGGGTAATAGAAGTGTGATGTTACAGTAATGTTACATGTATATACAGTACAGTTGTTTGCTGCCCTGCTATAAGGGCTCCTGGTTATCAGACATAAACATAATTGAGATTATGACATGGTGTAGATGTCAAATTAAGATCATGTTACTTTTGCCTAGTGAGCCCCATGTTGGTAAATGTCAACTTTTGTCATATTTGCCACACAACATACTTATTAGACTAAAAGGATCCCCATGCATTTTACTTTATCCATGGTTTATGCCAGACTTTTTGTGAAAGATTACTAAAAGAGCATTTCACTTTTATTACTTTATACTGACCTAAATTGGGATGGTACATGTTATGAACTCATTTTGTTGGAAAATCTACTTTTTAACTGTAAAGTCTTGTGCTCATTCTGCCATGCTTTGCAGTGTAATAATATTTGTACATAAAATAATTTCCAAAATGCGAATTCCTTCCAGTGACTTGTGGGACACTATGACTTAAGGCTAGCCATAATTATAGGTTGTGTTTGCTCACTGCTCTGGGACTGTGTTACTTTTCAAAGGAAATTGTTGCTCAGTTTGCTGTCTGAGGTTAGAAATTGGCTTTTTAACTAAAAGAAAAAAAGCTGTATGTTTCACTTATCTACTGGTCTGAATCATGGTGACGATATACCATCATAATGGTATATCTTAAAGAATGGACCTTGTAGTGATGTACCTGTTAAAAATTAAGACTGCACTTGGCAGTTTTACCTCACATTTACCGACTGTTTTAGTATCTTTCTGAACATTGTTTTGCCACCCACACTGAAATGTATTGGCCCAGTATATCTGCACTGATTTTCCATTTTCCATATTTTCGGCTGTTCTCAGCAGCTGTTTTCCCAAAAAAGCATTGATAAAGCTCACTGTACTTGACCAAACACACAAACAACTAAGTGGTATAGACAAAACAGCCTTTAGCTGCTGAAGTTCCAGATACTTTCTTGATGACCATAGAGCTAGAAGGAGAAGCTGTTGAAGACATTGCTTTTTCAACGGCAAGTGAAATGTCACTGTCTGGATGACAGAATGTTTTGCTGCCCACAAGGGGCAGGAGAGTAGGAAAGGAAAATCAGGTCAAGAATTCTAAATGTTAGAAAGTAGATTTTGTTGTTGTTGGTATACATTAATTTGGTCCACAGAGAGAATAAGGAACACCAATGTATTATAAACAATATTCATGAAACTAACAAGCCCACTGTTTCACTGATGCAGTACTCTGTTGAACAGAGAAGCATACCTTGGTCATTTTAAGTCTTGGCAAGGCAAAAAAAGAAAAAAAAAAAAATATATATATATATATATATATATATAGTCTTTGCAAGGCAAAAAAAGCAAAAAAATAATTTTACTTCTGTATGGTCAAAGAACACTTTCAAGTCTGAGCTGTGAAACAGCTACAATGTAGAGAAGCAGTCTCCTGTGCTGGTGAACTCAGATAATTCAGGCGTTGCATTCTCCTCTCTTTCTTCATCACTCTCATCCTTACTCTTTTTTTCTTTTTTCAGTCCATCCATCTCTCTCCTTCCCACTCTTGCCATCGCTCTCGTCCTTTCACCGGGGCCTTAGAGGGTTCTGCAATTATGTTTGGGGTGCTCAGCAAAAGGGATCCACTGAAATAAATCGCTCAACAGCTGCAGTGAAATGGTGCTAATTGCCGATTGATTTGAAGCAGAGGCAGCAGATATCTGCAATGCAGAGCCGCATCTGCTACCTCTCCTCATCATTCCCCTCTCTGATTATCTATTGTTCAGGCTGTTTACTTTGTAGTGATGAGTGGTAAATGGCAGGTTAAGGAAGCTGAGGGGGCCAGACAACAAATTGGGTCCCTATCAAAAAGACGGAGTGTAAAATTAGACATAATTAACACACCCTTTTGGCAGATTCTCCACACCTCATGAAAATGGCAGAGATGCAAATTAGCTATAAAGATACACACTTTATATACAAAAACAGTGATTAAGCTGCCATTGCTGAACAGAGGCTGCAGCCTGCCTTGATTGAGAGAAAATAATTTACGGAACAACTTATTTTACTTTTTTAGGACTCTAGATTTTTTGTTGCATTAAGTATAATGCTAAATGGCAAAGAAATTAAAAACTAAGTTGCACTGCCTTTGAATCACAGTAAAAAGTACTGTAATGTTTCAGTGTGTGCTTTAAAAACATGGTCACACTGACACAACAAATCAACTTACTGGACTCAATATGATGGAAGACAATTTAATTCTTTTCTGTATTTGATCCATACAGCATCTGACATACAGTAGATATGAGCCACACTGATTAATGGCATTTGGCTTACATGAAACAACAATCTCTGTGCGTGCCACTCTGTAGTGGTGCAGCTGTTTGGTTCCTTCTTCCTCTGCAAATATTATTATGAAATAATTGGTTTAAGTGTGTTTTCAATAAGTTCCTTTGACCACAAAAATATAACCCTATCTTAACTGTTTGTAATGAGAGGGCTCAGACACAACTTGATTTCCCAACCCTTATCTGTATCTGGTAAATAACACACTCAGTGGTATCCCAAGCTATCTTTTTCAAATGACATCTTCTGCCTTTTCACAAAATGCAAAAATGTAAATATGCTCATAATCTTTGTTACACAACTAATTTAAATTTAGCAAATGTATTTTTCTGTTCCTAAAAATCATACCTGATAGAACTGCTAATAGAAAAAGATGTATTACATTGTGCTGACGCTTACTTGGGGAATACCAATATTCATATTTTTTCACCTTGTGTAATCAGTAATTTTGCAAATATTCAATATCCATTAAAAATGATTGAATGCGAGTCATGCTTTTTAACATTTTGCCTCTAGAGACCATATTTCATGAGGTATGCATATACAATAAATGTTTAGTGTTTCAAGGCTGCAAAATCTACCATCTCATGTGACATTGAGTGTAGAGAGAAAATGCACAAAAAAATAAAGTTAGATGCATTTAGCCATAGAAATTTAACCATAGAAATGAACACATTTCCCCTTAAGATAAGTGATAAAATATGCATTTTTGGAATTGATTATTTTTAAACATATGAACCACGAAAAGCAGCATGATCACTAACTACTGATGCAACATTCTACATTTTTTCATTTGACAATTAATAAATCAAATCTCATGCTTAACAGTGGGGTGAGGAAAATCCGGTTAATATATTCAATTCATCTGCAGTTGATTGGCAAGCACAATCATTCTCAGTGTTGATTATATATTACCATTTTTAAATTGAACTTCCATCATAGAAATGTGTTTTATTAAGTGAGCTCATAAAAGAGTGCATTGTGGATTGCAGCCCCCTGCTGAACAGATTGTCTTTTCACAGCAGGTGGGTTCCCATTTGCTACAAACTCTTGGAATTGACATCATTATACCTCAATTTTGTGATTCATGTTGGTTTGTGGGCGGTGAGATATCCCATTTCCAGGGAATTGGGTACCGTCTTCTCAAAAGGTTTTTAGTGATCTTTATGAGTCATATTGCCACCAGAATTTAAAGTGTAATGTTGCCTCTGCTGTGACTCAGCCAAAGAAGGATATTTAAGTGATGGTATCTGGTTTGAATATGAAAGTTGATCTAAGAAAAAACAATTCTGCCAATGAAGTGTGTTGGCGCTCATCTCCTTGACAAATTGTAGGTATACAGCCCACACAGCTTCAAAAATAACAGTCATGCAATCTAGGTAGAAAATTAGGTGAAATTATGATAATTATAATCAGGGGTTTCAAGTTTTGTTCCTGGTGAGGAGGTTTCTGTATTAGGTCATGTGGGCATGTGTACAGTTGTAGAAAATATTAACTTTTGAACAAAAATGGCTGCCACACTCGCCAAAATGTACTATACAGATCAATTCAACATAGTAAAGTACTAAATAATTACGTTTTAAATACAAACTTCTTATTCTCAGCAAAAACTGAGAGGGCCTTTGTTGGTTTTTCAAGCAGACCATGATCCAGGTTTGATCCCACTGTTCTCCCATTACGTAAGTGTGTCCCTACCAGTGGCCAAGTCCAAGGACATTGTGGTCAGGCAGTAATAGTTCTCATTTAACCAAAGTACTATGATGTCAACATAATGATATTGTTTGTACAGTAACCACCATTTGGAAAACTGTACTGTTAGGTCAGTCCTCCCCCATTTGTGGGATTCTCTATGTGAGAAAATAAATGATGACACACATTATTTCTCATTCTGCCAAATGTGTCTTCCTGCTGCAGATTCAGTAGATCCTGTCACACCCCCTTAACACCATGAGTCATCACTAATGACCTCATGGTGAATTCTTGCCACAAGCTTCACCTCAGAAATAGGCTAATTTTAGACCACCCACAAAGTGTACACACAGCCACCTACAAAACCCAAAATAGTCACAAGACATGAAGCAATGCAACTGTAGAACTGAACACAAGAAATGTGGGAATTTATTCACACAATAGGCCTAAGGCCTAAGTTTCACCCTTTACAATCTTGAGTCTGACACTCTAATGGCTCATGAGAGGCAGAGCCACTGAACTGGCGCCGCTTATGAGAAAAAGACAAACGTCCTGTGGAGAGCATTGAGACTGGAGCTACTGTTTTCATTACTTTGGTTTATCGGCTCAATAGTCACCTCCATTCTCCCAGTGCTAAATGTCCCCTTGATTTGCTCTTCTTGTGCCTGCACCTGAAACAATTCATTAAAAATGAATGAGAAGGAAGCAAAACAGTGAGGGCTGGGACATGAGAGAGAGCAGTAGACTAAAAAGACTGTAACAGCTGCAGTCTGGATGGTGCTATAGGTTATGACTGAGCTATACAAACGTTTAAGTGCATATGTCTGAAATACAGTGTCAGTGCAATTATTTTGTGACACATTTGCTTGCAGTGTAACCCTTGTGGTTTCTATATTTCATTCAGTATTTATCTTAGATATAGTTTATTAACTGAAGACAAAACCTGTGATTTTCAGATAGCATACCACCCCTCTTTGAGGTTTTGTGCATTTTACATCAAGTGCTGAAACTAATTAAACTAACTAAAGTTTCTACCACAGAATGACTCATTTTCTTCTGAATCTAAAGTGTATTTTTCATTAATGTTGAGGACAAAGTGACATAATTTCTCCAGTTAGTTCATAACTTCCCTTCTGGTCAAAAATAACCTATACTTAATAGTTCTGGACTAAATTTTCAGTCCTTAAGTACCATTAGGTCTGCGGGTGTTATGAAAATTTATGGATACATACTGTGTAAGTGCTACTCTGCTCTGCTGGGTTATTAACGTTAACAAGCGTTATTCCAGGCAGGATGATTCATGGAAAAATCATGCTAAAATGAGACTTTCTCACTTTAAGACTTGGCTTTCCATTTTGTAGTGCCTCTCAACTTGATATAGCCGAGCATGTTTACTTTCTAGATGTCTACTTGTTATTTGTGTACCCTTTGTGTTGCTTTCCAAAAGAGAGAGCATTTTCAATGAGAGAGCACCATGATTAAACATTTTCACTTCTCCTTCACTCTGATTAAATGTATGTAAACAGTTAAAGACAACATGTGGACAACATGTGGTTATTTTAATGCCACTAAGTCATCCAGCAAAACGTGAACCCCCTATTTTATTCCATTTTCATCAGCAGTGTATTTCCAGCTCTATTAGATCTATTTTAGTTTTGTTTATCTTTCCATCTTTCCCCATTTGCATCATTATATGAAAGCTGAGGATCTATAGTAGAGTTTGAATAGCTCCATAATGAGGAAGAGGAATCAATCATCCTTTCAAAGTAGGCCCACTGCAACAATGTGTAGATATAAATTGCGACTCATAATTTCCACACTTTAAGGTCCCCACGTCCTTCTTAATGTCTCTAGAGTTTATGGCAGCCTTATGTGTGATACTCCACTGTGGATATCTGAGTTGATTTAGTTGAGGTTATTCCCTTATCATTGGAACATAATGGTAGAGATATCCAAGTTAGTATTCACCAAGTGAGCTGTAAAAACGCTTTAATTGCCATGTTAATTCTGGACCAAACACAAAAGGATGTTTTGCTATTCAATACAGCTATCAATCTGTCTCAGATCATCATCAGATCATCATCTCAACATTTGGTGTTTGGTGTGACCATGATTACATATGTGACATAATTGAGCATAATTAAAAGGTAGCATATTGTCAGTTGTCAAGCCCCAATAGGCTTGAGAAAGAAGACCTTTGGAATTGCGAAGCTTCAGACTGAGCCCATTTTACCTCACCTCACTTTTCTGCACACATTTATGAAGGTTATTTATTTGTTATGTGTTAGCTTAGCAACTGTAATTAGGCATTACTGACATGGATTTTGATGTGCTAAAGCAGTGTGCATGATGCTGGGTCTCATAAGTGATAATTTATGTGTGACTATTCCCAAAACAACCACAAGATCAAAAGTGTGAGATAAAAAAATAAATTAATTACTGTCCATTTAACTAGCTTTATACCTGTTAACAACATTTGATATCATTACTGGCAAATTTCACTGTGTAAAATGGTCTTGGATCAAACCGTATCAAGGTCTGTCAGTCTGTCTGTCTGTAAATGGTTGGGCAGCGGTAGCTCAGCAGCAAAGCATGTTTCAGTGTTTCATGTCAACTTGAAGGTTCAGTTCCCAGGTCGGCTAGTCTTCAGGCTGATGCGTTCTTGGACAAGACACTCTGCTTTGCTTCTGATGGCTGTGCTAGCAGTGTCTAAATGGTATGAAAGATATGTGACAGGAAAATGCTTTGTATGAATGTCTGAGTGAATGGTAAGGCTATAGTGTAAAGCAGGTTTTGGTGCTCACCAAAATTGGAAAAGTGCTATATAAATAAATTACAGACCATTGCCTTTACGTCCAGAAAAATGTTGACCTTTCCCTTCACGTGTCATTAGAAAAAAAAATTATCATACAATTAAACAAAACAATGAGACACTTATTTCATGTCATTAGTAAGGATGGCTTGTAAATTAATTTTAAATACAGTGACTTTATGAGTGTTTAAATGGACACTGTTTTGTAGCACAGAATATCTGCTACAGTACATCAGCAGTGGCTTGGTTAAATGACTTAAATGGGGGAATAGACAAAATTTAAAACCACTGGAAAACATTGTTGGTGCCTTTTGTTTGCTTTCTTGGCCATGACCTGCAGGAGGTCAAAACCCATAAGAAAGATTTACAAAAATGTGTGATGCCAAGAATAATAAGGAACAACCAGCACGAAATCTGTTTAATGTGGAACATGCTTTCAGCACTCCTCTTTTTTTAAATTTAAATTTAAATTGGTTTGACCCTTGCCATGTGAGATGTAAAACTGCATTCATAATGCTGGCTTAATGCAGCCTCAACAGTTTTTAAAAAATGTTTTTAAGCCATGAATTAGATATTGTAATATTATTTTTGTATACTTTCCAACGAAAATAATGGGTCTGGTGTTTCATTGTAGGCAATAATATTTTTATGTTTCAGGCCAATAAAGATTAAACACACCTATACAGGAAATTTAGAGTCGAATAGTAAATTTTCATTGAACCAATATAAGCCGGTTCCTCTTGGGCATGTGGGGGATGGTGGGATTTTAATTTATTCAGGTGGGGGAAAAAGGAAGACCTTCTCGTGTGACTGGAGAGTTCAGGTGTATGGCCAACTGTATGAAATGTTTAGCTATTCACATACAGTACAATGATTACTCTTTGAGGAAACAAAGCTGAACCAGAAGAATATTTGAAACACACATCAGAATGTACTTTTGGTGACCTCTCCCATGCTAAGTTTATATCCCCAGGCCACCTGTCTCATCCAACGTGGGGATATGATGCTGGATAGTGCTTTCTACTGAACCATGAATCAACCACAGCAGTAAATCACTTGATATCCTAATGCAGGATGAGAAGAGGCAGCATCCTTTTTTCCCCCACTGTACCACATGGGATCTATTTCCTTTCAACATTAATAATACTCCAGAGCATTAAGGCATGCAGCAAAAGTAGATGTATTCTTCCTGAGGCTGATTCAACTTGTAAGCATTTCCTCTCTCTAGCCCCCTCCCTAGTCCTGAGGCAAAGCATGATTACCCGATTTTAATGAGATTTTTAATGTGATTTTTTTTTTTCTATCCCAGGAAGACAATATACGGTACAAAACTCTCTCTTATGTACATATAGTGGTTAATGATTGCAGCCTGACTATGTGTAAAGAGAGCACATGTTGATTGTTTTAATGCTTTTTACCTTTTTGATTTTGTAGGCTACAGTTCTGTTTCTTGCATGAAGTTTATGCACTTGGCTTGCAGAGTTTTAAAGACACAACTTAATACCTGTCATCTTTGTGCTTTGCTGTGGATTATTCTATGGTAATTACAAAATTGTTCCTATCATAAAGACAGTGATGATGATAAATTAATAACTTTCATATAAGGTGCAATTCATATATTATGTGTATAAGTCACACAATTCAGTATGATTTGCAAATACAAGTTATACTTGTTCCTTATATCAGCAATTCACAATGTATTTATTTTGATGTTCAAATAAAATCATTCTCTGACATATTGTCTTTAATCATTCAGAATAAAATCACCTCAGAATAATTAGAATAAAGTAAATGTCATACTGTCTTTCAACCTCTCAAGTCTGACTAAAATGTAAATGAAAACAGAATGCAATTATTTGCACATTCCTTAAACCCATATTTTTTTCCCAATAGAACATAACCAACATATCTGATGTTGAAACTGAGATATTTTACCATTTCTTGAAAAATATTAGCTTCTTTTCAATTTGATGACAGCAGCGCATCTCAAAAAAGTTGTAACAGGGAGATGTTTACCATTGTGTAGCATCCCCTCTTCTTTAAACAACAGTCTGTAAATGTCTGGGAATACAGGAAACCAGTTGCTGGAGTTTTAGGAAAAGAATGTTGCCCTATTGTTTGATGCAGGATTCTAGCTGCTTAACAGTCCTGGCCTTTTGTTTGTTATTTTCCAATTTTGTCATTGATACGTCTTTGGGCAGTCAGGAAGCCTGTTCTCTGGGTAAGAGAACTGATTGCCTGAACAGAATTTAGTTTGATTCACAAAGTACAGATTCACTTTTATTTCTGATTGTTACATTGATTCATTTAGAGATAATTGAGTTGTTAACTGTTGGTTAATGCTAATCTACCTTTGAGCACTGGTGATGAACAGTGCCCGCAAGTGTACAAGGCCAGCAAGTGGCCGTGTACACTGGAGTGGCTACAACCTTAGTGTTGTCATCCACATTCCCTAGTAAGCAGGATTCGAGCTGCTTAACAGTCCTGGCCTTTTGTTTGGGAGGAGAACCACTGAAAAGTCAGAACAAAGTCAGAAGATACAATGTCAATTTTATATTATGTTATGTTCTATTGGGAATAAAATATGGGTTTAAGAAATGTGCAGATAATTGCATTCTGTTTTTTTTTACATTTTAGTCAGACTCGAAAGGGTGAAAGATGAAGACAGTATGACATTTACTTTATACTCATTATTCTGAGGAGGTGATTTTATTTTGAAAGATTAAAGACAATATGTCAGAGAATGATTTGATTTTAACATCAAAATAAATACATTGTGAATTGCTGATATAAGGAACAAGTATAACTTGTACTTGCAAATAATACTGAATTGTGTCTTATACAATATCAAGCTCTATGAAGTGCATGCTCCTTCCTCTCTGCAGGTAAGCTAGTGTATTTAGCCTGAGCTAGCATCGTTAGTCCGGGGTGATCCAAAACCACTGACTCGCTGATGTTTCTTGCCGATGTTTGTAATGTACTAGTTTAAGAGTTGGGACCTACCATGGAAAATTAACAAACAGATCTGCAGATTTAGCTGGTAACTTGATCGTGTGACTTGACTGCAGTAAGAATGCAGGGAATAGCTTATAAGATCAATCTAAGTATTTTTTTTCATTTGATGTTGGATCTTTCGAATGAAGACATGAATGGGACAATAAACAATATTTAAACTTGGCTATAAAGGCAACTATGAAAACCACTGTAGATTTTCAGATTAAACTGCTCTTTGGACAGTGCTCATTTAACCTTTAATCTCCTTTAACCACCATGTTTGTGTGATGTAAAGCCCAGTGCAGTAGTGTCTGCTGGGCTGCCAAGAATGTGCTGGCTTGCACTTTCCATGGCTACACTTGCCCTGACTTTTGTTCCCCACTTTTCTTCCCCAGACCTCATTCCTCAACAGAGATGATAGACCCTTGGCTTCTTACTCTCATGCTTGCGTTATATTTGGATTATCATGACACCATAGGGCAAAATGCCTGGTTTCCACGCTGAAAATGATCCACCCTTCAGTTTACCTTTACTAGTTCCCTTGTACAGACAGCAGCTGTTCTCAGCCCATTGTAGAGTGCAGCCTAATACTTCCTGTACTTCTCTTTAGACTGATGGTGAACATATGTTTGGACAACAACCGAAGCAATAAACGTTACAGGATTTGAATTTATTTTCTTGAGATACTATATCACCTGGTAGAGCAGATGATTAAAATACACATATACAATACATCATACAGCTTTCAAGAATCTACAATAGATCTGTATAAACAGCCTGTTTATAAAGAACAAATTCACAAACATCACATCATAGGAACTATAATATTAATGTAGATAAGGAGCTTACTTATGTTTTCACTTAAAAAAAAACACATCTTACATTAAACACTATTATTTGGTGTTTTATCTCATTTTCATTCATCTACATTGAGAAGCAAGACAATACATGTCTAACAATGAAGCATTCTGAATGAAGCAAATAATAGTAATTTAAGCAGGACTTTAGGGACTCTGTGATGTAGGAATTTGGTCTTTGTCTGTTTCGTGAGCACATTTAAAAGAGTTTTCTATTTGACTATTCATGTAAATGATACAAAAAAATCAACTGTATATTTCATAAGGTTTGTTTGTAACATTGACTTTTAAGACCAAAACTGTGGCACAAAAAACTGTACTGACTGCCTGTATTACTGAACTGGAGTAAGAAATGGCATTGCAGTCATGGGAAAATGGGATGAATGAAAAGATGGAGACATTGTTGTAGCAGGGGCAGAAAGGACCACTGGATGGTGCACTGGAAGGTTGGAAGGTGTCATCTTTTGTATGATAAATTTGCTTTTAAATGATACACTGTGATAGTCTGGTCACATTTTATTTAGAAGACATTTCAATGATAATAGACTTTATTAGCATTGAGATACCCTCAGCAAAAAGCACAAATTGGTGAAGTTTTTGTGACGTTTTAAAAGTTTCTTAAAGTATGGAAGGCAAGGACAAATGTGGCTAGGGATTGTGATGACACCCGTGTATAGGTTTGACATGTCACAGAGTTTCCCTTCTCTTGGGCTAGGAGACACAGCAGCAAATGAACTAAAATGCATCCATTTATTTTCTCACTGAATCTACATCGCTTTTTCTACTATGTTAACTTAATTTTCTTACTTCTTGTTAAAGCCATGAACATGCTATTACGGTATGCTGTTTCGGTGATTGTTATGATTATATCAAATTGAAAATTATTCTTAAATCTTGCTGATGACGCTGGATACAAAATGCAGGTTTGGGGTTTCAGCCTTATCCCAGAGTGAGGGGGGAAAATAAGACAAGTTTCCTTGCCACAGAGGATTTCCTGGAGCTGTCATTGTAACTCGGAGACAGCTCTGAATTAATCTGCAGGCTGTCAGTGGAATTAATACAGATAAGGAAATAATATGACAAAGGTTTAAAAGTGGCTAGTCGAAAGGAGGCTTCATTTCTCGTTATACTAAAGAATAAGGCCAAAATGGGGAACTATATCTCTAATGGGTTGCATTTGGAGGATTAGTGAATTTGGATGGCACCCAAAGCCAATTATATCTTCACTCTGCCCAATCTTAATCAGCACCAGCAAGGTTTTTTGGCTTTTTACTTTTAATGTTATGACACATTTGATGGCACATTATCCATTTTCCTGCCTTTCTTCTGATGGAAGCAGGCCACTATGGATGTTAGACTGTTTTGTCTTTGTTTATGTCATGTTCACAACCAAAGGTTCTCCAGGCTTTAATGGCTACAATAAAATGACTGTCAAGTTAAAGAGTGAAAATGTTTCAGTTCAGATAGTCAGTGTTTCATACCCCAAGATTATTACCCAAGCATGATTTTCTGTCTCAAATTCTAAATGCACATTTTGAAAAATGTTTTAATTACTGTAAAGAGAAACTGTAGAGTAAATTTTAAGAGGGAGTATCCCAAGTGCTTCCACATCACCACTAAAATAATTAGTGTAATATTTGACCACAGCTCACAATGAAAACAGAAAACTGTCAACATATCTCTTGAGGCAAGTTTCAGTATGTTCTCCTTTAAGAACATACTCCAGATATTCATTTTAATTTCCCTGGTTGCTCTAGATACTGTAAATCTGATTGTTGTCTACAACCTGTTGTTGTATTAGCCTGTATTCATAATGCAACTTCACGTAATGATCTGCATGTGCCATGTGGTGTCATGGCTTGCTTTGTTTGTTGGCAATGAGCTATTTAGAATTTTAGATAAGAAAAACAACAGCACAACTAAGTTCAATAATGTAAAAGGTGAGTCTTTGTGGAACTCATGTCCCCTTCTTTGTTATAGTCTTTACTTCAAACTCACCTCTTTTCATTGGCCTTTGACACTATTTAAGTTGACAACATTTCTAGTTTATTTTTGTTTTTATTTATTTTTATTTGATATTTTATTATGGTTTTATGTAAGATGTTCTTTGTTGCCTCATGTTAGGTTTATGCCTTTTATTTATTCAGTTTTTTCAAATATTATTCTTTATAGCACTTTTCCTCTGTGGTTTGGCTTTACAAATAAAGTTGGATTGGATTAGTCTCTGATAAATAATAATAAAAATATCTGGCATCCAGTTTGAAGAAGAGCATCTTATTTTTACAATATGAATTAGTTGCTTTGAGATTAGATGGTACATACAGTATATCATTGCCTATTGGGTGAAATGAATTACCTCCCATTATAACTAACTCTGACTTTTCCTATGGTTACTATGCTGCATACTTCTGGAAACATCTGTTCTGGAAGTAACATAATGCAATATTTGACTGTGTTGTACTAAGAAAAGACAGCACACAAATTCACATTGCTGGTAACAATTCACTTTCCATAAGACTAGTTGACAGTTCACCTGCATGTTGACATAAAGGTGTTATCTCATTTTTCTGGCACAAATTATATATACTAAATTTACATCCACTTAGAAATACTTTAAAGACAGGATAATTTCTTAAGCGTTCCTTAATCCATATTGTATATCTTTCAGCCCTCACATGGCATGTTCAGAGGAGGAGGGATTGCCAAAGAAATCTATAAAATCAAATCCTATTAAAGTGAACTAAACAAGTAGACAGTAATCCACCCCACACGAACCTCTGCCAACTCTTAGCCATGTGTCTTTGTGTATGACACTCTCTGCTGTTGTACTGAGTATTTTCCAGTTACCCGCCCACTCTTCTTCATCAAACCTACTCTGAAGTGGGCTTGATGTTTTCAGACAGGGCTATCCAGTGCTTTAAGTAAGTCATTACTGAGGGTTTTCATTAGCATTGTTGTGTGAGTTTAATAACAATGTAAATAACAATTAGGTATTTGTAATTTTAGATAAGAAAACAACAGAACAATAGCCATTTAGCATCTCATGCCTTTGTTAATAGCTGCCTATAACATAAGGTTTTATTAAAGAGCCTCACCAGTTGGAGTTGGATGCGAGCAAACGTAACATTCAGAAAGTACCACAGGGGTCTCTACCTTGACAGCTGTCCTTCACTGTGAAATAACTTTAAGTGCTCTAACACTATGGCTTCATTTAATGCTGATCTCATCTTCAGAATCAAAAGACTCAGCAATATTAACCTACAAGGTGATTTTTCTGTAGGGTAAACCCATAGTGGACATGAGGAAAAATCAATCCTACATCTTTTTTTTTGTGTGTATTAAGTTAATTGACTTTTTGAAAAAGAATTGGTGAGATCATACCCACATTTAACTCATGTTTTATACAATGTTTTGTAAAATGTGGCTTTGACTTTCAACACAGTGAAAGCAGATTTATTCTAAACTTCAAATGTACATTTTGGTCATTGATTTGATTGAGTATTACAATACTGAATGATAACATTAAATCGAAACTTGTAGACAATTTGCAGTTTACTACAATTTATATCTCTTTCCTAAGTTATATTTTATATAGTCTGGCCAACATCAAGCACAGATCCCACAACAACTGCTGTATATTATGGTCCTGAAGAGTCTTGAAGTCTCAGATAATTGCATGTCATAGTGTCCTACATGGTTTCACACATCATCTTGTCTTGGCACTTAAATTGCTGTTACTGGTGATGGCATTCACTCACCTTATTGAATGTAAAGGCATGCCATGACAACTCCATTAATACGGTCCACAGAAATGTTACAACTGACAGCTACTCTGTTCACAACTCTCACAATAGCAAACTGACGTGTTGGTGCCCAACTGTCAATAAGAATAAAACGATTCATATTAATTTGTCATTGCTGAGTGGAGACATGCAAAATGTCTGATAAGTAATGTCCACTTTGGTTTATTTTTGACTGAAGCTGTTCTGGTCGCTTTTATTGTCTCAACACCTTAAACACAGTTGAATGTTGCCCTTCAATTTGTCACCAATCTGCATAGTATCCTGGATATGCTGTTAACATAGTGAGTGAGACTTGTCACTGGTTGTCATTTTTTGTTCAGTGCCTTGACAAGGGAATAATAGCTTTCTGTACTTAAAATGGAAAAATCATGATTCTGCATCAGTGTGCAGCAACAGCACAGGTTGTATCATTTAATTGCCTTCTCTAAGGTTCTCTTATGTTAATTCACAGTTACCACTGTCATACTGACACGTTTTAATTACACTGACAGAAAAGGAGAAAGGGAAAGAACAAGAAATACAAAAGCTGTACAATTCATCTCACAAGAGATCGCAGACGATACTTAAGCCTGTGTTCATTAGTTTGTTTGCCAGTATGCATTTAAATTTAACTAAGGCTACTGCTGTTTTTAATTGTAAATTTTTAATGTGATGGCCCAATGTAATTATGTGGCCAACAGCTTTCACCTTGCAGTCTCAGCATCATAAATATACAGGATGGTAAGTTTTACAATTAGAATTACCATGGCGTGGGGCAGGATGAACACACACACAGATTTGTGCAGCTATTCTTTTAAGGACACTGCATTGACTTTCGTTTGAGCATCTTAAACAAAGAATTATCCCTAACCTTAATAATTACCAGTTAATGCCTCAAACTAACTTTAACCAAACCACAAATCTTAGCCCTAAACTTTTAGTCCTAACCATTTTCTCAGAAAAGAGGTTCTGTCTATTCATTTTGACCGCATAACCAAAGCTGTTGTTTTAACCTAAACTTAACAATAAAAAGTTAATCTCTATCCTTAACCTTACAGCTATTCACATTTTAATCAAACTTTTATCTAGGACCTGGTCAGATTCTACCTGATTAGGTCACCATGTGATTGTGGACTTTTGATGGGGAAAAAAAAAGTCATGGTATGTACCAGAAAAGGTCCTGAAGACATTACACCCACACAGATATCAGCTGAAGCCTGAAATGATGGCCAAACTCCTCGTCACCACTGAGATGAGTGAAGCCTCTGCAGTACCCAGACATTAACCCGCGTACATCTACAATTTTCTCAGGCTGACACTTCAATTAGGCTAATCCTGCATGCATACGAAATGCCAGCGTTGCTGGAAACATGCCATATTCCTGTGCCTTTTTGCCTGCTTTGCATCACAAGTAGAGGAGCTTTTTCAGTGACGGTAGAGAAAATCCAGAATGTCTGCTTCCAATTCCAGGCAGAAAGACAGAAGAGACATGCAAGGAAGCAGAAATTTAAAGTGAGAGGAAGGAAGAGAAAATGAAGGGTGTTTAAAAGAGTAGCCTTGCTATGCATTTCTTGCATTCATATGGTCCACATGCTCACTCATAGAAGCCATGGGGAAACAATACAAGATGTTGATGTAGTGAATAACTGGGCCTCTACACTGTTCATATGAGCCAGACGAGCAAACTTGACCTGCTTCTCTGCCAGTAGATGATGTAGATTCTGCAGTTAATGCAGATACAGACTGCAGATTTTTTTAAATGGAATATTTTTTATTCCAAGGGACAAGCTGCATCTTATTCTTCTATTGTTATTGTATGCAAAAGCTGTAAAGTTATCCTTGACAACTTTATGCTTGAAAAGCTATTCAAATCAACAATCACAGTATATCCAAGACTTTTATATTCCTTAAAAACAAACCAACCAAAACAATCTGCAGCTGTTGTTTCAGCGCTGATTTTCACAACTAGGATTTTAGTCTGTTTTCTGTGTTTAGTGATCTGAAAGATATGTAACATGCAGTATTTGTAACATGATTGCAAATGTTGTGGCTGTGATGTTATTTATGCTAACTAGCAATAGCAAGAGGAAAATGTCATCATTGGATGAGCAGGAGTTGAAGGAAGATCCACATGTATGTCCGTCTGATTTTAGGAGATTTCTGTCATGTGTGGGCAGGTGCATATCAGGACAGTGGGGAAAATGAGAGACAGTTTTCAGGAGAGAATAAATTGACAAACCTGCAATGCTGTGCCATCATTTTCTACGTTTATGAAAAACTGAATTTAGGACAGAATTCAACAAAAGTCACTACAGTATATTCTATTTTTTTTTTTAAATGTTTCTTAAGTATAAAGAACAATAAAATGGTTTTATTGTCATAATTTGCTTATAATACTGTGTGATACCAAACATGACAAAGTAACCACAGCCTTAGGGTGATTTCAAAAATACTAAAACTTTGTAGGCAGGGAGGCTGTTTTTGTTTTGTATCACCTGTCACTCTGTACTCTCAAGTGACCTGTCAGCACTGCAGCTGGGCACTCCACCCACACCTCCCCTTTCTTTTTTGCTCCCTCTATGCTATCTTTCCTCCCTGGGGCAGTACACTAGGACATTGAGGCCACAGGTGGGAATACCATAGTTAATCTCTGCTAGTTAAATGCTCTTGTATGGCCCTGAGCAGTAGCAGTCAACCATCTCCTCCTTTCTGCTTTCCTTGCTCTGGGAAATCTCTTCAGCCGTTTTGTAACAGTTTTAAGCTGGGATAATATTTCTAGACTGCATTAATAATTTAATCAGAATTGTTTATCACTTTGTGGCTTGTCCAATTTTGGTTTAGTGTTAATGAGAACACTTTGGTGTTTCCATTACACATATTTTTTGTAACAGATTCCTAAAAGTCATTATCATGCATTTGATATCATACTAAACTGATCACCCCACACCACAGCCACACAGATAAAGTTAAAGCTGTGTATTCCATTTATTTATTTATTTTATGATGATCATTTCTGTGCTTCAGTAGCCTCAGGTGGGATTCCCTGCTGTGCAGAGAAAATGGAATCTGCCACCTCCTGAGCTGAAGGCCACCGACTCCTAGCCTTGGAGTTCAGTGGAGGATATGCATTAACAACCTCCATGATGTAGGACAAAAAAAACAATTACTGCTGCAATAACCATTGCAACTGGTGGGTGAAAGGTTCACTGAGTTGTTCTTCAGTTTACTTTAAAGTCATTGCTATTGCTATTTTGATATTATTTCAGCATGGTCAGAATTGATTATAAAATGATTAAAGTCTAAAAAATATTATTAACATGCATGTTTTGATAATGTGTTTTAAATTTAAGTCATGGCTCCTCCACAGTATACCAAACATTTCTTAATTATTCCTCACCACTTTCACCACATTTTTGCAGCCCTCCTTTTCATCGCAATTTCCTGTTTTTTGGACAAAATGACAGCTTCCTATTAGTTTTATCTCATGTCATGAGCAAAAGTATCATGTGCGAGCCAAGAAGATGGACAATATGAAAGCCTTGCTGTGTACAATGAGCACCTTAATAGCACTCTTGCTGTGGGGGGGGGAAATAATTAATAATCAATTTAAGCAGAACTGTCACTATCAGCTGAAATTATACACATACTGACAGTGAAATGACTACCAGCTGGTGGAGGAAAAAAGGGGGTTAAAAAAAGGAATTTCATGACAGCTCGTTTAATTACGCCCTCCCCCCAAGCAGCAGCAGCACCACCACAGCCAACCCCTCTACAACATTGAATTAAAGTTTGAAGTCACACTTCCTCCATGTTTTTCCCCATTATATGCAAGAAGCTGAGTTTTCCCATTACAGAGTTAGTCACAGCCACTTTCAGTTAGCAGAGCTGCCATATGCAGAAGAGTTTTATCATCAGAATGTATTATGTAAGATTGACTGTAGGGTGTGTGTGAGGTGGGGCGAAAAAGAAACTACTGCTATCAGCTCCTGCGTCTAAAATGGAAGAATCCTGTGCAGGGGTGGTCATGAGGCTCGAGCCATTCAAATTGGCCAAGAGTGCTGATGCATCCTATTTGCTATGTGGTAATGGATTTGTTTGTGGCCCCAACCCCCCTCCTGTCTCGAAGGAATATTGGGGGCTTAGCTCCATTCACTTTCTGCTGCCCTGGCCATTTATTTTGATTAGGGAATGAAGTCCTCCACAGAGCCATACCCAGAATAATTGACACCGTGTCCTCTGAGGTCACAAAAAATATACCTTTAGTACTTATCCCCTTGGTGAAGTGGCAGTGTATGAAAAGACTGCAGCTGAGCACTGAACTGAAGGTGCATTATTGCTTTAGGTTGCAACAAAAACCTGTCAGGGAGCTCGCAAATTAAATTTCCTGTTGTGATTTTTTTTTTTTTAAGGCTTGACAGGATAATTGATGTGTGCTGGGAACTTCTAAATGGCTTCAAGTTGCCTATATATTTTATATTTTGCTTCCATTTTCAGTCCAGTTTAAAAAGGTCAATAAGAATACCATTGTTTTGTTTCTTGTATTTATTTTAGGTAATTTTAGACCATGTTTCCAAAAAAAAAAAAAAAAAATTTGTTATTAAAGATTTTGAATTTTGTTACAATATTACTGTACTGTCTTAGGCCACCATTTGTTTAAATAATGCTATAATATCCATACAGTATAATTATTTGATTATTATTTCATTAGAAAACACAGGAAATTTATATGCAGATTAAAGTGTCAAGTATTTATTTTGACCTATCCTTACCCTTGAACAATAGCATGACCAGGGATCTCTTCAACCTTGAGTGTAAAACTCAGTCAGTGTTATTTAGTAAAACCTTTATCTGCCCTACTATTTCATGTCGACAAATATCTGCTTTGAAAAAGGTCTATTACCGCAGGTTTATTCAAGACATGCTTTTTGCATGAGCTAACTCACTGACAGTTTGCTAATATTTAAGGCCAACTTTCACTCACTTTCAGTCATTCCAACCCAAATGCCAATGTTCACAGTATTTCACAGACATAAAAACGACAAAGCTTGGGAGTCTTGCACAGTACTGTTACTTTCCATGTGCCTGCCCACCATAGTATAGCCAAATGAAAACAAACAGGAGTGAAGAGTGCAGAGACACAGAAAGCAGGAAAGGCAGATGGCTGACCTACTGAAGTTCTGATAGTAGGGATATTGGCAAGATGCTGAGCTGGAGAACAACTGTTGGCTGGACTCCTTTGTCACCCTCTCACATTTTCTATGTCACTTTTCCAGTCAACCTTTTCTTAACTCTAATGCAACGAGCAGACAAAGTCAATGTAGCATATTTGCAGCAGTGTCAGCTCTTATCTGGGCTCTTCATCTCTAAACTTGGGAGCCCACTCGATTGAGGATCCCCATATGCATCATCAGCAGCCGCCTGCTGCAGGGCATGGTGCTGTCTCTCAGCTGCACAACAGCCTTCGCCAGTCTGTCGGTGTAAGGCCCTCTGGGTTGTGCTCACTTGCAGACCCATAGCTGTCCATTTAATTTGCAGCTCACAGTTGCTCCATTTGTTCTGCTTTGTGCCTCCAGTCCATTCAAGCCAAGATTTGAAGAGGTGTAATTCCTGATGCTTAATTCTCAAGTTTAATATTAGCTTTGCTGGCAGACAGCTTGTTGTCAAGGGTGTGAGTTTTTCACTTAACTTTTTAAGCTGAAATTGCCACACATGATGAAACTAAATTAACCATAGTTTTCCCTGCAAATGGGGCATTTTACTGCAGTGCACCTGGAAATGTCATGAGCCAAGTTTTTTTTTTTTTTCACATTTCATTCCAAATTACAGGTCACTGAGGGAAGATGTGTTGCCTTATTTTTCAGTCATCATTCTGTTTAGTTTTGTTTCATGTGTGGATGATGTTGATGTTTTAATGCATTTGAAAATGCTTTAAAGAAGAAACACCTTCTTTTCTTGCAAAGTGAGGATGTTGATAGCGTTTTAACATTCTTCAAAAAATTCTTCATAACTTCAAAAATCTTTTGAAGAGACGTTCAGTTTGACGAGGCACTGTTGCAAACTAGGAATACAGACAAATATGAAAAAATTGGCTCTTTCATCAATCTTAATCATTTCAGATTCAAAAAAACGTAATCTTTAATTATGTGACACTGATCACAGTGTCACGTCTCATGGAGAATTCTATGGTGATAACATGAAGATCATTTATACAGATGTTGCTATGATATAAGCTGTTGCAACAAATCTGTCACCTTTTGAGTTATGAGATTAGCTAATTTTCTTCTAGGTATTTACAGTAATAAATATTTTTGGCCAGGTATTTTATACACCCAAGTTATTCTTTAATTTATCTCATAAGTACAATTTGTGAGTTAGTGAGGTGCTAACAGCCCATTGCACAGGAATTGGCAGTGAAGAGTGGATTCTTTTGTCAGTCTAGATCAAAGTTACTTGCCCACCTAATTGAATTCTTTGAATACAGTTATGTAATTATTTTTGGGGAAGAAGAATTAGGTAGAGACGTATTTCTTGTTTAAACAGAGACTTAAAAGAAATGTTTTTTAGTCTAGAATCCCACAGTTGACAACAAAGCCACACTGCTCTTTAAAAAAAGAAAGAATCATTTCTTGGCCAAGTAATTCCTGTGTTCATACACATGTGCACACACACAGAAACACAAAGATCAGAGGCTAAGCCGCTCTGCTCAAGGGCACTTTAGCAGTACGTGTTTTGTGCCATTTTACCCCCTTTGCCAGGGAATCTAATGTGGGACTTTCCTGTGTAACCTCCAGGTCTGCCTGGAGATGTTTTATTAAATCTAGAGAGTGGAAAACAAAGCAACAGGGTGAATAAAGGAAGCTGCTGTTGTGTAAGTGGAGGAAGAGGATAAATGAGAAATGACTTGTGCACAGTGTTGTGACTGGCTGGCTGGTTTCATAATCCAGCAGAAACTGCTGAGAGAGGACGACAGAACATCTGCTCGACACATTTGAAGCACAGTCTAACTGGTAAAAAAATAAAACCTGATGACTGTAGGAGGTTTTTTTTTATCTTGATGATGGCAATCAGCAGTGCCACTCAAAATTGTTACATTTATATAAGTTAAGTTTATTTAAATTGACAGATCTGCAATAAAGCCATAATTACTCTTGCTTTGCAATAATGTTTTTCACATATTCACAATTCTATAGATGTATACAATCTTTAAATTGTAGTATTCAGTAGATTTAACCAGAATTGCTTGTGGTGTCTGTAATCTGTGCATTCTCTTAGCATATTCTGGGCATGTGATGCATCCTCAAACAATTTTGATGCTTCTTAACACATCAAACATCAGAGGCCAACTGGTTTTCCTGGCAGAGTTACAGCATATTCAGTTTGAGGTGTGACTTGAGAAAAGCAAAAGTCTGCAAGCATGGAATATATCTGTCCCACAGTAAGCTGTGCCTGCCTGCACATGACCTCTGTAGTCCCCGCAGTATGTCATTGTTTTGACATTATCTTTACAGCAGTATTCTATATCTGATATTTACTCAATTCCAACACTATTCTAATCTGCTTTTGTTGACTAACATTTTGCTGAAGCTTGACGTGATAGACTGTGGAATAATATTTATTTCAGCTCAGCATCATACCTGATCACATCTGTCATTTGTTATTATGGGGAAGGATGCTTGCTTATTGGCTGCATGGATAGTTTTCTGAATTTAGAATAACTTCTCCAGGCAAGCATTTATCGACTTCTAAAGTGTTTCCCAGCCTTCATGCTGTTTAATACTGTTTAACAAAACATGTTTCGTCTTGCTTCAGGTTATTGGCACTTTGTTCTACTTGGAATTATAGGTTGCAGTTGCTGGAGTTACAGGCAGCCAGAGTGTGAGCAGACTTTCTCCTAAATGCATTATCTGAAAATATTATAATAGTAACTACATCATCTTAGACATTCTAAGATTAACATTTTTAAGTA
Organism: Brachirus orientalis; assembly: GCA_016785285.1. Lineage (NCBI taxonomy): Eukaryota > Metazoa > Chordata > Actinopteri > Pleuronectiformes > Soleidae > Brachirus > Brachirus orientalis. The sequence continues at coordinate 1,097,603 of JAFBJR010000104.1, read as the reverse complement.
CTAAGTCTTGAAATGCACAGCCTTACAGTAGAGGTCAAAAAGGTTGAGGCTTTTTACTTAAGTAAGTTTCTGTACTAATTTTATGAGGTTACGTTCACCGTTATAGCTTTTGTGAGGATGGTGTCATAATATTTAATTGTCCTGATGCAGTGGATGTTCATTTTCTTACTTGCAAGTGCTTAAGCATGTATTTGTGGTGTATAGTAGGACCTGTAGTCAGCATGTTATCTGTCCAGCAGCAATATTAACTGCACGGATTGTGTTAAGGTGACGGTCACCTGCACTGACAGCATCCTGAGCCTTATATACATCTGTGCTTTTGTATGCAAAGTTGAAGAACACACACCTTACAATGAGTGCCAGTAAAATTGAAGCCTGCAGCCCTTCTAGTAAACAGAGTAGTACATATTCCAGCTCCTACCATGTTTTGTGTTGCTTGACGTCAGTGTTTTTGTTATTATACTCATCAAGCCAAAAAATGTATCAACAAGAAGTAAAACAGTGGTTCACTTCTGTAACTGAGCTGAGGTTTTACAGTACTTCCATGTTGAAGCACAGTGCACTATGGTCAACAAAATCTTGCGTTGAGAGGAAAAAAACAAGGTTGCTTGTGAAAACACTGCACTTCATCTATCAAAGGCTCTCCTAATGATTCATTGGAGCTGACAGAAAAACCAGAGCGATGGAAATCTATTCGAATGTGGGGAGGCTTAATTTCCCCTTCCATGAGAGAACTGTATGTAATATGTTGGACCCAGACCAGTAGGGGGTAAAATAGCTTCATCAGTCTTTTCAAGTCAAAGTGGGGTGGAGGGAAACAAGTGAAACGGCGATGCATAACACTGACATTTTTTAATAGAATTCATTTATAACAAATGGAACTTGTGTCAGCAAAGAACTGATTTTCGTACACTTCTTTCTCCACCAATGTAACCTATGTAAGAAAATAAAAAGCACTCCTTTCATTCAGAAAAAGAAACATTTTATGCTTACAACTAATCAGAGGTAATTGTATGATCTTTTTAACAAGCCTTTTTTTTACAATTTCATTATTTAATTTTTCAGTCTATGCATCCAGACGAGAGATAGATAGAGAGAGCAGAGAACACAACGTTTATTTCTGTTAATGACACTCCAAGCTTGAATGGCAAAGCCACAAGAACAGATGGTTGAGGGACAGATTTTTCTAAAATCATCTGCTGGAGTAACCATGGCATCAGAATAGATGCTCTTTTTTTGCCACAAACGTTTTTTTTTTTTTTTTTGTTGTTGTTTTTTTTTTTTTTTTTTTTTCAAGAGCTGATACCTTTTTTGTGTTATTTACATACACACAAAGTGAACGTTTAAGGAGATCTTTTTTATAGATGGGTTCAAGTAATATATTATTGGGTTTAGAATCAATAGGGCGGTGCATAGTACAAAGATAGAGAAAGTGCAAATCCTCCTACCAGGCCAGCTTTGGCCCTTCTGCAATGTTTAATCATGCATACGAGAAATAAATGTTTTTTTAAAAAAAAGGTGAAAAATGAGATGAGAAAATAAATATGTTCTGAGACATTTTAACCAAATGTAACATTGGCCACCATCATGTTCTACTTTTTGTCACAAAATTATGATGAAAATTATCAGTTAAGCAGTCAACAATAATGAAACTATATCTGCTTGAGTTAGCAAGGGAAAGAAAGCACTTGGAATGCACATCCACAAAGCCATCATAAAAACCTAGAGATGCTGGTCAAAATGAACACTGCAACATAGCCAAACTGGAACCTCGGTCATTAACTGTTATGTCTTTAAAAAAACAAAACAAAAAAACAAAGGACACAGCACACCAGATTGTCAGGGTAACAGAACCAACTTTGTTTGCTGTATGTATTTCTCTACAAATGCTCTTGGTAGAGATGCATATGAACTCCATATTTTAAACCTAAGGCATGAGGAACAAACCATTGGCTTGTGCATTAGGCATTCTTTCTTGACCAAACTAGCTTTACTGCAGTTTGACAAACCATTTCAGGATTCCAATATGCTGTACTTCCAAGTAATATCTAGTGTGATCTTGTTATGTTGGGCCTTTATACCAGTACAGATGGAGTTTTACTTTATCCTGTTTTGCTGCATGTTAGATAATTCTTTATAACATGCATTTTAGCTATTGTTTATTTTTAACTCTTCAAGTTCAGTGATATATAAACTCTTATTGTAATTCACTCAGCCACAATAAGGCCACTGAAAATAAAAATTATGAGCTTTGAAATGTTCTTATTTGCATATATAATCTCATCGTATGACAAATGAATACTGAAGGTAAATAAACTATACCCTAACATTTACACTAAATGCCTAGATTAGTCCAAGGATACATTAAAATGTTAAATGAAACATTATAAAACAGGCATAAATATAAGGCACTCTAAATGCGAAATTAAGAAAAAAAAATTCTTACCACTGACTGCTTTAAAGAACCACAAGAAAGTGTCGTCTTTGTACTTTGCCCTATTGTGTTGGAGCGGTGTGTGTGAGCGGCTGTGTGACACCTCTGCCTCTAATTACAGACTAAGCATGTTTGGAAATTGCACCAATGATGCTTTGACTGACACCTGACATTCCCACTCTATACCTCACTTGTGGGAGGAACAACACCATTGGTGAATAACATATTCACATAAAACCCTATCTAAAAACGCATATTTATTGCACAAGAAAAGATGCACTGAATCAGAATACCATTTTTGTCCAACTGATGTGCATTCCAGTGAAAAATCTCTTCATTTCCCCCATAGCACACCTTAAAAATTTGAAACTCATTGTAACCATATTTCATATACTTTTTAAATTCTTATAAATTATCTGTATTATGTATTTAGAGCATAGTTTTCATAGTTTAATAATATAATATTTGTATATCTATAATTTATCTGTACCATATATTTATAGATTCCTATACCTTATTCAATCGAGTCTCTCTTATCATCATTCTTACATGGAAGAACTAAGATAATCGATAGCAGCAACTTCATACTTTGCTCATCCCTGTTGATTCCACAAAGCCCCAGTTTGTCTAATGGGAGTAAATTGACCATGTATGTGATCATGGACAAAATAAACAATTCAAAAAAAATTAAAAAAAAAGTCTTGAACAAAATTACATTTTGGTAGTTTGAATTCTGTTATGTGCACTCAGTGCAAGCTAATGAGAAGGGGGGAAAGAAAAATCAAATAAGAAAAAGAGCAAAAAAGATTCTCTGCAAAATGGCACATATGTCAGAACAGTTCTACAGCTTTAAAAAAACAAAACATTTACGTAAATACATTTTATCACTTATTTCCAAGCGATAAATTTGTGTAAAAAAAGGAAATTCACACATTTCAAAAAAAGCACATCAGCTGTATAATAAAGTACTAAAAAACTAAATCAATAATTTTTATTTATTTCATAGAGCATTTTAACTTTCCCCTCATCCAAAATTTAGATGATGAACATTGTGACAGGAAAAGGAGTATTATTATTACTTTTAAGTCTGTCCTGCTGTTGTGGACCAAGTTTTATCTTCTTTTTTCGATGGGTTGTCTGTGTGTACTTGATTGTGAAACAGATTTATTTTTTTTCTTTACAGTGTGCATCAAGTTTTTTTTTCCTCCTGCAATTCTCTGTGCCTCCAGTGCCTCTCGTAATAGTTCATTATCACTGATGCATTTCTGACGATGTCATTATTGTTCGTTTACTTTTTTGTTGTGTTAGTTTCATTCTGTTAATATGGGCCCCAGAAATGAATCCTTGAAGCAAAAGAAAAGGTAATCCCCTACGATGCTTCAGCAGTCAGGATTCCCTCACTCTGTCTTCAGGTGAGGTTTTTTGGGGTTGGAAATACTTGGTCCTCCGGGAATCATCTTTTTTTGACAATTCATGTCACACATCCGACACAAAATAAGTTGTTAGCAAGGAGTTAAGGAGTACTTTCTCAAGCAGGAATTTATGGCTCAGAAGAGAGGCTCACTGGGTTTTCTGTCCAAGGGGCCCTCTGCTTTTTTTCTTCCAATACTAGGTCTTTTACGTTGCATAGTGATCAAAGCTTCCCAGGTACTCCAAGCCAGCTCTGTAGCAAAACTGGTATTGATCCTGGAAACAAAGAACAGTCTTCAGTATACATTTCTCTTGCATGATCGTGGGGTATTTGGAATATCACTACAGCTTTCAAGAAACTAGAGGACACTTTTAAATTAATATCGCAGTTATTCCATGACGTGTCCCAAAACCTACATAACCTTTACTTTAACCTCAGTGTAGTTTCTGTTTTTTTTTCCTGCATGTGTTGTGTGGGGGGAAAAAGGAAAGAGGAAAAATGTCTCACCTCTGTCTGCACCATAGCTGGTCTCTGTGTCCGCAACATTTTCACTGTCTGAAAAATGTCTACTACGCCCTCGTATCTCATTCGTTCCAAAACAATACTGAGGGTGATGAAAACTCCAGTTCTACCAACACCCGCGCTGTGGAAGAGAGATCCACAATGCCACAAGGTCAAGGTTGAGGTCGTTGAGGCCAAATTAGATACATATAGAAATAGCTTGTTCCAAATCAAAACAGTGTACTGGTTTTGTGTTGATGGAAATTAGTTTGTCTTTTTTAAATATTTCATTTAAAACCTAATTCACTTGATGTGGTTACACTAGTTAATCACTTACCTACAGTGGACTGAGATAGGCCCATCTTGACCAAACTGCTCTTTTGTTTTATGCACTTGGCCAATGAAATCGATGAAGCCCTCTCCTGATTTTGGCACTCCTTGTTCAGGCCAGTCTGTGAACTGAAACTGCCTTACTGTTCGTGACTGTCCATCCTGTGAAAAGAGAGAGAACAGGGAAAAAAAAGAACATCCCAAATTGGCTAGGAACTAGCGAGCTATTATCTTGCAGAGAATCAACCCTCAGCAATTAACTGCATGACCATCTACATCTACATCACCACATCACACTTTTGTGGATTTTACAGTGCAAGACTGCTGAATGCAACACAGGTGCTAAGTTAAAAACATAGAGGAAATGTTTTGATATTAGAGATGCCTGTCATTTTACCTGAATGTTATAAACATGAACACTAAAGATGCTATTTCCTTTGATGTGCTAGCCTTCACTGGGTGCATGGAGAATCGACTTTGAGGGTTTGCATTAGTTAAGTAATAATGTATCCTCTTGATAAGGAAAGCAATCCCATTGACGAGGCAGTGTAACATGCACTACAAAGGGAGCCTGCACCATTTATCTATGCAAGCCTTTGATGGAATTAAAAACTCAGGCAGCTCACTGCTGCTGGCATCACTTTTTTTTTGCATCGACATGTGTCAGAAGTTCTACAAAAATATATTTGTTGTTATGTTGCACTTGAGGCCACAATTTGGTATAAACAAATACTTGATACACTGCCAGTATTTTGATCTGCATCTGCACTGTTCAATGTCAAATCCAAATTGTTCACTCTACTGCACAACTGTTGCAAGAAACATGTTCTGAGAAACTATCTGTCAGTATTTTAATCTTGATTATTCAACTGCAAATAAAATGTGATTTGATTCTGAATGTTGTTCAATAAAATGCATGAAAAGTAGCATTACAGCTGCTGTCTTCTTTGCTAGCTGCAAAGAAGGCACTACAGCAAAAGGAAAAAGCAAATAATTCAACAACAACCATGTTGTAATAATATTTCACACATTGCCTTTGTTATATATGTGTGTGTGTGTGTGTGTCTTAGAGTGATATGTTTTGAAATACTTTTAAGGTTTTCTTCAATCAGTGACTAATATGTGAAATTATGAGAGTTGTATCCAAGCTCCAAGTATCTAAACTATTGTTTTCTTTTTAATTCCAGCTCGACTGACCCAGCTTGACACATGCATAACCAAAACTCCACATAAACAGGATGTCAAGTAAGTATTCATTGGTTTAAAAGTTTTTAGGCAGAACTTTAAACACAATGTTTGCATGCAATTTCCTCCCACATTGACAGCACCACTGCTTACCCTGGCATCAGTCACTTTGAACTCTCTCAGGATATACTGGGGCATGTTATACTCAGCCATAGGGTCCACAACAAAGTATTGGTATCTGGCTGACCTTTCTGCTGGCCAGTACTGATGACATTTTTCCTGCAGGGAGTGAAAAATAGAAAATTGCAGTAAGCCACAATATGTTTCATGCACTATATTCATTGTGTGGATTCCCAGAAATTGTATTTTGTATTTATATAACTGATTAAATGTATGGTCTTTCAAATAAGGCAGTTTTGAAATACAGAATTTGTGTCAATGATCTGTCTCCAGAAAATTGAGTTTCATGAGCCATAACAAAATAAGAAGATAAGCATGTCCATACCCTGCCCATTTCTCTGAGCTTGGTGAGCATAACAACAATCGTAGAGTTGTGCTCCCAGAGCATTCTCCAGAAATCCTCTGTGGTCTCTGCCAATGGTCCTTGTGTTGCAATATAGGCTTTCTGTTGCCTATGGAAATTCATTAATCACACAATGAACAGTGTTTGCATGGAAAAACAAAAACCACTTGAACATTCACTGTGTAGTTTGTAGATCAAATATAAACATCTAAAGAGCCATGTTTGTAGTGACAGACTGAAAACATTCAATCTGAATCCGTTTTGCATAAATCCACTGGCACTAAAACCACATTATCAATATGCAGCAGTTCTTTACTCTAAGCATGTTATATGCAATAGGTTTCTGTTGGAACAGTTCAGCACTTACCTGTACCCATCAATGAAACTGGCATTGATGTAATCTGAGCCTTCGACTCCTCGGATGGGCTGAAGACACACCCTCGTGGACTCGTATGGCATAATATTAACAAGGCGGTTCTTGAATTTGTTGCAAGGGAGATTGGCACTGATGAATCGTGATGTGTGGGCTTTAGTATTAGCTAAACGCTGCATGGGAGAAAGAGAAATAAATCTGATGCTACATATAGTACAGTATATTATAATAAGTATATTGAGCTACATATAACCTTTTTGATGAAATGATCAACATAAATGCTCACAAAGTGGAGTGGATATTTACTATTTAATGTCACCATAAAATATGGCATTAGATGATTAACATCATAAGTTGTCTTTGCCCAAAAAAGATATTCTTATAAAAAGACAGGATGCAAAATGTCAGCATCCATCACAGAGTAAGAAATTTGATACGTAACAGTCGAGGGCACCACAGGTACAGCACTGACTTCAATACACAGAATTTTCTCTAGTCCTTCTGGAAACTTCTGTTGTGGGGGAAACCTGTGTTTGGCATTTTCATGTAAACCAAGACCCATTTTACCCAAGAAAAGGCACCTTTGGGAAAGGGAAAACAGAAAGGGGGGGATTCATCCTATGTTGTGTTACACAAGTGAGTCAACTAAGCAGAATAAAAAGGAAACCACAGGCCCCATGCTGTCTAGTGAGCCTAATAGGAAGTGGAAAAGAGTTGGGGAGCTGTCTTGAGAATAGCCCTTCTATGACATCAGCAACTGTGTGTTACTTCAGACACAGTCTCTTATTTTTTGTTATATATGTAAATTGTAAAACTTTATATAAATTGTTCAGATTATTTTAATATTTTTTGGTACCTTGAATTCAAGTTCCATGCCAGTGACATTCTCTCCACCCTCTATCTGCGTCAGTTTCTGGATGTACGCATATAGGTTTCTGGCGGGCACTTCAGTGGTGCCGCAGTTGACGGCCTCCTGGAGTGCATCATGTATAAAGACATACTGGTCCTCTGTTTGCACCATGTAGTTGCGTTGGGCTCGCATTAATGTTACATGCCCATAGATGTCCACAGTCTTCTCATGCTTGATACGTTCCAGCATGGCGTCAATCACAATGAAGCAACCTGTGCGTCCCACTCCAGCACTGTCATCGAAACAAGATCAAGATAAAATGTTAGTCAATAATATTCACAAATCTAAAGCAAACATACGTAGAACGTCACTGATGTGACATGTTTGAGCTTCTGTATCATAATATCTGTTTGTATTTGATCTCCAGCATCATAAATAAGGGACAGTGAAACGAAAGACTTTTCTAAACACATAAATTTTGCTTTGGGTGTAACAAAATCTAAAGTGGCACTGTATGGAGAAGAGGGCTTGGCAGTCACAGCCTTCAGTGAGTTTAGTGCTGGCTTTGCTATCTATTCTTGACCCTCTGGACCCCACCTGTGCTCTCCAACCTATCAGGGCTAATGACTGATGCAACAGCAACATTTAACCTCTATCTCATAGTTCTGAAAAGTGCCATTACATCAAATGTGGATGCCGTCGCAATTTAGAGAGTATGCTTTTTTTGGAGGGCTTTGTTATGTGCTGGGAAACTTCTAAGAAGTGCAGCTGACTTCAGTTAGTGCCATTATATCAGCACAGCGCATCTAAATGGCATAAGAGCTTTAGAAGAGGCACTGAAATGCAGGTCTCTTGATTAAGATTCACATTGGCACCTTTTTACATTAGTTAGAAAAATGCAGTACAAAAACACTCTGACATAGATGGGAGTTTGTTTCCCCTGTTTCTCTTTGACCTCTCCTTGCAGGCCAACTTAAAACATGCCGCGTAAATATAACCGTCTTTTTAAAAATGCTCACCCCTGCACGTTACATGTTTTAACAGTGCCAGCCTCAGCACAGATGTCTTCCAGTGACAGTTCATTTACCATGGGTTGACAAGGTGGTGTTAAATCGTGTCCCTTTACTCTGTTCCTGCAAAGCATGGCATTGACAAGACTACTCCTTACACTTGGCACTCTAAAGTAAATAGGTTATTCAATCCATTAAGCTGACATGCCTACGGGGTGTGAGCCATGCTCCCGTGCCTCCTCCTCCTGATGAAGCATTTGTTTTTCATTTGCACTGAGGAGCAAAAAAAGGGTTGAGAAGGAAAACTCAAGAGGGAGTAAAGTTAGTCCCTAGCGGCCAAGTCTGGTTAATGTGCCATGCCAAGAACTGTGCTGCAAATGGAATAAAGACATGTATGGGAGCCATTGGCTTTAACAAATGATTTGATGGCCCCTTTCATAATACCTGACATTTGCTGAATGGAATTGAAATCTCTTGTTTTTTTTGTTTTTTTTCTACAACTCTTTACAGCTCTAAGTTCAATTACAAAATGGGTATGTGAGTGAATGAGAGAATCAGGCTGTAAAGAAATGAGAAATTGTCCCAAGGATATTTGAGGAATGAATCACTTCCAGATCTGAGAACATCTCAGCCCTTGGGCAGGGGATGCAGAAAGAAGAGGAGATTTCTCCCTTTACCTTAGCTACTTTCAATCTGAAAACATTTTATAGTACAGACCTGAATGTGGGAGAGTGATGACCTGCAAGAGGGTAAGTGACAGGGTGACAGCACTGAGCTTGAGAGATGAAGACAGAGGAAGATGAGGAATGGGTTGCGAGAGGAGAGGAGAAGGAAGGTGGGTGAAGGAAGGTAGATGCCCCAAGTCATCCTGAAGTTAGTTTTAGAAAAAGACTGCGTGAGTGGAACAAATATTATAGGTTTCATAGGTTTTACAAAAATCCAAGGGCAGAAAATGCTGTAAATGTGAAATATTCCCTTATCGACAAATGATGGTTTGTGTGGTGTTGCAGAAAGCCACTGGTGCGTTTGGCAGTCGAAGGGTAGCAGGCGGACTGGCTGCACTAATGACCTGACACTGCCTTTCCAGTCCCGTCAGGACCAGCTGCTTTGGACATCGACACATAAGTGTCAGGCTAATATGCTTTCCAGGAGTTTGGGAATAGAGGGTTGGTGAATGAGTGCAGTGTAATATACAGCTGCAGTGAGGCCCAAGAAGATAAAGCATAAGCATTGGTGAAAGCAATTACTTATGTATTGTTACCAAATCTCTTGCCGTCAGCCAACCCGTCACTGTTTCCCCATTCTGCTTATTAAGCACATGCACATGACCTCAAATTTACCAGGATCGCTGCATAGTTACCAAAAGAGTCAAAAATAATTCTTTAACTCAAGTACTTTCATAGTGGAGAGTAGAAACAGTACAGTTTAACTTCAGAGAGAGTAGTAGAGTTGACATTGTTAATTCAGACACTTTTCCTCATAAACCAGAAGAAAGAGGGACAGTGATACACACGATTAATGTAGATCAGCTCTTATTGTAATAACCAGTGAAGTGCACAGTAAAATTTGCTGCAGGAATTGAGGTGAGCCAGAGTTCAGACTAATATTTTGATTTGTTCCATATATTACTAGGTTTTAAAAAGAACAAGAACAAATAACCCTAGATAACAGTGTTTTAGAATTTTCTTTTAGCCAGTGTTATGCATGCCAAAGCACTAATCCATTATGCAGCCAAAGCACTGAGCACTATGGAAAGCATCGTCTTAGTCTGTTGTTTGTTGAAAAGTTGAATCTGTTGCTTCTTGTGAGCTCAAATGTTCTAAAGTGGAGCATGTGATTTCTGTTACTGAGACAATTTCTCCACCTTAGTCCCAGTTAACAGTTTGCTTTCTGGTAGTTTGTGAGACTGTGGTTTATGTGGAAAATTGTCAGTGATGCAAGATAAAATAGTAATGTTTACTAAGCCAAGGTGACAGGTTTGTGGTACCACCAATGAGATACAAATGTATCTTTTTTTCTTTCTGCAGTGTGAAATAGTGAATCTCGGAAAAACCTCATCTGAGCAAGAAATGATACACCTCTATTCACTTCTATTCTGGTGCCATGTACTTATCACAGAAGAGACTATATCAATTATACACAGAGAGTCTTTTATTTTTCCTCTTGTAGCTTTTATTTTGTTCTTTTCTACAGTACAAATATTTATTTAAAAGAAAAAATCTGTGCTCAATGTCACTAGTCAACACTCATAATAACAATTTATAAGTAAGTAAATATAAAAATGTCTTTTTTTTTTAATTGTGGTTAAACATAAAGAGAGAAGCTGCCTCTTAGAGGATTTCGAGCTTGGAAAAACACAGTATCTGATAGGGAGCCAGAGGAATTAAAATCTCCCATCTGCAAAGTGACATTAATTCCAGCATTCTGCTTCATTGTAAAAGAAAGGATTTTCAATTTGAAGTGATTCAGCAACTAGCTCTAATTAACTTCAGCATGTGGTAATTCTTATTCTCCAGTAATCCCCCTTTGCTTTTTGTCACTTTCTAACACAAGTTTGTATCTGTTACATTTACTATCACTGTTTCTTCATTTTGCTGTCTCTTTTCTCCTTTCAGTCACTTGCTTTCTCCGTGCAGTCTCTGAAGTATTCTGAGTTGAGTGGAGCCAAAAGCCTGTTTTTGTGCCTCTCTGTTGGGAGTCTGGCTGCTTATGTGGTTGGAGGGAGTGAAGTTGACATGAAAGTGGAAGTTATTTGTTTCTAATGCAGTAAACGAAAGAACTGGTGGACTTCTGATGTGTGACATGAAAGGGATAAAGTAAGCAAAATGATATATCTGCATGTCTCATGCTTCGTACTGTAAAAAGAGATGTGTTAAAGTTAGCTGAGGATAGTGACCCTGGTACTCTTTGTGCAGTGGTGTTGGAAACACATTCAAATACTAAGCATCTTCTGTGAAAGCTGGTGCACTGATTAGTTATAGTGACAGTGGGGTTATACAGTGAATCCTAAAGTTCCAGTGTGTAACATTTAAACCGTTTTCATCATGGTACAGTTTGGTTTGGTCTGGTTATTTTGGTTATATTCGTAATGGAAACGCAAAAGAAATTGTACCAAAGTGTTCTACTCAGTGGAAACACAGCTTTTTGTATCTTTGGTAAAACCCACAAAGATGTTTGTCCAAGTGTAAAGTTGCTTTAAGATATAATTATTTGGTTTGGTTAAGTTTCTTTTATGTACTTTAGACAAGTGACTTCCTTCCTTTATTCAGGCTGCAGTCACCATGTTTCCATCGACTAGTCTGTCAAGTAACTAGTCTGACAAGTATTTTGCATTTTGAAATCAAAGCTTACTATGCAAAGGAAAAAGAACAATATCCTTTGTAGTATGCTAAGGCCACCCAATTAGATGTCACAAATTTTTACAAAGTGGCCCTTTAATGGTTGTCCTTCTTAACTAAAGGATCAAGTTTCAACCTTATTTTGCACACTGACAGTTTTTCCTAATTCTGAATTTTTTTTTTTTTTTTTTTTTTGCACTTTTAAGCATATCTGTTTATGTTCTTGGGACATCTGAGAAGACCATGAGTAAAATCCTCTTGTTTTTGGCATCAGCTCCTCATGACAGTGCTGCTAGATCACATTGTTGTCACACACAATGAAGACATGTAATACAATTTTGCCAATCAGCACAGCCATCTGTTGGTTTGTGAATGTAGATTGGATCCTTGATATTAGGATAGACAGTGTAAATGTCAGAGAATACCACAGTCTGAACATTTAGCTTGAATTGTAGATGTGGATGTTTTCAAAATCAATCATGATATAAAATCATCAGATCACAAACCACTGTATCAGATTTTCTTCACTTTGTTTCTGCTCCTTATCCATATGCATTGTCTTCCAAAGTCTTTATTATTTTTGCACAGATGACTCAGACATACATGAATATGTTGATTTCATATGTATTCATATATTCATTACAGCAATTGGAGGGAAAAATCTATTTCATGCTTCAGGATTTTATAAACCTATGATGTTTCTTACCTGCAGTGAACCACCATGGGCCCTGCGTCTGGAGGATTACAAGCTTTCACCCGTCTGAGGAAGGCCAGGAATGGAGTTGGGTGCTCTGGTACCCCATGATCTGGCCAGGCTGTAAACTGGAACTGCCTCACTTCTCTCTTCTCACTGGAGCCATTCTGGATATGGAGATGGAAAAAGGTTAGTGACCACTTTATATCAACTGCCTGTCACTTTTTATTGTGCCCTAATGGCTTCTGTATGAAAACTGCTTCAAAATGCCTCTTACTTTAAAAAGTGCAAATGTCCTGACACAGTATGTAGCCAGCTCTACGGTGTCCAGAAGTGTCACTTGGATGAGGCCATAGGTTTCTGTGCCTCTGTTGGGCCAATATTGGTCACATTTCACCTGTAATAAACAGGAATATCACAGGAATATCAAGTAATGTTCAGTAAAAATACAGACTATGTTATCCTATAATAAGTACAGATTAAATACTTTTCTGTAATCATTAGTCACTCAATTTGAGGTGTATAGTTTTCAGTGCTTTGTTTCCCATTCACACACATAATATACACAATTATATATTAATACAACAACGAATAATGGTAACATAAAGGCAGAAATTCACCAATTTAAAAGTTTTAATTTTTTTACTTCAACAAATAAACATCAATGAAATGGCTGGACCTATTTACAGAGCACCATCTGTGCTTACAGTTGTCCTTATACACTATAATTACAAAGGTAACTGCTGTTTTCCAATCATACCACTGCAGCAGCTTCATTGCTACTTCGGTGTACAGCTTTGCTTCACAATGAACAGCCAATAAAACACTGTTCCATTGTAACATTACTGCTTAGCTGACAAGGGAAGCATTATTAGTGTTAGGGAGGAAATAACTGGGTTTCAATTTAATTCTTGTTCTTCATATTGTCCTTCAGAACTGATACATTTTCTGCAGCATGTTGAACACAATCGAAATGTCAGCGTGCTCATCATTATATCGTGCTGCCTGATGCTTTGTGACTGTTCAATTGTATGACAAATAGACAGCAGTATGGAATATTCAAATATCTAACAAGTATTGTTCACTGATTTCCTTAGAGTGTGTCACATTGACACATGAAGTAGTGACATGATTTTGACACCAGAAGTAATGGAATGATCCATATTGTTGACTTATAAATTCTTAAGACAGCTCCTGCAGTTTCCTAATGTTGACTAATAAATGTGATAGACTGGAGCAGTTGATGATGTCTTACAGGAAACATTTAAAGTTGAGCCAACAAATGCTCTCTTATCACATAACACCTTACAGAACCTGTCACCTGAAAGCATGGACCCAATTTAATTGAAAAAAACAGTATTTTATAGTTCCTGTAAAATTGAAAAACAGCCAAACAAGCTTATGTACTTCGCATACTGTAAGAATGGTGAATGAAAGAGGCTCTTAGGATTGAGTCAGCATCCTAGTTAACACTGTGCCAAAGTCTTAGCGAAGGCATACAAGTGTGAAGGTCAGTAGCATATGAAACCCATGCAAGCTTTCATGTACTCAGTTAAACACTCTTAAGGTGTGCCAGAGAGAGAGAGGGGGAGAGGGAGAGCGGGTGGGGAAGGAAGTGTCTTTTGACCATGAAAAGCTTAAAGGAATAGAGACATAGCCACCACTGCAGCTCTTCAGTCTTCAGGGTGTAACAGAATGATCGGCTCCTGAAATAGTATAATATATATTCTGGCAGAGCTCCAGTAATTGTCTTCTTTGAGACTCCAATTCCTGACTTTTCTGTCCTTCACTAGTGTCTTGGCAGTTGTTCTGGTTCTTTAGACACATCTTAGTCCTTGAGATCTTTCTCTTCCTACCTCTGCCAGGCTTGTTTGAATTTCTTGATGATGCTTCTCACTCCAGTTCTTGACACTTGGAAACGCTGCATCATCAATAATCCTTTTTCTCTAAAGTCTGAACTGATTTCATATGTTTTTGGCATGATGTTATCTCAAGTGACAGTTCAAACCCTTACTGAAGATTTTGTACTGTGTGTAAATTGGGAGATAACCCTCAGTTTTAACTTGATTTTTAAAGTTTTGAGCATTACACAGTTAAGCACATCATCACAACAGTGGTTTGTGCTACGGCTCAATAAAAGGTTCTTAAGGGGGCTAATAATTTTGAGCCTGGTAGTTTTTAGATTTTGTAGAATAATTTAATTTCAATAATTTAATCAAAGTAAACAACCTCGACTTTTGTCAGAGTGTGGGGTTTAACATACACACGTTCAAAATAAAGCAAATGTTCCTGGATTTCTGAGTTGAACCCTGTCTTTTCAGTTACATATGACTCATTTTATTCATATAATACTCTCTATGAGATGGAGAGCACTTCAGAATATTATGGCTATTTATACATTACTCTCTTACCCTGGACCTCTCCTCCAGTTTGGTCATCATGACAATGATGGCACTCCTCTGCTCCCAAATCATCCTCCAGAATTCACCAAATGTCTCTGGCAAAGACCCTTGGGTAGCAATGTAGGCATTCTGCTTTCTGTACCCATCAATGTAGTTGGCATTGATATAGTCACTTCCCGGGATACCTAAGGAGAAACAAACTGTAACATGAGTAACACTTTCTAGGGTTTCTGGGGTTTAGAAAAGTAAACAAGTGTGCAGTGTGTACCTTTGAACTACTAAAAAGCTTAAAATGTGAAAAAAAAATTGTTAATTGTGGCACTTGTTTTTCATACTGGTCCAAGTCTTGAACTTTATTATTACTATTTTTCTGTTAGTAACATCAGATTCTGCTGATAGACACATTAGATGAGACTGTGTGTGTGTGTGTTTACTCTGTGTTAAATCTGGTGGGGAAAGTCTGTTAGTTTGGAACCAGGGTTGCAAGAGTATGTGTATTTGCTATCAACAACACACTTCCATATCTGCAACTGACTTACAGATAAAGCTTAGTCTATAAGAGTCTATTGCTGCACATGGAGAAAAACACACCAACAAAAAAAAAAAAAAGCAAAACAATTTCCCCCCTTTCCCCTCATTCCTCCTTCCCTTTGCGTATATTAAATGAAAAGCACAGCTGCCTTTTCGAATCCAGGGAAAAGAGACAGACCTGACAGCTAGTCAATGCTTTAGGACTGGCAGTTCAGGGGCTCCATGCACACATGGTCAACCAAGATAAGTCTCATCTGCATGGACGCCACGTACCAGAGAATCCCCTCACTCCAACTGCTTCTGCTCCCTCGCTTTCCCCAGACTGCCTTTTACTCCCAGGTAACTTATTCAGCATAAAAAGCAAAGGAAATAGAATATGAAAAAAAAAATTAAAAACCCACCCACATATTTTTTCTACATTCTCTCACTCTCTCTATGCTGTTGAAGTTGTCCACACAGCCAGACAGCTGCCGTTTACATGATGGACAAGGGATAAATACAGTTAAACCCAGTGTGTTTGCAAATTGAAAAGAAATAGCAAAAGAGAAACATTACTGCAGTTTAATGAGAATGAGTCGAGTTGTTTAAAATGTTGTGCAAATGGCTTTTGCCTTTATGCTTTCTGTCACTCAGGATTTGTGTAATTCTTGCAGTCAGTATGCCTATTTAGAAATAAACATTGCTAAATAAAATTGTCACATTTCATCTTGATTAGATGTCCTTTATAAAACAATTTTGAGAAGGGGCAAAATTACTCAAGTATAGCTCTTCTTATTGAATAAAAATATGTTTAATGAAAAAATAAGTGTCTTATGTTCCAAAATAACATACAACTTATGAATTTGGAGGAGATATGGAATTTAAAAAAAGAATGCTGACAAAATAAACATATTCTAAGGCCGGTTCACACTAGATACTGTATGGCACATGTACATTGCTGCTGCATTTTCATTTCAGTGCCCATGTTGACAAATAAGCGTTTTCACACTGCTTATGTGAGTCGCTTTTGAGCTCAGCACAGCCACGACACACACAGCGCATCCAGTGTGAACCAAGCCTAATTGAGATTATAAAATGCCCAGTTTAGCCAAAGAAAGGGGAGAGAAGGTTTTCGTATTGACTGTAGATCCCAAAGATCCTGCTGATCCACCTTTATATCAATACATTGTGAAAGTAGCTTTCTTCAAACCCCTTTATATTCAAGAGCAATCAAAGCATACAATAGACACATTGCTTGTCCCAAAAGGCTGTGTTTAAGCTCAGAAATAAAAATGGAGGTCCCTTATGTTCCCTTGGCTGAGAACTTCTCACTTGCTACAGCACAAAGGCTCCTGTGTGGTTGTTTAGGTTTGTTTATATGTCTGGCTAATGGAGTTCCATCAACATTCAAGCTGCATGTTGTTTCTGAGAAACTGCAAAAGGCCTCTCTCACTCTATCTCTTTATGTTGCATTAGCCATTAACCACTTTGTTTATTCTGCACTCAATGGGAGCATCTTAATGGAAATGGTTAATTAATAGGTGTGTGTGTGTCCAATTGTTAGTGTATAATGAACTGGCAGTTGACTGGCCTCTTCAAAATGACATTTAATTTCTTAAAATTTGTACTGTAATAAGGAACCACAACTAAATATTCAAAATACTCTGTTAAAGTCACACTGGGCTCATTTAAAACATACAAATAGTTTTACATACAATTGTTAAAATCTAGCAGTAAGGCTTAATCCTGATATTCAGAAAACTAAATCTTGAGTATATATTGACTGTATAATGCCATTAGCAACACCTTGTTAATTATTTCAATAAGACTAGTCTGTGTTAATCAGTGTTTAACTTGTATTTACTGTTCAATGTGAGAGCAAAGCCTATTTGATGTTGTTATCTTTATGTTTTCTCACAAACAACTAATGTCCAATGCAAATTAAAATGCAGCACATTTTGTGTGTTAAGGTGCTCCCTGCTCTTAATTTAATATAAATTACATTTAATTAACAAGTATTATTATTAAGCAATGAATTGATATAATATGCATTATATCCATGTATAATGTTCCTCTCACCGTAGCTGATTGAGTTATCTCAATTTGTTTATTGGAAAGAATCAATTTTTTTTAAGGTTTCAAGATTTTAAGGTTTCCTTCTTTCCAAGCACCTAAGAAATAAAGGGAAAAGAGAATTCCAATATTCGTGTGCAAGCACATAATTTGAAAGTTTAGTGTGGTCGCTCTCGTGAGGTCTGAAAACTACAAATGAACTGGCTGTCCGGACAATCAATACAGCAGTTGCGAGGGAAGGTGCAGGTGGGTGGCTTACCATCGATAGCAGAGAGCAAGACTCTGGAATGGTCATATGCGATCACGTTGGCATATCTGTTCTTTGGTTTGTTCACCTCCAGGTTAGAGTGCTCCCATGTGAACTGTTGACCAGGATCGATGGACTGCAAGAGAAAAGAAAGTGTTTAATACAGCAAACTATTTTGCAGCATTAGAATATTTCTAAAAAAAAAAAAATTAGCCTTTTAATTTAGCCTTTTAATTTACAGAAGGCTAAAATTTAATTTAGCCTTCTGTAAATTTCCCATAAGGTGGCCATGCAATATCAATTAATGAAAACATATTGCTTTTTAACATGCAGCAGCTTCCATTTAAAGTAACTATTTGATCTAGAGAATATCTTTAGCAATTTACCAGGGGAAGTTGTGATGTTAAAAGACTGAGCCTATGTTTTTGCACCAAAGACACAGATGCTACAGTGAAAAACCTAATAATTTTTGTGTTAATGTCATGCATAAAATTGATTGAAAATTTTTAGTGTCACTCCCTCATATGTACAAAACAGTGATGGGAAAAAAGGTTGTGAAAGAGTGATAAGATATTGCCTTGTCTGTGGTCTTTCAATTTGGATAGTTTGCTTGTATAAAAAAGATACTTCTCAAGGCCAAATAATGTCAAATTAAAGACCGCCTTTTACAGCATAATATTTTCACAAAGTGAGAAGACCAAAAAACCCTTTGTATAATCAATGGTTATAATCATTCATGACTGAGTTAGGGGAATGCTTTTCTTGATTATAATGTCACCTTTTTATGTTCGCCACATTTTTTCTTTATGCAATTTTTCAACAAATTTCCGTTTTGAGGCTTTTTGTTATTACACAAACACAATTTCTGAAATTAAGGATACATTTTAACATTCCATAATAATCAATTGTGTGTCCTTTCAACCAATTGTTTAGGCTCGTAAAGGAACATGTTACTGTTAATAAAGTATGCTCTTGACATAAAAGTCCAAAGAAAAACATAACTAGACAGCACAACCATGTGTTGTCTTTGGCATGAAGTAACTGGTGCAAGTAAATCTGTAGATTTACAAAAAGATACATCTGAATAAGTCACAAGGGAAAAGTATGAGTCTCTTTGGAAAATTTTCTCTTTGGAGTCCCACACTTGAGACTAGTTTAATAGAATATGCTCCCCAAGTCCTCTCTTGGCTTCATGAAGCAGAAATTGATAATGGTCTCTCATTCCCAATAAATGATGTATATAATGTCACAGAAGAAAAATACAAAGACATGACAATGACAGAATTTCATTTTGTATTATAGGGAAACTATTGTGCTTTCTTTTTCAATGACAAAAGATTCTGTGCCTAAAGTAGAATAAATCATAATGCAAAATAGAAAAAGCAATTAATGGGCACATTAAGATGATGAATTTTCATACAATCTCAATATATCTTTATAAAATCCTGCTTTCTGGGGTCATTTAAACTTGGTGAATGTTGGCTTTATTTTTTGATTTTTTGCTTCAATATTGAGACCCAAATTCTTTACTGTTTTCCATAGCAGAAAATACATTTTAGTACAAAGTTTTTATGTGCAGAAATGACCTAAAGCTGCCCTGATATTTTATCAACATGTGTTAAAACAGTAAGCTGCACCATTGCTCATCATCAGAATCTTGATTTTATTGTACTGTACTAAATCACTTTCCACTGGAATTGAATAGTCACTATAAAATTGGAATTCAGAGTACTTGAGCTGCAGTAATGATTGGGCAGCTTGGCAGGCACCTATATGGTGACCTCAGATTTTGGAGCCATTGCAGGAACCACAGAGAAAATAGGGGCAGACAAAGAGTAGCTGTTCTGATGTCGCACAACACGGCATAAAGGACCTCTTGTTTGCACTATGTTTCAGACTCAACCAGTGTTCTACAAACAGAAGTTCAACTGTTATCTCAATTATGAAGAAAACAGTAACAATGGCAACATGGTTCCAAAAGAAATTAAAGTTATATATATATTACAAAAATTCCATTACATTCCAGAGTGAGACTTCAGTTGAAGTATAGATACACTTTCTGAAAGATTAGCTGTTTCTCAAACTCTATATCCAATCCACCCTACCCAGTTGTCTCATTGTTGATGTGCCTGAACTGCCATAGGGTCAGCATTAGTATGCAATCCAAAAAACTATTACATGCAAGAATGGCGTCTGTGTCCACTTCATTAAGTGGTGAGAGCAATTTGAATTCACAGTTCATTTGAGCACCTGTTGCATGCTCATATATAACTATTGTCTTCCTGTAACACATCAAAATACATGTTTCACTGTGCCTCACTGACCCTCGGAATTTGGCTGACACTTACCTCATATTCCTGTGAAAACTTTAGGTTATCATTGGCTTTCAGTCGCTCCAGATGATCTGCCAGTTCCATGATCGGAATTGGAGGGTGGCTTGCCATACCTGTCAATAAGACGGACTGAAGGTCAGTCACAAGACTTGCGAGAGGCCATTGTAATCTAGGGAAACATTAGATATGTAGCATTTGTGTTTAACAGGGGGATGGAAGTGGATCTTGTTAGGTTTGGCAGTTCACTCAAAGCAGTGCCCATGCTCTTAAAGACTATGTGGATACAGAAGCCAAAGAGAGTCCTTGAGCACACTTGCTCAACTGGGACTCTTCCTACAGAGAAAGAAGAAAGTTATTTGCACAGAAAGCTGTAGAGTACAGTTAGCATGGCAGTAACATACAGATGGAAACATCCCAAAAAACAAACCAAAAGAAAAATGAAAAATGTTAGGTTTGATGTGGATGTCTGCTTTGAGTGAAACATGTTTTCAGCCTGTCATTTCAAACTCCTCCTCCTGTGATGTCATAGCATTACACCAGATGGATTAGATGGAGAATACAAGACTTGGCAGAAAACAAAGGAAAATAAAGACATTAAAGCTGAAAAAAACAAACCAAAACCAATTCATGTCAAATGCATAATGGAAGCCAACTAACTTGATAAATGGAGGTTACTGGAGTGCCTGAGCGTACCTGAACCTGTGGAGGAAATGGTGTAATCAAGAACATTGTAGGTCTAAGAACAATATGACTATTTTCCATATGAACAAAGGTAGGAAATGAAATAACACAAATGTATAGAAATAGATACATGTATTCTAAAAGGGGCATCCATTAATTATGTTCAAGTAAAAACTTGAAACTTCACCATACCACCTTTCTTATTTCATAGAAATTAGAAAGTATACAACCTATAAACTAAACAAAGCAACTACTGGTTATTATTAGATAATTGTTTTATCCAGAAAATACTGAGCACAGTATGCACCATAACATTTCAACCTATAGTTAAGGAAACTTTTCTTCACTGTGAAAACTTGACATGGTTGCAGTGAAGCCCATGACTTAAGATCTGTTACTTAAGCGTTCGGGAGCCATTTTGACACACCAGTTATTTGATGGTATCCCTCTCCAACGATGAGGCGATGTTTCATTTTGGTTGCTGACACAAGTGGGCATTAGCTAATGGAAGCTGTGTGTCACTTTTCCTCCCACTCTCACATCTCTTTCACAGACGGAAATGGGTGTTTGTATTGTAGCCTTCTACTCCTAAAATCCATTTCCACCACTGGGGGACAATGAAAGTACCATTTCCAACATGCTGTTGCTCAAATATCAAGCATTCTTAAGATGAAAATGTCCAACATGGTTGAATGGAAGGGTGGAGAGAGTTGAGGAAGAGAGGTGGTCTAATGTAGAAGTGCTTCAGGAATTAGGAGAAAGTGTTCAGTGGTGGGAAAATGTGTTTGGTCCTTGGGGAACAAACTGATGGCTTGAGAGGCGAATGAAATGGTAGGAGAATGGCTGAGATCACTCCAAGGCAAAGGAAAAATGCCCCTCTACAAGGATGAAATGACCAGTAATGGTCCTAACATCACTGAAGAACTTTCATAAATATGCATATTCCTTTTTCAAAAAACGAGCCTCCAGAGATAATTCATCCTCCTTTCATTTTCTTAGCTGACCTGAAAAAAAATGGCTTTGATTTTACAACATTATTGGCAGTCTCTGAACACCTGTCCCTAAGCAGTCTGTGCCAGAGGAACTCAAACTGCAGTTAAGTACAGTATGTCTTTTTCCATCAGGTTGAGAGCATAGATACATACCACCTTTCCAGGTGATAAATGGTCTGTGCTCCCTAGTCGAGAAACAACCTCATCAATAAGCCATGACATGACCACTGACCACTGTTTTCCTTAGCATTAAAGGTCAGAGCAAGTAAACACTCACACACATAAAACACACAGCTACCTACCAAAATGCTGCATTGTGGGATGTCAAGCAGCAGGATAACATCCTAGCAAGACTGCACTATTGTGAGTAAGCATGACGTCTTGATGACCTGGATAACCCAGGTGCATGGGGAGATTGCACGTGCCATCAAACTGTCAAGCTTGCATTTCTGCTTCTTTATTTTCCAGGACCTTTTTAAGGACATTGCATATAGCTTCAGTGTCTGTAGTGAGTGGATGATGCTTTGAAGCTAATTATTGAAATATGTTTTTCTTAAAGCAAGCAATCAGCTGTTTACCATTTCAGTATAATTGTTTTACTACTCACCAGGTGTTTGGAAGTTGAGACGCCGGAGTTCAACAGGGTCAGTGGGATGATGCAGTGGCATTTCCTTGCTGTTGGGGAGACTGCCTTTTCTAGCTTCAGATTCTGCTCTTTTTCTGCAGAATTGTAAGCAAATTATATATATATATATATATTTTTTTTTTTTTTTTGATAATCTTCTGCACAAAAGAAAAAAATAATAACACTTATATATATATATATATATATATATTTTTTTTTTTTGATAATCTTCTGCACAAAAGAAAAAAATAATAACACTTACAATATAACCACAAAGTGTGCTTTGTGGTCTTAATGTATCATGAAAACAGATATATAATAAGAAATTTGAAACAAATATTTTCTTCCTTCTGGACTAATAGCATTACTTAGAGTGTATATGACATTTGAATGCAGTAGCTGTGATCTACGGAACTAGCTACCACCTTTATGAAGCCTGTATTGTTATCTTTCCATTGACGGTCTCAGATAGATGATAGATGTCAGATATTGTGAATCTGTATGTATTGTAATTATTGAACCACAAAAGCATCTGTTACAAAAGGGCTGTTGTACTTTGCTTGTTTTTTGTGGGGAATGGAGAATTCTTATTTGTTCAACTGCAATTTTCCATATTTTGAGATGATTCATGCAGTATTGTGTAGAGTTAACAATAATTTCATTGTGGCACTTATTTGTAGTTAACAATGTCATCCAGTAATGCGGGCAATAAATTACATTATGAATTTGTTTGGTTAGTGGAAAAGGTAAAATACTTTGTGTTTTGATCTACCAATAAATATCTACTAATATCTATCATACAAACAATGTTGCATTGCTAATTGTAACCAGCATGTATTTTGATATAGTGTTACATATACAGCATTATTCCACAATTGACCTCAACTCTATTGAAGGATACATTTTATGTACTGATATCTTGTATCTTGGGGGGGGGGGTTAAAGGGGATTAGTTTTCCTACTTCTTTCTCACTCTTACCTGTCTGGTTTGCTGCTCCAATGGTCAGCAAGGAAAGAAATATCGACACAGCATTAGGTGGCAAGACATAAAGCTTTAGTGGAGAATATTCCAGAATATTCCTTTCTATAGGATGAGTGAATGACTGAATACCCAAGAGACAAATGATCCAATCCTATCTAGGTTTTGCTTTGTGTGTATGATTAGCGATGCTTCCCTTTTGAGATTATACTTAATTATACAGCCTTTGGGCTCTTTGCCTCAGAAACTACAGTTTCCCAGGTGCATTCAATATTTGTACATTGTATCGCTGCAATTTCAAGGAGTTTCAGCTGATTGCTTCTTGTTCAAGCATAAAAGTAATCTCTTGACTTCTAATTGCTGTCTGTCTTTTTCAGCAAATAAGCCTTTCACTGATGCATTTATTAAGACAGAGAATTATGCATATTTAGGTTTATGCATGCTGTGTTATGAAGGCAAAATTAAATAAAATAATATGTTTGTATACATTTGCATACATTAAAAAATATAGAGATTTAAAAACCCTTACAATTTTATTGACATTTTTATTTTATGTATTTATTTATTTTATTTTATTTTTTTATTTTTTTTTAAGCAGTAGTGCTGTTATAACAATAACTAATCTTTACTTCAATTATTCTACATGTAGGTGTACATGTTATGCTGATTTATATTTTTCCCGGACAAAGTTGCCCAGGTTTATTCCCATGTCCATTCCCAGAGCTCAAATTCACATGGTTGTTGCCCTTTGTTTAATATAAGAGTGGCTTTCTGTCACATAAAAATTGATCCTGACTAGAGTAATGTTTCCTGGTTATGCACTCAGTGTTTCCTGGTGGGGACACTGGCTAGGTAATCAGTGAGTAAATCACACCACCACAAATGGGAAGCCTGAAGCCTTCCAGATATATGTATAGCTTTGTTCAGTTTAAACCCTTTTAAATACTTTTTAGTTTCCTAACCCAAACTTGCATGATGAAAATAGTCAGAATACAGTAGTATGCATAAACTTACATTTTGCTGATGCTGTTTCTTTTATTATTATTTGTCTTTGGCTGACTCTTCATTTATTAATCTTACATTGCTAAAAGCACTTCTGAAACATGACAGTGAAATTCTGCTTAGGACTGGATGTTTGATTAAATTAACTGCACAAAATTGGTATGGTAACCAGATAAAGCATAAAATGCAACATTAACAAACAGAAAAAGAAATACGTGTTTAAACATTTTCATTTAAAATATGTCCATGTGTGTCCTGTCAGAACAAGAGGGTAGCATTGGGTCAAAGACAGTATGTAGATCTGAGTTTCCTTATGGATTGGATTGTCTTAAAGGGGGGTTGTTTGTGGTGGTGGTGGCTGCGATGCCTGCCCAGGCCCAAGGGTCTCTTTTCATTTGCACACATGCAGTGTAAGCTGATAGTCAAGGCTCTGCGCTCCTACACTTGACTGATGAGCAATGACAGCACAAAGTCTAGCATCCGCTCGGGGGTTTCAGAAAGAGGAGGCTGTTATGATTCACTATAAATGTGCACTACCACTAGTGTTTGCATGTGTTTGTGAGTATGTGTCTCTGATTAACTTGCAGTCAATGCACGTCTGTGTGAAGGACTGTGGGTGTATGCATTTGATGGCTTGACAGTTTGGGTAAACGTGTGCATGGATATACTCAGCTGAGATTTAGTGTGTGTTCGTGCTACTGCCAGTAAGGGTCATGGATAGTCTGAAGATCAATGCGCCTCAGGCTTAAAGTTAAGATTTTACCTTAAGTGTCTGCGTTACAGAATTGGTATTAGTGGTAAAAGAAACACTGTTTGTATGGTGAAGGCCATCTTGGAGGGTATGTGAGGTTGCTTTTCTGGAGTTGGAAGTTGCGACTACAAATGAAATAAGTATGTCATGGTAGCACAGGTATTTGTTGGCAAACCAAAGAAACAGTCAAACTCTGAAGCAGGACTTGTAATGTGAAAACAAAAAAAAAATTAAATGAATTAACGTTTGTAATGAATTAATGTTAACGTTGGATACATAAGTTTGAAATCCTACATTTTGTTGCTTTGAATATTTGCTTTATTTTAATATCTTCCATGTTATTGGTACAGTATATAATCAAAGTTGAGTGCCTGTGCTTAACGTGACTTAAAAATTTGTGTATGAAAATAATTTTTTTAGTGCACATAATGAACCATCACCTTTGAGTGAATGTGTGGCAGTATTGTATATGCTGGGTATTGACATGGCAGTGCTACCATCTGAGATGGCTTTATTAGAATGTGTGAGGAAAAAATGTGGATACACTTTCATGTACTTGCCTCTTGTAGAGAAGGATGGCAATGACAATGCATATGATAAAGACAACTGCTAGCACAGGGCCCACCACCCAGATGAGGCCTTCCTCCTCATCGATGATTGGCTGAGGGTCGATGTCAGCTGAAACAACTGGATCAGAGTAGGGACTGGTTGCATACATGATCTAAGACAGGGAAAAATTAGTGATCAATTTCTGCATCAATACATTTTCTTCTTATACATAATGCCACCTCACTATCACTTTATCTATGATCTAGGGATTTTTTAAGGTATTTTCTTGCAAGTATATCACATTTTGCCTTAGACATAGGCTTTTAAACACTGATATTAACCCTGTTATTCTCACAGAGCTGAATATTATTGAGATTAGACTATTCAAATCATTAGTCCTTGACTTGACTTGAGTTAATTTGCCCCCACTATGGAGCATATCAAGACTCTGACAAAGACAGCATGACCAACATTACAAATTAAAAGCCAATTCCAAGTTTTGCTGTGTAATTTCTGCTAAGCTGCAATCAAAATTATCTTCAATATCTTGCCCTATGCAGGAGCCTTGATTGAACTTTTTCACGTTTTCAGAAAAGATTAAAAAAATTGACTTGTGGGAAGAAAATATATGCTTCAGTGGGCAAATTAGAGACTTCCCTCTGTCCATCATTATCACTTTTACTCGACCTGAACTCAGGGTTTGTGGGGAGAGAGAGAGAGAGAGAGAGAGAGAGAGAGAGAGAGAGAGAGAGAGAGCACTATAGACCCTGCAGCTCATCAAATCCATCATCTCACCTGCAGGCCCATATAATCATGTGGCTTTCTGGTCTTCCATCCAGACAGACACATGCACACATACACATGAGCTGCAGCAGAGGAGATAAGGTAGACTGCACGCAGGACACAATTAGAGGAGCATTGTTATCAAGCTAGTCTTGATCGGCTAAAGTCTTAAGGGGTTTTTCTCCCTTAAGCAAGAACGGTCAGCTACAGCTTTAAGTTTTTAAATCTAAGTTGAGAGTAGGGTTGAGAGTAACACATACAACCAGAAGCTCACTCTGACCCTCCAAAAGATATGGTGAATTTAAACCTCTCTGCCAAGGAAAACCCATCATTATTCAGGAATATGCCATTGGAATGATAGTGAGACAATAATTGTGTGAGAAAGTGAGCAGACTTACGTTTTCGGACATTTCCAAAACAGCAAGCACAAAGAAAATGTACTCCTGGCCATTCTGAAGTTGCTTGTTTGGAAAGTCCCCGTACAACTTGCCATCTCCAAGGGTGAATTCTTTAGGCAGAACTTTGAAGTAGGCAGCAATATAGGCTTTGGGTTCTGCTTGCCTGCGGAACCGAAGGCCTCTGCTGGTTTGGTTTATCTCCTTTAGAAGCTATAGAGAGGAGAAGGGAAATGAGACAGCTGATAAAACATGCAGACATTTTCCAGCACCCACATTAAAAACACATCCACACAAACTGCATCTGTCTATCAGGATCTTCTTTTTTTCTGATTGCTAAGCTGAAAATGCTGATGCATAAAGCAAACCATTTCAGAAATGATCAATGACTTATTTCATTTCTATCTGGACTACAAAAGATTGTGTGATTAAAAGATTGTGTGGCTTTCCAGCTTACAACAGTTGAGGATTATCCAGCAACGTCAAATGGTAAAAAGACTAAATTCATTTATAACATTGCTCTTTTTTCCCTAATGATACAATCAACACTGTTTACTTAAACATGTTTAAAATGTAATTACATTTTTGTAGGATTTGATTAACAACAAGTAATTGTGTGATTTATATTTTTCATAAATATGAATAAAGGACAATTCACGAGGATAAATTAATTTGTAACTCATGTTTAAAACATCACACAACTGTTTTCAATCTTAACAACTATAAAAGAACTCCTTTCTTACAAGTCTGAATCATCTAACTTGAAAGTTCCTGTACGAAGCATGGATCATAATTATGCTATTGACATTCGACTAGTTGTTTGGCATCCGATTTACTATCTGTGCATGAATGAATGTGTGCGTGCGCAGGTGTCATTCACATTTGTGTGTTCCTGTGTGTGCTCCTGTTTGTGCTGCTGGGCTGTTGGTGCAGCCTGATAATGTCTTCAATCATCTCTCCTGTCAACACTGCTAAATCTAGCTGCCCTTGGGAAAAGTTGTGAAAAGGTGAGTGCCAGTATTGACAAACAAATAAATTCTGTCAGAGGGGCGACTTTGGGGCAATCGGTCAAGGCTACAGACATGGGCCTGTAGGCACAAGCTGTAAAAGCAATGGCAGATGAGACATGGTATGTTTTCTTTTCACCTTCTGAATATCTCGTATACCATGATGTGTGTATAAAAGAAACATTTTAAATCTCACAATTTGAAAATAATTTCTCTGTCCGAGGTTTTGATGTAGAAATATGAACCCTGCCAGAAATCGAACTTGCAGTAACCTGAAGGGGCATAGTTTTGTTTTGCGTTTTATGACAGATACAAAATGTGTAGCATCATTAGTTTGCAGTATGTCAAAAATAATTTAATAAATGTAATCACACCTTACATATTGATAAAAACTTTTTTCCTTTACACATTTAACATGCATGCATTGCAAAGAGGCTGCTAAATTGTCCAAAGTGGTTTCATATAAAAGTTGTTGAGTGTTTTGTGCATGTGCAGTAAGCTTTGCTTGGAATGAGAGGAGACACGAAGGCCTGATGCAGCTCTTCAGGTAATTACCACAGACACAAAGAGGAGGACGAGGAGGAGGAGGGGATGGGAGTTGAGTTTGCAGTGCACTTGATGGCTACTTCATGTTCTCATTTCCATATGAACAGTGTTCTCTGCAGCTATTTGAGTCAATCAGTGACACTCCTCTCCTGTTCCCTCTTAACTGCCACAGCCTATTTTTTTTCTGGTTTTGTGAAGAAATGTGTGATGTGGAAACATGCATATGTTGTTATGCTGGGTACAATAACAGGATAATCATAACAAAAACAACTAATAACTGGAATGTTGCATGATTCTTCTCATGATCTTTTACTTTTTTCTCGCAACCTTATAGTCATCATAACCAGCAATCAATACTGACCTCCTCCAAATTCATCTCATCAGGATTGTCCCAGGGTTTGAAGAACTTGCCAGCACGCTGTTTTTTCAGAGGTACTACCACAATGTAATATCCCCTGCAAAATAGAAAGTAAACAATACTTAGTTCCAAACTGAGGTCCAATATCAATAGAATTTTAGACATATATAGCAGCAAAAATAAAATACAGCTTTGCATTAGAGTGAGAATCCTGTTGAACAGAAGCCAATGAAAAACAGTCACATAATTGTACCATGAGAATATTATTACTTTTAAGTTTAAATATTATTCAGAAAAGCCAAGGCAAACATAGTTTCACCTCATTGAGGCCTCCTGGGTTAATTATGAATGCAGATGCAGATACAGAATTATAAGGATTTTCATCAGTATGGCAAGAGAGATATAGGCCTCTGCCAGAATTGGGCTTCCTGTTTGGGCAGTGAACTAGCTTGTGTTAGCCGGGAAGGCAGTGTGACCAACTAATAGGAAACTAATTAGCTTAAGCCCTGGCATAGGGGGACAATGGGCCAAATACATCCACCAACATCAAAAAACCCAGGATGGGTTTGAAGTGTCAGGCTGAAATCGGATACACTCCTTGGCCTTTTGGCAATCGTGGGCTTTGTTGAAAGGCTGTAAGTGACTTTAGAGAGAGAGGAATATGCTTAAATGACTTGTGCTGCTTTAGAGAGTAATGACAGAGGTGATGTGGATATTACACTGAAATGTAGGGATGAATATAAATGACTGTTTTGGGTGAGTTACCCCAGACAAAGTTAACTTGTTTATTTCCAACCACAGTAACAGATTTGGTTTGTTGGAGTCTATGGCCTGTAACACTGATATCCTGTTATGTAATGTAATAATACAGCTGATAAATAAATCTGTGCAGTTTTTCAACAAAATGTAAGTGGCTTCCTAACTCATTATTTAAATCATCAACATCTAGGAGAGAGAGCAGTGATTTTAAACAATAAAAAAAAATCACATTGATAATTGTCTCTTACCTTATTCTCTCAGATGTTTGCACTGATGGTAGCTCCACAATCACCATACCATCTGAGTTGGTCTTGCCAATCAAGTATGGTTTTGTGCGAAGGATGTCCGGGGCTGTCATGGTGGATACACGGTGCTGTAGACCTCCAGCACTGTTGCCGCGGTTGGTGAGAAGGAAGGAATACTGTGTCTCTGGTTGAAGACCCGTGATTAGCTTTTGAGTTAGCTTGCCATCTACCTCCACACTCTGGCCATTATCGTAGAGAATCTGTACGTGAATGAGTTTATGTGTACAGTGAACTGCAAGTTATGGTAGTTTTTTTGAATAATTATTAACGTTACAGTTTACTCAATGGATATTACTCAATTTATGTTAAAACGATATGTTTATTTGGACATTACTCACAGTGAAAGGTTGAGCTGGGTTGTAGGTGTCTGGGATTTCCCAGGTCAGCCACACTGATGTCTTCATGGCCGCTTTCACGTGAAAATTTTTTGCAAACACTGCTAAAAGAAAGGGGGAGCGGGTGATTTAGACACAAAACACCTTTTTTCAGATGACACGAATTGAACTACACCAGTGCTTACCTGAGAATGTCTCTGGAAAAACAAGGCTGAAATCAGTACTACACTGAACCCAGAACTATAATCTTACCTTCTTATAAACTCCCAACTCTGATGTTAATGACTGAGCTTTACTTGACTGACGAGACATGAAGAGACATATACTTACTCAATGTGAATGTCTTAAATCATGGTTAGAATGTGGAGACTAAGGGCAGGAAAACATTTTAGTTTTCTGATTGTTTCCATAAATAAAGTGTTGTTTTATTCCTGATAAAGCTGGGCAGGGAAAAGGGCTGTACAGGGAAAAGCTGATTTTAAATGTAAGGAGTTGGGTCTAAAAAGTTTCATGGACTGTGTCCTACCTTGATCCAAAGGCTGTGTCCTGAATTGGACACTTGGGCTATAGGGACCAGAGCCCTTGCTGGTGAAGGCACACATTTTAATATCATAAGTGGTATCTGCCTTAAGGCCATCCAGGATGACTGTTGATTCCGGAGCAGTGATGAAGAGCTCTGAGGGACTGCGTGGGCTGTTGATGTCCTTATACTGCAGCGCATATTTCACTATTTTACCATTTTGCTCCGCCAGCAAAACAGGATGCCAGCTAACCTGTACAGTGGAAGTGGTGGCACCCTCTGCTGTAATGCTCTGAGGGTAGCCGCTTGGGACATCCTCATTTGTGGTGACTTCTTTGACTGTCTCTTCTCCAAAGCCAACCTTGTTGCGCGCAGAAAGGCGGAAGGTATATGAGGCTCCTTTGTGAATCTCTTTGGTTGTGTAATGGTTCTCTCGTTCAGGAAACTCTATGACAGTCAGAGGATCCACGTCTTTGCGACCAAAACGGAGCCGATAGCCAAGAAGGGGCCCATGGGTTAGTGCTGGGGGATGCCACTGAAGGAGAGCTGTGCCCATGTTGGTCGTGCTGACCATTAGTCGTGGTTTATCAGGAACTAAAAACCAATGGAGAAAGGTACAACTGGATATGGATATGTATGTACATGTTTCTACTTAATCATATGGACAGCAATTAATATAGTTAGTCGCCTAAATTTTTCTCTCATGGTGAATAAAAAATGAACAAGGCTGTCCTTTTGTCTTGCTCCATTACTCTTTCACAATTAAATATGCCTTCAGCATGGCTATGCCATGTCTGGCTGAGAGTCACATTGTGCTAAATGAGACAGCAATTAGCTGGTTCCCACTTTTCCCCCTTGATAACACAAGGTAGAAATACAGTTGGTTATAAAGAAATAGTATATGAGCAGAAAACAACAGGAAATTTGTTAACAGAATCAGGTTGCATTACCTGCACCAGTGGTTGTGATCAGTTTGGGCTTGCTGCGTGCACCATCACCCTTTGTCGTATAGGCTGCTACAGTGACTGAATAAGTGGTTTCAGCCTGCAGCTCTGTGATGATCATTTCCTGTAAAAATGCAGGATTTAAGTTTAAGAAGGCATTCTTGATGATTTATGGATAAAAGCAAACAAAAATGTACAAGGGGACAGTGATATCAGCATAATAATAATGAAGCACACACAACACACATTCTTTCAGTATTCACTTGGGTAATTTGAATAGTGTAGTTGTCATTTAAGTGATGTTGTATTTTTGTTATTTAGATACTTATCAAAAATATAAATTGGCAACTTGTTTTCTCAGTGTAACTATCTCAATGAACAGAATAACACATTTTAAAGTTAGCACTTGCTCTTTAATCGGTTTAATATGAATTTCCTCTGTGAAAAAAAAATTGTCAGGAACTTCCAATAGTCTTTTTAAGGCAAAATCAAATTGGACTCAACCTGCGATTATAATCGGGCCATAGACTCATGTTGCACAAAAGATTCATGCCATTCACTCAGACAAAGTCAAGAACATAAATCTGTCTGATTTAATTACTCACATGTTCAGTTGAATCATCATATTCCCACTGATTATGAGTGTGGAGAGAAAAGAAACAACAAATAAGGACAGATGCATATATTTATCATTGGTAAAGAATAAACACACTCTGCCTGCAACCACCAAATATATTTTCTGGTTGAGTACTGTCTGTTTACTGGCATCACGTTGAAATAGTCACTTTAAAGTTGCTTCGCTTATTACATCATAATATATTAGACTTCTATAGCGCTTTTCAGGTCATTCAAAGACGATATGCTGTAGCACATTTTAAGGTGAGAGAGTGAAAGCAGTATTTGTCTAAAAGAACAGACTGGCTGAGGAGTATGTTTTACCTGGGCATCATCAATCAGGATGTCCTTGATGACTGGCTGTCCTGTGGGCTCCCCATTAACCATCCTGACATAGTGCACCTGGTACCCTCGAATCTGACCGTGCTGCTTGGTGGGCATCGGTGAGCGCCAGATCACTTTAATTGATGAGGAGTTGACAGCCTCCACCTCAACTTTACGAGGTGGTCCACTAGGAACTGGAGGAACACCATGGAATAGAAAAAAATGGTCAAAATTTTTGAGAACCTCTCAGTACCTTTTTAAAAAATTGCCCAAAGTTGAAGCGCAAAACGCTGCAGTGACAAAAAAAATCACAAAAGTGCAGGAAACTGCAACAAGCACTGCATGACATCAATATTTCAACAATGGTAAGGGAAAAACAGCAAAAAACAGGTCTGACAACTGACCTAATCTTTCAACATTAAAAATGGGTAGAGTGGATTTTCAAAACAATGGAATAAAAGTGCGTTTTGCCAAAATAGAAAAGTGCAGCCAAAGGGGAGGCTTCAAGTTATTGAAGTTCTTGAAGCACGACAAGAAATTTGGCTGTGGAGCAAGGAAAAATAAATAAAAAAATGATTATATCACATGAGGGAAGAGAAAAAAAATCACACATGGCCCACAAAAAACTCTTCCACTTATTGTTTTTCCCACTGTCCTTTACTTGTCCTTTTGACAAGTTCCAAAAAAGTGACATAAAAATCCTGCAATCCAAAAACAGGAGGATATTTCAAAGTTTAAAAAATGACAGTTGGGATTGGAAGTTGCAGGCCAGCAGTTGAAAATGCCATACCATGTGTTGAAATTGAGCAGCATTGTGGGGGAAAAATGGCTAAAAAAGATGCTTTTGCAAAGTGAGTCAAGGACTTTCAGGCAAAAAAGTGTAGTGAGAGTCCAAAACAGGGCTTAAAGTATCAAATGGCCGCAGTCAGAAGCAAGTAAAAAGGGTAGAAAAGAAGAGAAGGAAATTGTAGATAACAGGTGAAGTTGTTAGTATTTGGCAGGGTAGGTTAAAAGGGGTAGACTGGATTTTCAGTTGAGGCTTTGTTTTAACGTAAACATACCATCCTCCTCTGTGCGGATGAGCTGTGGCAGACTTTCTGGTCCTGCTCCGACATCTGTATGAGCAATGACTGTCAAGTGATACTCTGTCCATTTTTCCAAGTTTTCCAAAAGGTACTGAGAGCTTTCCGGAGGGATGTTGGAGACTTGATGAGTAGTTGTATCCTCCCCTTCAGTTGCAGTATATTGGATAGTGTACTGTGTAATGATCCCATTTTGTAGTTCCACTGGGGGTGGCCACCAACTTACCAGAATGCTGGTGGAGCTGGGGCTATGGCACTTGACTTCCTGAGGTGGGCCTGAGGGTTCTGGTAGGTTGGGTTGGATTTTGGAGCACGTTGTTTTTTTAGTTCGTAATTTTTTTTTTTTTTTTTCATGTTAGTCCGTTTATAGAGTTGGATATTTGTTTTAGAGGCATTTTTGTTTTGATCAGGGTGATGATGATATAATTGACCATACAAAGGAAAAAAAGGAAAAATAAAATCACAAATAAGGAAAAAGCACAAAGACTCATGGATAAATAAAAGTAATCAACAAAATCATTGAATCAATAAAACATCACAATGACAAAAAAAGCAGACTAACACATAGGTGTGCACGCTGATGGATGAAACGTGTTGATTGGAAAAACATATGTAACCTACCTGTTTGATGAAAAAGAAATGATATAAAAACAAAGGGAAACAAAATAATATATATCCTAATATATTATTTTTTATGTTAGCTCTCAATGAAAACCTATACTTTCAAAGTACTAGACAAACAATTTTAAAGAAATGTAGTGATAACTAAGAAAAATTTGGCAAGCAGTTACCATCAATCCAAAAACATAAAGGTTGATGCTTGAACTAGTTTACAGTAGAAAAATGCTGTTTTTGTCACCAACCTTTCCGAAGCCTGTTGGTTTGTGGTAAAAGCCTGATTATACAACAGAGAACTTCCCAAGGAGACATGACTGGTTTATTACACTCCGATAACATTGGCATGCATGCTCTTTTTAATTGGACTTTTTTAATCAGCTACCTCAGAATATACATCTAGGCAGAGTTTGAACTTCAAATCATTATACCCACCTGTTCTCTGCCCTTGTCTTTCAGAGACCTAAGATTTATGTTTCGATGTTTTTTTTTTTTTAATTTTGTGGTTGTTTGTGAGCCAAACCCAGTGAAATTAATGGCATTAGTTTAGTGTTATATTCAACAAACCAATCTGATTACTATTTCTTTTATTTATTTCTGTTGCATAAATCTGAGGTCTGTTGAATGCACAGTACATGTGTTGAGCTTTCTATGAGATATTTACTCCACAACTTTCTCTTTGCTAATTTCTTTTCCTCTTAATGAAAATGAGACATCCATTTTTGATGTCCATAGACATGGTTGTAGGTAGTGTAACTACATAGAAAGCTCAGCCTATGAAACTCACTTTTTCACATACTTTGGTCAATAGTCAATGTCAAGAGCCAAGGTTTCCTAAAGGCAAACCATGCCATTCCACTCCAAAAAAAAAAAAAATTAAGTAATGCAAATGTGGCCATTCATATTGATATTTCAAGGCTTTATCATTCGTTTAGCCCTGACTGTTTTTGCACAACAAAGCTGGAGCATGGTGCTTTTTATATAACCTTGTCTCGTGACTTCACAGGAAAGCCTGCAGTGCTGTTCATGCAGCCTTTTCAAAATGAATAATGTATGGTCAAATAGACTTCATAAAACATATTTACTGTTTAAGATATTTACACTGTAGCTATTTTCAAATGCAATCCTTTTAAGAAAAAAATGTTATTCTATCCATATTCAAAAAATTTTTTTGTAATTTGTAGCACACATACAATAAAATTGTGGATGCATTTGAAAATGGTTTATTTTGCAAACTCTGAAATTTGTCAGATAAGGAAAAGGACCTACGTGTCTGGGGAGTCTCTGCAGATATCTCATTGGTATAAGCTCCAACTCCATGTTTACTACGAGCAGCCAGCCGGAAAGTATAAGTAGTGAAGGGCTTCAAGTCCTTCAGTAAGTATGTTGTTGTCGGCTCAAAACTGATTCGTTTCTGTTATGGAAAAAAAAAAAAAAGAAATAGCTCATTAGTTTGGCTCTTTTTACATAAAAAACAAAGAGTTACAAAAAAATTAAATAAATGACCATTGCCTTTACTTTTCTTCTTTTTTAATCTGTGTAAAGGGGATTTTGTTAAATATGCAGAATAGATATGAGCCATTGGTGTACCTATTCACTGTATACTGTGGAAAAAAAAAGATTTACTTTAAGCACTTTTACAGAACTTCCTTTTAATGATAGTCTCTGACCTAAGTCAGACATCATCTTCTTTTGCCATTTTATATTTTGTTGCAACAATACACCAAATAAATTAATTATAATTTTTTTATATATATATACAGTATATACAACTTTATATTTTATTTAACCACAATTTCACCATATTTCATGTTTAGGTCAAGTTAATGCATATAGATCAGCTTGTTTGACTTGTTAAAAGTGTGTAATTACTTACACCTATAGAGAATGTGATCTGGAATAATGCTTTATTAGGGCCAAAATGTCATCTATGATTAAAAGGCACATATATAGAGTTGAACAGTGTGACATTTTTTCCATTAATTCTACATTACGAACAGTGTTCGATCTGAACTCACAGACAGTTAAAAACCTAATGCACGAGATAATATTTACCTCCTCTTTGTCATCCCTCTTCCTGTACATAAGTTCATATCCCGTGATTTGGTTTTCTTGTCCAGTCTGTGCCGGGGTGATCCACGAGAGTAAGATGCTTGTTTCTGATTTGGCTTCTCCCCTAAAGTCAGT
Organism: Brachirus orientalis; assembly: GCA_016785285.1. Taxonomy (NCBI): domain Eukaryota; kingdom Metazoa; phylum Chordata; class Actinopteri; order Pleuronectiformes; family Soleidae; genus Brachirus; species Brachirus orientalis. Next base: position 1,061,035 of record JAFBJR010000104.1, on the reverse strand, counting down.
TGGTTGAGAGGGAACTGGAATTAAAGTGAAGGGATAAATTCATTACTTTACACATCTTGCAATGTTACAGTCATAAACTTTGTGGAAAGGCTTTTTGCCATAAGAGCCACATTGCATTTCAGAAGATGTAGTCATTCTTTCAGCCTCATTAGTACAGCCGAAATAAAGAGTGCACAAAAAAAAAGAAAAAAAAAAGAAAAAACTTTTCAGGAGAAGTAAACAAGGCTTTTGAATTTCTTGGTTTAGTTAAATATTCTCATCAAAAATAAATAAATAAAAAATCTGTCATGAGAAAGCCAGAGAAAGTGTTTGTTGACAGCTTGAAGTTGTATATTTACTGCTGTGGCTAAAAATCGAAACCCACTAATGAAGATCAATAACTGAGAATGGGTTTCGTGACACCCCAAAATCCAAAATTAACTATGGAGAGAGAAAATTTAAAACTTTGAACTTATCCACTCTGTTATTGTATTACTGTCATCCTCACCTCCAGTCTTTGCAATGATTTGAAGGTCTGTGGAAAGGGGGCCATCACCAACAGAGGTGTAGGCCAGGACCTTGATGTAGTAGGTCTTATTGGGGATGAGTCCCTGAATAGTGACAAAGTTCGAACCCCGAACAATCTGCTTTTCCCAGAGGTTGACATGCTGGGCAGAATCCATGGTGTAGTAGACTCTGTAGCCCATGATCTGCCCATTAGGCTCCTCTGGTTCATCCCAGTGAATAACAGCTGTGGTGGTGCTCATCATGTGACCTCTGACCTGCCTTGGTGCCGTGCTGGGTGCCTGTTCAGCTGTTTTGGCCTCGATGCTCTCACTGGGTGGCCCTCGCCCAATGTTGTTCACAGCCACAACCCGAAACTCGTAGTCAGAGTACGGGCTGAGGCCCCCCACACTGTACCGAGTGGTGGCCACACCATCAATCTCCTTGTACAAGTCCTCTGAATACTTGGACTTGTGTTGGATGATGTAGTAGGAGACTGGCTCAGGATTGCCGGAGTCCCAAGTCAGTGTTATGCTGGTGGCTGTGCGCTCTGTCACCACAGGAATGCCAGGAGCCTTGGGCAATGCTGTGATGATAATCATTACATAAATATTAATAAATATGCAAATTACATTGCCGCCATTTCAAAGTTATATCTCTGTAGAGTAATTTATGTCGTAGTCCATAGAGTCTTTATTTTAATTTGTTGATGGTTGAATAATATTGATTGCACTCATTTATCAGCCCACTGCGCTTGATACTGATGATATAAAGTATATCTGAAGTCATAAGGGACCCACAAGTCCTGAGCTTTGTATTAGATTGGGGATATTGTGGATTGTTACTATTTGTTAGAAAAAAAAGTGCTAAAAATTATTTTGTGAGATTTGTGAGAAACTTGCATACACCATCTTCAGGAGCTGGGATTGCTCTTGCCTTTAATCTCAGGTTTCCCAGTGTTTATCACTTTAATAATTTAACAGGTAAATTTATCGCTTTAATTCCCCACGCTGTGGCACATGGCAAAGGATATCAGGGCAATAAATTGTCTTTATATGCGATCTGAAGTGTGCTTCTGGGGGAGCTCGCTGCCAGATTCTTATATTGTGACTAATATCTCTGTTATGTCTACGAAAAACAAAGCAGAGTGTGTGTACATGACTGTGTCCCTTGAGTGCACACGAACATGGCGAGACCAGGCGTGGATATCTTTTTGGTACACTGCAGCGTTGATATGATTACACTCTGATAACTGCCATGCCTTCATAGGACACCAAACAATACTCAGTGTTTCGCGGCCCCTCTTCTCCTCGCCCCTCACAAACAGAAATTGTGAGCTTTCTGGCTCTGTAGCACTCCAGCTGAGAGATAAGCACTTCACTATGTTCTTAATCTGGCATATAATGCACTGAGGCTGGTGCCAGGGCTTGTCTAAGACATCAATGAATCCACCAAATATGACTTATCATGGCAGTGAAATGTAAATAACTTTTTAAATCACTGCCTGTAGTCTCTGGATACTTCACCACAAAATAAACCAGCTGTAATGTATGTATTTTTAGATGAGAGAAGGTAATATCTGAAGAATTTGCAGTGGGATTGCTGCCTTCTACTCCAGCTGAAGCCAATCTGGTATGCTGCATTGAATGTCTATAAATGAGAAGTTAACATGATGAATTCAAGTTTCTATTTTAATGTTTGAATGTTTGAATCCCTGCACCTGCAGTTGGTGGTTGATAGAGCAATGGCACCTCATGAGATACAAAGCAAGTCCATTAAAAAATACTGAGTGCCCACTGATTACCTTCTTAACTACAATTTTTTTTAAGCAAAGGTCATAGTTCATATTGCTGAAATGTCTTGAGCTGAAGACCCTGATATAGGTATTAGTTTTTAAATTGCGTTTTTGCTCAAAAGTGAGAGAGTTCACTTTATATTGTAGTATATGGAGAAGCTGGGTGGTTTCCAGTTCAAATTTAGTAAGTCACTGTGCTTTGGTAGTCACATTTTATGTCTACATTGTGGTAGAAAATCATGTACGAAGAGTGAAATATGTGAACTGCAGAGCAATTTGAAGAGAAAATTTGCTCATCTACTCTAGCTGTGAAATTTACATGCACCAATGTAAATTTCTGGAACAGGCTGAAAATTCCATGTATTTTTAACTATAACTGTGGCAAATTTGTGATCATGAAAAAGCTGAATTGAGGGATGAAGATTTTTATGTTTGAATGAAGCTTCGATCGAGTTTATCTGAAGTGCATTTCAATTTATTAGAATCAGAAATTGTCCTTGAAATGTTTAAATATTTTCCAAAGTAGGAAATATTCCAAAACTAATTGAACATTTTGAAGTTTGAATGAGTTTCTAGTTAACAATCAGCAGAATAATAAGAAGAAAAATGGCTGCCACAGAACAACATATAGTGGGAGCAATCCCACTAATACATGCACCATTTACATACATATTGGAGAACTGCTGTAAGTGAACTTCAGTCAAGTCCTCCTACTGGCTTGTTCATGGACTGCGGAAGCACATGAATAAAGCTTAAATAAGAGGAATAAGATGCAGCTCTACCTTTGACTGTTATCTGTGCCACAGCCTCTATCACCCCCAGGGTTGACATGGCCACACATGTGTAGTTAGCTGACTGCCGCACGTCTGTAAGCTCTAGAACATTTCGGCCAATTGGCATGTCGTCCTCTGGTGTGAGGTCCTCCGCACCCAGCATCCACTTGACATATGGCATAGGAGAGCCTACTGCCACACATGTGATATTAACACTGCCGCCGGGCATGATCTCATTGTCTGTAGGTGGAATGGAGAATCGTGGTGGGACTCGGCGAACTGAAAAAGAACCACAGTATAGTGTGAAAAACAAGCACAAAATGGAACAACTAGATGAGTTTACAGAAATATTCAGCGTTCCCTTCAAATATGAGACAACATACTTATGTAATAAAAATACTAACAAAATCAATTAACTTGAATTGTAGCATAAAAGTTATAATGGACACATTGGTTTTGATTGTTTGATGAGAATTATGACATTACAACACATTAAATCCAAGATTTGGTGATTTCAACGGTGAATGAATTTACACCAACACGACCAACATGCAGAAAATACTCCATTGGTACAGATATACAAAACTGCACAAAGTGCTGGTGAGTCAACAGCACTCTACAGTTGTATGCAGGGAAACAACTTTGTAGGCTGCATACGTTCAGCTGATGTGAGATAATGTGCTGCATCACATTCTCACATCACACAAACAACAATAATCGTTTTCAAAGTCATACACAAAATAAAAGGAAATGGTGGTGGTGTTCTCTGGTTTTCAGGCTAAGTCCAAAGTAGAGCTGTCAAATGTTATGCATTCACACTGTGATGTGTCATTTTTTACTGTCCTGCCTTTTTGTTTGTAAGCCATGAAAGAGATACACCTTTGAGGCTAAGCTACATTCCTGTAGTACCTTGTGTATATACAGTGAAGTCTTAAGTCTGTAACTAATCACAACATAACCAACCATTCTTAAATGTACTGTATAATCATCCTCCTACATTTAGTTAACATAAACTATTTCAAGAAGACTGCAGGTTTCTCCATGCAGTTTAAGATAAAAGCTATGAGAAGTTTTAATTCTGAAATTCAGCTAAACCTTCACCTGTAGGAACATGTGTCTCGCGTATCTTAAAAGAAGGAAGAGGTAAGGTTCTTATCAGCAGAAAAAACAACATTGATAATATCTCTTCAATGCACAAAATACAAAACAAGATGCAGGGCTGATGCTGGACAATATGTACAGCAGTATTATGCTAAACACTTGTTACAGGAGTCTTGGTTTGGTAGAAATTTGGTACATATCATGACTCAGATAATTTTCTTTTATGTAGCGTCACATTATAGTCACTGGATTTTAATGCAATAAATTTGACAGCTCTATTAAATACACATTCAAAGGGGTCTAAAAAGGCTCAAATTGAATTAAAATTACTCTTAGGTTTACTTAAAAAAACATCCATATGAACATACGTAGCCTTTTAGAGAAAGAGCAAGAGTTCATCATGCATATGAGAACAATATGTGACAGACAACCAGGTGAGGGAGTCAGAGGGAAAGAGGGCTGCAGGAGCAAGATAAACAGTAAAACAGGTCAGATGAAAGAGGTGGTTTCACAAAGGGAACTAAAAGGGTTATACTAGTTTCTGTTTCTCATTTCTGCAAGTACTGCAAGTTCAAGCTAAAGATCATAGAGTTAAAAGCTACAAAGCTACGGCATTTATGGACAAAGGGAAAATGAATGGGCAACATTAAATGTCAAGAAAATACATTACTTCTCTGAAGGTTTTCAGGTTTTTATACAAAATAAGTACACAAATAAGGGTCTTGGGCATACAGTTTTAAACTGATAACATTTGACTTGGGTTTGTTTACTTGTTAAATACTTTACTGACCCTTATGGATAATTTCATTCAGAAAATTCAAAATGTTTATTTTGTTAAAACTATCCCTGCTTAGCAAATAGTCCTGTGACTCAAAGCTAGTTGTTTGCAGGTACTTGCATTATAACTGCAACAAAGATACATGGTTATTTTGCCTGCTACTAATTAAGAAAGTCCATTCCTTTGAGCGGACTGCTGCTCTCCAGAGAGGAAATGTGGGAGAAATGCTTGAATTATTAAATACAACATTGCTCTCACTCAATATTTAATTAATAACCAATTGGATCATGCTCCCCAAAGACATAATATTATCCTGCTCATTTGAATATCATTACATTTGTCAAGTCTTGTGAATAACACTATAAATACATATTTTTTTCATGATTTCCTGCTCTCATCCTCTCCTGCGCTCATCCAAGGAAGTGTATAATCTCTGTGGGCAAGGTTGTTTTTATAGCTTGGTACTTTCCTTAAGTGCCAATTACAACAAAATATGGGTTTTGGTTAAATATATATTATCTATAACAAAGTTTAACAGAAGAGGAAGCTAATTTGTACAGGAAATTTAAAGGTAGTGAAGCTTAAATGGCTATATGGAGAGAAGCATTAACATACTAATGAAGAAGCTTTGTAGAATAGAAGGAATTCGATAGAAATCAAGTTTGTCCTGGTTCTCAAGTTGGACAACATAACTTAACATAAACACTTAAATCTTGTAAAGAAATTATTCTCTTACAGTACATTTATTTAACAGTTTTCTCCATTTTATCTACTGTGTTGTTTATTATTAACTATTTGTGAAAAGCAAGAACACTGACAGGGTAAGGGCTGGGTAAAAGGGAGCACAGGCACTAACAGGTGACCATGCAAATAGGCCCTCAGACAGATGCAAATATGGTCCCTGCCACCCCACCTCAAAGATGCAAACATGCACCGACATTCTGACAAGAACGAGGGACAGACTTAAGGGGAATATAAACAGTGAATGTGCAACAAATATAGAGATGATATCAGTATACTGTAAGTAAAAATAGAGGAAAGAAAAGGCCAAAGTTATGCACCTGTGTTTTTATTTGAATGTCTGTAAGATATGATATATTTGTGGAAAAGCAAATGAACTCATTTCTGTTTGTGTGGTGTTGGTAAAAGTAAAAAACACACCAACCTTCTCGCAGCTCTGAGGGATGTAGGGAATTTGATGCAGAACAAAATAAAAAAAGGAAAGGAGAAAAACAAGGGAAACACAGAGAGTAAAAAGGCCATGTTTTAGGTGTTCAGATGCTACTTGAACAATTCGAAGGACCTTACATCTAATGTGCAGGGGGCCCCTTGTATGTCCCCCAAGTTACAAAACTTTGACCTGTCAGAGCTCATATTATGTAAGAAGCATTACTTTTGACAAAAATTCTAAGCCATGTGGTTAGCTGACTCTGATAGTTTAATGTATTTACCTATGTTTACATATAAAGTGATTTGGTAAATGTATCCGGTTAAATCAAATCCATAACTAATAATTATAAAAGCTGACTGAAGCACAATGTATATTAAAGGAATAAAAATTAAGACAAAAATATTTCATCTGCTACACATACACATTTATAGAGAAATATGATTTCACATGAGAAAATCATACCTAATGATGTCTTCTCTAATGTATGCAACATTATAAGAATGAAAGATCACAGCCTGTGTTAAAACCAGACTGTGAACATGCAACTTCACTGTATTTAACAAGCTAATTGTATACATGACTTGGATAATTAAACACTCCTTATATTAGTTTTTAGGCTAGTGTCTATAACAAATGTAGTGTGATTAAATGTATCCTTCCAATGTTGATCAGTGGGGAGGAAAAAAGGCCAGAAAGGATCTGTTCACTGCTGGGAAAGAGTTGGGACTGATGGAGGAGGACTGGCCACCTTCTACTCCAACCATCAGCTTTGAAAGGCAATTAGTAGATAAACACAGCAAGCAGTCTCATTATTGGTGTTGGACTCAGGATAATATAAGGGACCAAAAAACACATAAAGATCAGATACTGTAGGTTCAAATCAGTGCAGGTAAGTCAAGTGCAACAAATAAGCAAGCAAACAAACAGCATACTTACAATGACCTCATAGGCTACGGCCCCTGTCGACTTTATTGGCTGATTTAAAGAATTCTCATGAATTTGAGACACAAATCATAAAATGCTTGCTGAACACAGTATCAGTACTATGTGTTTCCTACCTCTGACATATAGATTTGCTGGGGCAGAGTAGCGTGTTCCACCATTGTTGGTCGCCACACATTCATACTTTCCCTGGTCAGACTCTTCGCTCTGCTCTATCTGGAGGGCTCCTGGTTGGGAATAGCAAATGGGGTAGCAGGGTTTGTTTTGTTAAAACGATGGTGCTTGCACTAAATTCACAAGCAAAAAATAATAAGAAAAGAAGTTGTTTGACCTGAAGGAGGCCAACATCAGCCACCTTCAACTTTAGTTTGGCTTTGTCCTTTCAAGCTTCAGTAGTCAGGCAGTTTCAGAGAAAAGTCATAATAAAACATTTTAAAATAAACTGCATAAAAAATGTTTTATCTCTAACTATAGACTAGGTATTTTAAAGTTTATCCCTTTCCATTATCATAGCCTGATCCCTTGGTTGATGTAAAAAGAAGACATTCATGTGTCATTCTAGGTGAGGAATCATTTCTTATTGTCAGTCATGCAAGACAATATGTTGCTCCTCTTAACAGGCCTAAAGTAACATGAAGTGAAATAAAAAATAACATATTTACCAAACCCAAAAAAACCCGAATTTAATTTCTGTCTCTGATACATATGACATTTAAAGCTACTTAAGTGAAAAAGGCTGATTTCATTCAAGGTTAAAAGGGTCTAAAAAGACACTCATCCTAACAAGAATGCAAAAATAAAATGTTTCACTTTGAAGACTAGGGGCAAGCCTGTCAATATACAACATGTCACTGGACTGGTCAATATGGGAATGAGTGATACTGCTTCGGGGAAACATGGATCAAACAAAAGAGGTTTACAGTATAAGAAAGCAGCATAACAAGGGAGAACAAGTGAAAGAAAGAAATTTAGGTATGAAATTTAGCATATTCAATCACAGATCAAGTCTAATATTCACCTAACAGAATAATTTTGGACTTCATCTACATGAAGGTTACTCTCAAAAAAGCAGCGCACACAAAAAAATTGAAAAATGCTGCTTGTATGTGAGGAAAAATTTTTATTGAAGTTTTATGTAAGGCAAAACCAACATATAATCCTCAATAACAAAAGTGTGACATGCATATCTTAACAAGAAATGTATGTCGGCACAACTTACAACCTTCTGTCAACCCTTAGCTGAAAAATAAAATGCAGTTGCATTAGAAGACAAAATTCAAAATATCAGCCTGAGCCGACAAGAAAGTAACCAACCACTGCTATAGCTTGTGAAAGCTACAAAAGACACCCATAAAAATCCACCAATGGGATCAGCAGTGTGGTGTCACATGACCCAGGGAAAAATGGCTTTAAGCATCAACAACTCTCCAGCTCCATGTCACATTGCAAAAATGAGCAAATCGGGTCCTCGCCAGACTCTACTGACTGCCTTCCCAAACCCTGAAGAAAAAAAAAAGTCAAAAAGTAAAATATTCTTGAAACCCAAGAAAAGTAATAAAAATAGGTGAAAGAGAAAAAAAAGCACCGGAGAAACTTTATCAAAAAAGTAGTTGTTTGGGCTTTTTTGTAGAGGTACAGGAGAGGAAAGCAAATAGAAGAAATGGAAAAAAAATACTTTGCAAAGACAGGAAGAATTCTTTGGGAGAAAAAAGCAGAGTAGAGGGAATGTTGTCTTCAGCATGCCTGCGTGATTCCACAGCATCTGTGCATACTTTAGTGCTGAACAAGAACAGCTAAGGGGAAAAATGCTTGGTTGTTTTAGTTGGACAAAAAGAGGGACACATGATTCGCTATGGCCAAAAAGGAAACAAAAATGAAAGTAAAAATATAGTTTAAAAAAATAATTGTCATTGGATATGCTTATTTGAGTCAGGGCAAGCATATCACAACTGAGCTAAACGGGCTCTTGAAACCAGAATACAAAGGAGTAAATAAAGCATAGACAAAAAGAAATAAATAAGAAAATAAAAAAAAATAATGGAATACAAATTTAGTCAACAAAACAGGACAAATAAGAAGGAAGGTCCACATGAACGTAATGGGATTTGGTCTTGGTAAACAGGACAGAAATGGAGGTGATTCCAAGTGAATGTGAATGGGTTGACAGCAAGAATGAATTGGTATTATTTTCATTCTGTGAACGTCAGTTCAGCACTCTTACCTCTTATTGGAGTACCACCTGGGTGGATAATATGAATGCAAATAAGATTAGAAAGAAGAAGCATTAGTACGAGTAGATAGAGGCTGGGGGCTTTGGAAGAAGAATTAAATTAGATTTAACAGGGTATGTAAATAAAAGGTACTAGAGGAAAGGAGAGAGAAAGAGAATAAGAGTACTCTACTGGCAAAGAAAGACAGGATTCATCATAGAAAAAAACTCATTGGTGAGAGAGAAGAACTTGTACATTGATGTACCACGGGGGGGCAGTGCCATTTTTGGAAGTGGTGATGGCTTGTGAAGACCATCTACTGAAGGGAAAGACTTTGAGGACTTTGTATGTGAGTTTGTAAGTAAACATGAGATCCCTTTGCTTGGCCTGAGCTGATCACCTCCCTCACATCTTGATATTCCCACACCTATGTTGCTGGTGTTAAAAGATTAAGTAAGTGAGTGGGTAGCTGGTCAGTGAGTCAGCAACAAACGTGTGAGGACAGATCATTACCCAGGTCAATATATGACAACACTAGTTTTGTGACTAAACTCTCTAGATAAATACAGCAGCTGACAGTGGCAGGACACTTGAACAATGTGGGGTGAGGGAAGAGTATGTGTGCCTGAAGTAGTAGCCCTGGAACTAATCTATCTGTTAGTAAAATGCATGCCATGCTTTTTAATAGTTGTTGGAAACATGGAAATTAGTGGGGGTGATGTGTGCTTTAGAGCTAAGCACTTACCAAAGGATTCTGTAGATTTAAAAATATAGAGAGAAGAAAAACAGCATAAGAATAGGATTATATTCTTTAAGTAAGTTTAGTTAACAAGGTTTTGTTAATGCTCTATGTGATTCAAAGTCGCACATTAGAAATAAATGTTATGTCTACACAGTTCTGTTGAAAACAAGTCAGCAAGGGAGGAAGGTTAACAAGACGATTTAACAAAGGACAGCTGTGAAGTCTGAAGACAGGTGGTCAAACATACATGGCTTGAAATTACAAATACTTGTATTAATGTGTTGATGTTAGCTGGCATAAAGAGCTAAAAGCTGTTATTTAATTCACATTTCTAGTATATTAGGAATAGGTTTATTAGGATAAGTCACAGGCAAATAAAAACAAAGATGGCAGAGGCCTTATGTTCAAAGAATCAAGGGGTAAAGCCATATGAAGTTATGCACACTACTGTGGCTGTTTAGTGTTCATAATTAAATGGTTTTATTTGACCTAAAGAAGATTCTTTTATAAAACAAATATTAAAATTCTTTTATGATTCAAATATTGATTGTAAAATCAAGTGCATTTCTTTCACATTCTGAATGAAGCCAAATGTCTAGTAATACTTATATAAAAAACAGACAAGGAATGAAAAGTATGGATCCAAAAATAACTGCACCAATACAGTGGAGAGAAAATCAACTCAATACAGCAAAAGAAGTTATTGTAAAAAGTCACAGCAGTGAGCAATGAGGGCAGAGGTTAGCGCAGAAGCCAGCAAAAAACAGAGGGAAAACAATCCCAACAGCCCATGACAATACTGGAAGACAAAGGGAAACACACAAAAAGACGAAACACACCAGGGAATACAGGGAGTGAAGGACAGGAAATAGTAGAGACAATGCCATTACCTACAAAATAAAAAGCCGAATGGGAAGTTACATTATGATAGGAAAAAGAGCATGAAAGACCAGAGGAGACAATAGGGGGAGCAGATCAGATAGAGAAAACAAGAAAAAAAGACAACTCCCTTTTGTAATTAAGTTTTCAGCCGAGAAAACCTACCTGATCTGAGCTGTTTAATGCGCCCGTTGTTGTTGGTGGTGTTGACAGGGAGGAAGTCTTTGAACCAGGAGATGTCTGGATCAGGGTTGCCACTGGCAGCACACAGCATTGTGGCAGTGCGTGTGCGCTCCACCACTTTCAACTGTGGGCCCATGTCTATGGTGGGGAAACCAGGGGGCAGCTGGTCCTCTGAAAATAGTTAAAAGACACAGAAGCAGAGGTGAGACTGGGCACGTTCATGTTCCTTTTCAAATCCTGTGTTAGTGTGGAGAGAAAGCAATTTGATATCTATAGCAAATAGGAGAGAAACAATGAGAATTATGTGTACCTTTTGCCAAACTGAAAAATATGTGTGACAGCAATGAGAAACTAAAGCACCATAAGTCGTTTTCGGATGCCTTTACATCTGAAAATGTAGTTTATTATGAAGAAAGTATTAGTTCCCTAATAGAGTCAAGTGTATACTGATAACATTTACCATCTCAACATCCAATATTCACAAATAAGTGTTTTCAGTAAATAGCTATGGTTAGTGTAAAAAAGTACCTTAATCTTACAGGCAAGAGCAAAGAGTCAGCTTTTGATGAATTACAAAGAAGCAATTTTATTAATTTCAAGGAAAGTCTACAACACAAAATGTTTAAGGTTCTGAATACTTTGCATGAAATCTAGAAGAAAGAAAACAGCTAGCAGGTATAGAATAAACAAGCCAGGAGAGGTGAAGCTTTTTTGACTCCAGGCGCTTTGCTTTGTTGCATAAAATGTCTTGTTCCTGCCTGTGTCTTCACTTACTTACTGTACAAGGGTGAGATGCATCTTGCTGTCATTCGTCATTAAAAGAAGATAATTCACATTCTTGCAATAGACCAAACAAAGCAACAGCATTGCCATTATGTACTATATCAAAAGGCCCTGCCTTACATGTGGTATTTTATAAAACAACAAAAAATACTCATAACAAAATAAACAAGCAAGTCTTTACATCTACATTGCTGTGCTTTCAGTAGCTTGTTATGATTATTCTCTCATTTTCTCATACTGAATAAACAAGTGGTGTCTGTTTACTGTAAGAGGTGGTTCATTATAAAGGTCTAGTCCTTTGTTTAAAATGCCTGTTTTTTTTTTGTTTTTGTTTTTTTGAGGAGCAGAAATCACCTTCAAAGGTGGCCATGGAACTAGTCCTTGAATTGAGATAACGATAGAAACAATAATATGCTTTTAAAGTTTTATGGTTAATTATTCCAGTATATAAAATTCCAATTACACAAGCAACCGATAATATGAGAATATCTCCGTATACTAGATTCACATTAGCCCCTTTTCCACCAAAATTATCAGGCACTTATTTACCCGGGTAAATATGTTCTAAATAAGTAAATCTGTGTAGTACGCATGTGCACCGCACCTCAAAGTTCTTAATGTTGTTGATGACATACAGTCAAAACATTTAACACACCGGCAGATCGCTTGATTGTGTTTGTTTCTTAAAACCCTTTTTATGTTAATAACAAGAATTAACTATAAAACAATTACAAGACATGTGGAGGGGAGTTGCAAAGGTGCTTCATTGAGATGGTGGGAGTGAAAGTTAATCTTCAAAATAGTTTTTACCGACATCACTGTGAGCTGCATCAGCCAGAGACGACGACAACAATGTGATATTTTCCCCCCTCCTCATAATTTATTAGTTTCTTTGCATTGTGCTTGATGTAAATGAAAGTGTCACTTTGGAATCATTTGCTCGTTCGTTTTGTACAGTGTGCACCTTTAGAACAATACGTGCTTTCACGTCAATGTCTCCAAAAGTCTCAAATAACACAAAAAAAAGTCTAGATTTGTCGCTTTTTTGTAAAGGAGTTGCTCGGGGGTCTGAATACTCAATAAATATAGCAAAAGTCACTACATTCACAACACAGAAACAGCTGTCTGATGTGGTCCACACAGCCTCCTCCAAAAGTTTTGGTAATCTGAAAAGTCTCTAGTTGCGAGTAGGTACTAAATTTACCTGGGAAAAGCATTTACCAGGGTAATATTTCTGGGGTAATTTCAGTGGAAATGTGTCGAATTCCCGGGTAAATGAGAAAAGTTCCTATGGTGGAAAAGGGCCTATTGGGATGTGCTGTGAGGCTATTTGATTTTTCATGTGTTGTCCAGATTTACCCTATAATATACCTATAATATTAGACTGTTGTAACATTTGGTATGCCTATTGCAACATCAACGCATCACATGTATTCCAACAGATTGTTTTTCTTTCAATTGAGTTTAGATTTAAAAAAAAAATGGCAAATGTCTCTTATTTGAAAAACAAAACCAGCCACCCATGGCCCTAAATATGTTCTCTTTACATTACAAAGAAAATTGAAAGCCTTGGGCAGATTTTTCTGAGGCTTAACAGGAAGAACTTTTGACTTGATCTCTGTGGGGGTCTACAGTGGAATATTCATTCATCATAAGCTCCTCACATGCAAAATGTCTGCTTCTGTGCAATGTTGCTTGGAAGTGTTATTTTCCAAAGTAAGGCCTGCTTATTCTGAATGCCAACAATGTTTATGCGCACCTTTCCTTTCCCTGCTGTGATATGGCTAATTATTGTCTTCCACTGGTCTTATAAACAGCACCTTTTTGGAAGCACTTTCTTCATTAAATTTCCCATGAGTAGACATCAGTCTGGAAACAGCTTTGTGATGCCATAGCTTAGACACAGCCAAACGACAAACATGGCTACCTTCCAACAATGCTTTTGGGTATCTGGCATGCAGCACTTCCTCAATGTATAAATCCTCTCAGAATTAGACTGTATTACAAATGACTTCAGACTGAAAAACTTTTGAAAGCAACATCTGTGTCCCTGCCTTAACTTAAGTGATTTTGACAGTGATGAAAGTGTGTTATTTTTGCATGTTTGAAAACATTCTAAAATTGGTTTGAACCTCTAAAATGCATACCTAAAACACTGGCCATCTTGACCAGCGCCTCTCAAAATACTCAATCACAACACTGACAATGAAAAATATTATATAGCTATCCTTATCCCTTTTTCTGGCCATTAAGTATATTAGAGATGCTCAGACATTATTCTTGCTTTAAGTTTTAGATGTTTGGCACAATATTTTGCTTTTTTATAGTCTTCATTAAAACAACTACCTTCCAATCTCACCTCAGTCAAAACCATAGTTAAAGAAGGGAGATCCAGTAGAAGATAGAATTGATACCTTGATATAAAAATCTTCAAGGTTTTGACAAGGTTTAAATATACATTTTGTGACAAATGTATTTGTCACAAAATGTATATGAAATATGTGATGTTACATATTTCAATTTGAGATTGATAGCATTTGCAATTTGAACAGGAGTCAGATATGCATATATACAATGTAATATTTTGTCATGAATAACAATAAAGGGCACAGGAAAAAAGGATGATCATATTAAATTTATAGAAAGATCACATTGAGTACCAAGCAGTGAAGGTCTCATGTGAGGAACTGCACTTAAAAAGGGGCTTAGTCCAGTGGTGAAAGGCAGAGAGGAAGTGAAAGAATACTTTTTAGATGGTAGCTCCTGTCCAAGCTCTTCAAGGTCAGACAGACAATTAGATGATTGTACAGTGAGTCAAAATTGTAGCTGATTAAACACATTTGCCAGTAGCCAGTCCAGGAGCATGGACTGTATGTGTTTTGAAATTTGTAACTGAATGTGACAGGAAAAATCCCAATGCATTCCAAAACAAAGTGCTGGAGACATCATAATTTAGCTGTCTTTTAAGAAGACAGAACTGTTCTCATGTTGCAGTTAGAAATGCCACAAGTTATTTAACACTAAGGAGAAAAGAGGAGGGTGCAGGATGACATCCGTTAAAAGGTGCAGTTTAAATCAACATCATGCATTAAAAAAAAAAAAAAAAAAAAAAGATCCCAATGTTATGGTCTTTACATTATTGTAGTTCTGTCTGATTTATATAAACTACAATATGAATAATAAAAGAATCATACAAAATGAAGTAGAATAAAGTGTATAAAATTAATATTAACTAATTTCTCCTTTTCTTTTGAATGCATGTGTAAAATGATAGTAATTCCAGTGAAGAAAAACGATATTACTCCAGGCAGAGCATTTAAAATTAATGGTCTGTTACAAAGGTTTTTGGCCTTTTGAATTCATTTTTGCTTGGCCTGGAAATGTAATTTATGGCAGCTTACAGATGAACACTCCTGCTCGTCTGGAATGGCTGAAATGTCATGACATCAACTGTGAAGTATCAAAAAATATATATATTTCTTGCACAGAAGTTGATATTAGAGCACCAAAACACAATAAATACACAATAATATATAAATAAGAATTGTAATTTTTTTCAAAAGCCTTTGCCCATTTAGTTACCTTGATGATGTTGAATTGAGGAGGGAAGTTCAACACATATTGTATTGTGCTTCATTGATTAATAGCTCATATCAAAATAGTTACTGCAGTGTTTTTTTTCCTTAAAATGCCAGAGGGCCAAGATTAACTCAGATTAATCCCTGTTAAATTCAAGATACAATATATTTGTTGTACTTTTTAAATTAGCAATCAATTAGTGACCAACTGTTTACAAGTTTCACCTATGTGCTATGTTTTTAGTGTCATAAGCAGTCATGAGTTGTCTTGACTAAATTATCACCAACAAGTTTGGGATCTCTGACTTCCATTCAAATAGGCCTGGAAATTGGAAATGATTAGTGTGCTTGTTGAGTTGAGTTTAAAATGCTGTGTTGTACATTATGTCAGGCTACTCTGTATTATGTCTGAAAGTCAAAACTGAAAGCTGAATTTAAGCAAAAAAAAAAAAAAAAGTGATTTTACAGTTTCCACCCCCCACGCCACCACAACCCCACCCCCTCGCTGAGAACTGCAATCTCAAGGACAGTGTACAAGACAAGGGCAGTTTCTACTTTACAGACCCATATTGTATATTCAACAATGGATCTACACACTAAATGAGATGGAAGGGAGAGAAATGCTGAAGTCACCTAGAGAAGTGCTGAGCACTGGTACTTGATATAAAAAGACTCCCAATGACAATTTGCACACATTAGCCACTACGAGGCTATCAGGCCAGATGAGTGTGTGGTGCCAAGTATGGGAGGAGTATTAAAGGACATTGGCTCAAAAATTACCCCAGTGAGCAGATTTCTGCTGAAGACATTAGGCCGCTGGATGTAAAACCAAACCCATTAGTAGATTACATCTATTGATCATTCATTCGAAATACGTGTAAGAGTAAAATCACATTTGCTGTGCATGACAACAGCGCTCATTTTAGTTTGCAAATAAAAGTAGCTTGAATGCAGCATAAATTCACCACTATTGGTTATCATACACACACACTCTGTTTAATGTAAACTCACATGATGTGATGTAATGTATTGAGCAACAAACACAAGTACCATTCTATTTGTTTAGGCTCTTATTGACGACGCTTAATTGAGTCTCAAGTGATAAAGGTAGCATTCAGTTGCCATCAGATACACCATGTGCTTTTGCCCAACTAGTGTTGCAGCAAGGTACTTGTGTAAATATGCATTCTGATGTGATGTTTACAAGGTTTTACAAGACTAATGCACTAACAACCATGGAATGGAATAAATTATAAAAACTGGGGAAATTAGGATGAGGATGTTTACTTAAGTTTGACATATTCTTGAGAGTAGACAGCTCTGAGGCACTGGCTTTTCATGGTCTCTTTTGTTTGGTGGATGGAAAGCTGTACATGTAGCACTACTTTCCAACAAAGCCAGTCTCCAGCAAGGTTGTATTTTTCTTCCAGATATGTATAGTATATTAAATTACCACTTTGCACTTCTGTTAAATTCTTTACAGCTTCAATTAAATGAATCATTAATAGAATTTCTAAAGTTGAAATGTATATGAAATGTTATAACAATTATTTTTTTCTTGGATAGTGTAAAAGAAACATAATGGTCAGTGAATTAAGTATAAATCCAGCTGTTTTATGTCACTGAAATCACAGTTGGCGCCGAAGGAATTCAGTAACTACTAAAGAATTTAAGAAGAAAATAATAATTTATAACAACTTTCCAGAGAAGGCAATAAAGTCATGAACCTTTTTGGTCACATTCTGGCTCTAATTCTGTGATTACTTCACATGGATTGGATTTGGTCTGACCTCTTTCTCCCCGACAAGGCTTTTCACCCTGTGGTTGGAGTTATGCTTGGAGGAAAATTCCTGACAGCCATAATAAGATATATTTGTAAAACATATTATCGAGGATTCCATCTCTTCAAAAAGGGGTGTCACAGGTCAAGGGGTGTTTTTTTAGAAATTAATTGTCAGCCAAACATACTAGATTGTTGAAATATGCAAATTTAAGCTTATATCCCTATGTAAAGCACTCTTGTGTTTTACTTCTGTCTTAAAGGGGATATATATGATATGCAACCACAGTTTGGGGAAAGTGGAACTGCAATCCAAATTAAATATATTGGAAGGTGTAGGGGGTGTAGGTGTTAATAAGATGATATAACACTCACGTTATGAGATTTCATGTCAATCAATGTGACAATAAATTTCTTACACACAACTCCTTAAAATCTTATTTTTGCACAGTTCAAAGTTACTCAGTTTCTCTATTCCCCTCTTAAGATAAAACGTCCATGTAGCATAGAAATCAAGCCAAGAAACATTACCTATGAAGTGTGACAGCATGTGCTTAGTTTTCTCTGGAGCCTCAGCCAAAGTCTTTTTTTCTTAAACCACTACACAATAACATATAATTTGAAGTTGAGGGCCACTGATTAGAGCTCTTCCCGCACTCACAAAAATTCAACAAAAGTAAGAAAGATGATCAGAGATTTCATCAAGGTTAAGGTGCTAATCATGTTAATCATACAGCACTCTTACTGCTCACAAGGACATGATTTCAAATTGACTTGTTTGATGGCTTGCTAATGCATTAGCTGGCCAAGATTGAATTAGGACTTTGTTTAAAACAAATTAGTGAGAGGTAGTGGAAAAGAAAAGGATTTTATTTATTTTATTTAAGATGAAGGATGGAAGTCTTGAATGAGTAACACATAGGGAATGCATGGTGTTTAGTCCACAACAGCAAACCAGATACTGGGCTTACAGTGATGTCAGTGTCATTCTTTTGTGCAGGAATGACATTATTCCATGCATTTTTTTTTTTAATCACTGAGTTTGTTGATTTGGAACACATTAGCACAGAAACACTGTTCATTAAAATTTGTTTACAGTAAAATGTTCTGTTCAACTGATGTAGTAATCCTGCCTGGCCAGGGAGAGGGAACAGTTAATTATGCTTTTGTTTACATGCAAACAGAATTAGTCAACCAGATGTAAAAGCTTTTGATTAACAAAGATGGGCAGAAATTCCCCTTTGTGCCAATTCTATGACAGCATTTGCTCTATTTTTCTCTTTGCTTGTCTGTAAATGTTGTTTTCCTTGCTCATGTATAAAGAACACTGTGGTGAAAAGGTGTACTTTTACAATCTAGCACCTAGTGATTGACAGGTTATACATCTGAGACCACCCTTTGCTTATCAGCTACTTGCAGCTGGTTAACAATATCTCAACTTGGACTTAGACAGAGCTGCTTTACGCAGCAATCCATCTATCATCCTGTCCGTTAAGCTACGCAAAGGTGAAACCTTTATGAACGTATTTTTTACACCATGAACTTGTCACTTTTCTAAAATTTTTGAAAGCTGTAACAAATGTCCCACATCCACTTCCTAAGATGGGTGCATGAAGAGAAAAAAGTTGAACATTTAGTAGCAAAGAGACTCACGCACACTGTTTCAACTTTATTGTTGTAACATTTCAGTGAAAATCACTGGTGATGTTTGCATGCTTACAGTCACACCCTATTTAAGATGTCTTCTCATTTTGAATCAAAATGTTTGCCTGATAAAGGTCTAGAGACATAATAAATCTATGCTTGCAAGTTTAGATAGAGTGCAAGAGTCTCTTTGCTTTTTTACTTTTTAGTTAAAAGTCAATTTTCCTTTAACTTAGTGTCCACTTAATGTACTGTTTCTTACTCAAGCTGCAAAACCAGACCTGGATGAGTTGCATAGCTTTTTGATAAATACCACTGCACACGTCTGGACATTGTGGTTAACATATCAATGTCTCAGCACTGCCTTAGGTGGAATACTTGGAATAAAGCCATTGATTTTAAAAAGCATCAACTGAGACAAGCATGCAGTATGAAAGCACATGTTGCATCACTGCAGAGGAAATTAATATATAAATTGAGATGACAAAATTTCCCCTAAATGCCCACAGAGAATGCATATTTATCTCACTGATAAATCCTGGTGCTGTTGAGCACATAGTGTATGTTGTCCAATCTAAGTAAGATTAGCTTTTCCCCTAGAGCTTTCTTTGTGGCAGATTTCCTAAATAAGCCTCCTGGCAATCACAATCTGTACTTGTACATATTGCCTACGTTATCCAGTAATGGTAAACAAAATGTTCAGGACTTCCATCTAATAAAACAAGGTAATGTGTGGTGAGGGATAAATCTAAACATCACCTTCCTGAGTCTTGTTTCAAGAGTTCATTGTGAACTCTGAGTCAACTTTCAGATTGTTAGAAAATGTGGTATGTATCATCCAGATTTTTCTGTGATTGCACAGAAAGGAAAAAAAAACTGAAATGTGAAACAACATGCAAGTTACATGCCTTGGGCCACTTTTTTTTTTTCTTCCTAAATCTTTGATAAAATGTTTGCCATCTCTGACCCAACTTTCATACTGAAGAACCTAAAATAGTATTAATGAAGCCAGTAGCTTCACTGAGTTACTTCTTGTCCACCTTGTCATATCTCGATCATGATTAAGGAAGATGACCATGTCCCAAAAAAAATATATATAAATAAAAATGTACAACTATTCTCTCTCACATTCATTTGTATTGTTTTACACACCCAAGTATTCTCATTCACATTTACAGTTATTACCACTTACATTGACATTATCTAGTCTCTTACAGTTAAACTGATAATACCAGAGGCAAGATGAGTGATCTAGTATGCACTAAAAAGTTATTTTACCCTTGCTGCCTGAAGAAGTGAAACAGGAATTAATTATGAAATCCTATGCATTGTGTTCCATTCTGTGATGATGAACATTGCAGCAAAATATATAGGCTGAGGAGGGTGAAGGTGCCATATCTCTCTTAACCTGAAATTCACTGCACTCTGTCTCTGTGAAAAATAGCACTGTCTCCCTATTTGCCCTGTGCTGATTGTTTCTTCCATAAATCCCTTTTAAGATTGTGTAATTTACTGAATGCTGCTTATTTGTCATTAAAACCCCTCACCTAATGCGTAAGATTATGAGGATGCCATTGTAAGAGTGACACTATTAATCACCAGCTCCCCTCCTGCCAGAAGAACCTTCACAGATGAACAATCTGAGCCATTTCTCATTCTGAGTGATACTGTAGAACTGTGTAAAATTCTTAAGTCAACAAACTGGTGTCTTGATCCTATATCTTATCAAATGGTATGAGTTTTCTTTAAATCCTTCAAAATCTTAGCATTGTTATAGTAGTCAGTTTCATTAGTGGATGATGCTTTTGCTGTCATTTATGTTGTCATTTATGTATATCCCACCAAGAAAGATGGAATGCACACCCTTCAAATTCCATGTATTGCTACACACTGAATACCCATCTTGTTGACATCTTTGGATGCTTTTGAGATTGATGTTTGAAATGTTCCTTATTTCGTGTTGGACTGCATCAGAAAGTCTTGTGCTCTAATGTGCACGTAAGGAGAATTCATCTGGTTAACATTTGTATAAAAAAGTGGCAGGAATGCAGTATCCCCGCAGAAATGGCTAGATCTATGCTTTAACATTTATTACGGCCACTGCTGCTGGGGTAGATTGGATCAGCCAAGCAGAGGGCATGCAACAGAGATGTTCGCCACGTCTGGCGATACACCCCAACTCTCTCTAGGCCCAATGTCATTCATAAACATGACGGATTAGCTGTGATATTCCTCCATTTACAACATCAGGGAAGGGAGTGGGAGGAGGAGAATGAAAGCAGAGAGAGAGTGTTAGTGTCGGATGCCCCCTAAGGGTAGTGTTAAAACGGATGGGTAAAGAGGGACATGAAAAGAAGAGATGAAGCACGAAGGGCGAAGAGTTGGACTTTCTTTACTGGCTGAGCATGCAGTGAGGGTAGCAAGGCACCAGATACAAAATGTGTTTTGCTAAGATGCCCCACCCCCTTTTGGGACTACAGATCACATGTACTGTTCAGACAAAATATCACTTTTAATTAATATGGAGGAAATATTGTTTCCTGCCATCATGTCTTTCTTCAACACTGTCATTGTCTTTTGCCATTCGTTTTATTCAATGACTTCATCTGCCTCCATCCATCTGCAGCATGTTCCAGATGTTAAAAGATGCTTTATCTTAAAGACACTCCTTTGATCCATCTTTGTCTCCCACTGTCTTTCCCCTCTGTCCCACTTCCTCCCTTGTCAGGATTTCACTTTGCATATTCCATTTGGTAGTTGTTACCCTGAGCAATGATTCCATTTACTGACAAAACAGTGTCCCATTTATTTTGAGTTGGGAAGGTAAAAACAAACAAACAAAAAAAAATGTGCACTTGTCTCCTCATCTGCCATTCACATTTTTATTCAATTACCATAAGGAATATTCAAAAGAAGGGAAAAAAAATATTTGACAATGCTTTGAGCTATTTGTCCAACATTAAATTAAAATGGATGTCTCTTCTTCATCCTTAGGGAGGCATCCATTCTCACATATACTGCCAGACATTAACTGTTTTTTTTTTGTGTACTTGCCCTCTTACTGCCCACTTGGGATGATGATATGATGCTTGATGCTTAGTTGAATACAGTGCATACTTTTGTGAAATGGTGCAGTAACTCGCCATTCTGAATATTTTCAAACTGTTACAGATGATTATTTTGCTTTTTTGTGTGCAGGGGCAGTTAACAGAGGCCAAGGCCAGACACAGGAGCCAATGGTCAGCAGGAGCATAGAGGAGAATCACTGACCAGGTAAGTCTGCCATTTACATTTATTGCCTACACCAAGAAGGTTATGTGTTCGCATGTGTTGCTTTGTTTGTCTTTTAGCAAAATAACTCAAAGGTATGCACACATTTTGATGAAACTTTCAGGAAAGGTGTGTAATGGGACAAGGAACAGGTGATTAGATTTTGATGGTGATCCAGATCGCAATATGGATCCAGGAATTTTTTGAAGGACTCTTTATCTTTGTTTGGCAGAGGTCTGTGCTTTCAAAGTGCTTTTAGTGTACTATACATTCAGAATGCAAGGAGTTAAGAGAAGTTTGATTAAACAATCATTTCTACTGTTTTAACGTGCAATCATAGGAAATGCGGAAATAATATGAGAACCCATACCTCATGCTGTGGTCTGGCATGCATCCCATAAGTTGTCTGAATGTTTCCACAAAATCTTCATCCTGACCTTTAAACATTTCATGCATGAAACTGTCAGAAATCTTCATGGGTCATGAGTCATCAGACTCAGATGAGTTCTAATGTGGATGTGTGGAACCATATTTCTTACAACTTCAGTTCCTCCTGAGAAAGACAAAACCTGGTGCTTGCATTTCAATAATTTAGATAGCTAAAAGCTTGCTACAGGAGAGAGAATCGTGGAGATTATTCATGCTTGCTAACATCCTGCAGAGAGGCCCCCGTGGCTCTCAAAAAGCCCTAATGGAAAACGGGGTTATATCAGGCTTTTCAATTTTAGCAGACAGGCATTCTTTCTGAGAGTGACTGTGGGAGACGATGGGTGTCACAGCAGGCAGTGGGTGGCATTATTTTATTATGGAAATTACTATATTGAGACCACATGTTTTGAGATTTGACAGCTGGTTTTAAAGCTGATGCAATCTGTAAGGATTTGTCCCCCTTTTCCTTCGTGCAGCAATAAAACATGCAATTAGTCGCTGCAATCATTTTTGCTGTAGCCAAAGTTATAATGTATATACAACTAATTACACTCAAAAAAATCAATTCTTGCCACATAATTTTCTCAGTCCAAATTTGTTTGGTTGTAATTAGCCAACAGCCTTACCCAGCATGAAAAAGTTTTTTTCAAGATCATTAGCTACATTAAGGACGACCCTGCAGTGCCCAATTAATCTCGTAGAAAATGACTTTTGAGTGCAGCTAAGATCAAAGCTACTGACATTAGTGGCCTTCGACTACCTGGCTCAGACTTGCACATTCTTTATTTTATGACCTTGTGGTCCCATCAAGTGCAGCCAATGGAATATTTCTTCATAAAATTTGTTATGCTCTGCTATGTATTCTGGTGCACAGATTCATATAATAATGTTTCAAGATGAAATGAGAAAATGAATGAGTTAAATGTTTAATCTTGTGATCAGCACAGGGATATATTTCAATGTGTGGATACAGCCTCATGGGACCACGCTTGCTTTACAAACCTCATCAAATTTGCAAATTGTACTAGAATTATATGCATTGTACTTATGATATCAACGATTTGGGTTAGCAAAAAAACATCTTTCAGGCTTTTTCTTTTAGATTGCATTAGAAAAGTACTAAGCACATAATTAAACTGCCATGTCTGTGAGGTCACTGTGGAGAGCAGTGGCATCTGAGGTCAGTGAAGGGGGAAAAAAAACACATACCTCCATTTTTTCTGAATGAACCATGATTAATGCAAGAGGTTGTGTTTATTTTTATAAAACAAATACAGTGTCACCATAGTGTATTGTTATCTATCATGTTCAGAGTACTGTCCAAGTTTCTGTGGCTCCCACAGATGTTTTCTCACATACTATGCAGTCTGTAAAGTCCACCATCCATCTTGTTAACAGTGCTTTTGTCTTAAATCCCTCTGTATATCATACAGTTACTGATTGGCTGTCATGATTAACCATGCCGAAGATATTAAGTGGCTACGGGGTTGTTTTTACTATTCGTTTATTTGTTTATTTTTGGGAGAAGGAATCCATTTCTGGAAAGACAGTCAATTTAATTTCCTTTAATTACAATAATGAATAACTTGTCATAAATGTATGAGTGAAGTGAGGGAATCGAGGAGAGAACATCATCAAACCAGACAATAAATCTGCCTTTATTTTATGAAACAACTGATGTGAGGTTAACTGAATGTTTGTCATGGTAGTTGCCCTCAGTAATGTTCTGTCTTGGAATGCTCATGCAAAAGCATAAAAGAATATCTGAGCTATTAAGAAATAAATGCTGCAAAATTAAAGTTATTCACATGGAAAACAATAGTAGAAATAGTAATGGCAAGGGAAGGCAACTTTCATAACAAAACATTTTTTCAGAAGATAAATCAATAATAATTGCGCCATTTTGGTTCTATGGTACCTAATAATCCTAACAATACTGTTACAAGAGGTTTTAAGTATCTGTTTTATGTTTGAGAAAAATAAGTTGAGCTCCTAAGGTGAGTCAGCATGTTTGAACAGCACTATTTTATGGAGAAAAATCAGTTTTTCTATCAAAATTGAGTGTTTTATGTGGCAGCCCAGGTCTGGCCATCTATAGAGCGCCCACCAGTAAACTCCAGAATTGTACACTAGCTGCCAGCCTCCTACTCTCTCTCTCTTTTTTTTTTTTTTTGCAAGCAACAGATCACAAACAGTATTTTTACAATGGTCACTTGCTTCGTCTCTCCTACATCCCTTGCTCCGACAGTGCGAGACAGCTGACCCAGCATTTATCTTCCTAGGCAATTTGAGCACGCAGAGCAGCTTTTGTTTCATTGTTTACTCATGAAATGGTTTATCAGTCACCATTTGCAATTTCCTTTAGTTTTTTTCTATGCACGCATGTCTGCACACATTATATTGACCAGCATCTTATGGATATCAGTTAACCCAGCCTTGAATATAAATTAATGAGCTGCAGGCATCTTTTATGTGTGAAAACAATTTTCTCATAACAATGACAAAGAACTGCGTGCATACATTGTCTATGAATAATTGGTGATCATGTAGTGGCCTTTTCATTTTGTGTGGAAAGATCTGTCTATGCTACACGGTTTTGACTGCCACTGCACCGTTCCATACAAATGGAAATGATGCATTCTGTTTTTCCGTCACAGGAGAGTGGCTTCCCATTTTCCACTCCCACTGTCAAGTTGGGCACAGCTGCATAAGTTTGCATGCTTGTGTGTGGGGCACAGGAAATGGCTGTTGACAGCATAATGGGGATATGAGGATGCAATATAAATCCTTAATCATGCCTGAATCATGAACTGCAGCACTCAAATGCACACATCTTCCCGCTGCAAACTCCTCTGCAGTCTTGTTCTGCGGGATGATGTTTGTCACATGAAGTCTTGTTTCTTTGTTGTCGGCCCATGCATAAAAATGAACACATGATTTTTATGTTTAATCCAACATCATCTTGTGACAGATGTTCAACACTCTCTATGAGTACATTCGTATTTGCAAATACTTAAGTGAAGCCTATCCATTAATTCGTTCAAATGCTAATTCAGTGAAATCATATTCCAGCCGTGACTCTCAAAATATGCTGCTAAATCCTTTTGTGTCTTCCTCAATTACTGAGCAAATGGAGATTACCTTTATTTAAAGACACAAATGGTATACAAGGTGGGTCATCTCAGTTAATCAAAACAGAGGGTGTAAAAAAAGTACAAATAAGAGAACCCATACTTCATGCCGTGGCCTGGCAGATTTGACTTGGAACATCATTACGTTCATGATTTGTCTTTCATGCAAATAGCTTCTCTAAGCCGGAAAGTTCATTACTAATGGTTCTTCCCATCAAGTCGGAGTCCCATCCGAATACTAATATCCCCCAGTACTTGGAGTTTGGATTCACCTCAAGTCCCCTCTTCTCATGGCATGCAATTACAACAATGTGCTTTTCCTTCATGGAATTAGACATCACCCCCTGTGATGAGCTTCCCACAACAGATGCTTTGGTGTCGTTTCCACAGACCATTGGAACCCAAATGAACTACAAGAACAGACACTATATGTATTAGGCATGGCGTTGTAACAGTTATCTTGGTTTTGTTATTTATTTTTCTCTATTCCTACATCATACATATCCTACATCATACATATTTTTTTTACTAAAAAAGCACAAATGTGAAGAGAAATCATTTAGCTGGTTGTGATGACAGCCCAAGCTTAAATAAAAATATGCACAATTGCATTTTTCAAACTGCATGTCATGTGAAATGATAAGTTGCAAACCAGCAGTGCTGTATATATTGTACTGTATTTTTGGAAGGGGAAAGCTTTTTGGTCTCCTAAATAATATATAACTTAAGATGACCTGGTGTTACCTCAAGTTGTCACACAGTGCACTACTCTAACAGTAGCTCGGCTACTCAGTTAGTTGTTCTTTTGTCTTTGAGTAAGGGGGCACATGATTTTGGTACTGTTGTTGAAAATATATATGGCAAAAAACAAAAGGTAGTTATCGCAGTAATACTTTCAATGAGTGTTGAAAGTAGATTTTTATTTATTTGGTTGTTAAATGCAAGTGCGTAACAATATATTTCCTAAATAAAACCTATATCTGACACTATCTGACCTATATCCCTGTTGTGACGCAGTAAATGGTGACAGAAGGTTGTGATGTGAACACAAATTTACATACAAATCTTGCATACTGTTGCCTAAATCCTTCTCAAGGCCAGTGTTTTGGGTCTGCACGTATTCAGTGGAAGCATTTATTTGCACCAAAAGCCAAGAAAGACTTTCTCCTGCTTTTTGTCTATGATAGGCTGTTACTCACCTTCAATACATTGATGAAAATATATAGATAGAGAGAGAGCAGAAAAGGAAAATGGAAGTAATAATAAACATGCTAATGGTAGGCCATGGAGCCTGGGAAAAGCAGCTTCTACCTGTGCCTCAGCTATCTGGTGGCATGTGTATGTATGGAGAGGGAAAAGAGAGAGACAGAGTGAGAGTAAAATCGGAAATGCACTGTATTCCACGTGACGCAGCACATGGACACATACACACACTTTGTACTCTAGAGTAAACACAAAAAAGCTGCATGTGGACGTGCCACCTTTCTTTTTCAATTGGCCTCTGGAGACAGTGCAAAGGACCTTTTGTTGGCTCATTGGCGAGATAAGAAGCAGGGGATGGGGGATGTTCAGAGACTCACAGAGCCAGCTCTTTTTTTCTATAGGATGGAAGGACCCCTCTCAATAGAAACTCATTTGCCATGTTGTGTAAATGTGACCCATAATGGAGCATGCCTCATTCAGGCAGCCCAAGGCTTTTTTTCTAAAGTTATTTTCTCTGTTCACAGTCAAACAAGTCGTGTTTTAGAGAGATATAATGTGGTCTTTTGAGGTAGGGGCCACATGCTTGTCTTGTCTGTGTAATCAAGATAAAAGGCACTGTAAACCAAGTCACCAAACTTCATATTGTGATAGCGCTTTAATTTTCACTGCTCACTGAATGTAAACAAAGAAGCAGACCTTTCTCGTCTGGATTGTTACACATTTATAGGGGAGTGCTGAGATATAAACAGCCACTGCCACCGAGAGATACTGGCATTGATGCAACCTGTGACTAGAATATGACCATAAACAATATAATTAATCATATGAGAATACACGGCCTTATTTTCTGCACGGTCAAATGAATATCAAAGCTGAGAGATGAAAAATGACTGATTTGAAATTTATTGCTGAGCTTTTCCATTAAACCACTGCAGGCTAGGAATGAATGGCTATTTGCATAATTTAACTGGCATCTTAATTATTGTGTCAGGAATGTGTATGCAAATGACTTAAGTCACTTAGGAATGGAAACTTACTTGACTAAATGGCTAATGGACTAAATCTCTAAAGAATCTCTAATTGGGTTTGACTGTACAGTGTTGTATTGAGAAACAAAGACAAGAAAACAGGATAGACAAAACAACAGCTGAATGTAAGCTTACCTTGAAGAAAAATTATTGTGTGTGTGTGTATGCATGTGTATGTGTTGTTGGTGGAGGGGGGGTTAGGAAACACCTACCACGTAAAACAGTGAGCTTGGTGGTAGCGCTCGTCTCTCCAACACTGTTGGAGGCAACACATTCATATATGGCTTCATCTCGGGGCGTGCGCAATGGCTGAATTCTTAGCACTGAACCAGAGCCGTCATCGAACTCGATCACCTGCAGGTGCGAGAGACATGATATGTTAAAGGAGATTTTATTGTTCACAATCGGTGAGGGACCTTCTGCAGACAGAAAGAACAAACACTGTTGAAGACAATTGGCTAACAACATTGATGGTGACTAACACAAGGTGCCTCCTGTAACAAATAAGTTGCTGGCTACCTTATATTGAACACTTGAGATTATGTGTTGATTTGTTGATATTGTTGTTGTAAACTGTCCATGTGGAAAAGGTGTTATGGATCTGTGCAGTAAATTCATAATTGATATGCATATTACTAGATCCATTTGTTTTCTGATCAAATGCGTTGCCCTATTGTACGTAAACACTAGCAGATATATAGATAATACATTAATTGATAAATTAAATGATGCGACTGACTAACTTTAAGAATGGGGAAGTCTTTCTTTGTTCAAATATTTCATGCCAGCTTGTAGAATAAAATTGAATCTGTCCCACTCTTAAAGTTAAAATTCCATCTCTTAAAAATGCATCACACTGGATTGTGTCAATGGGACAAAAACAAGCACAGACAGTTAAAGGTGGCTTGATAAACGATTACGGACAGCTGTACCATGGGGTGAGATTGTGGTACAAAAGACGAGACCCACTATTGGACGTACGACACATAAATGCTCACAAACAGGTGTTTATTGTAGCTTATTCAGCTATGTTTGCATGCTACATGTTGTATACTCACTGAGTTTAGAAAGCCCTGTGTCATAACTCAATTTCTTTTGAGCATAGGGGTAGATTTGGATAAAGAAAGGCCTCAGAGCCCTGATTCACACACATGCACACTTACATACTACCACACATACACACACAGTCTCACAGAGGCCTAGAAACATTTTCAAGTTTGACAATATTGCTGTGCATCTGTTAGTTGACAATGAACTTCAACATTTCATTCACAGCTATAGCTGCATTGGCATTCAAGCTGAGAGCAAGTGATGGGAAAAATGGCATCCTTTCTTCGTTAAAACTGAAGAGCAAATTAGAAAGGATGGTACTTCTGAAAGGAAATGGTTTTTTGTTAGAAGATGAAGCTGCAGTACATGATTGAAATGGTATGGAATGCCAGCAGCCAGAAAGCCCAGTGAGGCAATGGGGTAATGAAAATATGTGTGCTGGCATTCAGCGCAGCATGCAATGCAAATGCGATGAACTCTGATAAGATTAGATTTCTGCTGGCATGAGGCGCAAAGAAGAGGCGGGAAGAAGTCTCAAAGGCCTGTTAAGCCCTTGCTGCCATGCAATGGCAAACAAATAAGGCCTCAAGAGTAAAGGAAAACGTGACACCATGACAGTCCTCAGAACTGGCACAGAAATTAATAGAAATCTTATCAGTGTTCTGGTTTTTCTCATGGGTATTGACCCCAAGTGCAGATTAAAGCAGATCAGAAATCAAAGCTTCAGCCAAAATAGGGAGGGTAGGACATGCGTTTAAAGATGCCACAAAGCAAAAGGATATTTTTGAATTAAAAGTGCAACTTTGCTTTCTTTTTTGCACAAAGCCAGCAAATCTGGCATGATCTAAATATAGGTATCTCGGTCTCATCACATATTATTTAGTTTCTATCCAGTTGCTCTGTTTTTGTATTTTAGTTGATTACAAATCTGTCCCTTGACCTTTTGTACACTTGCTCATTAAACCTCATGAATGTTCAAAAGACTAGTCAGTGTGATTATTAAAGTCTGCTAATGCGTGGTGGCAAGTCAGGGGCGAGGCTTGGTGAGATGGATTATGAGCAAGAGGGGCCAAAAGCAGCGCTGAAGCATTCTCATTTGTCGAGCATTTTACATCAGAACAATAGACCTAATACCTCAAATCTCTGGTTGCTGACTTTCTTCCCCTTCTTGTTCCACACAATCTTTGGCCGTGGGTCTCCCGTAGCTTGGCAGATGAAGGATGCCACACCTCCTTGCACGCCTGTTTGGTCATTGGGGGTTCGTAAAAACTTTGGTGGTGCTGAAGAGAGACAGAAACAGAATAAAAGATAACAAAAATAGTTAGTGAGTAAGCTAAACATTGCATACTGAGCAATTAATCTCTCTTATCAAGACACACACACACTAGAAAGTAACAAAGTTGCAGATTTCAGCATGTGGCTGTTAAGAGGATTGCCTTTGGAGGTCAAGAGAAAAGAGATTGTACTAACTTTATTGTGTGAGTGAAAACAGATTATCAGAAGTAAAGGGCAGAGGTCTTGAGAGCAGGGTTTGCCAAGCATTTTATCTTGACCCTAGAAGTCCTAAAAAACTCTGTTACACTGATAAACTGGGAGGAATTCTTGCATAAATGGACATACATGTGGATGTTTTGTGAGAAGGGAGAAGAGGCTAAGAGTATGTAATTGATGTTTAATTTGTACTCAAATTTAGCAACAAAACAAAAAAGAGTAAAGACAAAAACATATGTTCACACGTCTTCCAGGGCTGAAAGGGAGAATGTTTTTAATTGTTTGGTTCAAACTGCTTTCAGTTGCTGTAGAATTGAAATTCATCTAAAGGAAAAAGTTATTGAATGAAAAACATTTAGATTATTCAGCACTTTCTAATTAATTGTGTTAAAGTTAAATTGCCTGTGAAGTGGTTGTTTATGTGTCATCAAAGCATAAGTCATTTATCTTAACAAGCTGTAACCCAGCACATTGTGCCTGTTCTTTTTCACTGGATATAAATGGAGTGGACTTTTTTTTTTTTTCTAGTAACAGAGGCTAGCATTTTCAAATGAGTTTGGAGAAACAGAGGCTTATTGGTTCAGGAGAAGACAACACTAATCTCTTGAAAACCACCGATTGGAACAGTGGTTGTGTCCTATGCAAATGAAACGCACCTGATAAGGTCTTTTTGCAAAGCGCTGATTGGCGATGTAAGCATTCTGTTGCTCTTAATTGGTCCCACAATACAGCGAAACAAGTCAAGTGTAAAGGCAGTGTGGAAATAAATACTAAAAATGTAGAGGACTGGGGATGAAATAATAGCAAAGGGGCACAATCTGCTTTGTGTGGATCACATGGATGTTTTTGTTTGTCAACTAAAACTGTTCTTCTTTGTAGTTTCCCATTCTCTTTTGTTTGAACTCATTTCCAACAATTTAGTTGTTTAGCCAATTTCATCTCTAAGACAATCAGTTCCTGCTCATGATGTGTGTATCAGAACTGCCTGGAAATAAGAATGCATGAAAGTGATTAGTAATCAAGGGGACCTATCTCGCCCTGATGAAATGTTGATTGTGAGATTTACATTCCAGGTTTATCATTATGATTCAGGCTTATAATTCAATAGAAATGTTGCCATATTGCTAAGTCAGACCTCGTTGTAATCTCCACTGAAGCTTGAGTGCCAGCCTCAGTGGGAGGTGTAGCTCCATCTGTCCCCCTGCAGAGCAACTGTTTGCCTTTTATCAATCACGTCAGCAGGCCATTAGTGGTCACACAGCTGCAGTAATGCCAACCGTCTGAATCACCTCATTTGTGTATGTGAAAATGTGTGATTGTGCTTTTTTTGCTTGTATACAGGCTGATTTCTTTGCCCAGATTGCACTGCTCAGCAGCAGTGGCAGCACTGTGAGCAAAACAATTTAACCTGCAGGATTTGTAGAGAGGTGACATAAGATGTGTGGTCAGCAATCAAATGGGCGAACATATAAACAGGCAAAGCAGATGGGCCTACACTGGGCAAATGAGTCTGGGCTATCACCTGATTGCCTCGTGATATGCATAAAGTCTTGTATGCAATACACACATTGTTAGACACGCACTCAAATCTCTTATTCACTGCCTGACAGGTCCGACAGGTGGGCAGCAGAGTTGACACTGTATAATTTGTACATGACAAAAAACACCATTATGTCTGCATTTGCACCTTATCTCATTCACTTGGCTGGGGTGTGGCACACATTGGCATCCAGCCAAGAGATTGCTGATGGGTAATTGATATGCTATTGGGGCTGTTTTCGCTCCGGGGCCATCCATTATGGCTCAGTGCGTCTCTCTATGCCGGCTGTGATAGACTGCTACAACATGTACAGGAGATCAGCACTCGAGGTGAGGGGAAGGGGGTGGATTGGGAGGCAGTGGGAATCATCACACAATGTGGAGTTATTGAGGCGTGACATGGAGGTAATGGTGTTTTCACAGACATGGCTGCTGATATCACCGTCATACCCCCATTTTAGGTTCTGCTGCTGACAAACATCCATTTTGGTAGACACCTTGTATGGCTTTAGGTAGACAGAGGCTGATTGAAACCTTGGATTTCTCTGAATAAAGCCACAAGAAGAAGAACAAATTAGTATTTACTACATAGCCCTCATTTCTGAAATAATGTGTTTGCAAATTGATAAAGTCTACTGTGTTTCATATGGCACTGTGGCATCACAGCAGCAAATGGCTTCTCTGAATGTTTACTTGATTACTTTGTCTTAACTCATGCAAATATAGTATCTAAACTAATCAAAATGCAAGCAATTTAAAACTTGTCACCTCTGCTGCAACTTGGCATCTCCTTTGAGAAGTACCTATAATCTACAGTATATGAAATAGTACCATTGCAGGCTACCTCTTAATCTACTGCTAAGCTGTTGCCAGCAAACAAATTAGAAGTGTAAGGTGAAAAGTTGAGGGATATGGGCCTGTGCCTCCTCTCCCTTGAGGTCATTATGTAAACTTGTTCTCATTTCCTGCCACTAGGAAAGAAGAAACACACCACAGACACCCACTGCTGTATTTTTCATGGATCAATGCCATGTTAATAATTTGGTGGCTGAATGAAAGCCTTCACAGTTCTTAAGAACACCAATGTCCCCAGGGCTGAGGGGGCAGACGGTTTCATGATAGAAACTATATATTTTTTAATGATAGACATAAATGGAAATTGGAAGGCTTCAACAATGTGTGCAGGACAAATATAGTTCATGAAATTTATTAGTATCGCCTCTACTGTATACTGCCCTCTTAATTTTTTTGTCTTTTTTGAGGCCTTTTTAACACTCTTGAGGTCTTAGCCACTTCCACATGATGCAGTTCTTTTAGCCAACTGAACATGGCAGAATGATTGCACTGACTGTGTATTGTGGCGTGTTGCGTCTGCGTGACTGTTGCTGCGTCCGCTTGATCCGTCAGCACCCATTCACAGCTCTGTTTGCAAAATTCTAAATGCACAACTAATCAATAGTGAGGAAAAGTAAAAGAAATGCAGAACTAAAAAGAACACTAATGTGAACTGCATGTATCTGGTTAGTTGCTTTAATGTCATCATCACAGCTCAGTAGAATAGTTGAGTTCAGAGAATTTTGCAGATCTGCATTCACTACAAGTATGTTTGATGCTGGCTTAATTCTCAGCCAAACACTGCATTTAAAAACATTCTTAAAGAAATCAGAGTGTGGTTTTCATTAATAACAGCCCAAACATTTCAAGTCATCAGAAGTCCACCATAGCCGTGAAAGAGCATGAATCAAAGACTGGGGAGAAGAACATTAATAAACTGACTTTCAGTTGGAATCACTATTCTGCACAGACACCAATCCATGTCAGCTCGGTTTTCACAATTATACTGACTGACATATTCAATTTCATTTGCATAAAAGGGGCCATTTCCTCTCTGAATCTTTTAACTTGTAGGGTGAGGTGGGGTTGTGGAGGGTGATAATTAATCCTAACACAGTGAGTGTCAGTCTACAAATAGTCTGCTCCATTTTGGACATGGGTGGAAGAAAGAAGCATTTAAAGATGCCATTTAAATCATTTAAGCCCCAGTATATCAGTTCTGGGAGTTCTTGATGAATCACCTTTCAGGCAAATTAGAGTTAGAATAATTTTGGGAGATGGTAAAAGTGGTGTATGTAATGTCAAAGTCCATAGGCCAAATATAATCAGCATAAAGAAAGATGGTGTTTTATGAATGTGAATGCTATTGCATGTGTGGATTATAAAGCAAAAACTCTCTCTATAGATTAATTAACTCTCTGTAGACTATTCAGAGACATCCGACCCTATGCCATAAAGAAACAAACTCTAGCAATGCAGAGACACAAAGAAAAAAGGAGAAGATAAACCACACTTTTCACTCAGTGGAACAAACATAGGCATACACCATTTTCTTGGGGCACTACACAGCCCTCTATCTGCAGCATTCTGATAAAAATATGTCTTTTGTAATTCAGAAGAAACAAACTCCACATTGTATGTGAACACAAAGGGTCTAAGCAGAAAGAAAGGAAATGAATTGGAGCTTAATTAGAACTGTTGGCTGATTTGCATTGCATGGTCATCGGTAATCTTGCCTTAAACAGAAAGTGAAATTCTTATTGCAATTGGCGATTACTTGAAAAGGGATATGGTCCCCAGATGATTGTTAATTATGGATCCGGAATAGTACATTAATTCACTGCAGAGGTTTTAATGCAATGCAATGATGAAGACCCACTCTTCCATCAATATTCTGCTGCTTGTCACACATAATGAAGTTCATAATACAGGCCTTCTCCCACCCTACTCCTCTTTTCTCAACTGCTTAAATGTGCTCTATAAGCAAAATTCATAACAGTCATTATGCAAAATTAACTCAATAGAATACACAAGAATACAGCTTAATGACGCATTAATATTGAGACTGCATATGGATGGTAGGCTGCAGGTCCACTTTGTGATAGGGTCAGGTCCAATGTTCCCTCTAAGCTGCGCGCGTGCACTGGTGTTACGGTCTCCGTGCACAGACATTTTGCGCTGCGCACAAAAAATAGAAATCCCACCTGAAGTGAAAATAAAATAAACATATAACTATTCAGTCTGTGCTATTTTGGAATGTGATTCAATGAGTGAGGAGCGACTGGTTGCTCCAGCCAATGATGCGATTCACATACGTACTGACGCACCGAATCAACGTGATTGACAATGACAACGTCCTTATGCGCCGCCCGCCACCTGTGTTTTTAGCTAGCCAAAGGGTCACTAATGTAAAGAGAAGAAGACACATGAGATGCGCTGCTTTTGTTTAACTCTTTATAATAATGGCAAAACGAACACATCCCCTCACGAAGCCAAAGTTAAAAAGAAATGCAGTTCTTTTAAGATGGAATGGCTATCTTGGTTGGCAATTTATGTTTTGCTGTAGTTAAAAGCAAACATTTATACTTCGAATAGTGTTATCTTAAGTATGTTGTCCTTTTCATTGTAAGCTTGGTAAAGCAAAAGTAATTTGATTCTTTTAATAAATCGTACTACTTGGATTGATGCGATAATGGCCTGACCACAGTACACACGTCTGATGTTGCTCACAGTGGTCCAAGGGACTGCTCAAGGAGTTGATGTGTTTGCTCAGACACATAGAAAATTAGAGGGAACGTTGGTCAGGTCTATTTGGCTCATAAGCCAATGTAATCTCCATACCAAATATTCAGCCCAATGACTCGGGTTTAAAAAATGTATTCTGTGGGGGCTTTTTTAACCTCAGTCTGTGTATAACTCATTCACTCTGGCACTGTAGCTGAAGCATTGAGCTTCTGGCTACAGTTAGGAGTTAGGGCACTTTTACACAGACAACAGCAACAACTTCAAAAAGAATGGTTAATGCTCTTGTCCCACATTCAGTGCACAGACAGATTCTCTGACAGGATGGTAGGATAGGGAGAAAAGGCTTGAGAGGCGTACATGCACACGCGTACAGACACACACTCTCATGGGTTTAAGGATATTCTTACTAAAAGGAGGGAATATTGCAAATGATTAATGAACAGCATTAATACATTGAAGATTGTGGGACAAATGAAAATTCTGGAAGGGTCTATTACATAATTATAAAGGGTTATTATAGAGCTGTACTCACTTGTTATATCTTTCATGAGATCAAACGTGAAAGGCTCCCTAATTAAGTTACCTTTCAAAAACCTTCTTTCAGTTCTGCCATGACAGCTCCATCAGTGAAGGGGTGTCTCCTGTTTATTATATAACAATGTTTGCAGAGGACCTGGGATTATCATCCATCCTGAGTGCTCCTCTCAGACGTGGCTAGCCCTAAATACAACTGTTCACCCCTGGCATTAAAAAGTATTCAGATACACACTGACATTATGTCTGCTCACAAGAATAAAATGATGTTTGATGTCTGTACAAATGTGTCTCAGTTTGAGTATCTGCATGAATGAGGATGAGGGAGAAAGATAAGAGTCGCAAGGAGCACAGGGGATCAAAGCACTACTCACGCTTCTGCAACATAAAATTTTATTTTAACCATCACAAAAAAGAAGAAATCCTGTGTTAATGTCTTTTTATTGTGGTAAATTAGTTTATATGAGTATTCTAAAAATGCAGTCAAATTGCAGCTTGACAGAGGATGTTGGCTGTGGAGGTGGTCTCTAATGCAAGCCAGAAAATGTCACCAAATTAGATCAGAAACCAGATCAGATCTGAAGACGTATTCAGGGTGGATTGGGATCATTCACGCCTATTAATCAGGGTTGTTCACATGTAATCGGATCACTCAGGTCAGAAGTTAATACAGGGTCTGAATGGGGTCCAAGTTATACCCTCTGTATCCCTCCCTCTCTGACTACATTTGCGTTTCTACACATACACACACACACACAGACATACGCTCACACAAACAAGTGACTGCCACCTCCCACGGGACACATTAGCTAGGTAGAGGGATCCAGTTTGTCACTTAATAAAATGACCCACTCAAACAGATGGCTTCGTTCAAACGGCTCCCAACACTTTAAAAGCTGGAGCTGAATCATTGCAGTGGCAAATTAGATACATGAAAGCCCACCTCCCTTTGTGGTGGAAACCAAAGGCAGAGAAAAACATAAATATTGAATAGTGCCACTGCTGGTGTGAGACAATCTGTAGGTAATAATGTAAAATAAAATAATAAAAATTTTTTAAAAAAAAGTGAACAGGAGGGAAAGAGGGAGGTGGAAATGACCTTCTTGTCAGAAATTCTTAACATCTGGCTCATTTACTCCTTTCTTGTTTATTGATGAATGCTAAATCTGGATCAAATTCCTGTGTGACAAAAATAAAAAAACAGTCAAGCATTTCAAGTATGAAATTTGGATTTTATTTTTGTCTTGTTTGTTTTTCCTCAAATGTCTGGAAAAAAGGAAAGAACATAGATAAGTAATTCTAATTGTGCAGGCTTAGTCTGTTAGGTAGTCAGTGCAGTCTATTTGCAAAAAGTTAATTATCTGATAGGATAGGCAGTGGCAGCCACTAACACAGAAAGCCATTCATTCATTCTGTTATCCACTAAGCAATGAAACGATTTAATAAATGGCAATGCTGCACCAAAATGGCCAGTAGTTATCATGCTGGGGCTGCACAGACTTGAAAATATGTTTAAAAACAGAAGAGGTGATAAACACTCTTCGGCCATGTCCTGTCAATGTTATGACAATTTGTATCTTATGATGTGTAGATAATAAGAAAACATAGATTTGTTTGTTTTCCATGCTTCTGACACATCATGTACATGTTATGTGTGTGATAAAATAACAGAACTTAGACTGATATGAAAATATCACCATGGCAGCACATGCAGATGAAAATTTCCAATCCTACTGGCTTTCCACTACATGTAGCAGAAATCAAAGGATGGGGATGGGAAAAGCGGAATGGAAAATCAAATAAGCAACATAGTCAGCTGGCTTTATTCAAGAGAGAATGACACTATGCTTGGGCCTGTCCTATTTCTTTATAGCATACACTTCACATAATTGTCTTTGCCGTCAACCATGGAGCAGAAAACCTTGTCTCATATTTGCCTCTGTAGGAGAAGAGATGGATTATGTAGCAAATCATTCCAGGAACTCAGCATTTTATATTTAAACAGACTCTAATTTTATGGATAAGTAGTGCCAAGCCATTTCCGATAGCTGCCAGTTGTCAGGCCGTAAGAAGTGACACATTCCCTGAACTGTGTTTTCTCAGCCGCTAACATGCAAACTAGCTCATGCTCCTGCAATCCTGCAAGACGACAGCTAGTTTCCTTTGACCAGCTCAGATATCCTCTAAATGTTCACCAACCTTTTTTTTTTTTCAAAAAAACTAAACACATCTGCAACCAAACACCATCATCACCACTTGTCTCATAAAATTAAGGGAATATATATACCAATCTTTTTTTTTTTTTTTTTTTTTTTTTTATGGGGCCCCAAACAGGGTTTTCTTAGTGTGCTTCTTTGCATCAACGAACTGTAGTCAGAGCAATACTCTAAAAGAAAACCTTTTACTGGAACAAAGGATATGCAGGGGAGGTACCACAAACAGTCTCCCAAGGACTAAAGTGACCTTTCACAGGCCACTAATTTCATGCAGCAGTGAGGGAAGGTGTTGCATATGAAAGAGTGGGGAAAAGGTACTAACTGAACCCTTTTTGAGATAATAACACTAGTAAGAGAGAGAGAGAGTGAGCTGCATAGAGATATTTCAGAAACTCTCATCAATATTATGTGATAGAAAAGATTAACTGACTTAAAACTGATAATCGTACAGTGTTATTTCTGTTTAATGACTGAAGCACTATGTGCAGTATTAGCATATTCTGCATGCTCATTATGTTATCACTTCACTTGTTTTCATCTTACTGGCTCCAAATTTAACATGATTTTATTAAAGTCAAATTTTCACAAGCACCAATTACCAATAGTATCTTTTTTTTCATAGTCAAATCCATTGCGTCTAAGCTGCTCTATATACTGTATATGTCAAAATGCCACATCACTGTCACGACTGATTACATTTAAATTATTATTCTCATAGTTAGTCTTAATTAAATTTTAATTAGTTTGTTTTACATTCACTAAGTGACATGCAGTACTCCAGGATAACATATTAGCTGTGCATTAGTGGGCTGTGTTTTCACCTTCACATTATTAATATGTCTCCAACTAAACCACATGCAGTAAATATAAGATCTAAGGCCTTTGAATTCTTAATTATAACCCCCCTGAAGAAAACAGTTTGGTTTGTGTGGTATGTCTCTGAAGAGCTACAGATGGGAAACAAAATAAGCTGGGAGGCGTCAGGGTCAGTCTGACGGATAGGGGTTTTCAATTAGAAATAAATATTGTAGTGTCACCTCAGGAGCAAAAAAACAACAGCCCTCAGGGGACATAATTAAAACAATACTGTGAAATGACGTGCTTCAGATCACTTTTGAAAGGCTTCTTCTTGAAATGGTTGGATGCCTGGATGATTCATCAGGAGATGAGTAGAAGTGTAGAGGATGTCTCTTCATGTACTTGTATGTCTGTTTACAGTGTGTGGGTGTTACTGGCCACATTTTAAAGTTTATTCGTCTTCTTTCTCATCATTAATCTGTTAGAAATGGTACTGTCAAATTGCTGATTAAATTGTTAATCAACAGTTTAGTTTGAAAATAGTTTCCCATTGAAATCCACAATTTCACAACAAGTAACCACAAACCACAAATGGCTGTTCGGTTGCTTTGAGGGAAGCAACAGCCAGGCAAGCCAAGAGAAGAACTTCAAACAACAGGGACATATATGCTTGCTACTGTTGAAAATCACAGTTGTAATGAAATAGACAGCAGAGTTGTTTACTTCCAGTTGTGCTTCCATTAATGATTTAAAAGGATATTGTGTCATGTTTTCTGAGAGGCTGGATGGGGGGACAAGTGTGGTAGATTTCTCAAGACAAGAATCCTCCTCAGGGTACAAGACTGTTGGGGAGAAGAGATGTGTCCTGTGGACTGATGGTGTTGATTATTTGTCACTTAAGTCTTTCCAACCTTCATCAAACTGAGTCTCAGTCTAGTGGACAATGGAGCTGTCCTTGAGTTGAAATGTTTGCCAGCAGTAATGGGCTCTAGTAAATGTGTTTATGTACATTATCATTTGAAATGTGAATAGAAATCTTAAACGGATAATTTCATTGTGGATTTGTGCTTGTGCATTTGTGAGAGGAAAGCGGCACACTGGTTATGAATTTGCTACTTAGAAAGCTGAAATTTCCCTGAAAAATATAAAGACCTATTGATCTACTGCTCTTTTCCACAGTCGCCTGAATTATTCCAAAAGCACTACTGTGACTAATGGCTGGAACTATTGACTTTTAATGTGGAGTCGTGAAACTGTGATGGAGAGACTAAAAAAGCGAGTGACATAGTCACAAATGCCAGAAAGGTACTATGGTCCTTTATAACTTATGACTTCATCTGTTTTCTCACATAGATTAAAGGTTCAATAGTGAAGCGACACATTAGTTCAAAGGGATATTTATATTCATAATTAATGAATATTCTATGAACTGTAGTGCACTTAACCACAGTGATCAGTGTTACAGATGTTTTTAAGCTACTTTAATCACTGTGTGAGTGGATTTGTCTTTCCATTGTTTTGACATGGTCTTTGTTTCTGTTCATCATGTACTGTGACTACAATATAACTTATATGAATCCTGCAAAATGTGGCACAGTTTGCCATCAAGCTACCTTACAGTTTACAGGAGAAAAGCATTATTTACTTTACTCAAAATTAAAATGTCCCCTTTAATTCTTTTTTAAATAAAAGGAACCTTTTAAAACCTACATTGGAGAAATGCAGAATTTCCTATTAGCAGAAAAATTTTCTTCATATCAGTTCTCCTTTGTGTGTTTTAGGAGCAGATATTTTCACTCTGCAGCATGTAAGGCCAGTCTGCTGCCATTAATCATTCCACAGGTGCAGAAGCTTTGTCAGAACCCATACGTCCCTTTGCCATTTCAACCTGGGAGGAAAATGGAATGGTAGGGAGGGAACAGAGAGGTTGGGTGAACACGTACCTAAAAAACAATTTCCCTTTCCCTTCTTCTTCTGCACTGAATTTGTCAGGAAGGAGAACCAAGTCCAGATTAATTATATTCCGTTTTGTAGTCATCTTCGTTTTTTTTTTTCCTTCCTCCATGACTCTTTTCTTTGCGTTGCCTATAGTCTTTACAGCCATTCCAGCACCATTTATCACACTGCCATCTCGGCAGTGCCTTCCCCCTTCCTTGCTGGGAAGCCATTAGAGCATCTCTGCATCCTAGCAGCCAGATTGCATTCCGGTCCCCACTAACGACATTTATCATCTTTTGTCCTAACTTTTTATCTGCCCCTGCCCTGTGTGAAACCCTATCTGCAGTGCCCACTATCATGAAACACTAGGAGGTGAGACTGAAGTAAATAACCTAATTAAACCTACCAAAAAAGGACAAAGGTGAATAATTCACACAAGCCGTTTGTCACAATGCCAGTGGAGGAAGACTCACAGATGGCAAAGAGGAAGTCAATG
Source organism: Brachirus orientalis (assembly GCA_016785285.1). Taxonomy (NCBI): domain Eukaryota; kingdom Metazoa; phylum Chordata; class Actinopteri; order Pleuronectiformes; family Soleidae; genus Brachirus; species Brachirus orientalis. The sequence goes on along the minus strand of JAFBJR010000104.1, from coordinate 1,019,491 downwards.
CAGTGATATGGCATTATGCCAGTACCACCTTCTCATCTCAGTATTTATAGTTTTGCTACTGGTGCTGTTGTTTTGTTGAACATAAATTAGAACAAGAATACAATATATATATATACATTTTGTTTTTTTTAAGAAGTGAGCCATGTACAAAGAGGAAAAACTCCTGACAGGAAAATTCTTTATATCTCTGTGATAATGCCTAAATATTGAATAATGATCCATAAAAGAAATCTATAATTTCCTCTCACTCCCATTCACTTCTTTTTAATTCTTAGGCAAAGGTTGAGACAACTCTGATCATTGTCATTAGGGACAAAAATGAAGAATACAAAGCATCATAATTATTGGCACAGAGCTGCAAACAATATTGAGTCAATACAACAAAATGTCAGGAGTGTTTTAGTGACCAATTATTAATCCATATTAAGATGGGGTAGACAATTTAATTATCACCTACTCAATATCTCCAAATCTAGTACAGATGTAGAGCAGTGATCGAGTGGAAATTTCTGCTGTCTGAGAAGCCCTGTGTTGGGTGGGGGTGGGGGTGATGCAGATGCAAGCAATAGTGGGTCTGCAGTAAACGTGAAGGGCACATACTCCAGCTCCCTAAAGTGATGGGACACATGTCCAGCATTAGGGAAAGAATAAAAAGAAGTAGATACTGTAAGTGGAGGGTGAAAAACTCTTTTGCAGGTGTACAATTTTCTGTAGGTGTTTCTATATAAGATTCAATGCAAGTATGTGGCTACTTTGACTTTGATTTTTGCTCATATAGTGCCATAGACCCAAGTGTTTTGTTTTTTTCTTTTGTAATGCTGTTACCATCTGTGTTTATTACCACAGTTATGTAAAATGCAAACTTTGTCATTTAATAGAACATCTCATAAGCCAATACCTGATGTGTGTGTGGTGCACTGCTGAAAATGGTCTATGAATTGTAAAACAGTGCAACTTTTAGTGCAGCATTTCTTAAAAATTTGTTGTTATATTCTACCACTGGCAGTAATATTGCTTACTTTATGTTGGTGCTCTCTGTTCTCAATGCTGCCCAAATAATTACCCTCATTGTACCTGAAACAAACTATCTCAAATAATGTCAGTCAAGCCTTTGTGCCAGTGATGAAACAAAATGAATGCTGTGTAGAGGCTCTCATGGATCACAAAGATACTGCACAATGAAGCATGGCAAACAAAAGTGGCCATCTTCCACAAGATAGCAGTCATCCTAAGATAAGAATTCACTCTCAAAATTCTGCTTTCCTTTATTGTTTGCTGTTATTGTGTATCCCATCTCTATCCCTGAATCACTTTAGTCACTAAGCAACCAATTGATTACTATTAAGTTACCTGGACCTTGGTTTTTACTGCTTATTGCCTTACTCCCTGTTGAAATTAAAGGTTTATCAGACTATTGGATTAACTGCTTAGGTTTTTCTACCCTCAGTGCAGTATGAACATGCATGATTTTTCCATTTCAGTTTATGTTTCATATAACTTTTATATGACACCAGAACCAAGATCAGAAGTGATTTACATTGTCAACACAAAAAACTCACTTAATCCTTGTAGCCTTGCAGCCTTGGCTTCAAACATTGAAGAAATTTGGTTGAAGTTAAATTTCACAGCAAAACAGTAAACTTTTTAACTGTTTTTAAATTAAAAAGTTAAGTTTAATTGTGTATGGCATGAAATTTGGAAAAAACATCAAAATGTGACAGTTAATTCCAATTACAATATCTAGATACATCATAAGAGTAAAGATCTGCCTACTAATATTTCTCTGCAATTAATTCTTTTGAGCTCATTCTCTCAACATGAAACTTGGTTGGTGTATTTCTAATGCCTGTGTGTAATGTAGTGGTTAGTGAGATGCATGTCATTTGGGTGATGTTTTCAAGACCCCTAGCCCTTTCCTTACCCCTTGCCACACACCCATAAGTACATTGTGAGCAGCAAATATCATAGTTACTACTTTCATAAGATGCCAGGAGCCTAATCACAATAACAGGATTAAAGTTGTAGACTCATGGATTACTTTTTGGAAATTACCTTTGTATTCAGCAAAAAAGAAAAAAAAATACTTGTGTCTGAACAGTCATTTTCATTGTATTTTTGTATTTTATTATCAAAATGTCTTTCCCATAGCTGTGACTGTCTTCTCTGGAAACAGGGTTGTTTCATTTGTGCAGTGTGCATGTAGCACATTATCGAGGCAGATATCAGAGTATAGTTATTTTTAGCATGGGTCAAAGTGGATTTTCCAGACCATCTGATCAGTGGTGCGCCTTGGCAGTAATGGAGAATGAAAGCATATTATTACAGACCAGCCATATTGTCCATTTCTTGGTTCCATTAGATTGTCAGTATGTGTGTGGAGAACACAAAACTATTTTTATACATACATTATATGCTGATTGGATTATTAACGTGTCTGTGAATTTCTTTTATTGCCAGAATCGTATAGATGCATATTCTGTGCCTCAGGTATGTGCGCATTGAGCTAATATATGCACGCTTTTTGCATTCAACTACACATGCAAAGCTACATTAAATTACTGTATATAATGATCATAATTTCAATCATCTGCCATTATCTTGTTTTTTGTGTAGGAGCATCTGCTTGATGACAGGGTTGCATTGGCTAAAAATGAAAAGATATTTGCATCAGAAGTCACTTTATCAGGAGTATTTTATCTAATTGTGTTTAACCAGGATGTCCAGTAGCCCTTTGCTACCTGTTCACTGAGTTATATCTCTTGAGTGTTTTCATTCTCCTCCCACTGGAGTTGGCATAATTTGGCCAAAGACACAAATAAGGCTGCCCCTGTGGGACTTAATGGCAAAACTACAGCTTATCCATTCTGCAGACAACTATCCTTGAATAATCACAACAGGGGAAAAGCTCAGCCAATTAAATCGCTCTGTGTAATGAGAGGCAACACATCATGCAGTGTGAAATTTCGGTTTTACCCAGGCAGTGGAAGGAAGGAGAGTGAGGCAGTAAAATGGAATCACTACAAGTCTGCCTGATAATACCCATCAAGTCTCTCCATATACTCTCTCTTGTACTAACTATCAGAGTAAAGAAGATGCAGAGCAATGACTTGAATAACAGATGTGTGGACTGACTGTTTACCTTTATACAGCCTTTAAGATATGCAGGGCAGTAGAAAAAATAGATAAGGTTTTGCCGCTCAGGGCAAATGAATAATGTCAAGTGTCATGAAGCATCTCTGTTATGCATAAATTATCTAGCCCTGATTTGAAATATCCACAGTTGAGACTTGTGTCATGAGAAGGATTGTAGCAAGGAATTAAAGCTTAAGATAAACAGCTGTTATGATCAGTGCTGGATAAACAACAATCATAAAGTCCAGGGACCCTTAGGTAATTTTGTGTATGTGTAGGTGTGTATATGTGTGTGTGAGAATGCATTTTACATGTTGGGCACTGCATCCTTAGAAACAAGAGCTTGGCTCTCTTTCAACTGGAGAAGCCCATTGATCTGGCTGTGGTGTGTGAGAGTATTTCCTCCTCTCAATGACAGCTTTCACTCTCATTTGCCATAACTAATAAACTACACCAAAGCTGTATCACAATAAATCTCCTCCTCAAGTAGCATGACTCACTAGATGGTACAGAGGAGCCAAAGAGGGAGTGAGCTCAAATCACACAGTGCGTTGTTTACGTGTGTTTGTGTGTGTCTGAGTGTGTGTTTATGCCATAGAGACACAAGAGACTGTTAATGAGTGAATAAGCAAAAAAAAAGAAATAAGGAAATAAAGTGAGAGGGCAGAGTGAGAGAGAAGAGTGACAGAAATGTGTGTGAAAGAGTATTAGGTGAGAAAGAAGCCTTTCCAAAGACAGACTTGGAGCACTCACTCCATCACTCCACCAAATGTAAATCATCTGTGACAAGAGGAGCTTAGGGCATAAAGATTCCCAATCGGTATCAAGCACTGGAGAGTGCTGTGGGTAAGAAGGTGGGAATTTAAGCTTTCTGGCTGGGACTGAGAGATTGCCCTAAAGCACTCCATGGAGATGAATGGTTTAGACCATTAACCCCACCACAAAATCTCCACGTACCCCACAGGCACACAAATGTGTTGCACTGAAAATCAGTGCAATGTGTTGCATTCTTAAGACCCCTGGTGTGAGACCAAAAAGCTCCAGCCTAGGGCCAGGTGTTAACCACATGGACTAACTTGTACAAACACACACTTGTACAAGCACAAACTCAGCAGCTGAAAAAATCAAACAGAAAGAACAAAAGACACCTTGCTTACCAATTTTATACTGAAAAGGAAAGACAAGATCTGTATATCTTAGAGCTCTCACTGACAGGATATGTAATTCCAAAGATGTTTTTTAAAGCCAACCTGTCCAGTTTGTACCCCGCCTTCATCCTTTGTCAGCTGGCATTGGCTGCAGTTCCCCCCACGCCCCTCACGTGAAAGACAAAGTGGTAGAAAATAGATAGATGGATTGATCCTTCAAGGCCAGCAGGCTCTTTCTCCAACTCTTGCTAAATAGTCACCCTCCTATATACCCAGAATCCATGCTGATCCGATTACGTGTTACATCACATTTATTGATAAGAAGGATGCTTTAAGTGCATATTAGTTAAAATTTAAAATGTACACATAAACTCCTTCCTATATATTAATGTATATGTCAACTGAAATGATTTGCCCATCATTTCTTTCATTTGCAGTGCAAAGGAATGTTATGTTTGATTGATTCAGCACACTTCTCAATGTTCTTACTGAATGTGTGTCATATTTGCCTTCTTTCATCTGACAATTTAACATAAGTACACCCACTTCTTTCATCTAGATAGACAAGAGGGGGTCATATTGTCTGTATTGTGTGTTGTCTTTGTCTCAACCACACTGTTGAAAATCACTGAAAGTAGCACAGAATCATACAATGTCAAATTCATGTTTTGCCAAACCTCCATGACCAGTTAGTCAGTTACTTGTGTGCTGAGTGTGCTCAGCCAGTGAGTCAAGGAACAGAAGATAAAAAAGAAAGAATGCATGAATGCTTTTAAAGAAAACAGAAAATAAAAGTGAAAGAACTGACATGGTGCTATTTTGACTAGTATTTGTGTAATTAAAAGGGGTTTCATTCTAAACAGTTTTTGCTGTTGAAAATTTAAACTATGAGTTAAAAAAAAAACATCTTAATTCAGACTAGGCCCTCTATTACTATGACCTTCCTGTCTGTTTTTGTTTAACGTCTGCCTTTTGTTATGCACTCTTGCTCTTCATTGTACATGGCAGTAAAACATAATCTATGCAGCGAACACTGATGTATTTCAAACTTGAGTGGTCCACTAATCCCATTGCTGCAGCTACAGCATTAATCTATTAATTGCACCGTCACTGTGGCAATGTCATAAAATGGCTGTGCTGTTATACAGTTCACTGACACAGTTTATGAATGGTGAGTATGTGTTGGCATATGAACAAATTGAGTTCATATGCCAACAAAGCCAGACTCATACCTAAATGTAAGCCAAACAGATGCAAAACAGCAACTATTATACTCAACACACCACCTGATCCGAACTTCAGAGCCATGCTACAAGGTACTCTTTGTGTGTGGCCGTGCATGTGTGGAAAAGGGAGACTATATGTTTAGCAATATAGTCTAGTGCAAAGTGTAGAGTGTAGAACCTCCATTGTTTTTTTGGCATTTAAATTGCTAAAATGACAGATAAGGTGCTTGCGTGCTAGATGCACATCACAGATGGACACTTTCATTCCATGTAGAGGTATTCAAAAAGTATGGATTTAGAGATAAAGCATTCTGGGTGTTTGATGATTGCCACTCAAATGGATTTGTAGTTTAGCTCACACTGTGCTTTTGTCTTGTCACTCTGGGACATGACTGGTTCAGTAGGGTTGAATTGCCCCACCATTTTCAAGTCGATGTGTCTTGGAGACATAAGAGCACTTAGACATAGCATTAGAGGCTTGGGGCTTGCCTTAATTACTGGCATCTGGTCCTGCACAATATCTCCATATTGTATGTGACTATCTGCTTTTCTTTAGTGGGAGGGTCAGAAGTCTGGTGAAAATTGCTTGTCTTTGTGTGATTCTGTGGTCTAAGTGCACAGCAAAATGACTTAAATCCATAGATGAAACTAATGGCTTTAAATAATACACTTGGGTGTAGTTGCCAGAGAAATCAGCATTCATGGAGTTAATCATGGGTCTAATACAACTTTTAAAAATAGTTACACAACATATTGTTGAAAAGGAGTGAGTTCAGTCCTTTTTAGCCAAAGAAAAACATCATAACTACTCATTTCATTCAACCTGTGAGCTAGTAACATCTCGTATGACAATGATGACATTTTTTTCTCATATTACCCAGCTTTCAAACATCATGATGGTAATAAAGTGCTGGCACATTTGGCCAAAGGTTTTTTTTTTCACCACATATAATTGAAGTGTTAGTGTGAAGTGTTCCTTTCTGGAGATGTTGATACTCGTTTTAAAGATGTCGTCTTCAAACCTACATTATGAAATGAACGAGTGGAGCCAACAATGAGATTTTCACTTCAGCAGTGTCCGGCAGAATGATTAATGAAGTTGGCAGACTGAAAAATTGCAGTGATTTAAAGTTGGATTAAAACGGCTATGAGTTCGGTTCACCTCTCACTTAAATATCATTCTCTGTGACCACACAAACATGCAAGCTCTCTTTGTTTATCAGTGTGTCTAATTCAGTGCATACCAAGCAATGTGTGGGGTGGTGAATGTGGGATGCAGCTCTTCAGCACACATAGTGTGTTCTTGTGTGTACATGTACTTGAATTAGTGTGTGTGTGGGTTAGCACTGTGTGGGTATGAGTGTAAAAGGGAACAGAATAGCGTCAATTTAAATCAAATTAGCATGCAGGCAAATTAAGCAGAGGGATTTAATTTGAGCTGTTGTAAAAATGCTAATTCCAGTACCGCCCGGAAGCTCATATGCAAATATTACACTATTTTACAATAATTCATATTAGGCCAGGCATGCATAAAACACACATTACAGCCTGATGTCATCTGGGGAATAGAGTATCATTAGCTCTTGGACTTGCTACAAGGTGATCCTGTTTTTGGGGGCATGAGTACATGCAAAATTGTGACTTTTCCATTCATCTTTATATGTGTCAACAACGTAATTGCTTTATTGCATTTTATGAGAATATATGTCACTGTCTCTATCTGTGCTTATACGTATATGCACTTCTATGTCTTAACATGCATTTCCCTGATTTCTCGCTGCACTGGTATCCTGCCAACACTAAAAATTGTATTTATGATATTAGATGAATATTAGATCCAACTGAATACTACCAACCACAGCAATAGAGAAATACACCCAACTAGTGTAATGTGCCTGTGTTGTCCAATTAGTTAATTTATGTAAGTGTGATCTTTCCCAAAAAAGAGAAGAATAAAATGTTAACACTGTGATAGAAGGGAAGGAAAAATACCTCTGATTATTGAACACATAAATACATTTTTGAAGAGCAAGGCATTTTCATCTGCCATGCCCCATCCTGCTATTAACTACAGTGGCTCAAACAAAAATGCTGCATCAATAGGCAATTGGCTGTTTTAGACTCATGTGGTTCAAAATTATTGCATACACATTAGATGCTGAGTGCATGTGCATGCGTCCTTATACACAGCTGCCTGCAAATGGGCAGAAGTGAGAGAAATTGGGTCCAGGTGTCAACATCTTAATACATAGAGAGTCTGGTGGAGCCTGTCGATACCCATTTAAAATGTTAAAGTGAAGTGTGCTGGCTCACTGGGACCCACCATGCCATCCACCATTAATGGAAAGAATCAGTTAATGACATGGTCCAACACAGCAAGTAGTGTAGCAGCAAAGTATATGAGTGATTCTTAAGTGATTTTTCCCAACAAATATAACTCAGCACATTGTCAGTGTTTTTTCCCTAGTTATTTTTTGACATGTCTGTGTTCTTTGAGAAAAAGAAGTCTCACAGCAGTCAACAATTTTCAATTTTGCAGTTTAAGCCCATTCTGTTAATGTAGCTCAATCATTATAGGTTGATGTTTGGAAACTGTGACTCAATCACAAAAACCATGTTTGTTTTTGCTTCATGTCAGTGTGAAACAATCAGGCAAGCCTGCCTCACCCGTGACCAGGTGGAAATGTTAAATAATTCCAATACTCCTCTCATCCTTCGATACTTCCTTTTTGTATTACTGTTCAGCAAACACAGAGGCATTGTTTGTTGCCTCTCTACTCTTCCTCTCTCGCACGCTGTCCTTGTGGCTAACTGGGGACAATTATGGCCCTCTTTCAAACGATTGCCAAGCCCAATTTGCTACACAAATTAAATGGGACACATTTGAAGAGTGAGGGGGACAGGGTGAAGGAAAAAAACCAGAGAGAGCAAACCAGAAAGAAGGCCAAAGAAAAAACAATGATAAATTGAAAACACACCAGCAGACCATAAAGAGAAAAGACTACACAAAAAAGTATTCTATTCTGTTCCTCCCAGCTACAGAGGTCTCATTTGGTGGCATTTCAATTAACACATTAACAAAAATGTATGTTTATTAGGGGGCCTGATTGGCATTTTTTTCTTGAGAGGGCTGCTGTGTCCACTGTATGGGGTAGTGAGTGGGACTGGTTATGAGCACTGTGCCATCTGTTAAGCAGGCCGACTCAGCCATTTTCTGCTCCTGCATGTCTCATATCCTCCACCATATCCACAGCCAGAGGCTGCCTCTTACCCAAATGGATCCAGAGCACCAACAGAGGGCAGCTTTCCCTTTGCAGTCAGATTTAAAGTAGGGGTTAGCGTGGAGCGGACAAAATTGAGGTCTCTTTTGGTCCTTATTGCACATCAGAAATGGGGGGGAGTGAGAGAACCCCAGTGTGTCTGGGTTGCCTATCAATATGTAGCAACACAATAGAGAAAATTAAGGAGCTTCTCTGTTGTTGGGAGGGTGTGTTGCACTGCTTTCAAACAGCAAAGGCAGAAGGTGGGATGTAGAGAAAAATGCAGGCAGAAAAGCAGTAGAAAGAAAATGACCAAATGAGAAAGTAGGAGAAAAAAGGCAACTTACAATAAAAACAAAAAAGGGAGCTTGGACAGGGAGGAACAACATGTTCAGGAGGGAAATCAGGCAGTGTAAGGATTAAGTAGAGTCTTAAGTCTGAAGCAGTTCTGACTTGAGGCACTTAAAGTCATACAGTACCTCAGATAAAGACAGGACACACAGGTCATCCCTGTGAGACTGGTGCCTCCCACACACCCCTCCATCATTAACAGACAACAACTGTAGCTACATCCATGATTTTGTTTTGGCTTTGAAATGATGGCCCGGCACAGCTGTCTAAGTAGGGGATGGGGGCATCAGCAGCTGCTAACAAGCAAAGGAAGGAAATTAAAGGGAGAGTTTGGGGAATGGTAAGCAAAGAGGTGTCAAGATTTGGGGGCTGCTGACTGCACTTGTGAAGATCTCTATTAAATTTGTGCTCAAAAGTGACAGCTCTGGAAGGACAGTTGTCAAAGGAGATGTTTTGGCAAATGTATTTTTTTTTCTTTCTCTATTAATGCTGATATGTTAACTTATACTAAACTGTGGAAGATGGTGGTTTCTGAGAAGATAGCTTCTCAACAGCTCCCCCAACAATAACGTTTATCGACCATTTATGCCATTTTAGGAAGGTCCCGTAATTAAATTGTGTCAATAAATTCTAGAGCTGCACATAAAATGGGGGCTAAACGAGGAATACATTTATCCATTTTCCTCTCCCCTGCTGTGAGTCATATGTAGCGGTAGGCAGAGAAGAAAAATAAAACACATTTGAGCAGATTGCAGGGAACATTTCTCAAGCACAAAGTTGAAAATTTCACTCATCAATTTCACTTTGCGTAGCTCTGTTGTATATGACCTTGGGTGAATGATCCCTCCATTCAGAGATCTTCAGCTGAACTGAGGGGTTTCAGTTGGTGCAAAGGGAGCAATAAAACTTTTATTCATCCCTCTGTGACTCCAGAGGCTTAATGATTCATGGATCTTTGTGTAAAAAAAAAAGAGGTGGTGGCAAAGAAGGGGTGCTGTGGAGCAGGACCAGAACTCAATGAGGTTTGAAAACTGTTGTCACACTTCAATGGGCAGGTGTCTGATGTCAAGTGACTCAATTCCAATGACTTCTCATCGTGAGATTCTAGGGAAAGGCCTGAGTGTTTATGGTTCACAAGACAAAAAAGTAGGAAAATAGGAACTCGAGCATCTGTGTGATGAGGGGATAAATGTCACATGCGGATGTGTCTGTGCATTGGTTTGTCCTTAGGTGTGTGAAAAGAGGAAGCAAAAAAAAATAAGAGAATAAGACTACTATTTGCCAGAGTTTGACTGACATTGATATTGTTTAATAAATCTTTAATGTGAATGTGTATATAAGTACCGAAAAATAAAATATCAAATCTAAAAGCAGATTTGATATTTCACACCATAATTTATATTTGTCACAAAGCAAGACTTGTGTCAATTTAAATTTATTAATCACATTTATTATATTGAGACTTTCTATATGACTTAACATAATGACGTAAAATATAATATTTGTGACACAATTAAAAAAATGAAATAATAGTGATGAAAATAAAAACAATCAATACCACCTCTACCACCCCTCCCCAAGTCTGCAGGGAACAACATTCAAGGCCCACATGAATGCCAATGGTTCACTTACTTTCAGCGTCAGCGAGGTGGAGAAGCAGACCCAGGACAAGCAGCAGTGGCAGCAGCAGCGTGGGCCTGGCCCTGTGCATGGTGGGACAGCTTGGCACCAGCATGCTTTGGCAGCCTCAGTAGCACTGGCTCACAGAGCCCTGTGAGTCAGTCTGGTCTGATTTCTCAGATGCAGGGTATTCACAGCCTATGCAAGGAAAGAAGGGAGAGGAAAAGGGAGAGGGAAGGAGGAGGGAAGAGGAAAAAAATAAAGAGAAAGCAACTGAATGAAACAAAGCTGTTTGGCTCCACGGGTTTTATCTATCCCTGCACATTTTTGACATACCCCCACACAGCCTCGGCTAGAGCTGACAGAGGATAGGAAGAGGCTGATGTGCTCATGGGGTATGTACTGACAGTTCTCTAAATGGAATAGTCACTTCACACAATGTGTGTGCATTTGTGCATAAGAGGGAGAGAGATAGTAAGTGCAAGAGAGAGCGAGAGAAACCACACTGATGAAAGGGTAAAGTAATAAGATTTTGTCTTCACAGCTTTGGTCACGAACACCAATCAGAAAAACGCTGCATAACAAGAGTACATTTTTACATCATCCTCAGATCACGAGTGTTTCACATGAGAAAAGACTGTTGTATGTAAAAACAATCAAGAAATATTCATATAAACTGAGATCTTAATTATACTTCACATTAAAGTTTACTCATTCTCACTCATTTTCTACCGCTTTATCCACTGAGGATCGCGGGGGGCGCTGGTGCCTAACTCCAGCTAACATAGGGAGAGGCAGGGTACACCCTGGACAGGTCGCCAGTCCATCACAGGGCCACATAGAGACAGATAATCATTCACTCTAGATTAAAGTTTAAATAACTGTAAATTACACAATGTCCCAAAAATTGCTTCAAAACCCAACTAAGGCTACAAATGCTGTTTTCTGTCATAGTCCGATATACGCATACTTTCTATATATCAATTAATCTAAAGCACATTTATATTTCTCACACCACATTTAATCCACATTTACTGTTTTATTAGTTTTCAGAGCCTAAACACTGTGATCAGGTTTGTTTGCTTTAGCAAACACACAGAGAAGCATTTCTATTTTATTCAGTGGTGGTCAAACAACAAATAAAAACCTATAAGACAGTGTTTAAGTGTTGCCATTCATGTTTTAGCCTTTTATCAAAAAGAATCACAACAAAGCTGTGAAAATTAATGTGATACAGTGAGCTTGTATTCGCATCTATTTGTTTAAGCTAAAGCTTGATCCTTAGTGATGGATGCGTTTTGAAGACATACTGTATGCTTGCAAGTTTGCCCGCATTGTTCTGCAGGATGCTGCTGTTGTTTCAGCTGTGGTGCTTGGTTGAGACGGACCAGTTCATGGCTTGTGTACCATGACATTTCAGATACTTTATGTACCATGAGATCAAATACACTTGTCAGACTTCAAAGTTTTTTAATTCTGCAGTTTTGGAAATTGCCTATAAATGCTTTTGCTAGAAATAATATATATTTTTTGGACTCAATAAAAGAGAAAAAAGGGAAAAACAAACCCTAAGCCCAATCAGTAGGCCCAATGATAACAAAGTGCCTCATTTCCCTGCTACCAATCATCCTCTTTCTCACTCTTAGCCCGCCGCCTTTGATTTCTGTGGGCTTTAAACGGCAGAAAAGACGGTAAGATAGCACACCTGTCACACTCGATTTGCGTTGGGAGGAGATAGACATGACTACCTGTCTTCAAGCGCTGCAGGGCAAGCAGCAAGCACAGTAGTGGGGGGGTGTGTGGCGAAGGGAATCAATTTGAGGCAATCTCACTCCCCGCTCGCACCACCTCAAGCACACACACACACGCTTCTTGCCAACAGATGCGTGCACATATGCCTGAAAATTTAAGCACACAAAACATATATTAGATATTTTTACACAAGTTGAGTTTGTTGCCACTGTGAATTTGATTTGAATCAAGTGGACCTTGAGTGTGAGTGGGGGGGGGAAATACAATGTGATCCATACATAGTGCAGGTACAACTGCGTTTGAAACTTATTGTTTCACACATCTACCCCTCCAAATCCAAGTGATTATGCCTTTGAGTTAATTAATGAAGCATGAATTTCCATAATAACATGATATTAGGCAGCACACAAAGAACAGTACTTGGCAGCCCTCCCCATATCTATTCACATGACCATCATGCACACACCCATTCTCTCTCACACATACACACATAAGCTGGTGGAGGCAAACAAACCATCTGCATGTTGTGTAACCACTAGAGAGACATCCAAGTGGCTGTGCCATTTCAGTAAATACATCGAAAAGCCAATGTAATTGCAGGTCAATTACCATCTTTCAAAAACATAATTCATAAAAGAAAATATAATAATAATAATAATAATAATAATAAATACATCAGATTTGGTTTTGATTTGTGGTGTTAATTTCTCCAGATAAGCTGATCTTCAGATTACCCTCTAACCTCCTGGCAGAAGGGCAGCAGTTTAGCAAAATGCATTGTTATCTGATAATGGATTTCACCAATATACTGCAGCTTTTTGTTTGAAACTGTGTGCATGTATATGTGATTACATGAATTTTAAGAGCAACTACATGAGTTCAAATGAGCATTTCCATTTTCATTAGTCAGAAAACAAAACAAACAAAGAGATGAAACTGCCTTTGCCCATTTTATCCATAACATGGCCACTTAGCTTTACACTCTGCACTTTGACACTTTTCATTCATTTGGTAGCACTGATGCTTTCCATTGAACATTTATTACAAAAGAAAGAAATAACAATCTTGTCTTTCTTCCTGAGCCCCTGGTGGTATTATTGTGTTCTCATTCACTGGTGCTTCATTCAAAGGATTCTGCTGCTGATAGCAATCATGCATTATTAAACAAAGCCTGACAACATGCACAATGTTAATTAGAAAAGGAGGGAGTGTGTGGCAAGAAAAAGAAAGGGACTGTTGAGCTGTCTACTCTCTCCCTTTCCCCATGATTCTTATCAGAAAAGTGAAAGAGAAGGAGGAAGGGGATGGATGTTTACCATCTCCATAATAGCCATCTCTAGTCTCATTTGAGTTTGATATTGTGGTCTTATGAAGATGAGCAATACTATTAAAGAAACAGAAACAAAAGAATCATTTATATGTATCTTATATTCCAGCCATAATACAAAAAAACTTGTTATGGGAAAGAATGCAGACAGAATAGTTTTGAGCTCTCCAAAGCAACATATTAATACCGAATTTGCCATTCCATATTCTCTCACTCAGTATTGTTGAAAACAGAGTAAAGGCCAGTGGGAAACAATTGCTGACATGAGAATGCTACTGATGATATTTTTTTTAAAAAACAAATTCAATATGTGTTTGTACCACATTATATTCTTTCATCTTGCCAATTGACTAATTTCACTGTGGCCAGCTCCAAGGATTTTGAAGTGTTTTTAATTTTCAGCTCATGCACAAACTGAATTGAACTTAAAAAAAAAAAAAAGTTATGGTATGTTTTCATAACAGCTGCTAAAATGCCACCAAATCTATTAAGACCAGTTCCTCTGTAATTAGCCCAACACATGCAATGCAATCCCATGTTATAAAAAGTTGCTGAGTATCATGTCCAGCCAGACAGAGCAAATAAAAATTTGCTTCATTTTATGAGGCAGGACTTTCTATTTCCCTTTGGAGTAGCAGAGTTAAAGAAAACAGTGATTACACCCACATGCACACTTTGAAGATGCAGTTATATGCCGGGTTATATACTGAGTAGACAGGCTGGGCTGCTGAGTTAGTACTGTGATCCTTTAATTCGATTTTTGATACGCAGTTGCATGGAACATTTCCTCAGTGATGATTTTTTTTTTACAGTTAACATCACTTTTTAACTGAAGCTTTATCATTTTTAAAATATCTTAATCTTCATTCTAATTGCCCATTGTTTTTTTTCTTTTTTTGACTGTGGGTTAAAAAGCAAAATGCTATAAAATGTTGAATTTACTATTAATAGTTTTTTCATATTTACCTAATAGTTATTTCATATTTACCATACAAACCATTAATATGCCATTGCACAGATTAGCTCCAGAATACAAAATGGGGCACACCATATATATAGTTGCACTGCAGTTATACAAGTGTAGCATGTAATTGTTAGCTTTTGTTATGGCATAAATCTGTCATTGATGGTTGGTAGATCTGAAGGCATGGATACAAATAAGAAAATAAGATTCAGGTGCTTCCAGACCAATATCATTCAAATGGGGTGGGTAAACAATTAGGTAGCTGGACATACACCCTAGTGTTTATGGTAAACTTAAGGTCAGAGGACATAAATGACACATGTTGCTGTACTCTATCTGCAGCCTTCTTCAGCACCATTGGACAGTAATGCAGAGCTATCTTTGACAGGCACCCACTCACAGTGCCCGCAGGGTTTATTCAAATAAAATATGACCACATTTATAAATTAAGCTCATTAAAGGCACAGCTTCCCATCCACATATGTTGACACCCACATACTTCCTTTTTTAAATCTCCACTTCCACATCAAGAGAGGTTATGTCACAACGTGTCTTACATGTTAACCACAGCTGCCATTTATCCTATACTGTCTTGAATACCATAGTATAACGTCTGTCTCTCTTTTCTGCCTTAGGTCCTTTTCACATGTGTAGTTCTTTTTGGGTAACCACTCTTCCCTTGTGCTGTTTCTTGTCTGTTTTACCCTTTATTTTTTCCCTCTTACAGCAACTTTCTTCTGCCTACAATAGTGTGATTTAAGACCGAGTGACAAGGCCGTTTCTCACACATCGCTCCCGATCAGCAGGCATGTGTAATACCATCCCTCAAGCTAAGCTAAGCTATGCCCTAGAGTGCAGCCTCCACATGAAAGACCCTGACAATGGCACATCAGAGGAGTTTATTTGCTATATTTATTTATTTACTTTTACCCCTCCCTTCTTGCCACCCTGACTTCCATCAAACAAGCCTCCCACAGTCATAAACTATTCTTTGGGTGGTATTGCCTGAATTTCCTTTACAAAATTAGTCAGGGATTATAGTTCTGCCTGCAAGCCTGAATAATTTTAACAAGCAAATGCTGTCAATGCTGCAGCTGATCTTTTTGGTTATGTCTGTTTTCCGAATGAAGTATCCAACATAAATCACACACCAGGAAACTAAGTGAGTCTGATGGCATTTGTCCATCTAATAATTGATTTTAAAACACCCACTGTGGCTGTAGAATGAAGCTATAGCAATCTCATCTCAGTTGTGCGGCCATTGCAACTATACTTGGAGATTTTAATGTAACCTCTTTTTTTGTCCTGAACAAGAAGTAAATGTTGAAATGTTACACTGCAAACAAGTGAGCACACACTTTAAATTAAATTAATTTCTTGTCATATTTTCTCCTTTCATGCAAATTGCAGCTACAGCAAAAAATACACATTTTCATTGAGCATAAATTTGCACATGTTTGTGCTAAAAATGCAGGTCAAGGAGAATGTGCTTCAAACTGCTGAAAACTGTTACCTTGTTTGAGAGCAAGGTTATGTCCTATGAGAATTCAGCACACGCAAACTGACCTTGAGCACACACCTCAGTAGCTAAAATGACCACATATCTTCAGCTAACAAATGCTCCTCCTCTCTCTCATTCAGTGTGCTTTTTGTTTTTTGTTTTTTGATCATTTGTTCCTAACAACCTCTCCTTGACTCTCCTCTCTACCTGGTAAACCTCACCACTCTCTTTTTCTTTCTCCTCACCCATTTTTCCCCTCTCATCTTGTTCCTCCCACCACATTTCCCAGCAGCTGTTTAGATGGATGGTCCTCACAGTGCAAGACCCTGACCTGCAGTCTAGTGACTGATTATCCCAATGCCCTGTTGTGTTGCTCCCTGAACACATACAACACACAGCACACACATAGGCTTTCACAAACAAGCACACACACAAGGTTACGAAGCTTTTGGATAAGCATAGGCACACTGGGGAATTTAGAAAAGGGGGGAAAAAAGCAAAACACTACATCAAAATCTTTCATCTTTGTCATGTTTGAATCACCTCCTTTGACCTTGATGACACCGAAACACATTTCCTATTGAACTCTAATAGATGCCACTAATGCCTTTTCAATGGGCACTAAAACCACAGGAGAGTACAATCAGCCTTTGTGTAAGCATATGAGCTGTGTAAACTATTCAAATGATTGCTGGCTTAATGGTAGACTGTCTCTTGTGCAATGTTTACTTCTCACTTGTATAATACAAGCATGTTCCACTTGGGTTGTGCTTGACCTTGCATATCAGCATTTAGTATAGGGAGAAGAACTTATCATACAAACAGGCTGAATCTTGAGGAGTCTATTGTGTTGGGAGCAGAGAGTGTGGCAGGATTGTGGGGAAAATGAGAAAAATGGAAGGCATAGAAGCAACAGCCAACCTGGAATGGCTGGGATTAAATTTACGCTGCATGAACAGAGGAGGGCTAAATCATGTTACATATTATGAACCAGAAAAAAGGAAGAGGGGGTGAGAGGGGTGGAGCAGAGGGGTGGAAATATAATGGATAAGGGAAGCAACGAGGCAGAGAGGCAGAGAGGTGGGGTGAGCAAAAAAAGGACAGGGAAGTTGCTGAGGGAAGAGGATGCTAGGAGGAAGAGAAGTGTGCGCTGTTGGGTAGAGAGCAGGAGACGTGGAAACAGAGAGGGAAGCAAGGGAATGTGTCTCACTGCCAGCGTCTCTCATGCTGTCTGAGCTTGTATGTCTTACACAGGTACTGTGAGAGAGATTGAAGACAGGAATGAGGGATGGAGAGAAAAATTAGGCACTGCAGAACAAGAGATGATTCTTGGCAAAGCCACTTGAGCTCGGCATTGTTTCCTGAAGTGAAGGAAATGGAAAGATGACAGCAGGTGAAAAACGTGAAAGACGCGTAAACTCTACAGTCTCAACCAAAAAGCACAACCTCAGCATCAAGTTTGTATCAAATCAAATGGATGCTGCCTTAATCAAACATCTCCTACACAATCATACTCACGTGTAAACTCAGGAATTCTTGTGCACAAATAGCTACAAGCACAGCATAAGTAAGCATACCCTTTGCACCACATGGTCCTGGCACTTTCACATCTACCCCCAACACAGCAACATTCTGTGGGAGGATGAATTAATCTTACTTCCGTGAGGCACACAAAATTAGAGAGAGGAAGGAGAGTGAGAGGGAGGTTGTTCCCAGCCTGAACTCATGTAGTTTTATGGAAAGCACAGAGTCCTCAAATAGTCAAAACAGCATTCCACTGCCGCTCCAAAACATGGCATGAACATCAGCATGGAAGTATTTTGAAAATGAGCAAAATACAGCAAAGGTAAAGGTTGCCCCCAATACATATGGCATAAGTCAGTATCATTGTCTTCTTATCTGCTCCAAACAAATGAACAGTAAGGTAAATTGTGTGCTACTGACATTTTAGTGGCTTTTGTACACAGGCCAAGCTGCTTGGAATGTAAATGCACTACTTAGGCATACATGAAGGTGCTTTGGGCATACATGCTACACTCATAGGACACCGAAATAATTAAAATGCCAAATGTCTTTCATTATCTAAGTGGTAATTTGCCTCAATACACGCTGAGCAAAAATGTAATGCCAAATTATGGTTGCTGTGCTGCAGTGCACTAAGGCAGCAGTGGGTGAAACTTCCTTCAATTAGCCCAGTAACCAGAATGTGATACAGTGGATGAAGTGCACCATCTATATCCTGATAAAACATTCAGGTAGGGCTACGTAACTGTCATTCAAGAAAGCTGATTCAATATTTCAGTGGTTCAGCGATCCTTACCAAATTTGACTGAGCACTTTGATAAGGGTGGAACTGATTAACAGATTTTTGAACACCCCTGAAAGGTGTTTTTTTCCAGGCAAATCTATTGTTCTCGTGACATGCAGCAATGCTGCTTGTGCAACTTCAGCAAGGAAAAGCTATGGCTTACCCTAAGGCAAAAGCAACAATTCCCCATTTTGTCATTTCAATAAGACAAACACTTGCCATCGCTTCATAGCAACCAAACAAGCAGTTATCCAACAGTAAAGGACCGTTTATTATGCTACTGAAAATGCTGAATGAAAATGTCTTCCTCCAGAGCTGCTGTTTGGAGAAACTCAAATCAAATGCCACCTTCAAACAAATGTCAGTACAGGAAATCAGAACTGTTTCCCAGCATTGAGCAAAATGCAGAATTTGACATTTGGAACCAATTTATTCTCCTCCTGCCCTTGTTTCATATGCACGTAACTTGTTAATCATCAGAGAAATGCATTTTAACCCACATCGTACAAACTACCCTGATTCTACATCTAACACATTCTTAGAAACCTTTCTACAAGCTTCCCCAACCCAACACACTCCACCCCCAAACACTCACAAACATGATTAAGACACTGTCAAGCTTGACATTGCCATCTCCCATGCTGTCAGTGGCCCTCACTGGGATGCTCTTGACTGACTGCCTGGATGTGCCTTATCATTAACAGGGCCGCCTGTGCCACCACGGTAGGGCTTTGATGACAGAAACTACGGCCCCAGTGCCTGCCCCTCCCATTTTGCCTGCCCAAGTGTCATCTAAATGAGATAGGGCCCAGGAGCTAGGGGATTAGACACTGCATAATTACCTATTTAAAGACCCTAATTGAGCATTTCATTAAGAGAGTGGCACTGAGATTTTGCCAATGAGGGCACTACAGGGATAGTGACGTATTTGTCTGTGTATGCATGTATGTGTGGGTAGGTGATGGTTTGGGTATGTGGATGTGCATGTGCTTGTGTGAGCATTTTGGAACCACAGCTGTAACCTTGAATTCATGGGTCACCTTGTTTTCCTATGTGTCTCTGTCTTTCTTGTTGTCACTGATGTTTACCTTGCATATAATTGGGTAAGGAAACCCAATATGAACTCACATTTTAAAACTGTCTTATGGTCCTAAGTAAACAGTGTAACTGTCCTCTTACACATGCTTCACCCTTTCATAATTGAAATTAAGTTGTATCTTAAAATATAAAGAATTGTGGATGGAAGCATTACATCTCCTCGAATAAAGCCTGTCGAATATTATAACTAATAAAAGAAGATAATATGTCAAACACGATGTAGGATTTGCTCCCGGGTGCCCCCTACAGTTGTTCACTTGACTTAAAAAAAACAGTTGTTACAGCCGAATTACTAGACACTCACCCTATTATTTTAGCCTATGAAAACATATCAAATGATGTGTGCACTTCTTTTTCATTGTTCATTTTTTGGGTATCATCAATGCCAGACACACACAAAAAAGTAAAAAAAAAAAAAAAGAATAAATAACCGAGGAGATTTGAGAGCACTGGGCTATGCTTCTCATGATAAAAGCATAACACTACAGTTTAAGTTAAGTTAATTGGATCCAATAGTAAATACATTTGTCTGTGGACAGTTTGGTTTGCTTTGGTACATGAGTCATCAGTCATCAAACATATATTGTTACAGTGCATGTCTGGTCGCTTAGAAGACAAGGAAATGTATCTCTGTATCTGCCAGACAAGGTAATAAAATTCATTGTGATGTTTGTTACCAAACTGAAAATCCTGCATGGAGATTGAATAGTTGGACATTTAAAGCTATCAAGACCACTGGTATGGCACAGAAAGAATGCTATTTGTCTTGCATTTAATTTGTTTTATGATTATTTGTGGATGATCAACGATAACAACACAACTTTTGTAATTCCACAACATTTCCATCAAACAAGTTTTTGCCTTTTCTGTGTGTAGGTCATAAGTTTAGGTAGTTATGTATGATACACAGTCCTGATGTGACAGGGACTTAAGTCAGTGAATAGAGATGGACTCTTGATGACACTAGGGGCCCCTTTTCTTTTGTCATTACAAATAATTTCTAATTAAATAATAATTAATAATAATAATAATAATAATAATTAAATAAAATTAGAGCAGAATGCTGGATGCAGAGAGATTGCAGATGATCAATTTGACCTAATATCTACAGTATGACCTAGCAGGCCAGGGCTCCACTTTGCTCCCTCATCTCTATATCTGGGATCACTAGGGACATTGGCAGATGCCTTTCACAGGATTGACTCGTTTTGTAAATGACTAGCATCTGAAGTGGCAACACTAGCTGGGGGCTGTCAGGGTCTTTGGGGAAGGCACCAGCTGCTAAATGTTACAGATAAACTGTCCCTCCCTCTGGGGATACATAAGAGCACTATGGTGGGTAATGTTGTTGAAGTCGGGCCAAATATGCTCAGGGCTGCAGTGACACTGAAACATCATGAGTTAGTTTGTGCTGTTCTACCAGTTGACCTATTATTCTTCTTTGACATGAAAATAAGATTCCTGCACTAGCTGGGAAATGAACATTGATCTGACAGTGCACATGCCAGTGAAAAATCAGTGCTTAGCAACCAATGAAAACAAAAAAGTGAATCTAGTAATTTGTTCAAAATTGCAAAAGACATCAAGGAATCATGCTGTTACCATATTTCAGGTAAATTCTTCTAAGAATTTGGCCAAGTGTTCAAACCAAAGGTAAGTTCAAGTTTTCTAAAAATGAGGGATTTTATTGTATGTGTAGTGTAGACATACAATACTTCAATCCATGCAATCCCAAGAAAATAGGTGCTCATACATTAATTGACTATATGCATAACTACCATGTCCACTAAAATAAACAATTTCTGGCCAGTTGTCATTAAATGGAAACCTGGCCTTTATAACTTTCGATATTAATCAGTCTTTTAGTATTTGTTTTTGCAGTTAGCCCTGAAAGGTCTACAATTAAAATAAAAAAGTCTACAATGAAAAAAGGCATATATTTTACCATCATAAGGGGACAACAGAGCACTGCTGCATCTGTGTAAATTCTACATTTCATTGCTAAATACTCTTCATTAATTCTGCTGCAGTGTAAAACATATCTGCGTCTTTGGCTGACATCTTACCATAAGTAAAAGTATTGCTTATTGAAAACCAGGAAGTGACTGTTCATATAGTCATCTAAAGGTGAGGTAACTGGTAATAGTCACTGAGTATGATGCCTTTTAAAAATCTCTTGGAAAATGTATATCTTCTCACAATACACATTAGGCTAAAACATCATCACAACAATATGCAGTATTTACTTGCATAAGTGGCGGATTGGCACAGGG
This sequence comes from Brachirus orientalis, assembly GCA_016785285.1. Taxonomy (NCBI): domain Eukaryota; kingdom Metazoa; phylum Chordata; class Actinopteri; order Pleuronectiformes; family Soleidae; genus Brachirus; species Brachirus orientalis. Next base: position 997,531 of record JAFBJR010000104.1, on the reverse strand, counting down.
TACACAACAAAGCAAGACACATAATCACAGAATTAAAACCTCTTTGTTCAAGACAGCTTGGCTATTTCCTCCCCTCCGGCATAAGCTTTAGACGGCCTTGTCAGTGCTACGATTGTTTAGTAGAATACTGTAAGCTTGTATGTGTCAGAGTTTGAATACCAAAAATCTAATGGACAAACATTTTAATATTGCTGCAACCAGTGTTCATTTAAATGATCCCTGATGTAACTAAGCTTTGCAAACATTTTTTCTCCATTCAATTCACTATTCAGGTATACTGGGCATGCACATGCCCACGTAAACAGAAAAACAAGTCTTTCCTGTGCTGATAGTCGTGTCGTGGCTGTTAACAATAAATCAAGAAATTCAAGAATTAAATGTAGGTAACTGCATGACTTTTTTCCAGAGGCCTCTGGTTTTGCTCTTTCATACCAAAATACAATCCCGGAGTTTTAATAAGAAAACTGAGGTCAGAGTACTGTGGAGAGCAGGCATATTTGTAGCAGAACTTATAGAGTATGAGTATGGGTGGAGCCTGAGTTCCTGAGTATTCTCTGAACCAGGCAGTCTCTGCTCCATTTTTCACTGTAGGTCTGACAGCCCTGGTGATGGGGGCCAATCTAATGGGAGTCCCAATGTAAGCACTATCAGGCCTCATCTTCCACATTCCATATCTCCTTATCTCTGTAAAGGCAACATCCATTGTGATTTTTTGCTGAGTACAAAATCCCTAGTAGTTGCGAATGAGAATGAGAAGAGGATAGAAGACTGTTAACTTGATAAGGAAGCTGAAAATCAGAAGACAGGGTCTTGTGTGGCATGGATAGAGGAACTTCATCTTGACTTAATTACCCCAAGACGTTTTGCTAGGGTAGATAGTGTGAATGATTACGGCGGCTCGTTTGTATCACAGTACTCTCATGCCTTTACAAGCATACACATTCTCAGCCTCAAACTCTTTCAGATATGATTAACATTCAAATACACTTCCAATGACGCACAGAGGTACAAGCACACTAACACACACACACATACATGGAGCTCAGGGCTGAGTGCCATAACAGCCCAATGAAATATATTCAGATTAGAAAGGTGTCGCATTACTCTCCAGCTGGATGATAAATACACGCTTAGCACCATCATTAATCTTGTACCCCCACCTTCCGCCTCCAGACGCGGGGATGTAAGGGGAGGGAAGCCAGCATACACTGGATGGAGCTAGTGCCTCAGCTACAGCTGCACTATGGAGCGACACTGCCACGTTTTGCTACGTCTCACAAGCATGATAGGTCAGGGCAGTCTGATTTACTGGGCTTGCTTGCGATGTCGGTGTTTGGAAAGACGGGTTGTTTCATTGAAAACCAGAGACCAGTCCTCATTTGTCTCACACATTCTTTTGTTCTCAAGTCATTCACTCTACCTGATATTCCCTTTGCATTTACTTATCCGTCCCTTTGTTCCAGCCTCTGCTTCTTTCTGTGCACACAGCTTTCTGCCGCCAACCTCCTGTCTTTCAACCCAAGGGTTTTCTGACACATTGCCCTGAACAGTATTTCATAGTATGTGGCCATTGTTTGGCTAATGAGTAGTATGCATAAAACTCCAGAGGTCTGAGAAGACAAGATAGACATGAAAAAACAGATTGAAACACATGCTAGGCACAAGGGTGATTCACAATTAGTAGCTTTAGCAGCATATTTTTTCTAGCAAGTAATGTTATGTCCCTCTATGGAGACTTTAGACAGACACTGGAGAAGGTGGCACGTTGCCTTCAATAAAAACATTGCCCTAAGGATAGGTCAAATGTCAAGAGCTGAGATAATTACTTTTGAAATTGGTGATGGTGTCAGTAGTATTGTGTACGTATGAGTGGGGTCATTCTCCTCTACAATTATGTATTTGATGAAGTCTTAAAGTACCTGCAAAGTGATAAAAAAATATCACAGGAAAATGTTTTGTTAACTACCTTACCATATTTGAGTGATTAAAAAAAAAAGTCATGTAAAGAAGTGACATTTAGGTAGCACTTTAACAACATATTTCACATAAACAGAGCTAGTTTAGCATAGTCATTCACCCCCTCTCTCCCTCCTCCTCTTTATCAGAAACATCTGCAGCCTCACAGCAGGATTCTGCTCCTCTTTCTGTTCTTCTTCTCTACTTCATTTCCTCATCTTTAGGAATTTTAGATAAAGTGTCAGAGCTCTTCTGGGTGTTTTTACATTCATATTTGCGGGACAAAGACATCTCAGCTAGCAGGTGCAGTGACTCACGAGTGAACAGGAGACGCAGTTAAAGGCGCTGAGAGGTTTTTATATCAACACAGTGTTTGAGGAGGAGTTATACGGCTCCTGTGCATCATTAAGCCATATTTTTAGACATGCCATGTTCTCAGCCAACATTTTCTAACATACTGTATATAATTAGTGAAGATAGGAAAAGCTGAATTTGCTTTACAGGAAGTCTTTGAAAGAACAACCATTGTTCCCTACATGCTGAAATCCTTTGAGTAGCAGTACACCCAGTCAAGTTATACCACTTGATTAAAATTAGGGTAAGGCATGATGAGTCAAAAGAAATCCAAGTAGCACCGTCTTTGTTAAAATATTGTAATATCTGCTTTAATTATTGAAAGGTCTGTGCATAATGTAAATCATTATTTACTTTGACAAAGACCTATTGCTGCCTACATTAATTATGTAAGTATTTGTGTGCTCACGTCTAAACAATTAATATAAGCTCAACAAATCACTGCAAGACTTGTCATATTTTTTCAACCTAAAATAGATCTGGCCCATATGGCACATTGCAAACTGTGTCCCTGAAAACTGGTTAGACATCATATTTACAAGATGTTATGCTGATTTAGAAGTTTTGCAGAATAAAAGTCAAGTTGATAGAAAATTAATAGCTGATCTCACATTCCAAGGGCAGTTTTGGAGGGACTTTTCTCATTGTTCTGAGACACATCTGTCCACAGGCCTACCCACAGTTTCCAAAAATACTTTGCGACTAAATTCTTGGATTTATGGCTTTTTTTCTGTAATCACCAAGACAGCAACAGGATGAGTTTTATTCTTGCCAAGACCTTTGAGATTAACAACAAGCATACATTGGGACTTTTCTGTGAGAAGGGCCAATATAAACTCGAGTGTTTCATTGCAAGATGCCTGATTAGCTCTTAAGGGGGTTGTAAAGATTTTGGTCCCTTTGTTTGGGGTTTTTCCCTTGAAGCACTTTTTAAATGAGGGTGATGAAAATGCTTCTGCACATGTATCACACACTAGTATATAAAAGCATACAATAAGAGGACAAATACCACACAAAAAATATCAGACAGTTGCTTGTGTTGAGTCAATTGTGTTACCACATTTTTATTGAATCTCTCCATTGCCCCAATCACTCTGTGCTCAATAAAATGCGGGCAAGTGGATTGGGGCTACTATAATGGTGGCTCAATGCAGAAATAAACTTGTTTTACTGCTGCAAACAAAGTGATGTGACCTGGAAAGGTTGTAATTTTTGCTGGGATAATGACTGTATTTTAGAGTCATGCCTCAGTGTGAACTCTAATTACTTGTCTGGGGCAACTAAGTTACACTGGTCTCAAGCACTTAGTAATAAATTCCATATTGGTTCCATGTTTAATACACACAACATGAATGTCTGGTGAAAATATCTTTCCTAAGTCCCTGTGCTATGGATTTATTAGTGCCCCGGGTCTTGGTTTTTCTTTCTTTGTTTTTGCTTGTGCAAAATGTTCCACATCTAACATACAAAAAGTCTACTATGTTACAGATAATGTTAACACTGTACTACAATAATCATGGTACTACTACTAGCAACTAAATCTACTGACTTGAATCACCAAATGCATGTTGTAATAATTTTGCTAAATTCAAAGTTTAGTAACTGCTACAGTGCTGACAGATATATTTTTGGGAAAATGTCCTTTGACTTTCACATTTTATATGATTTCATTATCCACACTCTGCAGAACTGGCTTCCAGTTAACTTAATCACTGTGGCACCAATTTCTCATAAATATGCAAATACAATACAGACATCTTACTTATCCGTACTTGAAGAGTAAAAAGCGACTTAAGGCAAAGACCTGCTGAAGACCCTTTTTTCCCAAATCTTACTTCACATTGGACATTTTTATTCAAAAAATGTGAACTTAATGGGTTCCCACAGCAGCATGTTTCGCCAAAATACAGCAAGTTTGCCTGTCAAAATAAATTGAATCATACAGAATGGGAGCACTCGGTGCTACTCTGATCACTTACACTTTTTGGAGTAGTTTTGTTTTTCTGTGATTACAGTTGAATCAGACAGCAGATGCACAACAAAAACAAGTCAACATCACTGCAAATTTGATAACATAACATTGTAAAAATGGCACAATGGAGGTCTACTTATATGCTAGAAATATAATTTTACATGCAGCCTTTGGGCCCCCCAAGAGCACTAGTGGACTAGTAAAACATTACTCCACAGACTGGAAGACGGCGTGGGTTTGTGAGATGGTGGGGAAAAATAAAAGGGATGTGAGGCAGGAGACGGGGATTTGTAGGAGTATTAAGGCATTGCACGCCTGCTGGCTTGTGCCTTATCCCACTGGACATTCCAGTCATGCAGTGTGCAAAACTTTATAGTCCTCGGCCAACAGAAAACTAAAGGACTTTGGTAGATCAAGTACAACTAGTGCTGTCCTTGAAAAGGACCATCTTTATATATTTTTGTCAGCTGTCTTGTCTTGCCTCTGTGTCTGTTACTACTAATCTAGTTAATATCTGACAGGTTTGTAGAGCTTGTGGTCCAACAGCTGGGAAATGTGTGCCCTCTTCTGCACCTGTGCCCCTCTTCTCTTGCCACCCACTCTCTCTGCCTCTAACTGTCCTCCCAGTTCAGCCTACTGACAGTGAATAAAAGAAGTATCCCTTGGCTGTGAACAGGCGCGTTTCTGTGCTCTAACTCGGCAAGCAACTTCCAGGGGCTTTTACCCTGAAAGAAAAATAGTGAAATACACAAGAATAGCAAAAGAATAAGGACGACAAATACAATACAAGAGAGGATTATGTTAAAGAGAAAAAATTAAGCATAAAAGCCACTGATAAGTCAGAGGAAGGGGCTCAGTAGATGTCTTGTCCATGGTTTTTCATGGCCTAACCAGCTAATCAATAGCACATAGAAACACTATTGCAGTTGGCTCACTGGGTGCCAACTGATGTATTTACTATAGAGCAATCAGCAGAACAACTACTTTTATTATATTTGGATGATATACAGGAAGTTATGTAGCGTCTGTGTTGGTAAGTGTACAGCTCAGTTCATTTAAAAAAATGCAGTCAGAGCTGAGAGCAGCTGAGGTACAGTATGTCATTGGTGTTAACAAGAGAGTTTGCATAGGGCAGCTGCATTGATTCAATAGTTTGGTGACTAGGAGAGGGCTTTGTAGATAACCAAAATGCTGACCATTAAAAGATCTCATCTCATCCCATTTCATTTGACATAAGTTTTAGACAAACAAATACAGAGTGTCATGTGACTTCAAGAGGCTGTGCAGATTGTTTTAGCAATAGGGTCCACTTTTAATTGAGTTTGTTTGGTCCTTCAGGGCAGTTTTGATGCATGTTAGGGAGTAAAGAAGCAGCTAGGAATAGATGGAGTTCTGCTCTGTCTTTTGTTGGCATTCCAGTCTTGATAGAGTGGCACCATTAGTCTTTAACAAAGAATCTAGATGGATAGGGCTATGATATAAGGGAGGCTTAAAATGAGGCAGACTCAAATAGGTGTTCATATGACCCATCATGCCTGACCTATACTCTTATCACACTGCTGTTCTAAAGATATCTTTTCTAATTCTGTGTGTAGTGGGGAAGTTTGTAAGTATGAAAGACAACTCCAGATTCTCCCAGCTGGCTGTTGCCCAGTGCGGCTAATACACTTCTGCCTGCCTAATTAGAGCACACACTGACACACATGCACACAGTCGACCTCCTAACCACTCATGTCCTGCTGTTTGAATGGGTTTATGGTAGGAAGAACATATGCCCCCCCTTTGTTTTATACAGGACACACATGCAGACAGCTAAATAAACATCCAGGGGCTTAATTACCTCATAAGGGAGGCCAGGGGTGAAGGCTGTTGACTAGTCACTTTAGCATAATGTAAAAGGATGTGCAATGAAACACAGAAAAGGCAAAGCTGGAAATATAGCCAGTGTGTAGATTTTAATCTTCAGTGTGGTTTCAGTTACAGAAATGATCTGACTATAAGCAGTGTAGATGTTGATGTTAGACAACAAATACACAGACGTGCACAGGACCCTTTGACAAATAGAAGGATGAAATGATTAGCTTTTAATCTTGTACCCAGTAAAAAAAAAAAAAAGAACACACTTTTCTTGTCATCTATTAAACAAATTGATTCAGAGTGACAAACGGACATTTGTGTGTCTGGATGTGCTTGCCACCCTGACCCTTTCTTTAGACTGTCAAACTCTGGCAGCAGCAGCGTTCCCTCACCACACATCGTGTCAGAAATTTCCTGCCAGTCTGTCAGTGTTAGACTGTGTGTGGCAGCTTGTTTTTACCCCCTTTTCTTCTTTTGTCTTGGCGCAAACACACAAAGAAAGCTCTATGATTCATTCCATCTGCAAGATGAAATCACTTTCAAGTTAACGCATGAATTTCAAAAAACACAAAGCATTCTTTGTCTTGCTAATTTAATACTAGCAAAATATCCCTATTATCATGTGTTTCCAAGGCTGTAATTGAGAAATACATTTCAATCATAAATCAATCAATAGGCATTGACAATAGATATGGTAGAATTATAGCCACTAAGTACATCTACTCGATATTGCACCAAAGCATAAATCTAAATCAGGCATGCTGCTTGTCACTATTTGAACATCACTTTGCAAGTTATGTCCGACCACAAAGCAAGGTCTCAAGGGGTAAATGATAGTCTCAAAATCACACACGGAAACTGAGCCAAATGAGGACATCGAAGTCGGGGGGGGCGGGGGGGGGGGAGATTTTGGGCAGTGGAGTAACTGAGAAAAAGAGATCCCAAGGTCAGTGTTGAGGGGTGTGGACAGATGTCAAAAGTGATAAACGTCAGACCTGACAAGCTCCAGCTTTGGCTATCAGTTACTACTCAGAGCCCGGGGTCGGGCCGCTGCCAAGACAATGCCAACGCCTCTCTGTGACGATCAGTGCCTCTGGAGCTTGTGCAAAATGGCTGCCACCATGCCAACGCATTATAACGAATCACTGGCTCTGAAGTATTTTTTTCTCAAAGGAAGGGCCATCTGTGAGTGACAGCGGGGCCTCAGCCATTTATTTTGAATGCAGTAAACAAAGCTGCCATTTTAGCATTTGGGCAATGCTTGCATGTTACCACTGACAAGGCTGTTTGTTGTCATGAGAGATATTAAACGCACTGTGATGTATTTCTTTCTCCACATCTATTTATCTACTTGAATCTATGCTCTCTCGTAAGCATCGCTCAAGCAGCAGGACAAAATAAATCCTCATTTTCACACCTGAAAGCAGGCTGCAAAAAAATCCAATACTCTGGAAAGCACTTGGTCTTGCTTTAAGCATAACAGCTCATGAGAATAGGGGAGTGGCATCGAAAAATTAATCCATATCAGGTAATTTACTATCATATTCTGTGGCCATTGATGATCTGTCACACCATTTATTTCTAAGTCTGAAGAGTTGGTCTTTTCTTCCAAAGAACTTTCCCTTCATCCAAAACAAATAATAAATAACTCACAAATCGATGCAGTGTGCTTTATTGAGCTCACATGCTTGACTTGAGTCTGGCACCTGGCCTAATTGTTTTTCATTTGCTAGATATCCTCTTCTCTCTCTCTCTCTCCTTTGTTCTACTTTGTACCAGACAAAAAAAAACAATAAAAAAAAACAAAAAAAACATACTGTATCTCACATTATATACATATACTCTGTGTTTAACTTGAGCGATATTTGAATATTATTCATTATTTATTTGGGCTGAGTAGCAAAGCGTGCTTTCACACTTCTAGCTCCACTGAAATCACAAACCATATTTTTGCAAACTGATTTGACTATTGCATATACAGAAGCTCAGCAGTAAATCAGAAACGTCCGGAACTTGATCAGCACCTCTAAATGGGCCTGGGACATGTCAGTGGAAATGCTGGCATTGCCACAAAGACCCAGGTCACACCCTGCTGTTCTACTGAGTGGGGCTGAATAAAATTATTGAATGCAGACTGCAAGCTTGCCAGGGTAGGGTCAACTGCTCTGACCTCCACTCGGAGGCCAGGCCCCATTTTCTGAGAAAAAAAAGGGAAAAACTAGAAAAAGTGTCAGAATCAGCAGCATGCACATAGACACACTGGATCCGCTAAGAAATTTGACTGACAGCCAAACTAGCATCGTGTCCATTATTTGACAGGGACACATACCCTGCTCTTTGAGGTCGATTTTCAATGAGAACTGGCCACAAAGCAAATCGGTTAGCATGAGCTGTAGACTGGATAAGTGATTTATTGTCTTAAGAGAACAGAACACATCTAGTTTTCATTACATTGCAATTGCTACAAAAAAGCTGTAACAATGGGTCCAGGTCAGAAATTTTTCTTTTTTAAATTCCATGCCTTCCTCTCATCCAGGTGACACTGGGGTATTCCTATCTGTCTAAGCATGAACAATTTAAGTCTAATCCTACCTGAACCAGTTCACTGTCTAAGTGTCCCTCTTAGGGTCGTGGCCTCAGTGAAACATGCCAGTGGATGAAAAAGGGATATTGATTACCAATAAACTCACTAGGAAAGGAAGGAAAGGACTTTAGCTTGCCATCTGCTTTATGCAGGAAATGAAAAACTTTCTCAGCATATATCACTGATAAATAGCCATGTCCTCACTCTCTTGCTCCCACCATGACACCTCTACTTTTTGTTGCCAGGAAAGTATATTCCTGAAGATCATGATACCAATTGAGGGGGTGGACAACTACGGTTATCGCAGCTTTGCCATTAATAAGATTGCTCATTGGCTTGTGTCCCGAGGTTTGCTGGTCTGTGCTATCATGCTTATCTAAAATGAGACATCGCTGGAAATATGGCATCACTGTGTCAGGGGGTAAAAATGGTAAGAAATGTGATGGGCCACAATGTCAGTGTGGTTAATCGAAAATAATGGCCAGCAATTTATAGTTGCTGTCCTGACCAGCACTGGATGTAGTGATGCAGGAGATTGAATTTTAATGTGTAAAGTCCATCATTTTATACAGGCTACTGATGTTTAAGGCCCAAGCCAAACGGCACATGAATCCATGGACAGAAGTTAACATACAGCAGTAATAAACTGGATAACTGTAAGAAAAAAAGCTCTGTATGTGTGTGTCTCACAATAATCTGATTTTCACCTACTGCTGTTGTATTAAATAAATTAAATAAAAGGAATAAAGACAAGGGAAGCTCAAATAAGATTCAAATGGAGGCCACCTGTTGTGTTGTTTAGACCACAGGGAGCTGAAGTGACCATCTGTATTTTTTCTCATTTGACAAGTCCATCTAAACTCTTATCTTCATTCATTCCTCCAACTGTGCTGCCCTCATGTTAAACAATGAGAAATTATCAAGGATAAGTCCAAATGTTATATAGTTCAGTTGTACTTTACAGCAATATCTACATACTAGTTCTCGAATAATCATAGCATTTGCCAGTGTATTGTTGAGAACATATTAACCATCACCATAAATCTATGTGCGCACTAGTAGTGCATGGTGTGTAATAAAATAGTGTTAAACAATTTGGTTGATTTCACTTTCTGTTGTAATTTATGCTGTTATCATGAGCGTCAGCTAACCAACCAACAGTAAAAGCCTTTTAGGACAATATGTATGTACATATAATGGGCAGACAATGTTTCTTTTACGGAAATCACAACTTTCAAATGGTCTGTGTAAATAAATGTCAAGGGCCAAGTAAATGAGTATGCAGTCTTGTTTTTTTCTTTTTTTTTTAGAAGCACAGCTTGACTAATCTGCACTTGAATGTTATTCATGTGTTTGTCATCAGCAAATGATTCATGCTTCTTATTGTTAGGGTTTTTTTTTTGTTTTTTTTTTTTTTATTAAACTCACTCATTAAACTCAGACTGCCGGACTGACTCCCTCGGCCTCAAGCACAAACACCAAATACCCTTTGATAAATCCACTAAAGACACTGAGTTATTTTCTGAATTTTATTCCTGACGTCAGAGCTCTTAATGAAGACTGCGTAGCTCACTACTGCCGAGTTCTGCACAGGCAGTTTAAAGATTTTATTTCACTGCTTCCACAGCTTGCCTTATTTCACTACAGCTTAATGAGAGTCGTTTGGAATAATAGGCTTCCATTGAACGGAGGCATCCGCATCCACACAGCTCTAAATGAGTGAGCTAATTTGCAAAGATAATCACCTCTCCCACTGTGTTTTTATGCAAAGATGCTGTAGATTTTTTTGCCTTAGATTTAATGAAGTCAAAAACTACCTCCAAACCTCAAAGGTCTACGGAAACTGAATGCGTCATGATATTTATCTTTTAGTCATAAAGAAAGGGGTTACTGTTTAACGTATGACTGAGTGTGTGCAAAATTTATGCAGTGAGTTTCAAGTTAAATCAAAGTAGTAGAAGCAGTATTATTTTAGGTTAAATGAGATGATCCTTCAAGTCTGCTACTTCAGTTTGTGGTATCAAAGAACTGCTGAGGGCAGCTATCATATCCACTGGATCAATATATTGTCATCAAAACTTTCTTTTTTCTGACTGCTTGAAATATGCCTCAATCGATGCTAGAGAAATTGTGACAAGCCCAACTGAAGAAATTCACAGTGATGTTGAGGCATAAAAGTATACACACATTTTACATGTTACAAAGACAAGTGTATTTTCTTAGGATGCCTGTAATGACAACCACTGGGACATTAAGTAAGGTCTCTTTATCATTGTCTCTTTGCACTCTCTCTTTTCTAGGTCCAGTGTGTGTGTCTGTGTGTGTGTGTGTGAGAGCGTGCAAGCATTGTCACTGATGACACAGAAGCTGTGGCATCATGCCGTCACTGCAGATGGCAGATATTTTAAAAAAGGGGCAGAAAGGGAGGAATCACTTACAAAGAGTGAAAGCCATTTTGACAGAGAAACACGGTGGCGTGTCAAAACAAATGGGAAAGGTCACAAACTATGACAATGTAGTGTTGTCCCATTCACTGAACTACAGTATCCTTTACTGAACGTCCATCTTTCATGTCAAATAAGTTGTCTAAATAAAAATGTCATGCCTTTTGATTTCTTTAAAGGTCGCACTCGAGGCAAACACAAGTAGAGCAGGCTGAGCTGTTGATCATGTTCACTGTGTATTAAGTTGGGCTGAAGGCAAGATCTCAGTAATTTGGCAACATGTAAAGACCTTTTCCCTTTGTCGCCCTGTTGGAGAGGTTGTTGCTAATGTTTATACAATATTAAGAAACAGCAGCGGAGGTTAATTCTCTGGTGTGTTTTGAACGCTGGCAGCCCAAATGGAGGAGCAATACAGTACAACAGTATAGCCACAGCTTTGTGTTTAGCTTATCAAAATAGACAGTTGGGAAAGTTTCCAAATAGCGGCAGAAGGTGGGAAAACAGAAACAGGAGTAATGGATGCATTACAATGTGTTTTTATGGTTAACAAAACAAACATTTCTATAGACAGTGACAAAAAGAGCCCTGTACTGCAAGCTTCCTCTGGTGGTACTTGGAGGAAAATTTAGAAATACTGTTTCTACTGTATATACAAGGGTATGTGATCGGACACATGTGTGATCGGACTGGAGCTGAGCAAATTGGACCAGTGTTGCATAGAAAATGAGACAAATAACAAAAACAAAAAAAAATAAGATAATATTAATTAGTCATCTTATCTCGCGCTGCATCTTAATATAATTTGGCTATGTGTCCAGATCAGTGTCTGAAGTATATGTGAGATAGAGGAGGATGATGAGAGAGCAAATTATGTTATTGGGAAACAATCTGCCTCCTGTGAAAATTCCGGAGCTATTTACACCACTGTATTTTAACGTTGACAGGAGGTTATGTTGTTACTTCAAGAGCTCGATCTTTTTTTGTGGTACTTAATATAATATTTTGGAGAACTACTGGTCTAGCAATGACAATTGCATTATTAAAACCTGGAGGGATAATGGCCAACATTAGCAGCCATCATCATCATTCAACACTTTCATTCAAAATAAAACCTGCTCTTTTGTTTTTCCTTTTCCTTGTGCGGCAAAGTCATCAAAAACTGTTAGCACATAGTGAGCCATTCCACAGCAATTCTGAAGCTTAGTTTCAACTACACAGTTACAGTGGTAAGGTGTCAGTCAGGATTTTTCCTCATTTGTTCATTAAAGTTTTTAGATCTGCTAACTTTAAGGCTGTTGTGGTGGCAGTAGGTTATGCAAGGCTGCCTTCCATGTATATTGTCTTCTTATCTTTATTCATTTATTTATGTATTTATTTTGCCTCATCTTTATTTTTTACTCTCCAAAACCATCCGTCATCTTTACATCTTAAATTACTTGTTTGTTTGTGTGTGTTTGTTGGAAAGGGATTTTAGCATCTCCTTCACTCTCATCCCATCATAATATAATGCCTTTCTGTCATATAATTATATCTGTGCATATCTTTGCACACAAGCCCAAGATTTTGTCATCTTAAGCCTAACCTTTGCAATCTGGAGACCCAATCTAAGGCTTATTTATTGCCTTACATCGTGTAACCAAAGTAGCTTGTTGTGTTAAATTTTAACAGACTGAAGAAAGGGAAGACTGTCCACAAACATTCCAATTCCCACATACAAACTTTCCTCAGTGTCAAACAGTGTCAAACATACACACACACACACACACACAAGGCATGATGGTGTCCTGTTACAAAGATACTAAAACTCTCCTGGAATGTTTCTTTAGGGTGGATTGATGAGAGAACACATGCAAGGACAAGGTAGGAGTATAGGTAGAGGATTAAGTGTGGCAGTTAGGGTTACACTGCCCTATACCTAACAAGAGTCACAGGAATTCTAGTTTACTGCACCCTGTAGGTTTTTTTTTTGTTTTTTTTTTTTTTTTATCGAAGGTTTGCACCACTATACTGTTTAACTGTTGCCATCTCATCTCCCACTAGATTTGCGTATATACACAGGTCCAAATATAGATAATTGCCAAAATTTTCTGATCTTGTGATTGATACCAGGCCAGTATGATTCTCCAATACATAAATATGCAACATAAATAAATAAGCAAATTATGGTTTAATAAATTGCTTTAGCAGCCCCTAGTACATGGTCAAATTTAAACACTGGTATTATTCTATAAATACATTAGTAGGATCATGCGCACCATAGTTTTCTACCCTTGCTAAATATAAACAAGGCCTGCCTGTTCACTGTTATCTGTAACAGTGTGATGCAACTCTTAGAAATCCCTCTGAAATAGTTCCTAAAATATACATGAAAAGGGGAAGGGAAAGATGTACCCATTCCTCTGTGTCGGATGTTTGACAGCGGAAGCATAACCCTTGTCTGTCATCACTAAAATATCACAATGAGGAAAGAAATGAAGAAACAAAAAAGAAAGGAAACTCTGAATGAAATAACCACTAACACACTGCATTACATTTTGTTGCCAGCTGTGGTAGCCACAGAAGCATATCTGTATGAGCAGCATACTGTATATCTTCTGTTATGAAGAAAGGAAAAACAAAAAACTTTATCTTTTTTTGGTCTCGGCAGGTTAGAAACAGGCTGGTCAAAAACAATGGTGCAACACACATTAATGTCTAATATTTGGTCATTTCTTTCCCACACAGAACTCTGTATTCCCCCTGGGTACCATTTGCTTTGCAAAATACATGCATGAAATTCTTGAGACTAGCCTCCCCATGAGTCTAAATAATAGATTATCAACACAGCATCCAGCCTGCGCTATAACTTCAGCCCCAACTGTCTGGCCTCATTAGCGAAGGAAGTGTAAAAGATAGCCAGCTGCTCACCCAGGTGACGGCACTCAGCGCTGGCCTTTGGCAGTTGTGGCCCACCCTAAAGAGAATATACGGCATCCCTCTCTGCAGTTCATCTTGTAATCCGCCTTAAAGCTGCTAAGCTTCTGATGATGGCAAATTAATGGAGACCAAAAGCAGGAAAGATGGACACAGAAGGAGAAATAGGTGAGAGTTTTCAAAGTGAGCAAAATAAGAAAGGGAAGAGAATGACCAAAACACTGTAGATTCATCCTTAAGGAATGACAAAAGGAAAAGATGTTTAGTTGTCTTGTTTGAGCAGTCTGGTCAGAACCAGAGGTGACCTAAGCCATTTCATCCACTGATTGTCCCTCTTTCTCCCTCCTTCTGGCCCTCCCACCACCTATTTTCACTTTCTCTTCTATAGTTCTATCTCCCTCATACCCTCTCTCCATGCCAGCTTCCAAATGGCAGTCATTATACAGGACATGAAAAGTCATTTTAGTTCCGCCTGGCTTCTTCAAAGCAGCTAGCTATAATTGCAGATTGACTGAAGAGAGAATGACGGGGTTACACAGAATATAAACATTGACTTCTAACCTCATAGTGATACAGGACTTTACTTCTGAATTCCAAAATAGGAATGGTGCATGAGGAACAATATTTACACCATGTCAATGTCAGTCTGTTGAAGGTTCCTGTCTTTTTTGTCCTTTATTTCTTCTTGTAATTGTAAGATATTTCTGTCTCTTCAACCGTGTGGATGCTGCGCTGTGAGTGGACGAGAGCCACTGTATCACAACACTTGAAAATGTATTCACATTGGGAAAATACTTCAAAATTATGAAAAATCCATCCACTATTAAACACATTCCCTATCCAGGTAATTGCTGTGTGACTAAATTATGACACATACTTTTTTCCACTTTAACACCTTTGTTCATGCCAAATTGAAGATATTTTATCTAACATTTATGCAAATAAATTTGCATGAAATAAACACTCTATATTCATTTGCAGAGCTGCAGTAGCAACAGACACTCTATCTATTCTTAGTGTTAGTTCTATCATATTTATAGGCTTTCACATCCGTATGTGTCTGCACATACTTGGCATGTGTGCACATCTAGAAGTGCTGGTTAGCTTGCGTGTGTTACAGATTCAGCCCCGAAACCTTTTACAGTCCCAGAGGGTCATATATATGACACTTTTTCCCCGTTTACAAGCTAGCCACTAGGCTGAGCTAAGATTTCCTGCATGGCACTTACCTCTTGCACCCTTCTATTTGGCACAGCAGGTAGCATAATCGTACTTGGACAAGGCCTATCAGTTAAATGCTCTATTTTTGTCTTCTTGTCACAAAGACCTTTATCATAACACTCCATTTTTCCCGGCTCCAGGCTCTAACCACAGAGTGCCTACAAACAAAAGTGCCTCAGCTAAGTCATTCCTTTTTGATGAAGGGGGTGAGTGAGGAAGGAGGTGTGTACATACAGTAGACAAAGCAGACTGGAAAATAGGTCTGTGCTATAAGACCCCCTTGCTGTCCACTCCCTTGCCCCCAACCCATGACACACAACCGCCACTAGCTCTCTTATGACCAGAAACAAATTCAAAAACTGTCATACTTTAATTGAAATTCCATCACTTGTGTGGCAGCTATTGTGGAATAATTTGATAAAGCTGTGTGACATGAAGCACTCTTGCCTTTGCAGCAAGAGGTCCCGGGTTCACAACCCGGTTGGAACAAGGGGCCTTCTGCAAGGAGTTTGCATGTTCTCCCCGTGGTGCGTGGGTTCTCACCGGGTACTCCGGCTTCCTCCCACAGTCCAAAAACATGCAGATTTGGGGACTAGGTTAATTGGACACTCTAAATTGCCCGTAGGTATGAATGTGACAGTGAATGATTGTCTGTCTCTATGTGGCCCTGTGATGGACTGGCGACCTGTCCAGGGTGTACCCTGCCTCTCGCCCTATGTTAGCTGGAGATAGGCACCAGCGCCCCCCGTGACCCCTAGTGGATAAAGCGGTAGAAAATGAGTGAGTGAGTGAGTGAGTGAGTGTGTGACATGAATGCATAGAGCTGCACACCGCTTTGATTTCTTCCCTCAGCTTTTATTCCCCCATTCCGCTGGTTACTTAAATAAACCTCAAAAATTAAGATGAGCGTAAATGAGACGATGGCAAGGACATAAAAATACTGTATATATTTTCAGTTGTAACAGAACGAAGACCTTAAAGACCTTAAGACCTTAAAGACCTTAAATTATGGCCAAGCCACCTTTTATATACACCATAATTTTGAATAATGCAGCATTTATTTATTTATCTATTTACTTTTAACTTGCAGTCTGGTGTTCTAACTCTCTCAAGTTGTTAATAATGACAAGCTGTTAGTCGCTAGATGGGGGGGATGATCAGAAATGGAGGTCAAGGGCAGAATACCTATCCCCTGCCAGTCCCAGTGAACCCCAATCCAAATCCATAACTACAGGGTTTCGGCATCCATTATAGCTCCTGAAACCCAATAGGCAAGAGAAGGACAGCTGCTGTGGAAAAGTCCTCTTTACTGACACAACAGTGCTCCCCCTGTACACAAAGCCAGGAGGGAGAACCTCAAGGCGACACATTCTTTTATGTATCCAATACTAAGTTGTAACATGTTGTAAGTGACACATGCTTTAGGCCTTAGAATTACTTGTAAGTAAATTATCCTGGGGAAAATACATGCAGAGGAATCAGGATGAAAAGAAAAGAATAATATAAAAAAAGAAAGAAATAGATAATATGGGTAAAAGGAAACAAGAAGCTCAGTTATAGTCATGTACTCCCTCTGCTACCAGATAATATTTACGCCCCAGCTTTCTGCCCTGACAAGGTGATGGACAGCGGAGGTGATTTTGCCTAGGTGTGAAAATAGGCTTCTTATTATTCCAACCCAGTGGCAACTTGAATATCAATAAAAAAGTGCCAGCGTTCCCCTATGTGTAAAACCAATGCCCCGTAGCAGTGGTTTTTATCAAGCAACCCACCCTTGACGCTAGTTATGCAGTACTAGAGGTTACGGGAGGAAATGCTTGCCAAGTAAATAAGTGAGTGAAGCGAATGAATAGAGGGGAAAAACACAGCGGGACCAGGGCCAAAGTGAAGCAAGGGTAAAGGCATGATCACTTCATTATTTCGTGGTGCAGCTCAGTGTTGTGCAAAATCAAACTGCTCTCTCGTTTGTCACAATGCATCAAGCTGGCCACTGTAAAGTGGCTTTGTATCTGGCTGGAGGCCACCGAATCGCAGACACACACATCAGTAAAACGCGAGCAACCTCAACCACAGGATACAAAATGCATCCGCACATGCACGTTTGTTCCTGTACGTATACATACTAACACAGATAGCCTCCAAAATGACCTCTACAAGTCAAACTCAATCTCCCATGGGCCAACCAACCACGCTGCCAGCTCACTAGTCCGTGGGTAGTTCAAGACAATTTTTGGCACAAAATATGCTACAATTTACCCACCACATTACAAGGGGAAGTTACTAACAGACTTACTGGCACTCTCAGGTCCAGCACTGTGCCACCTGGTAATTGTGGTCTCTATGTTTATGAATTACTTTTTGTAATACAAGTGATGATTTCTCATACCACATTTGTAATAGGGTCCCTTTATGAGCAGAGTAAAACAAACTTTACTCTGCTCATGAAGGTGAATTTAAAAGCTACTTGACTGTGCTATGACAATGCACCTGCTTGTAAACAAACTTGGATAAGGACATCTTGTAAACTACCACAGTACATTATAATGCCTCTGTTTCCGTTGAACGTTTACAACACTACTGTAAATGTGCTTAATGTTTCAAAAATGTTTAGCAGCAACCAAAAATATAACACACACAGGTAAATGTGTATTGGAAAAGTAACACAAATATGAAAGGACATCTGAAAGACATTTTAGACTTCTTACTAACATTCAGTCTTGGAAATACCCAGTTGTCCCTTCTAGACACTGTCAGAAATGAGGGAAATGATTTCAGAATGTGCTTGAGGCACACAAGGCTGGAGAAAAAGGTAAATCGGCCGGCACGCAAAAAATGGTCACATACTCCCTCATAGGCACTTTCTAAGACCCTTATATCATTTTTCAGTTTAATGGCTTGCATGGCATGAACTGCTTTTATCCTTGGCACAAGCACATAGAAACACCCATTCCTGAATGAGACTCAAAAGCTTGACTCCCTTACCCTTCCGAATATACACCATTGCGAAATTAAGCTTCTTCACACAATAAATGCTATACATTATTTTACATGACTCAAATATTCCACAAGGTGAACGATGAGGATTTAAAAGAGGATGACTGCGCCCGTTCCACTTTTCCATTATTGAGACACTTTGCTCCCTTCAACGAATCTGTATGGCAGCGCTTGAAATGAAAAGCACCTTGGTTCATATCCATTTGGTCTGCTCTTTTGAGGGTTGCTGTCGCAAAAGCAAAATTGGTAATCGAATGTGTGGTGACTGTGTTAATTGCGCTGTGTCAAAATTGGCTTAGTCCTATGTGTTTGAGCTGGGAACTGCAAAATATCTAAGACAGTGGAGGTGCTTGGGTGTGCGCTCCTGGAGTGCTTACTGGCTGTAAACTGGGAATTGCCTGAGCAAACATTCTCACTCTCTCTTTCTCTTTCATACACACACACCTATACATATATGCTTGTCTCCATTGGTGATATCCAATCGCTGCCTTTTCCTTTGCCTCAGCAGTGTTTTACAAAGCATTGGATCAACATAATCTTTTCCAAACTTTTATGGAAATGATTAATTTTCAACAAGCTGATGCCTATTTTATCTTAAGGGTCAGCCATGACGAGGTTGGCTTATAACTAGTCTCTACTGCATTTACCTCACTGGTTGGAGGAACTGAGTCCCCTAGTGGTCAAACTGGCACACTGATCATAGGTGGCGTGACCAGCTCCACTGAAAATAAAGGTTTCACTTTCACCTGACTGACAGAATAGTTGTGTGACTGACATACTGACTGAATCACTGCCTGCCTCACAGATATACTGCTTTCTAAATATAAGAGTTCTTCTAAACAAGCACTGTCAACCTAAATCCCTGCTAAAATAAAACGTGTTCTAAAAATAAGGCAGACGAGATGACGGATCTCTGGAGAGTTGCAAGTATGCACTTTGAAAATTCTTCTCTCGTCGTTGGAAAACCTAAATGAACTGCATGTACACAACAGTGGCACACTTCAGACTGAGCTTAAAATAAAACACATGAGTTTAGCTGTTTTGATAGCACGATTGCTGATTGTTTATACATTCATTGTTTATACATTTTCTTTTTTGTTTGTTTATCATATTCCGAACCTCACACACAAACCACATAAATATCCCTCCTGCAAATTCACATGTCCACTTTAGGTGCTGATAATATTCTGAATATGAATGAAGCCTGTTAATGTGCCGTTTTCATTTTATTAACGTGGCTCTGTATGCACTGCTGTGTCTACTCAAGGTTGGGCGCTTTTTAATAATTCCAACCAGTGTCCATTATAAACCATGACTGACACATGAGCGCAGCGGTCGCAGGTCAGTCCACAGGTAATGCCCTTTTAATATGAGAATAAACCCGGATTACAGCAAAACTGAATATAGTTGAATCAACTTGATGATCGGCTGTGCGCGCGCACACACACACACACACACCTGAAATCACTGCGGCAGCGACTGACTTCACTTGTACCTGTCACATAAAGCTCCAAACTCTCAGGCTCAGCAAACAGTCTTACCTTATCACCATTTTGCGGTCAGTTTGAAACTGGGCGTCTCTTGTTTTTTTGTTTTTTTTTTTATCTGTGAGAAGATAAGTCGAGAGTTTTGTTTTAGTTCTTTTCTTTACATCCAGAAATGACAGTCGAGTCCAGGGTAGGGAATAAAACAACGTGGAGGATAGAAATCCGTCCTCTGGTTCTTCTGCCTCTTTTTGCCTCCTCCTCCTTTCGTGTCTTTCCGTGAGTTGTCCTCCGCCAGCGCGTTAACGATCTTCGGGGCAGATCGGAAGGGAAAAAACACGCACGTGGAGCGCGTATAAAAGAATCTCTGCTTAGATTCTGTTCTGTTCTGCTCTGCTCGTTAGGTCTTCACTGGAATGAACGTGGCGAGACGGCGGTGGTGTTTGGGAAGTGCGGTGTGGCTGGGACACACAGCTCTCTCTCTCTCTCTCTCTCTCTCTCTCACACACTCCCCCCGTGTCTCTTGCTTGTCTGTCAGTGACTTCGCTGAGACCACAGCGCGCACCAAAAACCCAGACAAGAACTGGAAAATGACAGAGAGAGAGAGAGAGAGAGAAAAAAAGAGATGGAGCAATGGGGGAGTGGGTTGACGTCACTCAACGAGATCCCACTCTCCCACCTCTCCTGGATCAACTTTCCTGTCCACTGCAGGAATGTGCACTTGGACACGACTATTTTAGAGAAAGATTCCTGTTCGATTGAGGCTTGTGGGTGGAGTATGAGTTGCTAATTATTTTCAGCTGCCACACAGTGAGAGTATATACGTGTATACAAGAGGCTGTATTTGTTATTCCACAGCTGCATACACGTAATCCATTATTAGAGCAAGTTCACATTCTAATAAATAGAAAATTAAGTTAAAGGCCAAGAGTCAGGAGGGTTTATTGGGAGGAATTTAATGTGCTACCCACAAGTATAAAAACCGTTTGATCTTCTTAGCCTTAGAATAGGCTGTGTGTACGTTAAGCAAGAGACTTGCTCTAAGGAGGCCATAATGTAGCTGCCCCAAACAGAAAAACCAGCCAAAGCATCCGTTTTGCATTTTGAAACAGCACCTTACCAAATATTCTTTCTGATGCACAAAGGCCGTTATAGTTCCCTGACACACTTGGGAAAGCAATATGTTTCAATCTTCCCTCTCATCATTACAGTAGATGTCACAAACACACGAAACTTCAAGTGTCAAATGTTAAAATGATAAATTAGCCTGTTAGATTTTACTGTAATATATAAGCAGCATTTTTAAGGCTGTAGATAGTGAAGGTGGAGCTAATACACTTTCAGGTAATCTATAAAAATGTATAAGTGTTCCATAAAATCTCAATCAGAAAACTGCTAATTACTTATTTTTTTATTAAAAAAAAAACTTATGGAGTAGCATGAAATGAAAAGACCTAAGTATTTATCTATACAAGTACAGTACATGAGAAAATATAAAATGCAAAATGCTCATTACCAATGGTTACCAATAGCTAGTAATCATAGCTGTCATGTAAAAACAAATATCCATAAAAACAGGAATAAAAAGCTCTGGTTAAGTACAAATACAAAGTGCTTAGTTACTTTCCACTACAGATCTCCACGCAGAAACCAGCTGAAGCCTTGCATACATAAATGCATCACGGTGAGGTAATGTCAGCGCAGATGCCATAAAAATGCCATCATGTACAATAAGGCCACTATAAACTCATCACTAAGAGCCACAGACATACTATAAATCCCTGTTGGGTGATTATATTGATTTTGTTGTCAGACTGAGCTTGAATGTGTTTGCCTTCATGTCTGTTAGGATGGTATAGTGTAAGTCATTTTGTTTGTTTATTTTCATCAAAGACATTGCTCCTCTATGTAGAAAAGCTGCTACACTGTGTTATGCACAAGGTCATCCTGTTACATGAGCCAAGTTGAGCAGTAACCTCCCTAATCCATGTATAATGAACTCAGACTTTATGTAATGATTCTAAGACATGAGTTATTCATATCCATGCCACTGATCAGACAATGTTGTGCTGCATATGAAAGGATAATATTGTCCCTGTGCACAGTTCTCTGATGTAGCAATACAGAAAAATAACAACCGCGGCCCAGGGACACAGATGACGATGACCAATTGTGTTTTGCGAAAACTTGGCTCTGTGGCAGCAAACCAAACCTTCTGATGAACAACCTGGCCCTGCAGACACAAACATCTAGCATCCAACAATGGTACTCTGAGAGGCAGATAGACAGATAGACTGTTGCAGTCAGCAGATCTGTTTTCTTACCTGCACTTAGACATGTCACACATGTGTCTGACTGAGTGTCTGTGATTGTGATTTATACCTGCAAATTATACCAAATTCCATTTTCTAAGGGCAGAATTTGATATACCCTTTGTGTGTGGAATTATAGAGCAAATGAAACTGTTGGTTTGGTGACAATGAACAATGGAGAAACTTGATGAAATTACTGTTATTTGATTTGCCCTCAACTGCTGGGTATTAGAAAGTAATGTGGGAGCGATAGTTGTGTCTTGAGGCACAAAGTACTGTCGATTACAAGTTTGTTTGGAAAATATTCTTATCAATCAGTGTTGAAGATTGGAGGTTGGAATGCTGTTTTGTTTGTGAAGACCATGTGCCACATTCTGAAGGCATCCTAACAAATGCTTTGGTTGAAGCTTTAGTTTTTAAGAAAATAAATTACAATTCAACTCTGCGTCAAGCCTTGTGCTTTCATATTCTTGGCAGCAGCGATGGCAATAACACAGCAGCACTTGCTGATAAATGGGGGCATGTGCAAGATTCATCAAGTGCCTGTCTTTCTGGCCTATCATGGTTGAACTTTGTCGCTCAGCAGGACATGGCAGTGTATAAACCAACTGTCTTTCAATAAGACAAATCCAAGACAGGGGAAAAACCCTCAGTGCTGCACTGAAGTAGGCGTTACCACAAACTGCAAATTTGTCAATTATAAAAATAGCGGGGGCATTTTCTAACAGCAAATGTTTCCTTTTGTGGGATAATGACAGGAATTCAGTGTCATAATGTGAGCCAGTGGTTTTATACTACACATTTAAATTCTTCCATATTTAGGGTAATTCACAGCGTAGCACTGGCTGATATTTACTATGTAAATACAATGCAAATGCACGTAAAGATGCCAAGGGTTATACACTATCAACCTGCATTTGCTTTGGATGAATAATGTGGACAAATCCTACGATGTATGTGTTTCTCATACATCAGCCTACGCAGGAGATTCTGTGGGTACTAATCTGACTTAAAACCAAAACTAATTACCATTGACTATTCTAATTTATTTAGAAATCCTTTGGAAGTATATATATATATTTTTGTTTTAATGTATTGTCTCTCACAGGCTGCAAAGAATCATTTGAATGCCATGATTAATGAGTTTAATGAAATAGGCCTGTGTGCATGCACATACAGACTAGAATGTTGTGCACTTGTTCTAATAACATTGATCTCTGACTCATTTAAACACCACCACAAAGTATTTCCTTGTGACCTCGGTACACTTCTAAATCATTATTTTTAGTGAAATACAGTATATGTTGGATGACTTTCTTTTTTTTCCACTTTCTGGATATTTATGTCCACCTCAGAATGGTTTGAAATCATTTTGTTGTCCTGATGTTTGTACCTCATGTCATCATGAGGACAAAAATGTGGTTTACTCATGAGAAGTCATGTAGGAGAGAAATATATTCAAAAGCGTTGTAGATCATAATAAACGTTATATTTAACAATGATCAGTATGTTAGCACCACCAGTGTGATTTTTATAGCTTTTTTGGACAGACTGTCTTTGTTACGGTGTTAGAGTTTGTGAATAATTATACTTTGTGATAGATTTTCTCTAAGCTGTGTTTTTACTGGTGACTATAATTTTCCACGTAAAGTGAGTCATTTTGATTTGGTAGGATTTCTTGTGACAAAGTGATGTGTTTATTTCAGTGGGGACAAAGCTGCTCCATATAGTGAGTGTTCTCTGTGTATCAGCTTTAAACAGTGTGACTCAGAAATAGACTGATGCAATAAAGGAAGAAAATCAAATTGTGCTTTAAGTTGCAAGAAAAAATGTTTGCTTTTGCTCTGCAGAGAGAGAGAGAGAGAGAGAGAGAGATTCTAAGTAATGTTTGTCGGGTTAGTTTACATTACGGACTAGGCTCAAACTGGATTTTGTTGCCTGATAGGTTAGGATTATTATCCAATAATATTGGATATTGGTTTAACACCTCAGGTCTAAATGCACTGACTGCCACTTAAGAAGGATTCTTCTCCTTCATGGACTGCTTTTTCGGTTATGGATGAGTTGCACTCTCCAGGCCCATTGCTCAGTAATAAAAGTGTAATAATATTTATATACTCGCAGCAAGTATATTTGCATATGCACACTATAAGCAAAGTGCTGCATTTATTTTAATATGATTATGTGGTTTCACATTACAAGCATTTAACTCAACACAGGTTGAGTTTTGTTATGGAGTAGCCACAGGAAATGCAATGTGTTTGTCAGTGAGCTAAAGACTTACTGCTGTCATTAATCAAAAAATAGTTTAACAATACAAGACAATGGGTATTTTCAGTATCTTTTGACAGTGTATCAATTTGAAATATTGCAGGGAGTAATGGGACTAGAAGGAGCAGCCACAGTGGCTGTACACCTTGGAATTCTCCGTGACCTGCTGTTTAGAGATGTGTTGTATGCAACACAAAACAGATCACAGTTCGTCACACAGTGATGAAAATCAGCCACTTAATCTCTGACCTCTTTTTTTGAAAAACAGTTTTTTTGCTTCCCAGAAACCTGTTTTAACTTGGATAATGTTAAAGGAGCTCAGTCTAATACTTGAGCTACTGAGGGATTTGACTCCGGTGATCCTGGTTGACACGCTTTGCCTAAACCAATACCGAATAAGTGACTGTCCACGACGGTTCCTTAAGTTGCAACAGTGGGTTTATTATGGTGTGAAATTATTGATAAGATAGGACAAAAAAAAACCAACAAAAAACAAATTCAAAGCGGTATATTCAGTATGTCAGTGCCACAGTGGTCAAAACCCATTTGCCCTTCCGGGCCAAAAACCCCTACAACAAGAGGAAACTTCCTCTTAATTATACCTGAGCCCCCCTCCCAGGTAACAACACAGTGACCCCACATGTACACCAAGCGAATTACACTTCCTGAACACATTTAGCTCCTATAGATAATATATTGCATTTTGTAACCAGTGGTAATTACAGTTGTCGCAAAATCAACCAGGACTGAAATCATCAATATTGCCACTTTAACACAATATCTTTCACTGTCAATCTTCCTATAGCTTGAGGTACAGGCCTTTTCAACCCATGACAAGTTGCTGGTGCTTTACAAATGACTGTCAGACAAGTCATTATTCTCGTTTCTGCGACCCAAACACAACACCATGTATAATACTGTGGAGACAACATGTCTGAATCAAAAACAAGGACTGTCATTTTCAGCTTCTCACCCCCAGACAGAGTTGATACATTTATAGCCCCCAATTCCCCCACAACTACGATCAAGTAAACCAGTCATCGTAAAATTAATTTCCCCATCAAGCGAGACTTTCACTCTTTGGGATAACAATCTATTTTAAGCGGATAAATCTAATCCAATGCTTTGAGATGGATGGAGATTGACTTGTTTATGGCTGCTGCCCAAGCAGTCAAGAACAGTAGGGAAGGGTGGGGGCAAGTGGGTGGTAACACTAAGAGCGACAAATGCCAAGGTGATATTACACTCATCTCCCAGGTACAAAAAATGTAAACCAACACCAAACTCCAGTCCTTGGCTGAGACATTCAATACCTCTCTCTTTCTTAGAATCTGTCAGATATGATGAATGGCTAAGTGTACAGCCCAGCTTTCATGAGCAATTAACATTTTGTTAAAATTGGAAGACTTAATGGTCGCAGAGTTCATTGCAGAGAAAACATAACATTTTATGATGTGGTTGAAATGATTGTAAAGTTTGAGAGTGAGATTGATTGCCGTAATTATGAACATGATGGAGAAGAAGTGGTAAATTTCCTGGTCAGATAGCAGGCAGCTGTTTGTGTGGCCTTTGACCAAAAGTGATAACATCAGTATAACAAAGATAGTGACCTATGCTGTAACTGGGAAACAATGAAACAATGATGTAGTACATGTCCCCTGGAATATCTGAACAATTTTTGGTAGGAGGGTGTTGACTGCTTCACCCATCGCACATTATAGACTTATGTCTTGCACCATTTTCACTTATTTGGATGTATAACCCTGGATGTCGCAGTGCTCAGAGGACTAAGCTATTAATGAACCTAACCCAATACTTTAATTTCAAATTTGAAATTATTTTATTATGGCTATTAAGAAAACTTGAAAGCAAGTTTTAATTGTCAACACTCAAATAAAGGTAATTCAGAAATAAAAACTAAAATAACTGTATGAACAGAGGATGAGGATATTGGAAAATAAATAGTTGTATTAGAAAAGTAGGTATTTTTAACTCATGTTCCCATAATACAATGTATGCCTTTGTTACTACTTTGTTATTACTTCATTTTGCAAACAATGACTGAAATGAACCACTGTGAGTTTTCACACTTTATAATGCAAATTGAGTACATCTTCCAAGACAAAACACCTAGTAAAACCACATCATGAAATCAGTCTTATTTACAGTAAGGCCCCACATTGTTTCAGTTGAGTAATCTGGAGTTATGATGATTTTATAAGTACCAATCAAAACTGTAATATAGGAGAGCACAGTTTACTTCAGTGATTGAAATTTAACATAGTCAGCTAATCTGTTTTATCAGGACTACTGTATGTCGCTGTTGTTTGTCACAACTTTACACAGTGCAGGGAACAATCGTAACCTCACAACTGTCATTACCAAATGGTGCTTTACAGAGAAATATACTGTATGATGCTGTCATTTTGTGTAATCTAAAACAAAGTTGTTCCAGCTCAAGGTTGTGCTCATGGACCCGTAAAAAGCTGCTTGAGAAAATATATTTCATGGCCTTGAACTTCATGGCAACATCACAGAGTTGTATTGGGATAAACCCAGTGTGAGTCACAGTACCCACATAGCTGTCTGTAATGTTGTCTTAAATTCTGGTGAAGCTGACTACATGATAAAGCTAGTGAGACATTGCCTCAGATTGGACAAGCTGACTGCTGTCCTGGATTTGCTGTGATTAGCTTTCATGTAGCATTCTACGAGTGTAGCCAACTTGCTGCATTTGTGGTAAGTAAAGTGCCCAATAGTTGATCCAAAGAAACTGACATGAATTTAAATTCAAGTGTTGCAGGGCAGCATATATTCCTTTTGTAATCTAAAGGATCGCACCTTGAACCCTTATGTGGCATGAATAGCTGTATGTTGTTGGTCACAATATGACAAGAGATGCATGCCTTGCAAAAAGCTGCATTTTGTGTCCTCAGTGTAAACATATGTGTAAATATTCATATTACAGCTGTGATGTCCAACATCTTTGGACTTGGACAGAACAAGTCAATGACAAAACTCTTATATATTGAAAAAGTAAAAATTCTCACATTTACTTTTGTCTAATTTATTTATTATTTATATTTATTATTAGTTTTGTGTCTTTATACATAAATTTATACTTTGCATCTCATTGCAAAACTGTGTTTACTGATTAGAAACCATGTATACTTTACTTTCTCTTTTATTTAAATCTTCCCCACTCTAAAACCTTTACCTTCTCCTGCCATCTCCTTCCCAGTTGTTCATTTATTTGCCCATTCTCTATCCTAGTCTCTTCATCCACTTTCTGTGCTCTCTGGATCTCTGACTCTACTACCTCAAATTAATAGCATGCGCACAACTCATTTCTGTTTGTGTCTCTTCCTCACTCCTTTGGTCTCTGCTTCACTCTCTTTAAAGAGATGTGGGTTGCTGTTAGGCATTTACTAGAAGCCGCTCACCATACTGCAGTCAATTGATCATGGCTATTGTTTGCAATGTGCCCCCTCCTCCTTTTTTACAGTTTAATGTTCATGAAAATGGGCTTTGGCCACTTCTGTCACCCCAAAATATTCTCCCTTTCTCTCTTTCTCTCTGGCCAGTGATCCCTCACTGACATTTTCACAAGCATACCTTCATCAATTTCACACACCTGATGCCCTTCTATGCCAGTGTGGAACATGGGAGAATTGATGGGTGAGTGCTGACAAAGCTAGCATGAATTCAAAGTCAGGTAGTGACTAAGTTCTTCAGGTACAGGACAGATAGGACATGGAGGGCCATCAATAAATGTGTCATCACAGTCAACAAACTTCATTTCATCAGACAAGTGGTCAAGTCTGTGTAAAGCCCTGTTTCACAATATTGACCACACTGCCACAATGTACAGTGCAAGTAACTTTATTTCAGCTCCCTACAGAATTGTTCACTCCCTGTAGTTTGCTGCTTTCTCGTTTATTTCTCTGCAGATGAGTCATGCAACTTACACTATAAATCCAGTAATGTAATAAAAGGTGTCATGGAAAAAAGCCACTCAAAGTTTAACATCCTTTATGCTCACTTCCTCCCTTTAGTCTTGTGGAAATCTGGCTATTCTGTCATCAGCCAACTGGTGCATTTATGAGCTGCTAAAGTAATTGGTGGTAGCGGCAAGATCTCAACTGAGGCAAAGGTGACACATTCACCTCAGCACAGCCTTAAGCTAAATGCTTCATTGAAATAACAGAGGAGATGGAGAAGGAGGCGGCAAGTGGAGCAAAAAAGAGTAGCAAGGTACCTCATTCACTGCCTCAGAGGTTTATGGGATTGCTCCCAGCTGTCACTCTGTGTAGTGAATCTGCGGCACCGTAATATCTTAATTGTTTCAAATTAAATGCTCGTAAAATGGCAAAGGAAATGAGTTTTTCTCTCTGGCTAATCCAAAGCAGCCCCTTGACTTACATCTGGGCCCGCTTTAAATGAGAGGGGGTTTAAAAAGAGGAATGGATCCCACATGAGATGGCTATGGATAGGCTGGTGTGAAATTAGTTTTTATAGGTTGTGACTTACAAGCCTATCAATGTGCATACGTGAATCATATGTCTCAAAGAATCTAAAGCCCCTTTCCTCTTTGGTGTCTTCCTACAATTTTCCCCACGTCTACATCTTTGTCTTTCCGTCCTTGTGTGTGTGTAAGTGTGTGAACACAGGTTTAGGCATATTTAGGATAATACGTATGTTTATGTGGAGGTTGTGTGCATGTCCCAGCTTATCATAATAAACAGCCTAAATATCCTCTAGGGATTCACACATTTAGTCTCTTTCCTTCTCCCTCTGGCACTTCCGAGACTGAGCTCATTTGGCAGCCAATTCAAATTACTCAACCAGCTAAAGTGTCCTGAATGACATCAGTCTTGATGTCAAAAACACATAAATGCAGAATATGCTCGTGCATGCATGTGTACACTGACTGACAGACAGACAGACACACATACAATATATGTTAAGATACATGAAATCACAGGTGCTTAATTGTACCCCTAACTCAAACTATACATTCTGCTTGCACAATAAATATATGCTGTTATGAATGACATGTTTCTCATGGCTTTTCTGAGCACAATTCCCATCAGAATATCCCATTAGCCCCTGTTAACCTGACATCTTCTCTTCCATTCTTATATGAATACCAGCTCAGAATAAGCCTCCTAACTGGTAAATCCAAAAGACAATCATGTGTTATTATGTCTGCAAAGTGGCTTTGTTGTGGAGACTATAGGTGGTGTTGAAGGTAGGGGCAGTGACGTCCATTATCGTAAAATGAAACACCAAATGAAAAGGCCTGGCACTTTTCCAGTTGGAATCAGAGACAGTTTGAAAAAAGAACAGAGAGAGAGAGAAACCTAAGCGGCATTACTGCCTCATTGAATGGTGAAACATGAGTGCTGTTGGTATAAGTGACTTGACAAGTGCTTGAAAAGTTTCTGACACTGCTGCTATCAATAGTGCCATCTGCTGTTTGAAACATCCAATGGAAAGTGGAGTTCAGACATTTGACACAAGTTGGTGGGTGTCTTTGTAAATTTGTTTGACATTAAGATCCAAGCATCATATGCTCTTTTGTTATTATTATTATTTTTATTATTATTTTGCCCATACACTCCTGAGGAAACAGTTAACAGGGTGAGGAATTTTACCGATGCAGTAATTTGTATATAATTTGATCCCTAATGCATTACATATCATTCCTTGTTCTTTTATTTCAATCTCCTTCCACTCTTCTTCCACCCTCATTCCATTCACATTCTGTTTTTCAAGCTTGCTCTTTTTTTTCACGTTTTCCCCACTTTGCTGTTTCCTCTCTTTTATTTACTATTGTTGTTACGGTTTAACAGACAGTCATGTCTGTTAAAAGTCCGTTGAGCCAAACTCTTATTCTTACATTTTCCCAATTAATCTCTCCTTCATGTCAATTTCTCTGTTGTCTTTGCATGACTTAACTAGTCTTAACTTATCTACTCCTTATTTTCCTCCATCGTGAGCGTTATGCCGCAATATGTCAGTCTCACACAGTCTCTCTCTCTCTCTCTCTCTGCCATGTTTGTGGCCTTTCACTCTGTGCACATCTAATGGCTGGGGTGTAATCCACTGGCTAATCTGCTGACAGTCTGTGAGACAAGGCATTAGCTTTGTGTCATTGCTTACCATGCTGTTTCACTGTGTGTGTGTGTTTGAGTGAGGGAGCGAGTCAAAAAAGCGAGAGTAAAAAGTCTCTGAATATTGGTGTGACCATATGTGTATGAGCTCAGTCTGTAAATCTCCCTTTTTATGCTAGAATGTGTGATCAGTTGTAAGTAATGGCTTATGTTTGTCTGTCAAATGGAAAAGTAAAATGTGGCTGCTCAATTTTGCTTGACCTGTCACTTCTGCATGTCCACAGCTGCTCTTTTTTCCTTTCTAGAGGTCCTGATTTAAATTCAGAGGGCTTGTAATTAATATTAATATGAAAAGAAAAGAAAAAGACAAATGAAAAGAATATAACCTAGCAGGCCTCTGAGATCTACTGACTCAGGTCAGATACTTGAGCCCAGAGTTCAAATTTAAATGAAGCAGCATTTAGCTGTTGGGCTGTGCACAACTGGAACAAGCTACCAGTAGAACTGTAATCAGCACCAAACGTGAACATTTTTAAATCCAGGTTGAAAACATTTCTATTCTCACAAGCTTATGACAGAGCTCTTTTAAATCATTTCTTTTGCTGCACTGTACAGTAAATTATTGTTTAATGCTGCAATATCATGTGCTTTATTTAAGTCAAGCTTTTTGTTCCCTTTTTCCAATTGTTACTGTTTTTATGTTTAGCACACTGAGCTGCCCCTGTGTATGAAATGTGGAACACAAATCAAGCTGCCTTGCCTTGAGAGACGGTTCAAATTATCTGTGTCAGGCTGCCTCTCTGCTCTGTCATGTCAAATAGGGTTCAGTTCACAACCAAATACTGGATTTTCTATTATATCCTCTGTAAATGGTGGGACATAATTGCCTTTCTTTCAGCAGAGTTATATATACGGTATATATATTTTTTCTGCACTGAATACAACTGCTTACATTTGCAATTCACAATCACTATATTTGTTATAAATCTGGAAAGTAGTATTTTGGTTGATATAGTATTTCTTTTATTTTAATCTGTGCAATGTGTGAAAATTGTTTGGGAAACTGTTTAGAAACAATTTCAATTATGCCTGCAGAAATATACAAAGCATTGCTTGTCTTGTCTGAGTCATCAAAAAGATATTTAAATTTAAATATTTTAAATTCATTAAAAAGCCTGAACCTTTAAATACAGAACCCATTGCCAATGACTTATACTGATCAACCATTCCAGTATTCCAGTATGTCACTACATATGGATGTCATTTAGCTTTGCACATGCTTCACAGAAATCCTCTTCCTCTTCTGTTGTGCTAGTAGCACTCACCCTTCACTTGCTTACATCCCTCTCTTTTCACTTTCTGTCCTATTCCTTCATGGCCCCATCTCCTGTCTCCACCTGAGTGATCCTGTTATCACAGCTGACCCCTCACTGGATCTGTCGACAGCCAAAGAGATTACACCAAAGACTGTGGAACACATTGGGCTACCTGTTTGAAAAGGGAGGCGTAGATTGCCTGATCCCTTGATGCTGATAAACTGGCCAAGGCTCTGGCCCATTGGGAAAGGAGGTAAAGTGAGGCAGGCTTGGGTGGGTGGAGGTCTATTGTTAACTTTAAGTCTTCTTCTAATCACTGTGCTTTTCAGAGAGGATAAGGCAGAGGAGAATTGGAGCTTAGTTTGAAATGGAATCAGGCCCTGATGGAACTGTGGATAAAGTTGTTGAGCTTTGGTTTGATCAGTGTTTGCATGAAAGCATGTAAGTAGTATGTTTGATGAAAACTACAATGTGCATAGGATATGCTATTCAGCTTCAGTGAAATATAATGATAATAATAAACATCACAATGTTAGTCGTCCCTAATGTGAGTTTTTGATTCACCTGGGACTATCTGTTGGATCAGCTCCACTAAAAATGTGCACATGTGTAGAATAAACTTAATTTTTATTGTTGTTCATACTTTATTACACTTGAGGATGAAATTATTAACCCCCTTATGAAAATGTCATTGTTTTAAAAGTATTCCCCAAGTGCTTTTAAACAGAGCAAAGAATTTTTAACACAGCTTTTTCAAACATCCTAGTTTTATTTTGGATGCTTCCAAATTTGACTTTGCACACAGAAATGGAATGCTTCCACAAAAAACAACTACCAGGGTCGAAATTATTACCCCGCTGATGCTAATAGTCAATTGTGTATCCTTTTTGCTGGTTAACAGTCTGCGGTCGTTTCTGACTCGTCTCCTGAGGAATCCCAGCCCATTCTTCTTTGACAAATCTCTCAAGCTCCTCCAGATTTGATGGTCTTCTGGCATGGACCTTCATCTTCAGTTAACCCCAAAGATTTTCAGTGGGCTTTAAGTCAGGACTTCACGTGTCCACATAACCCTCAGTTTTAACTTGATTTTTAAAGTTTTTTTGCATTACACAGTTAAGCACATTCATTGCTCAACAGTGGTTTGTGCTATGGCTCAATAAAAGGTCAGTTCTTAAGGAAGCTAAAAATTTTGGCCCTGGTAGTTTTTGGTTTTTGTGGAATAATTTCATTTCTTTGTGCCAAGTCAAATAATGGAAGCATCCAAAATAAAACTAGGATGTTTTAAAAAGCTGTTAAAAAATTCTTTGCTCTGTTTACCAGCACGTGAGAGATGCTTATTAAAAAATGACATTTTCATAGGGGGGTTAATAATTTTGTCCTCAAGTGTGTATTAGTTGTATTGACACAGTGCTACTGATTCCTGTTGCACTGAATGGTTATGAGTCATATTCCCTGAGGAACTGTGATTCATTTCATTCATGCTAATTTCTGCTTATTCCTCCATCCATCCACCAAACTCCCTTTTTTGACTGTTGCCACATGGGGGACACTTCTGCCACTCAAGTGAGAACACATCACAATTATCATTGATTCATGCTCTATAAAAGCAGAGCAGAATGAGACAGACTCTCACAAAACATGCCTTGCCAAAATACTGTCAGAGATGGTGGTTTGATGGCTTACTCGTCCGTGGCCTCCGCATCATGTTGTCTTCACCAGCTGTTGTTTGACACAAAGGGATTCTTCACACAGTGTGCAAAGACACAGCTATCAACTTAAGAGGCTTGACAGCAACACGCAATGGGGCTTTTTTTGTCTACCGTATTACTATAGTCAAGCATGTGCAAATGTGGAAGACAAAACAACAGCATCAAATTAGTAGGAGAAGGAAC
Source organism: Brachirus orientalis (assembly GCA_016785285.1). Taxonomy (NCBI): domain Eukaryota; kingdom Metazoa; phylum Chordata; class Actinopteri; order Pleuronectiformes; family Soleidae; genus Brachirus; species Brachirus orientalis. The sequence goes on along the minus strand of JAFBJR010000104.1, from coordinate 963,845 downwards.
ATCTGAAAGCAGAGCAAGGACCCTGCTTATAGAGTCGCATATCTGATTGATGCAATAAAACGTTGTTGCTCTGCTTTATGTATGTTTGAAAAATACAACATAAACTTTTTTCAGCATTTCATAGTGGTTTTATGTCCAAATACGATAAGATTGCGATGGAATCAAGGCCTAGAAAAGTACACCAACCGACAGTCCCGGGAAGCTGTGAAAAAAACTACCTGTTATTGATTTGTCCTAATTACAAGAGTCAAAATAATGTATTCCTCTCAGCTGGCCAGAAACTATTAATATGGCACTCTACACTGAGCAATCACTTATGCTGGCAAGTGATCAAATGATAGACTGTTCTGCCAATCAAAAATAGTACAGAAAACAAAGGTATAAAATTTCAGTCTGGATCCACACTGCCAAACTAAACTTTCAGATCAGAGTTGATACTTTTACCACAACTGATAGCCAACCAAGATTTTTTTAAAAACCAATTTCCTATTGTATGCATGCCCTTTGAGTATTTACTCCAGTTTAACCATGGCTTCAAAAAGCATAGCATCCTTACAAGTGGACTCTCCGTCAATATTAGCCAACTGTTTTGAGACACAGGACATTTTGATGAGAACAGCCAAAACCATTGTCTGCTAATGTCGACAGTAAAATTCAATGTACAATACAATGTTCGCTGTTAGGCTTGTTGATGCTAACTCTGAGACCAGGGCTTAGCTCACAACACTTAGTAGATCATCGTAATTAAAACATAAATTGGAGGTATTGAGCTGCATGCAGTTGCCCGAGCAGGCTCTAGGAAAGCATTGATTCATGCATGCACTTTGCAACAACTGCTCTGCTGTGCACATAGTAAAATATAGATGCCTTGCAAATAAAATCAATGGCAAACAAGCTCTTCAAATTGTAGATGGTGAATTACAATCAGGCAACAAATGCTAGACATAATGAGTATGGGCACATGGGAAAGATGCAAGCTTTACCATAAATGCAGAACAAGATAAGGTACATTTAAGTAATACATTGCTGAATAAATCTCTTAATAACACTGACTGATTTAGATAGTATTTGTTTTAAGTCTACTGAGTCTGTTGCACAATAACATCCACTGCACAACAAATAGCCATCCTATCCTCACATGGTTTGTGCTATATATTGTGCTAGAACAGAAAATATGAAAAGAATTTGTACTTACAAATTTCCATGTAAGACATGAAAAAAAGTTTTTAAACACTGCAGAAACCTGATGATAGTTTTTCTTCTGCTGTTTCTTTACTTGATACAGAATTTAAATTGTCCTTGTAACCTTGTGAAGCTTTATCTTACTGTCACTTTTAAGCAGCCACAATTTACCTATAACTCATGGAAAATTAGTCCCACTTAGTCAAGAACAATAAATGTTTGTGCAACCAGTGGACATTGATGTGTATCTCAAGTCTGAAGAGGCCAAAGTCTGATGACTGGTGATGGAAGGATAAAGGCTTTGGGAAATTGCAGCACAATTACAATCTTTATTGCATAGCAGGTTTTATATTCTGATAATTATGATTATAATTTAAACACCCGCAAAGGTGCAAGGCTTGAAAGATAACCCATGTTTATAATTACATACCAAGATTGTGAAATTGAAAATGTGAAACTGAGAACTGGTTTTCTGCTTTTTACCCAGCTGCTTTATCTTGGATTCCACTGGCATATGGTTCTGCCTGGGAGGTTACCTGAGGAAAAATCCAGTAAGAGTTGCAAAAACCTGGATACTGTCTGTCTCTAATTCAAGTTAAAGATTTGCTTCCAAATACACTGCAGTGTTTTTTTTTTAAACTAATATAGTGTGATTAAAGAACAGACATATGATATCTGCAGAGGTGCCATGTGCTGTAACTAAAGGAATATTACTTAAAAGGGCTCTGAGTATACACCTGGATCCCTTGCAACCATTTACAAATTACTACATTTATTTTATTTAAAGGCAATGACCATAAATATGGTCTTTCCATGAAAAATATGGATAATATATTGGACATGGATTTCTATTCACATCTTTGTAACAGATTTTTCACAGCTGCCAGTTTCACATTGGGAAATGGTAAAATGAAAAAGAGTGGAGGACAAAGTGAAGAGCAGAACAGATTAGCACAGGTGTAAATGCAACTATGGCAGAAGAGTTATTGAGAGAGAGGGGTGGATGTATAGCACATATTAGAGAAAATTGGGGAGAGATAGGCAAGGGGAGACCACAAGGGAAGAGTGAAAAGAGACTGACAAGGTAGAAAGGACGGAGATACAATTGAACAGCAGAGGAAAGAGGTGGAAGAAGTGTTTCCCTCCAATTGTATATTGTATCCTTTAAAGCAGCTTTCATCCACCCTCACATCAACAGCCTAGGACCAGAAGCCCCTCCTGCAAACTTCACACACACACACGGACATTCTTCAGGCTTTGACAGTAATCACTAGTCTACATGCTGGCATCATACAAGGCCTTATTCGTGCATTTGTTGCTCTGTGGAACTGCCTCAAAATGGAACGTAGAAAACCTTAAGAGATTTCCTCTACAGTAATTGTAGTTGAAATGAGCCTCGCAAGACAGCTGAATATTGAAGCCTTTCAAGCTTGCGAGATGAATCCAGAATTAAATTACCTGCTTTTCTTTGGTTCTACAGGAAATCGAAGGGGAACTCACATAGACACATTTGTGCTTTTAAGCATACTTAAATCTTGATTAAATATACTTGTTCTTTTAGCATGATATTATAGAGTAAATCAAAATGTGACCAAAAACATTAAGTATGCAGTCGCACAGTGATGCTTGAGTAAAGATACACAATTACATACACGGAGCCTGAATAAATGCTGGGAGCAGAGGGGAGACAAAGGAATTAAAGACATGCTGCCTAACAGAGTATGACATGTCCAAGGCCTATCACTAATTATGCCCCAACTGCTGCAAACTGCTCCCTTACTATGATACACTGAAATAAAAGAAAAGCCAGATGCCACTGCAAAAGTAGTATTTTAATCAAAAGTAAGGTGTCAGGATAACAATAATAATAATAATATAAAATAAAACCTTTTTTAAAAAAGGAGTCTAAATCTGACATTCAGATGCAGTAAAACAACTTAAGAGATAAAAACTGACAACACTATTCATAATTAGATTATTTTATCCTCAGAGGTGCATATGGGAAAAAAACTGAAATGCATTTTTTTTTATTGAGCTTCTTTTATAGAGACAAAGAAAGAGGACTTGGTAAAACATTTTAATATGACAGCGTTTTTTTGTAACACTGAGTCACAACATCCAACATGTATTCTATTAATTATCTTGAAGCAGTTTCTATGATAAGCAAATAGATGTGTAAACATCTGTTTAGGCAGAAGTAATTATTTAAACACTGAACTGAAATAGAAGACTTTGCCGTTCGATATCATATTTCCTTGTTTGGAGTAGAAAATGTGATTAGGTTGAGCCTGATAACTTTAGTTTGCTGGACCCAGCACTTGCTTGCAGTTGAATCATAGAAATGTTGTGTTCAATTTGGAATTTTATCCCACACTAAATATCTTAAAATTGTATTTGGCCAGATAAGACAGGTTTATGTGTGAGACATTAATCTCTCGTCAAACCTAACTGTTTAATTTAGGCTTGTGAGATTGTTTGGCAAGCAAATTCCCCTTTTTTTACATTACTGTCAGCATCACTATGGTGTTTTTTTTTTTATGTGGGAAAAAATACTTGGTGTCAAATTTTAAGCCTTAATCTTAACCCATAATTGTCCTTGACCAATTTGGCAGTGGTTGAACAAGAAGTAACATCTGGCTCAAACTACTTGGAACTACAAGATGTTGCATATCTCACATTTAGTGGCAGCTCTGTTCTACTCCTGTATTTTGCACAGATCCAAAACAGATCTCTAAAAAAATCAAATTTAAAAACTCTTTAAATTAATAGGTTACTTTAATTTCCAGATCAAAAATAATTACTTAATGAATTTTTACAAAGCACTTAAAATTAGATCTTGCATGTGTTTACTGACTGAAACAGTCTTGTAAACAAGACTGAGGGCACTCAATATCATTTGGGTGAAATGGAGCAACATCAAAATCCCCACAGTGCAGCTATGGCACACTGATTTTTAATATTTGCATTTAGCAAACTCACAACCACACACGCAACACAAACCCAAAGAGATCTGATTCATTTCGCAAACATGCTGTATACACAGACACACAAAAAACACCCACATGGATTTATGTTGCTATCAAATGACCCACATGCCCACTCAGATTTGCAGTACCCATCTAGTCTTTCTACAATACACAATTGTATGGGTAAAGGGGATGATGGGTGAGGCTGAGATTTTGTGGCATGCCATTTATCTCTGTCAGATGTGGTTGAACACAAGTTCTTATTGGCTGGGCAGGATTCATGATTGCTAAAGCGGCTCCCCATTTCTCTGAGACCATGCTAATTAAACAGTGGGAAGAAAAGAGCCAGAGACCTTCTCATTCTCCCCTCCGTGGCTCCATTCTGATGCAACCAGCATGAACACAGACTAGGCAGAAATGGAATTCCATCTTTAAATGCCATTACCCATTTTTGCTTTTGACTAGACCGTCATTTTAACACAAGATTAGACTGTAAAAGCTTACCTTTCAGCACTCAAGCAACTGTCCCAACAGTTCAAGAGCTGCGGGACCAAAACAAACAATGTTAGATTTTAGTTTATTAATGCTGTCACAATAAGTACTTGATGTCATTTGTTGTTCAAGAAGCATGTGTGAGTATAACAGTAGGTTATTTTTTGAGGAATAATTTTAATAACATCTACAACAGTGTGGTGATCTGCAGCCCAGCGCTGGGTACTAATTCACTACTGCTATTGCTTTTTATTGTGTAAAGGGCAAACATTTATTACCCACTGATTACATTTGGCTGACACATGTGTCTGACACTTCAGCCTTTATAATTTTCCAACCTGCTACAAAAACTTCTTCACCACAGATATTTAATCACTGATTAAATGTGGTATATCGCCCATGATTTCATTGGGGTATACAAAAAGTAGTGGTAAGAACAAATGGGAAATAGGGGGTGGAGGTAGCTTGGTGTTAATTAAAATGTGGATGACACTTAAAAGCTCAGAGATTGACCAAAAAAGAGGGGAAGCGAGCATGAGAATGGTGATTGCATACATGAGGCACTCAACGTTTTTGTAGACTAATAATATGTTCCCTTTTAAAAGGAGAAGCAGGAGAGATGAGAGAAAGAATTAGTCATGTGGCTGATAAATGGCATAGCTCCCTGCTCTGGTTCCCTCCCCTTTTTTTCCCAGCTTGGAGATAAAATTCAGACTTTGCAGTGGTTGCCAGCACAATTGATTCTGGCAGGGGGAATATGACTGCAGTGAGTATGAGGGCTAAGTATCTGAATAGCTGCTGTCAAAATGCTGAAGGGGAATTTATTTTCTAGTTCATATGCAAGCTATATCATGGCATTACTGAGACTAAATGGCTACAGTTTGATGTACAGTATGCTGCCATTTTGCTGGCATGTAATCATGAGGCTTTTCAGACATAGGCTTAGGGGTGCTTTGACCATTTCGAGTGAATGCAGTGAAAGCATATAATCATGGATATGACAAATACGTTTTACCATTTTTTACCATTTTAGAAAATAATCTTATTTTAGCTCTTCATGTCAACTTGTTGTGTGTGAGAACTGGCATTCAACAAAAAATATCTAGCATAAAATATCCATTTTGAGTTGATGCAAGAGTACAATGATAGAGAGCAAAACACAGAGAGATTTACAGAGAGTTAGGAGAGAAGGAACTAGTAGCTCCATTGTGTCAGATCCAACCCCTCATTTAATGAAGCTTCTTATCCGGTGGGGAATACAGAACAAGATTAATAGGAACACTCTAACAATCAGCATGCAGCAAGAAAGCCACCTGTCAGAGGTCCTACCATTCTCTGTAGATTTATAGCTAATAATGGGACATGAATGTAGCCCTGCAGGTATTATCAGAGCCTAACAGGGTCACTTGGTTGGAGATACAAAGAAAAAAGAAATCAATCAGTTCATTTTATGCTGACTATTGTGAGTGACTATGAAGTGCAGAAAATAAATTCACAATGAAAACACTGAAAATTGCTCTGGACAATATGTTTTTCTTTTTCCTGAAATAGACAATCAATCATGTTTAATGGTGCCCAAGCTTCTCTTTACTTTGTAGACTTTATTCAGTTCGCATGGCAGGCATTACTGCAAGTCATTCAGCAGTATGCTATAAGATAATATACTTAACAGTTCTAATTGAAGGGTGTATGGAAATAATGTGCCGATCAGTTTACATTATGTACATTCCATTATCAAACACTCCACAGAGAGCTCAGTGGAGTTTAATGCTGTCTGTTCAGCCGCCTTGTTTCAACACCTTAGTAATGTCTCCATTATGTCTTAAATGTCCCCAAACATTGAAACTAGTGTATGTAACACATGAAAAATAGACATGTTGACCTTCATAAATCCCATCTGTTTCACAGCACCACCATAGCAAACCAGGATTAGCCAGTGAGGCTGAAAAAGTCAGAGTATGTGACACCCTCATTGTTCCATTCCTGCATCATCAAATTTGAAACATTATCATGAGTTCAATGATTATCAGTGATTTAATTCAAAAGCCTGAGTAACATGCTTTGGCTTTTGTAATTAATTGAATGGTGTGACTTGGTGTGCAAAAAGGCTACTGTAGATCACTATGAAAAGGAAAATGAGAGCACTGTTGCTGTTTGACATTTAAATTGGTATCTGTGGTGGTCAATCAAGCAGGCAACGATAGTAATATTATTCTGTTGTTTGTAAACATAGTCGGGGAATATCAAACCCGCCTACCTAAATGACCATTGCAATGACAGGCTTTGGCTTTCCTTTTATTCCAATACCCTCTCTTTTTTTATCTTACCACTGTCCCTTTTCCCATTCATCTCTGATTTTTCCACTTCTTCCTTTTTTTAGGGTTGAAAACCTTTGTTTTTCTGTACACTGTGGTGTCATGGTCACTGTCCTCTATGTCCACCCACCCTCACTCATCCACTCTTTGATCCCTGTCTTTTTTTTCCCCCTTTCCAAATTCTCTGTCCATTGCCCTCCTGACAACAACCCATCAACCTGTGTGCAATTTAAAAAGCCCTTCAACAGCTGCCATTCCACAGGGCTGGCTATCAGTCCAGCTGCCAAAATGCAGACAGGGACTCTGCCTCAGCAAGCAACTTTCAACGTCAGGTCAGTTCCCCTAGTTCCAAATGGACTGAAGGTGAAAGACTCTATTTATTGAAGATTGTTTGAGCTGAAGACAAGGTGACTGTGGTGGTGGGGTGGGGGCATTTCAAGGCAGCATTGCTACTTCCTTCCAGATTTACTGCAGCAAACATCTGGCACGCAGGGTTGAGGCCTGCAGACAAATAGTTTGAGTTTATGAGGGTTGATTAATATGATTTTAATAACACCAGCATGAAGCAATGTGTTAGTCTATATTTGTAAACAGCATGAGGCTTTGGGGAAAAAAATTAAAGGCTCTTTGGAGAATGTAAGGGTAGAATATTTGTGGCTCTGTTTAGATTTATTACTTGCCTCTTTTTAAAGATGCGTATGTGTGTCTGCTCGCCTGGCTGCATATGGACATTGCATACATTGCTTGTGTGTGTTGTCTGAAACAATGAAGTGAAAACAGCTCAGGCTTGAGGCTGGGCAGCCTGCTGCTGTGCACTTCTCTCCACCATATGTCTTTGTCAAAAATATTTGCTGTGTGCCGAATGAGGGATGAAATCAATCCAAGTGCTATTTTCCCAGTTTCTTCTTCTTGAAGGCAGCAAGCAAAAAAAAAATTGTACTGATACTTGCCAGACCAGCCCACATTGTCAACTGTAACAACTGTCCACCAGTGACATTCGCAGACAGACCATCTGGTCTCCAGTGTCCAATAGTCATTTAGAGAAAGAATGGAATGGCTGCAGCTTTTCTCTTGTGTCAATTAGCAACTGGAAGAGATGGATGTGAGAACTGCCATGGTGTTATGGACCTATCAAAGATGTGTGCTATGTGCCAGTTGGGAAATGTGTCGAGGAGGTCCACAGGCACCAGTGCAGTAAAATATTTTACTTAGAATGAACAGATGTACTTGCTCACCTTCATTTAGCTTGTTTTGCAGTTTCACCCACTCAGCTGGACCACTGTGCACTATATCTGCACTGCCTGAAGATAAAGTCAACAGTGCAGTAGGGTTTGTGTCAGGGCACTTGATAACGCAGAACAGTCTAGTAATAAAAACTCTCTTAAAAGTTTTATTTAGAATTGAGTTTTAAAAATGCTATATACAGTAATTATGTATACACTTTAATGGCCCTGTGCAAATATTAACATTCATTTAAATTTAAATAGGTGCTGCTGATGCAGAGGTCTTTCTGGTAAAAGGCCATTTTAGCTGAATTATGTAAGTACTGCATAGATGAAGGAGTAACGCTATTTTCAACTAGTGCCTCTGGACTGACTACAGCCATTGTGTTGAGTTTTTTGCTGTCTGCCCAAGCTTTTAGTCTATTGTGTAGCAGCATCATTTTGCCCAGGGCACCAACTGCATTAAAAAGGGCCACACTGTGATGTACCTGGGGGATGTACGCATGTTTTACATGGACTAGGTAGGAAAATTGTTTGGGTCCATTAACCTGAGAAAGAGAGCTACTGCTTCCAAGCTGAAAAATTGCCCAAAGCAAGCAGGCATTATTGGGAGGCATCTTCTTGATCCCATTCACCAGAGAAAGTTAATGGAGTTTAAGTGGGTAGTCTAGAGTTAAATTGAATCTGATGTCAATGAAAAGGCTTTGATGTAGGAAAGATTAAGCAATTGTTGTAATTTCATGTGCAATCTCTGAAGACAACCAGCCTCAGTGAAGTCCTTGGCTTGCACACTGGTGAGAATGAATATATATTTAATTTTATTCAGGCAATGGTCTTGCCAGTTCCATGTCTTCACTGAAACCTTGTAATATTTGTATAGCAAAGGCATGTTCCCATTTTTTTGAAGAACACCTTTTTAAGAACACAAGAACATTGAAGAAGCTATGTGCATCAGGTCTTTTCCTCCACTCATCTCTGAAGCTCTAACAACTTCTATTTAGCCGACAACGTAAGAGAAGTCATGGATCTCTCAGTTAATGGTAGACTTGTCCTTCCTGTGCCCTTCTCTAATAGCCAAGCATCATTAGTAAGAGGGTTAAGAGAGGGCCCAGCCATCCATATGTTTCAATAATTACCTTGCACTTGTGACAAGGCACATACAGAGAGACTGAGCTTATATCACAGCATTACGGATAAAATGGATAGTGAGCAAACTCTCATTTTCTTTTTTTTCTTTTTTTTGAGGATATTTAAAGCAGCTGAAGGTGAAAGGTGGAAATATTCAGCTTTTATCACATGGAAGAGGCAGTAGAGCAATCATCAGCCTTAGTTGCAGAGGCAGCAGTCTTTGCACTGTGAGTGACACATTATTTCCCTACCACTCCCTTTCTAACTCCCCAAATCACAGCCCTCAATCTATTTTCTGCCCAGCTAAAAGCAGAATATATTCTGTCAGATTATGTCCACTTTATTCCCATACTGAGGTTTTTGGCTGAAAAGCAGATTTGAAAATAATCAATGCAGAATATGTAAGATGATCAGCAACTCAGAGATTTAGAGATACACCTTTGTGCTTACAATTTAAATTTGTGGTTTCCTGATCCTGTGATATGGTGAATATATTTGGAAATTATGTTTAAGGTCACAGTGTAATGTTATTACATCTGCATTATGTTATTAGGATAATTTTCTCCTTGTTAAAAATTTATAAAAAAAAAGTTATACAGTTGGAATGAACAGCCATGGATTATGCATATGTTTATAAAGCTACCACACTGTTTACCCTTGTAATCTTCCAGAAGACTGTAAAAATTATAAATGTAAAAATTAGCAAATCAAAACGGCCCTTTATTTAATTTTAACTTTGAGAAGACCAGTAGTGTCTATTGTAACATTAACATTTTCTTTGTCAGATTAAACATGTTTGCCAGTATATTTTAGAAGAAAATGTATTTTCCAGCAAGTGTACAGACTTTATCAACTCCCAAATTATGACGACAGTGAAAATTTCATTTGCAGGGAAATTACTTCAGTGTCACAGTTCATTCTTGGCTTGAGCTGATGTTGTGCATACAAAATGGCTGCACAAAAGAGAATAGCTAATAAAAATGCACATAAAAAGAAAAGTAGATTATTGTAACAAATCCGAACTAAAGGGGCAAAACAATTGTATGTGTTAAAAAGAAGAAATCACCTGACAGCAGGACACCACTTCATTTGACCCATGTTAAAAATATTTACAGGTAAATGTATATTACTTTATTGGCCAGTCTGCGAAAGACATCATAAGCTGTAAATGCAACACTTACACATCTTGAACCTATAGGAGTATTACGCTAAATATTTTAGCAGCAGGAAAAATAAGTCTCAACCATTCAGTCTACTTTATTATGTTTTCCTTCTGCTGTTTCGGCTGTCAAATTCAGCTAAAAGCTGAAAACACAATGGCATCTTCACACAATGTACAGGAAACTACTTTTGCTTGGCTATACTTTCCCTCCCCCTAAATCTTACAGTAAATCAAGCTTTGAATTCTAGTCACACTGACAGTTCTGGACCTTTACATAAAACTTACTGGAGCATAAAAGAGAAAATGGCAAATGCTTTGGTTCAAAAATTCAGTCTTCTGCTCATGGTCTATGCAGTAGCTACTGTGGTTCAAGTCAGATGATGTAACTCTACTCAATGCAGTGGTATTAAAATTAACTGCATAAGTTTATTACTCATTAAATTATAGTCTTAAGGCTTAAATGGAATAAAACATAAACTGGTGAATGAAAACCCATAAGGCTATTTACAGTATTTATGTGTTTTTAAATCTAGCTTCTTCTGCAGTCAAATCTATAGAGATACACATTTTGAGTACATAGAAAAAAACACTTTTTTTGCTAGAGGTAAACATGTTGTATCACTGAAATATTCATTACATATTTGCCATTCACTGTAAATGTAGCACAAACTTGTTTCTTGATACATTCATTAAATCCCCATCCTACCTGCTCCTCCATGAATGAAAATGTCACAACAGCATGCCACAAAAGAAGTTGTTAAGCCATTAGGATCAAGAATCTCCCCAGACAAATCAACCATTAGAGCCTAAGCTGCCTTGTAAAATCAATTAAGAATTGCAGGTACAACATTGGCTGGTTCTTCTTTAAATAGACCAGGAAAAGTGATTTAAAACTGCCATGCAACAGATTCTAATAAACAGCACTTGGTCACGGAATGTCTTTAAACTCTCATTAATGCCAATAATCTACACTATTAAATCTGTTTGTGGTGGCTTTATCTAACTATATTCCCTATTATATCATCAGATATAGGTTACACCTTTTATAGTGGCATTTTACTGTTTACTTTGGTGTGGTGAACTTAGTAAACCTATGCATAGTGACACAGAGACTGAATCCAGTGATAATTGTCTATGGGTAATTCTCTGTAAGGAACCACTTTCCCATGTTATCCTTTATTACATTATGGCCTATAGGTGCTGAATACACTTTATGCACTTGCAAAGGTTTTGTCCAGGAATACAATTTTACTTTGTAAGCTCTCCATTGTGAAACTATCCACATGAGCCATTTATTTCTCCCTATGAAAGCTGCTTCTCCAGTTATCAGCATGATTATTAATGAGATCTGCATTTTCAATTATCTGTTTCCTGTCGTTACTTGGCTCTTTGAGTGCAAGGCAAACACACAGCTGTTAGTTTTGACAGGGCAGGAAGATGGGTTATAGCGAACAAAGAGGGCAGCATCTGCCGCTTTGAAAGATGGTGTGTTATTTTTCATCTCCACAGCAGATTTGCTCCAGGTGTATCTAATATAGTTGGACATGACAGTATGTAGCGGTATTGGTTAAGTTATGTTTAATGTTTCATCATGAAACTGAACATTTGGTACAGGAGCCTATGCCACAGAAATAAGTGACTGTTTGATGCTGCCCAATTCCCCTATGCTTAAACCTGCCATACTATACTGTATATAAGCATCTGTATTCTCTATATAAGCATCACTGCCAAACTTTTTACAGTACAGCAGTACTCTCCTTGGGGTATGTGCGTGACAGATGTTAACTTCAGTGTACTTCACGTGCTGCCTTCCTGACATCCCTGCACATGCAGTGAATTTAAGCAAATGCAGCCATTCTCAACAGCTTTTCAGAGTTGTTTAATGTCTTGCAACATTTTTTTCAGCGACAAATTGGGTCATGTAAAGGCATGGGGCTTTTCAACAAGGTCAGCGGGTCTCTTTTGGCTTATGGCCTATTCAGCTGGGAGCTGCAATTAGACTGTGAAACCATGTATCATACCAAGTTAGTCACCAGCTTCAATTGCTCACTAGTACTATGCATCACCCACAGTTACACCACATGTAGAATGTTTGCAAGGCCACAGTGATCCCACAGGGGAGTCATTAGTTCATATATAAATATGAGAAATTGATGCTGCAGGCTTCACCTTGCCTTTTTGAGAGTATGGTAGCTTTGGAATGACAAAGACAGTCATATAGATTAGACTGCAAATGAAAACTGGACAACAGAATAGAGGGGCCACAAGGAGACGTGTAGATACCTACATTGCAAAGATTTTATTTAAAAATAAACAGCAATGGAATATGTGCTGTTTTTTTCTAAAATAAATGTAAATAGAGTTAGACAGCTTTTTTTGCATGACTGTGTTGCATTTTTTGCCTGAGTGCAGTGGTTAAAGTGCTCCAATGAAAGTGTGGCACCATTTTCATGTGGTTTTGCATTTCTATAGTATTTGTGAGAGAAGGCATTGCCTGCTGTTGTAGTTTCACGCTGAGATGACTAGAGCACATGTAGTTCAGCAAATGCTGTTGTACATTCTCACTTTTTCACATCACAGGAGATGCAACAACTCATTCTTCCTCACTGGGCCAGAGTGAGTCAAAGATGCAAATGTGGGCATTCAAGCATGGAACCCCTGACCTCAGAAGTCTGAAATTATAGAACAGCCAGCAGTTTTCTTTTTAGAAAAAGAATGTGAAATATGCATTTGCTCATTTGTTTTTTTAATTCATTTTCTCAACATATGAATATATTTTTTTGTTAAAAAAAAAAAAAAATCCCCATGGTGGACCCAAAAGAATTATGAAAAACTTGAGTTAGAGTGACAGATTTACTCTTTTCATGCAGACATTTCAGACAAGATTATATCTGCTATGCTGATGTTAGGAGATTTTACAGTCAGGTCCATCCACAGTAGTTATTCTGAGAATAAATACAAGTTTAGATTCTAACTGTAACATTGGTTTACAGGTGTGCAAACAAAACAGACGCATCTCACTAGACACCAACTGTTCCAGATAGTGTTTGAGGGGAATGTGAATGATGTATAGCTGTAAAATTCAGTGTGACAAGCAATACAATGACACACTTCTTTTCCATTGCATTGCTGCACTGCCTTTATTTTAGTCTTTGCTGTTGTCTTTGGCAATTACTCATGGAATCTTTGTACTCTTTGTGGAAAAATAGAACTTGTGTTAGGTACTTCTGGGGTAAGGAAAGAAAAAAAAAACCCCAAAACAATGGTCTGAGCTTTTGCAATCTAAGCCCTGAGCCACTCGAGTGAAACGTGCTGAAAAATAATTAGCACAATAATGTGGTGAAAAAGGAAATGCAACATGAGGAAATCAACTGTTAAGAAACATCTGAGGCTGCAACAAGCTGTGCCTATAAGCATATGCTCCTCTGGTGATTTCAGTAATGTTCATCTATAGTCCATGCGGGAGAACAAGCCTCTATTTATAGCCAGACCCAGTCATGCAACACTAAGGAATGCTTAAGATGGACTATGGCTTTGCTGTTGCACTAATGTCTTACATACAGTATATAAGTATACACAAGATCTATCTGTCATAAAAAGTCAGTCATGATTCATATCATTAAAACATTTTTGGTATTTAAAAGCATGAAAACACTTGTAGCCAACTTGCACGCAGTGCAGACGTCAACTCGAAGGCCTCTCATTCACTTTGAATAGAGTGGCATCAAGCCGTGTTGAACTGCATCGCGTGCCTCAGAAGTTGAGAAGTGTTCAACTTTTCCAAGCAGCAGTGCAGACATCAGCCAATGAAAGTAAATTATGCAAATATTCCAACACAGATGCTGGCCAATCAAATCATGTTAAATGCCTTTCGCACAAACAATACTCAGCCCAAATGGAGCTCTCAGACAAGTTTTTTTCCCCCCATTGCCAATGATTTTTTGGTCAGACAGAGTGCATCCAACAATGATATCACACCATTATCTCTTTAGTAAGATAAGCAACTCTAGCTACACAGTCGGCCATGACAGACATTGCTCTGCTAACCTCCAATGATCACCTCTAGCACTCTATGAACTATGTGTACATGTGAGTCTACCAGTACAGGTATCTGTTAAATGAAGCCTGCCTCAAAATACAAAACAAAACAAACACTATCTATTATCCACACTCCATTATACTATATCATGTAAATAAATGGCATCATAAAATTAAGAGACAATGTAATTTTAAATTTTACTTGACCTTAAGTCACATTGGACTGGACTGGTGACTATGAATTGTAAAATACACAGTATAATGTGCTGCTCGCTCACACTTAATCTCCAGCTGTTTGTCCAGTGCCATTTGTCGACCACATAGGTAGTTCACCAACACTTCATGTAATCAGCAGTTCATAACAGTAAGTTGTAATTATCTCTACCTATATAGTCCACCCACACAGTGTATTCTGCTGGGGCGTACTGCTGCATCTCACTTGAATTGGGGGTATTTATTCATAAAATTATGGTGTAATTAAAATGGGTCTGCTGCTTAAGGGGCTGAAGGTGATTATGTTCATTTGCATTGGAGAACAATATGTTTTTATGCTGCATGTCTCCACAATTATGACTGGTTCTGACACATTCTTGGCATGCATCACTTTCAATATTTCAAAACCCAAACTTGGGGTTGTTTAGAAAAAATGTAACAAGTCACAACATTTTGTACACCTCATGTAATTGCAAGGTGAAGCAAATGATTAACTAGCCATGGATATTAGTAAAAACGGACTATGGTGTTAATTTACTTAGTCTCTGTTGACAACTTTCACATTTTATCGTTAAAGGTTTGTTGAGTAATTTTGGCAAATCATTAAAATTTTCTCCGTTTGAAGGGGTATTACAGATCTTTTTTTTTCTCCAAAGTGAATTACAACTACCTTGTCCAACATAAAATTTGCTTAAGGTAGTAAAATGAGATTCTGTTGAGAATCTGATGAGGAATCATTGAAACTGAAACTCCAAAAAATAAACATTAGTATTCAGCTCGTTTTTCACTGGCACAAC
The DNA here is from genome assembly GCA_016785285.1 of Brachirus orientalis. Classification (NCBI taxonomy): domain Eukaryota; kingdom Metazoa; phylum Chordata; class Actinopteri; order Pleuronectiformes; family Soleidae; genus Brachirus; species Brachirus orientalis. The sequence goes on along the minus strand of JAFBJR010000104.1, from coordinate 948,329 downwards.
ATTATCTAATTTGCTCCATTGGGCTTGTTTTGAAGCAAATGGGGGACTATTATATGGGCTGCAGACCAAGGAGAAAGTCATTACTTCTCACATTATCACTGGAAATGCGTGGGGGGGACTGAGCTCCGTTGCTTCATCCTGGTGGCAGGCTAAGACATCGGCATCTCGTCCAGGTTGTAAATGAACCCCTCTCGGCTGATACACCATTGCGTCCTAAGCCATCCCTGATATTTGGTGAAGGGATGTCATGACTGTTCCAGCTGTCACAGGCACAGCTGTTCGCTTTCCCCTTGAGTGAGCAGAGCTGCCTTCACCCTGTAGCTTGATGGCGTGTGCATGTATGGGTAATGCACACATGCCTGAGTGCAAACTTGCAGGGATCCTGACAAGGTGCACTTGCAAAAATGCTTTATTGTTGGATACAGAAAATTGTAGAACTGTACATCATCAGCCACCAGCTAGGAGGCAGAAATACTGCATATTTCCCATATATGATTTTTCTACTCAAGGGTTAAAGGGGTCAGAAGGGCATTGTTCTAATAAAGTAGTGACTCTGAGAGATGGACATGAAGCGACAGTCATGGGATCTCTGTTTTTGACTTGAAATGTACTGTATCTCAACCTTATGTCCTAAGACACTTTCTCAAGAACTGGAGGAAAAACCACTGTTGATGAATGCACTGGTCACATAATGAATGCATGTCCCCTTTGGCCACGGCAGGTGTTAACTTTATCCAAACACTCCTCTCCACATATGCCTTTGTACCTCTTGAGGTCTAGGTGTCCAAAGTGCTAAAAGGGGAATATTGATTGCAAACTGAAACAGTCAGTTATGATAAATGGACACTAGGTAAATCAAATTCAGAGATTAATCGGCTAGCGGCGCTGTCATTAGGGCTTTGTGATGGGTGAATTAATATGGTGATTAAATGAGAGGTTGCTACTATGTCACTGTGTCAGCTGTGACAAGCTGACCCTGGATCAGCTGGCAGTGAAGTAAAAGACACTTCATCATCTTATACCTATAGAGTGTCTCTGACCTTTGGCATATACAATATCTGGGGTTTTCCTTACACTTGAACATTTGTACAGTCTATTTCTCACTTGACTAAAGACTGTCTTTATTGGCTTTGTGCTTATTGATGCTAAATTTAATGGGAAAAAGGAATCCCAAGATAAAGTGAGAAAAGAATACAGCAGTTATAATGGATCCAACATAGCAGAATATGAAAAATACTAAAAAAAAACTGTTTTCTGTAGCCATATCAGTAGAAATAATAAAAGTATTCTTGGCTGGCACGAAAATGCAAATGCTGACAAAATCAATGCACCCTGCTGCCAAATCCACAGACACTAGCGAGCAGATTTGGCTCATTTTGCAAACACGCAATACACATATACACACACGTATACACACGCATACACACACTCTCACACAAAGACAAATCTGTGCTACAGAGTGTCCCTGTGACCCTTGTGCTCCATATGGTCAAGAAGAGGGCAGAGAAAATAAGCACACAGCTCTGTGGTTGACTGCAGCTTGGCAGCTACCAAAGCCCCGAGGTCCTTGGTGTGAAGCAACACAGTGATGGTTGGTACAACCCTCTTTTCCGTACCAGTGCTCACATCCTGCTTCATATACTGTGGTGTACTGTATAAACATGGTGGTTGTAAGGGGACAAAACTATAGCTTTTCCTTTTTCTTTTTTTTTCTTTTTTTTTTTTTTTTGAGGGGGGGGGGTAAAATTAAGTAGATATTATGCATCATAAAAGAAGCAAAGCAAAGTGCTGCATTGACTATATAATTATCTTGCAGAAGAGGAAGACCAGTTGACTAAGTAAATCAAAGAGATGCAAATATTCTTTCCAAGAATAGAGATATGCAGCAAGTGCACACCATAAGGTTTACTCTCACTCTCACTCATTTTCTATCACTTTATCCACTAGGGGTCGCGGGGGGCGCTGGTGCCTAACTCCAGCTGACACAGGGCGAGAGGCAGGGTACACCCTGGACAGGTCGCCAGTCCATCACAGGGCCACATAGAGACAGACAACCATTCACTCTTACATTCACACCTATGGGCATTTTGAGTGTCCAATTAACCTAGTCCCCAAATCTGCATGTTTTTGGACTGTGGGAGGAAGCCGGAGTACCCGGTGAGAACCCACGCACCACAGGGAGAACATGCAAACTCCTTGCAGAAGGCCCCTTGTTACCATAAGGTTTACTTAACCTGAATTATGTATTTTCCAAAATTTCCCAAATTTGTGCCTTAAGGATATTTTAAGTTGAGCAACGAAATGTCTTTCAAAAAAGTCATTGTCCTTGTCACACATTGCATTACACATCTTTTATGTAAACAATGATCTGGCTGAACACTTTTTGAACAAATCATAACTCAAGCTATTGCTCAAAATTGACATTTACCCTAACTGCTTTCACGATAATAGCAATGTTTTCAAAAAGGGAGACACCGTATAAGCATCTGAGTAATTAATGTCCCTTTACAGCAAGAATTTAGACATTGTGTGTGTGTGTGTGTCATGTTATCATATTTTTCTGAACCACAAGTAATTAAAAAGTCTGTCGGCTAACTTAAAGTTCCCTGATGGTATTATCTTGGGTAGATTTCTCACAGCGGAGTTATCAGTGAGGGAAAACATGTGCTTTCTTTTGTCAGCAAAAGCTTTTATATCTTTATATAGCTTGTGCCGGCAATGGTTTACTGTGTTGCTTTTTTAGTTTTTCCAGTGGAGGCCACACAGGGTACTTAGCACAAACTACTTTAATAGAAGGGGGGCCTACCCCAATACTAAGATTATCACTCACAAAACAGAGCACAGGATGGCCTCTAGATAATTTTATGTGTGAAATAATGTTACTGTGGCACAACATTCATGGTGTGATTGGTACTTCACATGTGGCCATATCTTCCAAATGGTTTCCTAATTTCAGTAGACAGGTCCACCAATGGGTCACCCGTCACATAGTCATTCATTTGACCAGGAATAAAACTGGAATCAATTTCCCCTGGTCTCTCTATTGGGCCTTTTGAATAGCCTGTATGTGTATGCCCGAGGGTGCACTTACTCTACTTCTGCTGACCTCTTTGTCCCTTTCCCCTATGTGCATATTGCTCCCATTGAAATGATAACTGCTTTTCATTCTGTGGTCAAAACAACTGGGCCACTTTTCAAAACCCCAATGGCTTTCTAAGCACTTAATCACAGTTTACCACAGAAATCAATTTTAGGCATTTATCAATTTGGGACAAGGATTGGGAATTGTCAGAAATCAAACTGAATGTTGCCTGAGGATTACTTCTGTGGCATTTCTGATAGTTAACCACCCATTCTCTATAGTTATTTAGTAAGTAGGTGGTATGTGAGTGAATATTACAAAGAGCTCCCCTCTTAATTTTCCTCAGATCATCTATAGCATAATTTCTGTCCATTCTGAGGCTTCTCTTGGAAGGTAGCGTTCAAACCACCTAATGCATCGAAGGTGGACACACTTGAGTCAATAAATGGATTCCCTACTAGTCCAGATAAATGCCATAGTCAAGCTACATCCATAGCACAACTCAACTGTAATGTGCTGTTTGTCTTGATATGACTTCAAAGTTGAGCTTAGCATGTAACAGAAGAAACAAATAGAAACAAATGCAATAATTTTCAAAGTTTCTGTCATATGAAAATGTAATTCAATTACTGTACCACCAAGGAGGCCTCGAATCTGTTGCAGAATGGCTTGTTACGACTCACTGCTTTGGGTAATGATGTTTTCTTTGCTCGGGAAATGAAATATAATATCATTAAATAGAGATATGCAGAATGAAGTGTTGGCAGATCCATCTTTTGTGCCAGCTCAATCTGTTTGTGGGTGCTGAGAGGCTCCCCAATGATAGATACAGTTCATCATTGAAACATCCCTCTTATGGAAATTTGGCACAACTGATATTGAAAAGATTAATGTTTGTAAATGTGTTGAAGAAGAACAAAGACAGGCAATTAAGGGAAGACCCTAAAGAATCCTGAACAGTGTATGACTTGTTTTTAACATGACAAGCCCTTTTCAATCAATTGATTTATATCAGATCTAGTTCTAAACATCCTCGTTAACCCATGTGCATGCATGTTCACTTGTTTAGTTTGCACCTGTCCAATTTTAAAATGTTTCTTGAGCATAGTTGCATAGTTGCAGCTGTGATTGTGTGATTGAAATCATTGAAATTTGACCACTAGGACTTCCGGTGTTTGCATTAACCATAAAGATCATATTAGCAAATGGTACCACTGCTTTTAGTTCTAAACAGCGGTTAAATGGGACAGAGGAGGGAGAAAATGAAGAGGGGAAGCAGTAGAGAATGCTTTGATGCTGTCATGCATGATTGTGCAGAGGGATCCTGAGGCTTCTGTCAAGTGTGTTGATTTAGTGAGTGCTGCAGAAACAAGAATACTGATGGCTATTGGTACTAGGTGGGGATGGGCACTGAGAATTGGAAAACTCTCTGACATCCTTTATCCTGAATGACACTTCAAATACTTCAGACACATGTGTCAGTTTTTGTTCTACAACTGTGGCATTATGCCCATTATATTAATTTACTTTGGTGGTGGGCAGACTGCCATTGGGAACAGGCCTATGGAAAGGGGCAGAGAAGCAAGTAAAAGCATTAAAACTGGCCATGGGATCTAACACATACAGGCATCCTGGAGTTTGTTAGACTTTTATCCATTAGTCTCTCTAGCATTATGCAATTTTTTTTATAATACAGACAGATGTTTGTTTATTGTGTATAATACTTAGTCTAATGGTCAGCTAGCACACAAATTAAAGTAGTAAGGTAATTCACAAATTTTTGTGAACCAGCCTCTGACCTAAAAAGGCTCATCAAACTAAGCCTGATTATGTCTAATATATATTATCTTAACAATATGTTTTTGTAAACCCCATTCTCACTGCACCATAGAAAAAAGTCCATAGTGAAAATGATCTTGGCACAGAGGACTTGTTAATCCACTGCTGCCTCCATCAGTATGTTCAAATGTAATATCATGCGACTTGAAATATTTGATTCATATTTACCTAAATGACCCAAACTGTATTCTAATTAAATTTCAAAGGGAGGTATGATATCCCAAAAAATTAAAGCAAAGCCATGCAATAGCTTGGCAGTGGTTCTGAATTTTGGTGGCACACATGAAGTCTCTATGTGTTTGTGTCTTTTCTGCCTCGATTGCAACAGCAGGGCATTCCAAATGCCGAACACCTGAGCTTGGGACTGCAGAGCTAAACAATATGGGGTTATTTTATTCTAAAACATAATCTATGGATCATGGAAGCAGGCACTTAGGCAAAGGTGACAGATGTTCGCCTAAATCAGACCAAGGAAATAAATAAATAAGAGCAAAGTGCAACAAATGAGTTGTGTCCATTCCATGTGGTGGACATCTGTGCTGTCGACTGCCTCTAGCTGTGTCTTGGGTCCCTTTGTTTTAGTACCAAGGAATGATTTATTTCTTATCGTCTACTTTTGAATTGAGGAAAAAAATGTTAACACAATGTGCATGTGTGTCAAATGAAATTACAGTGACTCAAAATTGCTCTATGTTATTAACACAGATATGTAAACGTAATAATTTATTTGAGATGTTACAAAAAACACAATTTACAATATCATTTTATATTAATAATCTGAAGTCCAAATAAGGTATACATGGCCTTACCTCATTTTTATTTTCAGTGATGAACAAAGTTGACAAAGGATTTATTCTGCACCTTAAATAGAATTTCTATATTTCCATCCTGTTTTGTAAGTAATCTATTATTGTGCATTGCACTTGCAAGTCCTGCACTTTTGTCTCAACATACAGTAGGCCAGAGGCATAGTGTAATCAGGGAATCCACATTTATGATGCAAAGAATACCCCATTTTGGAAAATGGGATGTAGCACTTTCTCATCAATTCCTGGACTGAAAAATGAAAAATTATAGCTCTGGTATTTGTTAGAATAATGTGCTTGCCAGGTGAATAATCACAGTGGCTGCAAGTAACAAACCCATGTGCTGTTCCATAAATAAGATGGAAACAGGAGAGAAGAACATAATTTTCTCTTTTGAGGGGTGTTCTCCTCTTACTATTCTAAAATATAAGGCTAGTGCCAATACATATAAATTCAGCCAAAATTGATTTGGCTGAAATCTCAAAAGGGCTTTAGATTAATCACAGCTGTGATGACATGCATCCATTAACACTTTAGCTACTGTCTGATAAATGCAATCCACTAAATGCGTAATAAACAGTGGTTGGCATAGGTTAGATAACAGACAGTTCTGCTGGACAAAGCCACAAACTAGCCTCTAAATTCCACCATTTTCCCCTAAAAACTAAAAATAGTGTTTCTGTTTCCATTATCACTAGTATTCAGACCAGCATGCTTATAATGAAGTTACTCAACAGGGCTCTGAGCAAAATGCTACCATCAACATATTAAAATTGTCAAAATTACAATGCAGATATACCAGTGTTCAGGAGGTGTTTATAGGAGCTGATATATATTAAGGTGTGTTTATGTTTTAAGTTAATAGTTTGGTTACCAAATTATCAAGTAAATTAAAGTGAAGTTTTGGATGACCCGGCCAAATCAATGACTGACCAACATTAAACTTAAATTTATTAAATGTAAAACACAGTTTATTGACAAAAATTGATACAAACTGGGCATTATTCAACAAAACACTGCCACCGATTAATTTTCCAGATTTTTAAAACCTAACCTAATATCTGAAATTGCACACACACACACAAATGCAGCTTTAGTCTTTGCAAAGCTCATTTACAATAAATGAGTTATGTTGCTTTCTGTTGGTAAATGACATTCACATAGCTTTCTTGCTCTATAATATTCTGTCATTAATGTTTCAATGCTTGTTTATCATTCTACTCATATAATACATGTCTCTCCAGTAATTGGAAATTCAACTCTACATCCTTCCAGGGGTGATGTCAAAACATTTACACCTTGACTTGCAAATCCGATAAGAGCAGATTTATAGAGATAGTGATCTCGTCTCAGACTGTTATTCACAGATCTCCTCTGACAGTCACGTTTGACGAGGCTATGACCTTCAGAGTGACTGCTTTGCGATGGAATGAAACCAGTTAGCTTGAATTAGTGAACCACATCCAAAGGTTCAATAATGGACTCATGCCAACCTGTGACTATGTCAGAACAACAGATTGATAGGAAAGTCATATTGGGTCAAGTCTTTGAAATGCCACAAAGGAACTGCTGCACATGGGAATGGATTACATCCTCTTTGAAACTTGTGATCCCACAATACTAACCTCAGTCTTAAACTGGTGGATGATTTCTGATATCTCCTTTGAAAATAAAGAAAGGGCAACTCTATGTCATACCAATAAGGCCTAAGAAATTGAGTGAGACCAAAAGAGCAGTAATGCTCTTGGTGGGGTCCATTTCTTAAACTAGATAAAGTGTATCATTGCAGTAAAAAGAAAAGACTTGTTTCTCATTTTCTGGAGGTTCCTTTAAGCTATGTCTGCCTTATCTTCCATCCACAGCCAACTGTGTAGTCCAACACTGCCTTGATACGACAAGTGTAAGATAAACTTGACAGATCAACTTTTCGATAGTTACCAGGCCAATAAACAACTGGGGCTTCTAATCTGATAATCCACCAATGAAATATTAGGAACGGGGAGTATTATTGTGTTGTCACTCTTGCTTATGGGGTCACATGGGCTTTAGCTGCCAGGGTTAGACGTCCCTTGGCAAATCCATGGAAGGTGTCACATCTAAGCAGGTGAGGTGTAGAGATAAGACAGAGTGGGGGATATTAAACGGACAAACTGCAATTATCACAGGCATTAATGAGGAACCAAACAACTCTACAGGGAGTGGCAGGGATGGCTTTGTGATTAGAGACATGTTCTGTATCTGAAAGGTCACAGGTTTGATTCAAATAACAGTCACTGTGTGTCAGTCAACAGCTGTTTAAAGAGTGAAATAACCTTTAGCTTAATATTAAGCTTGCATGTTCGTTTTTGAATATATAGTTTTTAAATTAGGCTTTGTAAAACACACAGCACCCTCACTGCCAGTGGGTTTCAAACTTAAATTCTAGAAAATGTTGATAATCTAAATCTCTCATTTATGCTGTGAATGACAAAAACACAGCTCATATTGTCTTCTACTCTTTTCAGCACAGGAAGCAATCGTGCCTCTCTGTACATTTCTGAACCTGATATTAACCACACAGGCAGCTCTTGCATACGCTCACTGCTATCTCCCAAGGATAGCCAGAGAGTTGGAGTAATCCAAACATTCTTCAAACTGCAATTTATTTTCCCTGAGTTGTAATTACAGTCTATTAAAATGCAAATGATGTCAATGGCAGAGCAGTGCTAATCACTCAATGTCTGTTTACGGGCAGTACATTCACATTCGGAGAGACTCGCACAGCGGAGACTGAGATGAACGCAGATCCTCTATCTGTGAAGAATCCAATGTAGTAGAGCCCTCTTTCAGTGCATAGTATGCATTTTCTCAAGGGATATAAAAACTCTCTGACTGCATAATCATAAATAAGTTAAATTTCTTGAGTTATTCTCAAATTTCTGATTTCATACTTGGACAGCTTATATCTACAACATAAATAGAACGTCATTTGTTTTACAATTCTGCACAAATTAGTCAAATGTATTAAAAATTCACATTTAAATACATTGTTTAGTAAAACACGTTTAACTGTTGTGTATATTCTTATATATGACCCTGGTTTCTGGTGTGACAGTCATGTGCTATGTACTGCAACGTGATATAACGTGATATGAGGCTGCAATTTGCTGTTACCTTTTATAGGTAACAACAATATAATAAATCCAGTCACATATAAATTATCAACAAGACTGGTTAGTTTAAATGTTTACCAACTCACTCTTTTTCAGTCAATCTTAAAAAAATACATGACTTACACAACTTAAAGCAAATTATGGATAAAGTTGATTACATCTTTGTCAGCATCCAATTTGAAACCTTTGAAAAGAATGTTTGTCACAATATGAGTCACAAATCACAGTGGCATTCAAATGTACAGAATTCCTGCTGTGTCAAGGTCCACAGTAAAGTATTTTGTGTTTCGTGTTTTATTCATGAATGCATATAGCCATGGGTAGAATATGTTCATGCGTGTTAAAGTACACATGGGTCATGTGAGTGAAAGCTGTGCAAGAGCTGCGCTTGTGGAATAATTCATGTGATGAGCATGAATTACATATGCATTTTATGCAACCTATTGCATGTTTGCCTCTCTGTTGAATATAATTTCTCACACTGCTAGTTCATCCTGTGGCTGATGTTTACACATGTGTATGTTCTATGCTGCTATGTATTACATTGGGCCTTGTGGGGATTAAAGCTTATCTATAGTACTGTTAACCATATGCCATGACAACAATCTCATGCTCCTCTTATCAGAGCTTCTGACACAACATGGTGTCATTAATAATCATAACCTCTGAAATGTTAACAGAGATGAAACTGTGATGCAGCCCAACAATGCATTAAGAAAGATGCTCCATAGCGTTATATAGTTTTCAGTATTAGCTAAAATTGTGTTTGTGTTTTGATGGACATTAGGTGGACAAAAGAGATATAATGGGAGCAAGCTTTGACAATGTGACATAAGTCTGATGGGGAATGCTGCAAAAGGAGCATGCTAATATACAGTAACACTGCATGCACAGCACAGAAGCAAACACATTGTTGCCATCTACACTTAACAAACTGATAACAAGTTGGCCACAATAAAGTGAGAATATAAATACCACTTTCATTAGATCAATACTGTCATCCCCTTTTCGTCAGCTCACATTCAGAGCATAGGCAGAGTAATAATGGAGGACTAGTTGGACACACTCTGTAGCTCTCTGTTTGATCGTAAGGGGTGGTGTCCCCTTGGGCACAGTCTCCAGCATGCTGCTGATAAATTCATCTTTCTGACTGTTCCCGTGGGAGCTTGCCAATGAGTGAGGGACATTGACTTTTCATTAAGGAGGAGATCGTTGCATTGGAAAGTGAATTTATTTTAGGCTTAAGAACATAAGAGCTGTTTGTATGTCAGCCTGAGGGCTACAGAAAAATGCCAATACACTGAAAGCTGATGGAATATTGTAGTTGAATAATAACATTTGCCTGTTCCCTCCAGTGAAATACACACAGGTGTCAAGATACAACATGCAAAGTTGAGGACTCTTTTTTTTGTCATTAACTCACGGGCACTATAGTTTTGTTGAACAGTACACTGCTTGATGCTCTTAGTCTAGTTTGAATGCACATACTGAATATAGTACGATTTGTCGACACATCTACGAAAACATTGCTTTGTGACAGCATTTGTGTATGAAAGGGTTACTGTATTTCATGCCACCTAAATTAATGAGTGTTCAAAAAAAAAAAAAAAAAAAAAAAAAAAATCAAGGGTCACTCTCCAGCACAGTACCTTCCACCTATGCAAGGTTTTACACTTGCTGTAAATTCCATCAGGGTGAGCTAAAGTGTTTACCCCATTAATTTATTTCAGCTAAAGCCAGGGCGCTGACCCATAAAATGAGCTAAGATAATACTGACCTTAACATGGTCTTCTGCACATGGAGGTAATTGCTAAAGCTCCAGATCAATCATTATTGACTTGCCAGTTTTTTTTTTCCGTTCCTCACACACTATTACTTGAGCTGAATGTGTAAAATTGGCCTTAGATGGATGGGGAACACATCCATGATAGTTTAACCTTTATCTAGCTAACATGTTGGCTTATCTGTACAATTACAGATTTTGCCAGTTAAGCTGTTTCATAGAAAATCAGTTGATTGTTAAAAGACCAAAGAGTAGACACCAATCAATTGCAAAACTGAAAATGGAAACTGTCTTTTAATGTTGTGGCTGATTGTTTATTATAGTTGGGCTCTGCCACTAATGTATGATTTAAATATAGAGGAATTGAAACATACAAGAAGGTCCTTGTCCATGCGTAAGCATTACGGTCATATGGAGACTATGCATCTTTTGTTACATATCACACCAAGAATGAAATAGCTGATACAGATCAATGACAGTTCAACAATAAATTACTGCGAAAACAAGTGTGCAGATGCACATGCACAAACACACATCGCACGTCGCATCGCAATTTCTGTGTACTCTAAGGCATTTGATTTCTCTTTAATTTTTCAAGGTACGGGCCACAGACTTAGCAGGCATTTCCATCTTGACTTGATAAATCTCACAATCTTCTTTTCCTTGCCACACTGAAGTAATTTATTTTCTATCTCTCCGAGCTATATTTTCCAGTTAATATTTCATTTTTTTTTTCATACAACCTGACAAAGGATGCCACAAGGGATGATAAGAATTCTGAAACCTTTGCACTCTTGCTTATAGATACAGGATTTACCTGTAGATTTTTTTTTTAGAAAAGGGAGACTTTTAAAATAACTACAGTGCTTAAATAAACAGATTTGTGTTCTTTATATTTAGAATCTAATATTCTAAATCTAATTTAGAATCATTAATATTGAATATATCAAATAATCAGGTTAGTTTTCATGTGTATGTTTATGTCGCAGGGCTACCTACATTGAATATATCTAGTGAAAACAAATATGCTATAAATGTGTTTGCCCTCTGGTACAGATAATGCAGACTGTCTGACTAGAGTATTTATATTTTCCAAAACAAAAAAAAAATCCCAATTGTGTCACTCAGATCTATTTTGACACCCAGAAGTTATAAATTCATCATTCATATGCTACAAATGTGCTCATTTTTGCCTTGGGATTATGACAGCATTAAGGTGTGTGAACAGAAACTATGATCTCACTGATTTACAAAGTGGACTTTAATTCTATGCAGCAGTACCAAATTACTTGTTCCTTGAGTGACAGCTTGTGGTATCCTTGTGGCTATTCAACCCACCCTTAATTTGAATTTGATAAGATTTCTTTTCGAGACATTGTTAGGGTAATGTGAATTTAGAGGGAGGACTGGAGCCAACCTGGCTTTACTCTGATGAGGTGTTATTATCTAATATCAAAAGCTGATAAAACCCTTATTAGCCCCAGTGGTCTTGCTAGAGTGGGAACTTATTATACAGAGGAGATGAGACGAAAGCAGATGAAGTATTAACGCGGCCATGGGCTTTGTTTCATGTCCTTAAGCTTTCTGACAGGATTAACTTAATTTTGTTCCTAAATGCTGTGGGTTTATGAATGTAGACATGCTGACATTGTTTGAAGAATCAAATTCAGGCTCATATTCAGACTCATATTTCGTAGTAGCATCTGGAGGATTAGAGTGTCTCAGGCCAGAGGCAGTTTTATAATCGGTTGTCATTTTAGGAGCCACATGACCTTCCCAGCTTTGCTCATTTCTAGACGTCTTTCTATCAGGTATGTGTGAGATTGTTGGCTGCACTCATTTCCAGAACTGTTTTAATATGTCTTGGCTTTCAGTGTTTTCCTTAAGGCCTTCATAGTTACACATGCTTGAGGACTGTTGCTTTTGAACTAAAGGTGACAACGCTTTGTTGCATTGTAATAGTCACAAGGAATAATAAACATGTTGAACTCAAAGCAGTTGTAAAATGTCACGGTAACATTAACACAAATAAACAGAATAATTGAGGCTAAATTAAATCCTGATGCAATGTATAATAAATTGTGTATATAGTAGAAACAACTGCTAAACCACTAGGAGTTCAATGCACAACCATCTACAGTTTACAGAGAAAGGTCCAAGAAAGAGAAAATATCCTGTGAGCTGCACTTCTCTTGGTGAAAATTCTTGTTCATACCATGAGTTAGATGGTAAAGGCAAAATATGCAACCTTGAGGTAGATGGACTATAACAGCAAAAGATCACTCTGGTTGACACTCCTTTCAGCTAAGAGGAGGAAATTGAGGCTGCAATATGCAATATGGTTTGGAATTCAGCATAAATAACAAGAAAACATCAATCTATCCTGTCTTGTATCAGTTTTTCAGGCTGCTGGTGTAATGGTGTGTATCTCTAACTGGTTTCTTGAACATGACAATGAGTTTACTGTGCTCACAGTTGAATAGACCACTGGTGGGATGTGGTGGAATGTGAAATTAACGGGGATCATGGGTGTGCACGTTGTGCAGCTGACAAATCTGCAGAAATTGCATGGTACCATCATGTCCATACAGAACTAAATCTCTAAGGAATGTTTCCTGTACCTTGTTGAATCTCTATCACAAGGAATTATGGCAGTTTCAAAGGCAAAACATAGCCCAACCGGGCAGTAGCAAGGTGAAGCTAACAAAGTGTCCAGTGTGTGATACAAGGAGGATGCAATACATTTATTTTGACAGTGTCTTTTTGGTAGTCACTTATAATAGATGATTCTATTTGCAATTGAACCTCTCCAAATATAAATGCAGTTTTACATACACAGCATACTTGTAAGGCATTGTAAACTGCATTCCTAGTCCTCTCCAGGAAGCACAAAGTAAGCACACTTGAAAGCCAGCAATCAATGCTTTGGACCAAGAGGAATGAGCGTCTGACTCGCTGACTGAGGGACAGCATCAATACACATTCACCCTAAACAAGTCGGAAAACACCTTGGGTTCCAGCACTATGTCCCATTGATTTCTGTTCAGCTCAACATGGATTCCACACCATTAAGACATTTAATTCCCTTTCAACTAAAGTCATTACACAGCCAAGCATTTAATTAAGCAATCACAGCAGTGCAATCTGAATGATTCAGTGTCTAAATGAGGGCCAAGTTGGCATGGTGGTAACTTAACAGTTTGTGATGATGTGGCTTCTGAATTTCAAGATTTGAGGAAAAATGGAATCATGAGAATGAGTTGCAGTCTTCTTTAAGATCATACAGCATTCTGAATTAACACACACGCACAAATCCGCACTCTTACTTAAGCATGTTAAGGGTTTGTCTGAGGTGGAAAGAGCCAGGTATTCATGGCTGACCTACTTCCTGTGTAAGAGAAATATCATTTTTTCAGATGTGTCTGAAGATGTAGTGGGTAGGTGTTGTCATCGCTCCTCGCCTCTGTGAACAGGGTGACAGTTTATTATGTATGGATGTGGCCTCTGTACACTTGGTTTACTTTTCGCCAAATGAGCTCCGCTGTAGTGACATTGGGTTTTATAAAAATTGTTCTGTCAGGATTGCTTGTTGTGGATATATGCTGCTTTCATGTATCTTATAAATTTGAAATATTTTCTAAAAGTTGTTCATTGTTTTTGCCACACTGCATATGTGCTGTGTATGTAAAAACAATTAGAAACAATGGCATTGTTTGATTAAACAATGCCATTCAAAATGCCAGAAATCCTGTAGCCAGTTGAAAACGCACAATCAATTTCATGTTCCATTGTTTGTGGACAAACAATGAGAATTAGTTCATGGTCACAAATTCCAAATTGCTCACAAATTTAAGTCTCTGGTACATTTCCATTGCAGGTTTGCTATTGGTGATGCAAAAACCACACCTCTGTTGTGTTACTGGGTTTTAACCACTTCTGCTGCTCTCTGTGATTCTGCATCACTCTCCATCTTATCATAATAGTGGATCGGTGTGCAGGTGGTAAGAGCACCTGCAGCTGCACCTGTGTTTACAGTATCACAACACATTGGTCTGTTGAAGACCATGTTCCGAGTACATGTTAGGATGTATTTTTACAAATGCTGCAAACATGTTACAGTTTTTGTTTTTTTTTCTTTTCAGTTCACATATTTCTGTGTATGTCTGTGTTTTGGAACATTGTGGGATATGCTTTTACTTGTGTATTTGCTGAGATTTAGTCGTGAAGGTTTTAAAGATGCATCTCAGTGATGCTCTGGATAATTTCGTATTTGATCAAGTTGCACACTGACTTTGTGTAAATTCACGCCACCTTTTGCTATCTTTTGAGTGTGAACACAGAGTTACGTGTGTGCTTTTATATACATGAAAGAAAAGAGTGATATGACAGCTGTGATTCTATGGCTCAGATTTATATTCTCAGACCAACAGATTGTGAATAGTGGATTCATGGTTGATTATCACACCTGCTCTTCCATTTTTGCACAATACATTTTCCCAGAAGTGAACTTTGACATTCTAAACTCTGACTACAGTTAATCAAAGTGAAAACTTAATCCTGGCCTGATAAGATGCTCTATTTTTAACGGGCTCGTTTTAGCAGGGGCTTGATCAGGTGAAATGAAAAGGAACTGATTGCTTGTGGTGATTGTGCTGATTACATTTTAAATGTAAAACTTTGCTCCTTATACATGTTTGTAAACACTTTTACAGACAATATCAGAGCAAGCTCAGGAAATACCATGGTCTCTCAAATTCGAAAACTATTTAGAAAAATTTGAAAAGTTTACTTTTGAAGTTATAGAGCTGAACAAAGTTCTCCTCACAATAAGTTTTTGTGTTGTTAGCATTAAAAGTAAAGTCTGTATATCATATAAATGCATTTATTCATATCTGTTTTTCTTATAATCTTAGGTTTACATACCCTTTACCTAACATTTTACCCATCATTGGTAATATGTATTAAAAATATGCCTAAAAGACCCCAAAGCTGAAGTTGCTGCATCATGTTCACGTTATTGTGTTTATTTATCACCGCAGCATCTTTTCAGAGTTAAATAAAACAATAATTTCTATAGGAGGGAGAGTTCAGCCTTCCTGACCTTCTCATATTCTGACTGTGGGCAGGATTTGCAGTGACTGAGTTTTGCGTTGCATTTTTTTTCCCCTAGCCAAAACATTATGGATGCTTGTGCTACAGCTGTCAGATAAATGACATTTGAAAATGTACAATGAAAGGTATTTGTATGAAATACGGGACAGGATAAAGTATTAGCATAAATTTGCACGTTTGTCCATGCCTTCTATAAGAGATGACTGATCATGTCAGACATATACTGTACAGGGATACAGGGAGCTACTAAGTACAGTACAAAGATCTACATGATAAAAAAAAGAGAGATGTGTCTGAAGTAGAATTTCACTGTTTAAATATACACAGTACCCTACAGAAAGGGCATTCTGAGTCCAATCATGATTTATAAGCATGAATATCCATGTACTAATAAAAGAACAGAGGAGGACTGAGACTAATCTGTGATATCAGACCAACATGAAACTGCTGTCAGTGACAAAAATGAGAGACCCAGCAATCATTTTACAAAGTCACATCAAGCTTTGTGAACTTTTGAAACCCTGTGGGTTTAATATCATGACAGAGATATCAATTCCAGTGCAGAAAATGGCTGTTGATCTTCTTCACATTATTTTGCATCTGTTCCAAATTTGTTCTCCAAAGATCAGCTTGTTGGTGTAATGTGGCAGATAAAGGAAACAACAGCAACCATACTCGCAATCTCTCCCTAATTATTGTTGTTAATATTTTAATGTTAAAATTGTAAGTTCATGTTAAATTTCAATAAGCAGGGATATTTTAATGTCGGCACATACAATATTTTGCATTTTGCTAAAGCATAAATCATGAGAAACCATTTCACCTGTTGGATCTGTTTACCCACTTCCCAAAACCTGCTCTTTGCAGACATTTTAGTCATATTAGAGAAGCCTATATCTTATTGCTGTGCAGTTTTTACTGTAGCTTAAGAAATGGTGTCTTTGTGTAGCCCTGTTGCTGATTCTGTTAATCAAATTGGTGAAATTCCTTGACGAGGATAAAATCATTTCATGACCAGGCACAAGCTTGAATTTTAAACTCTTTCATGCTCACCACGCCAGTGTATCATTAAAGCTGTTCCCTCTCGAACTCACTCAGCATAAATGTGTGGGTCAGAGTCAGAGCAGGGAGTCCATAGCTTCATTTGTTTGGGCAATTTGAAACAAAACAGCTTATAAACAGCATGTTGTTGAATATGATCTTTATAAGTGAAGATAGCAACTCATGATGCTGGGGTGATATGAAGAAAATGATCCAATTCACCACATCATTTCAGCAGCATTGAGTAAACATAACCAGCTTGACATGTGAACTGGATTAGACTCACATGTGCTGTAAATGCAGGATTATCTAAGCAAAGCTACAAGCTACAGGCTACAGCATTTATGATACCAGGCTATATTATACTCTTGTATGGATCCCTACATGTTTTCAATGAGGACATCTACAACCAGACCACATAAGTATTGGTACTGTGCCTAGTTTTAGTGAGCTATAGTGTGTATGATGAAAAACACTGAGTTGTAAAATAAGATGCATGTATATATCAAACAATAACAATAGAAAAACAGCCATTAGATTTAACAGGGGCAATAAAACAAAACATTTCATTTATTATTTAGGGAACTGCACATACAGTACAGTATGTGTTTGTTATGAGAATGTGGAATCTGCCTCAGTGACGATGTCAAGGACTGTTAATCTATTGAATTTATCACTTATATGTTATGCATATTGTCATGCTCTTTAAAGAGTTGAAGTCGTACTATAAACATCACTCAGTTCCTAATGAAAATGTGACAAAATGATGAATATTTAGAAGTCTATGCTGTGAAACTGCAACTCCATTGCAATCTACCTTCTAATATAGTTGACTGGTACTTTTCATGGATATGGGATATTTTCCTCATAATTTCATGATGGCTAGTTGTGATTGTATTGCACATTTGGCTGCATGTGATGATAAGCAAAATTGGTTTTCACAATTTCTTTATACAAAAGAAAAGGAATATAAACATATTAAAGTCATCAGAGCTATTAAAATAATCAATATCCTTATAATCCACCATCCACCATAAAATCATATAAACCCAGTGGGTTTAAAGATAACCCACTGGGTCAGAGGTATAACCCAAAGAGATGCCTACCTTGCAGTCAAAGGTGTGAAAGTCAAGGAACATTCTCTCCCCTGAGACCTGTGACAGAGAAGAGGGGATGAGATGTCACTCATGATTTGGTCACTGTGCAATTACAGAGCAGCTCTCTGACACTGATTGATCAATGAGGAAGTCCCTTAATGAAGACAAGTACTCAGGGTCTCCCACCAGCAAATTGACAAAAGTTAGTTGTGGGGAAATAGGTTCCATATTGCTGAGGCACTGAGGACATTGAATACAGTATACAGGTGCATTTTTCTGATTTTAAACTAAATGGAAACAGTATTAAGGAATTGGAAAGTTTCTAGATGTATTTTCCATAATGACTAGATTTAGGGCTGAAAGAACTGTTTGATTAATAAATCAGTTGTCAACTATTTTGACAATTGATTAATCGCTTTGAGTGTTTTTTTTTCCCTAAAACAAGCTTTCACATTTTTCAGCTTCTTATATGTAAATATTTTCTTTTTTCTTTGCTCCATATAACAAGACAAAATATTCAAGAACATCATTTCCATGTTTAATTAAGAAAATAAATCACAGATGAATCTATTATGAAAATAATAATTTTTTTGCAGCCTAACTAAATTTGTAAATTTTCTGTGATAACCTCTATCCCACCATATTTAACTATTCCCAATAATATAAAAATATGTATAAAATATTTTAACTGGTGTGATGTTGATCACTAGTAGTACTACAGACTTTGTCAGAAGGAAAACCTTTAATTTTGTGGTAAAATTGAAAGGTTTCCCAAAGGAGGAGATTGATTTAATATGCTACTATTGGTATCCTCCAAATTTTAGGTTTTGGAAGTTTGAATACTGAAGGCAAAGAAAAGAAAAATACCCCATTGAATAAAGTGCACGTCTTGGAGAATAAAGAAATCAAGCATGTAAAAGTTAACAATCTGATGCTCTCAAGTTATAACTTTACACATTTTAGAAAACTCTGGACATTTAATTATGTATTACTGCAGAATAATTAGGTAAAATAGGTTTTGTTTATTTTCGTGTTGAACTTTTGATCTATCTGATGGGATCCAATAAGCTTTTACTATGTCTATGAACTCCAAGCTGATCTTTTATGAATTCAACTCTGCTACCCAAAAAAAAAAAAAAAAAGCAGGCTGAACTCAATGGCCACTTGAACATGACTGCCTCAGTTGGACTGTCAAGTGCAGCCTCATTGTAAAACACCAGACAACAAGGAAATCGGGCCCTTGAGGCGAAGGCTTCATATGCCACTGTGCTGAAATTCAGAGTTAGATTTAGCCCTGTAAACTCTGAAGAAAATGGGGACCTTATTGTGTGACCTACCATCAGGAGGGACACATTTGCTTTCTCCTCTATTCATAACATGTACATGGGTGAGGGGGGGACTTGCTAAAACAACTGGCCGTTTGAGGGAGGCATCTGGCTGTTGGCAGTTTTTTCCCCCTCTCTTACACACAAAGCAGTGGGGAAACAGCAATATCTAAACTGGGGAGCCGACTCTGTTTCGTTAGAGTTGCTGATTAATAAGTAGCACACACTGTACCACATGCTCTGTATTAATAGGTCCAAGTGCAGTTCACATAGTCTTTTAGTCAATCTGTGTTTATGAGCTTGACTATACAAATGCTGGCAGTTCATCAAATCAACTCTCTGTACATTGTATCGATCAGTATCTTAATGACCACTCAAATTCAAAGGCTCTCTAACACAGGCTGTGCAAACAACCATTTAAAACAAGAAATCACTCTATGTACTAAATTCATGGGATTGCAGTGGATTCAAGTTCTCCGTGTAAAGGAGCAAACTGTTATAGAGATTTCCTTTCATGTCTCTTGGAGCACACTGTATTTTTATTTGAATGATTCTCAGCTCACAGTGCAGCTGCAAATTCCAACTGTGCCCGGCTTCTACAAGCTCAAACATGAAGGCCATCACCTGTTATCTCTATACTTGCTTTAAACATCAAGATTACAAAGCTCAAAGTAATGAAAGTGGGAAAGTCAAACACCCACAGAGTGCTTTGTGCCATGCAGTGCTATTTTCTCATCTATCCCCAGCTGCAAAAAAATGCATGAGGCAAACTAACGTACTAACAATTGCAACTAATTGTTTTCCCTTAAAAAAAGAAATGCAATCTGTCTTTTAGTGTCTTTCTTTTAGTGCCTGATCCTTTCCAATCCTGTCATTAGATTCAAGAGATTTTCATTAATTTTGCTTCATAATGCTTATTCTCCAAGCACTACAGCTGTTTCCTCTTTTAACTGGCTTGTATGGCTGTGATTTCTGTAGAAACAAAGCCCAGTAGCTTAGTGGTTGTGGGCACAGAACACTGATGCACATTATTGGAATATAATACAATCAACTGTATGAGCTGTGTCTGAGAGTAAGCACTTATTTTAGTTGCAGAGAAAGTGCTGTATGTCATGGAGTACAGCCAGAAGTACTTTTAAAATAGTTTACAAAGTGCTTTAATAGGTTTATGAAGCATAAAACCTGGATATTCAGGGAGACAGAAACAAGACAAAAATTCAGAAGAGCAAATATCAAACAGAAATGAAAGCAAATAGGAGAACAGCAAAGTAAGGCAAATAAAGTTGAATGAAAGAATGACAAATTAAATACAAGATAAAAATGTAAAAGGGTGACATCACATAAAGGCAAGTCTGTAACAATGGGTTGTAAGAAATCATTTAAAAGATTTCATTGAATCCATGTGCTTCATCTCATTGTGCTGCAGCCAGGTTTACAACACATCTTGTCTAAGTACCTTTAAAATTCTAGACAGAAATATAGACTCACACACATGCCTAAAAATACTAAAAGTGCTAAAATATTTTCCTGTGTTGTTACAAACTTTTTTTTTAAATGCTGTACACCACGGTGATTGGCATTTGAAATTACACACATTAGAGATTATAAACCACTGTCTTGCAAAAGAATTGGAGACAATTGTGGACACTTGTTATGCACCCTGAGGTGGGACTGCATCAGATGCAGGAGACTTCATTAAACACCTGATGCACTCAGTGTATTGAGAGAAACATGATGACATCTAAAGACTGTAATAGCTTGAGCTGTCATACATTAATACAAAGGCTGAACTCTAAGGACATTTGTGTACATCAAGGTACTGAACATCTGAAATCTGCCCTAGGTTATTTCCCTCTTGCATAAATTTCTCCCTCTTTGATTTTTCCCAGTCATAAAAGCTTGTGTCGAATAGGCAGACTCCTTCAATCTATTTAAAATCTGCCTGAAAGGTTTAATTTCTATCGCACCTCTGAATGTGCATTCACGTGAGTTCAAGGTATGATGCTATCGGAGATTTTTCAGACATCACTGGAGATGCAATTAAATTTTTAATACAGCAGAATAATCGCAAGTCCTCTGATTTGACAGTGACACATTAGCTAAATCATATTGTACTGACTCTACTTTATGACCTAAAATTGCACTTAGTAATTTATATTTGTGGTTGACAAGATGAAATTAAGAACAGAGTGATCTGTCAGTTTTGATTTTTAAATGTTTTCAAACTTATAATCTGGCCTGTTTATCTGTAATGGCTGACAATGGCCTTTATTCTTCCTGCTTTAACTTTCTTTCATGAATTGTCTGCCGAGCTCTCTAAAACTCAGAATGACTGAGTATGAGTTGCATTTAATGATATGATGATAACAGTGAAATGGGTCCTTGGAGCTTCAACAGCTGAAAAGAGCAACTATTTGGCCGCAGGACTTGCTTGCCTCAGCACTTAGAGGCACACATTTAAATGTTTGGCTTTCAACCGGAAAGGCC
This sequence comes from Brachirus orientalis, assembly GCA_016785285.1. NCBI lineage: Eukaryota > Metazoa > Chordata > Actinopteri > Pleuronectiformes > Soleidae > Brachirus > Brachirus orientalis. Next base: position 926,605 of record JAFBJR010000104.1, on the reverse strand, counting down.
CAAAGGAGTGACATCTGAAGGGGATTGGGTAGACTTGATGCTGAGGTCCCAGGGAATTGCATGGTCATTCATCACATTAATGAATCATGTCACTTTATTTACAAAAAGCGACTTTTTTTTCCTCATGGATGGTCCCTACTATCATGATGTGTCTTTTTGTTAATGTTGACTGAAGTTAATCGAAAAAGGCAAAGTAATCTACAGTAGCTCAGATAGCCAGCCAAGTCGGGCTGATTGAAGATGAATATTGTTTTGCTCAGTTATATTCTGACAACAGAGGCCTAGATTTGGTGGATTTCTGGGATGTAGACATGGGGCAGTTTGAGCTTGGCATCAGCTCCAGTTATCAGCAATTGGGCAAGCTTTTGGCCAAAGGCAGGACATTCATCACACCCACAGCATTAGTCTGAGCCCCCAGCTGTGCCAGAATTGGGCCGTTGGATCCAACCATTTTGGCTAACATGGGAAGGTTAAAGTCTAGAGTTGTTTTGTTGGAGAATAAAATCACTGCTTTGTGTTTTTTTTTTTTCTTATAGTTATTATTCTATCAGTCAAAGACGCATAATGGCATTGACTATCTCCAGAAAAATGATGCATTGTGAGACTCACATCAAGAGTTTTGTGATTTAAATCCTTTGAATCCACTTCAGTAAATAATACATCATGGTTAAATCAATAATACCAAATATAAATTTGAGGAGATGAATGGAGTTGCAGTCAGAAAAGTTACACGCATTTTGGGAAGTGATCTTGGGCCAGAACAGCCATTATGAACAAATAATTCAACTTTGACTAAATAATCGTCAGCTACACACATTTTATTTAAAAAAAATTGTAGTGCAGGATATTTTTTGAAATTAGAATGATGATTATTGATATAAAATTGGCATGTTTATATTTGTGTCACAGAAAGTAGAGTTTGAGTTAGATCCTGCTCCTGCCCATGGACATATTTATACCCACAATATAGAATCAATATATATTCTATGGCAAAATAGAAGATTGCTCTAGTCCAACAGTCCAACAGTGCTGCAACTGTTGATGCTAGTGTATTAATATCATCAGCTTTCTCCCACACTGGGATCAGCTTATGAAACGTCAGACTGCAGGGAGATTTAAACAACAATATGCCAACATTGGAACTGTATGACATTTTTCTTTCTCCAGGAAACTTCTGGAGAAATATCTATAATATTACCATTTTAGGGGTGAATGGATTTAAACCACGATAGACAGATAAATCTCAGAACAGGGTGAAATAGATGAATCTGAAGTTATTTACCCTTTTTAATTGAAAATGTCTGTCACAGGGCAGCAAGCCGAGTCCTCTTCCAAGCTATTATCTGTCTGCCTTGATCATTTGCTGGTATTTTATGGGGAGTGATGTGCAAAGTGTCAATGGTAGCCAATAAATTTATTGTTGTTGGATTTTTATGGGACTAAAATACAAATGCTGCGAAATGAAAAAGTTGGCACCAGGTCAGTTTGTTAATCATGTCACTACATTAACTGGTTTACAGATTAACAAAAGACCACTGACAAGATTTTGCTGACAGAGAGGCACTGTCACCTCTACTGCTGACAGTTTTCTGCGATGAAACTGTCAGCAGTAGAGGTTAAACTACCTTTCATGAGTTAACAATAGGAATAATAGATTTAAACAAATAGGAGGTTTGTTTGAGCAAGCCCTTGGCCTTTACTCATAATTGCTCCCCAGTGTCCTCTCAATAGATTCCACTCCCTTACCTACCTTGAGCTCTCACTCCCTGGCTGTCATCCTTGGTGGACTGCTTGTCTGAGCAGCTGAGTGACACAACAGCATCACAGTTTGAGCTCTTTCAAAAAATTTCTCTGGGTCCATTGGAGGACACCACCACGGAGACACTGCCAGCCTGCGACAACAGGGACTATTTGAGCTTAGTACTGTTGGATGTGTACTACCCAGGGACTGTGTGTTTACGTGGTGTTGTGTATGTGTAAAACACCCACTCAATGATATCCAAATGCATATCCAGGGAAACTGACAATCATAATGTACTTTACATGGACTGGTTTTCTGTAAGCAGTGACACACTCTTAGGCTACATCTTTGAATTCTTGTAACAGCAAACAATTCAGTGATCTCATGTCTTATTCATACAGCAAATATGAATCTTGACAACACAAACCTCAGTGTTTGTGCTGCAAAGTCACTCTAGTCTACATGTCATAGCAAAAATGATGAGGACTAACAAAACACAAATTTAAGGACTAGCTGGCTTACAAATGTTATCCACCTCTGAGGCAATCGCTAATGTGTTTTGACAGTAAGTTGTCTTCTCATGCCACCATGGATCTCTTGTGACTGCACCTTGGCGACCTATCCTTGTTGTCTAGCAGCAGCATATAAAGGCTCATTTGCACCATCTGCCAGTGGAGGTGATGGGGGCAACACAACTGCTGAAGGACTGTTAAAAAAAAGAAAAATATCGCAGCTGCGAATTACCTGCTCTTCTGCTTTTCCCCTCGGTGGAATATTTCTTGTTTGAATTGGTATTTTGGTGGGTTTTAAATGCCTCTGGTGATGAAGGACTGAGGCATTGTGTTCTTTCACACTGTTACAGCAGGAATTAGCACCTTTTCTACTTATGTTTTTGACTTAAATTGTGAGTGAATCAAGTAAATTGTATCGCAAGACTAAATGTGAAGTATTATTAAAAAATGTTTTTTCTTCATGCCAGGTGTTTGGATGAAATAGCTCCATAGCTATTTGGAGGAGTTCCATAATCTCTATGACGAGAATCTTATTTTGGTCCATGTTTCGTTTTATTCTTAGCAACATATTTTGACAGATTGCCTGACTAAATTTTACACAAATAGTGAATCACAGTGGCTTTGGTGGTTTCTCATGTGGATACAGTTTGGAGTTACCCATAGGATACATTAAAATTACTGTGGTACTTGTATTATACAGTATTTTACTAAGCATCTCCATTTAATTACCAGTTGAGCATGTTTGCAGCCTCACAGTCATTTTCAATGCTGATTTTTGTTGTAATGAGATTTAGCAAGCTGATTTTAGTGCAGACATTTAAACAACTGTACCATTGTAGTTCATCTGAACTCAGATTGTTAGTGTGAAAGAAAAGAAGGGCATTTTAGAGGGCATCTAGACCACTGAATACAAATATTAGCATGTCATCCCCTTTTTGTAAACTACTGAAGTCAGAAATTCCACGTTGATGGTAATTTGAACTCAGGCACTCTTATACAAGGATATTTGAGGATACAAGGGTTGATTCTGTCTCTTAGTATCTCTCTCTGAACATCTCACTTCTGTGAACTTCCTAAAAAAAAGTTAGTGATCATTGGTGCGATGTGACATGCTTCTGACGATTTGATTGTTTCTGTGTTTGCACATGCAGAGGAGCAGAGAGGAAAAAGAGAGCTTCATGTGTTGCTCAAGGTTCTTTTTAGATACTCCCCATCCCACATCTCCCTGCACAATTAATTTTATCTTTGGGGTATTATCAAGAGGGAGCCTGGCAAAGCAGCATGACAGAAAAACGGTCCAGAACCCTGAGGCCCAGGGTGGGAATTAATCTGTTTGACAAGATCTCTCACAAACGATTTGCCAGGCTCTCCTTCAGTTAGATTTTGCCACAACCCTGAATATCCGGGGAGGTGAAGAATAAGCATGTCTCTAACATAATGCAGCCTGAATCGACTAAAAACACTGAAGTGAGCAGTGACAGGTTGCTGTTGATGTGTCGAAAACACAAGAATTTGACGCAGCCCTGTATTAGTAATAGTGTGATGTCTGTTAGGTGAGCAACTGCATTATTAAGTCAACCATACAGTAATAATTATGAAGTTCCATTATTAAAGCATTATTTTCTCAACAAAGCCTAATTAAGTCTTAACCCAAGCTTACAAAAAAATGTTCATTTTGTTCTCATCACTTTTTGAAAACTATTGACATCAAGCAGATGCTTGATGCATTATCGAGGATGCAGAAAATTAATCAAAGTAATGATTGAATAATTATCTCAAGTGCAATTAATTAAACATGCCAATGAACTCATCTTGAACAGCTGTCCTAGCTTCACCACTTAATCACTTCTGAGAATTACTAAACACAAATGGAGGACGCAGAGTGCATGCAATAATCTCTGCAAAGTGCATTGTTTACAAACAGTAATTAATATCACACCGTGTATTAGCAAGCTAAGTGACTGCAGTGCAATTCTATAATTGTACCAGAGAGAGTTGGGCTTCTTCCCCACTCTTCCCTCAGACCTGTCTTATTAAGATAGCATATCGACTCCATTCCAAAACTTTCCCACAGATTTACAGTGGTTTTGTTTCTGTATTTTGTGGGTGCCATAGAACCTTTTTAAAATGTCAAAAATACATCCTTTATTGCAAAATCTATAGTTTAACCTACTGCATGTCCTGGATACCATTAACCTGATAATTCATGCTGCACATACTTTCTTCCCACGCATTGTAAAATGGATTTATTTTATGCCTCTGCCACAGAATGTGAAATAGACACTGTATTTGTTGGCAAGGAGCTACCTAAAAGTGCCGGTGCGATCCCTTAGTGTCTCTTGAAGCTATAGTTGTGACCATGCAATTGTGAAAGTCCGTGGCATGCTCCAATGAGGTAATTTCGGGCATCACATACACGGCTTTCATGGTCCGTGGAGCCTGACAGTCACAGCGGACTCGGGAAATGGTCTGTGTGGTTCTGACATATGAGGGATCTATCTTCAACAGACTAGAGTCTGGAAGCAGAAATGAAGACTGGCAGCACGAAGCCTGAAAATTAACTGCACAAAACACAGTCTCGACTTTCATATGTGCTCCCTTGAGAGTTAAAGTTGTTTTTGCCAATTACAGTAATATTTAAGATCTGTTCTTTAGTTCAACACAATGGACTACAAAACTATAACACATGCGCACATTATTAAAATCAGTAATTACATGTACTTATTATAGCTTACATCAAGTGGTGCTATTGTCATTAGCACATAAAACCATTGTAGAATTCTGAATATAAAAAGGATAATTAGCATATTCATTATGATTTTAATATCTTTCATGGTAATGTAGATTTCAGTTTGGACTGTGCCATTGAAGCAGAAGTGAGACATTAGAGTAATTGGAATAAGCTTAGTGCCAATTGTGTGACTCTCTCCTTTTCTTTCTTCTGAATTTCACAACACATACATGTACAATGACAACAAAGAAAATGAAATGCTTTAAATGCAAGATAAGTGATAATAACGCATTGCATTGGTGACTCTGCCAGACAAAGGCAACCTCTTAATTAAATAAAGTTACATATTATCTCTGTGTACCTGTGGTAAAATTGCTGTCAATGCAGTCAATCACCTTTTGCTACATTATTTCATTGTAATACATTCATTCTAAACCATAAATGTGTATTAGTAGACTCAAGGGAGAACCACGACTAATTCCGTCAGCTTTCTATTGGCATTTTCAGAAGTTTGCTTGCAAGAGTTTTCCATTTTCAAATGTGACAAAAATAAACTGATGGAAATGACACATAGCTTGGACTTTTGATGTAAATCTGCCCTTTGGAAAAGCAATCATCTTAAATTCTGTCTTTGGTAGAACTCAATTTTGCAATAAACTGATACGGTAGTTTGATCTTTATTTTTTTCCCCTTTTGTTGCTTTTTGTTGCTTATTGACTGCCTGTCTTTGCATCTGTATATTTGTGTCACACTGGACATTGCTTTTTAATAGCTTGAAGAAATTATTGATCTTAACTGGACTGGATTTAAAACTATGTTTAAAGTACAAACTAATTTTACTGCATGTTGCCAGCAAAACAACTCTGATCATTTTATTGTTTGTCCCAGCAGAGTGCTTTGTTGGAATCGATTTACCTCCACTATAATTGGTGTCATGCCTGGTTTGGCTAAATAAGCCCTTACACCACAAGATACTCAGACTAAAAAGGAAATGCTGACACTTTGCTTGAATACAAGTCGCACAAAAACATTTTGGGGGGGGGGGGGACATTTTTTGTACAAAGTTTTCAAAACAACTGAAATAAGAAATGTAATTTGTCTTGAGTGTTTTATGTCAACTACATTTTATGACATTTTATGTCATGTCATTTTCTTTCACTATAATTTTGTGTTTGTCCGTTGAGGATGCTGCATGTAATATTTAGATTACAGGGGACGGTAAACATTTGCTCTTACCAACGACTACAATGTATCATTTCATTTGTGTGTTTCCCTTCACTGTAATTTAAACACATTACCAAAAAGTGGGTTCACCCCTGATTACCCAGTTATGCTCAGTGAAGGTCAGTAATACCCCAATTTACTGCTATCCAGATGAGCTTAATGTGTTTTTGTTAACAGAAAAGTGCAAGGTTAAAATGTTAATATCTGGTGGTGACTATTATTCTCTCTGCTGTTGTTGGAGTGTGTCCTCTTCCCTCACCCTCTGTCTCTCAATGTTTCCCATTCACTCTTCACAACTGTGTGAGTGCACACCCACAGATGCACACAGGGGCACACTTCTGCTGCCCTCACTGCTTCCTTCAGTGTACAAGTTGAGGCAGAGCCATCCATCCAAACCTGTAGACCATGAAATTAGGTTAAGACGTAAAGCTGTGAATGACACAGGTGTGGATACAAATGAGAACATCCGAACGAGAAAGTACAGATCCAAGGCGGCTGATACTGTTGCATTTATAGCCCTTCCGAATTGTATTTCACAGCTTCCTCCTTCATTTTATTTAGCCCACTTTTCCTGTTGTATATTACTGGTCTGGACAGTGCATTAGCATACATGCAGTGAAGCTCTTCTTAAGGATATCACATCTGTTATGTTCCAAACCTCATCTCCCATAGAAAGGTCAGTCAGGCTTGTCTGCCCTCCTCCATTCCTATAGCACATCACAACATTTCTTCCTTTTTTTTTTTTTTTTGATATGTTTGACAGAGACCTTGGGGTTCTGTGTATTTTTCTTTCTTTAACCTCATGTGTAGCCTTATTTGAAATTAATTACTTCTATATTGAAGGTGTAAAATTCCCACAAACCTCTAGAGTATGATTTATTACATTATGCATTTCATTTCTGATACCCAAGGTGTACATACTGTATATAAGTTCAGAAAACTTTTTATTGTATGGCCATACAGTATATAACTTACCCTACCATATATTTTTGTCACAATAAGAATTCCATGAAATATCTTTCCAGGGTGTGGTGATTATAAATTGTGTGAGACATGAAAGCCAACATTTCACACTTAAGGTTTTCCTTTTTCCCGAAATGAAGGAATTATCATGCTCACAGGAGCAGGTTTTTAATGGCAAATATTTCTTCAGCTGTTGTAAATTGTAGGCTGATAAGAAAAAGAAATGATGAGTTTTAGAAAGTGATTTGCCAAGCCTGAGCTCCGTACATAGACCTGTCTGAGGAGCATCACCCAGTCTGTCTAGTCTTATAAATAGCCATAGTCATAAAGAGATTACTGTTTGTGTGCTCCACTCCCCTCTCCCTTTTACGTTGCAATCTCATGTACAGAAACAGCAACAATAGTACTGTTGTCAAGCCATTAGATTTGGCATCAAAGTGCTGTGTACTGGGCCACAGCTTTTGAAAGCAGCCTCATCTACAATTAGTAATGTCAGAGCACCATATTGACTATTGCTTTTATTATAATAGGTATTGACCTCTGCATCAGTGAGGATCTGCTGACATCTGCAGTCCTTCAAAGCCTGTGTTGGAACATGAAAAGTTTCTACTCCAGTCACCAGCAGTGATTCAAACACTGTCAAGCCCTTAAAAGGGAATGAAATATGTACATTGGTAATTGTAACATTAGCTGAATCTTGTTTTTGACTGATAGAACCTTTGGGTTCATGTGGGGAGCATGAAAGACAGAGTCAAGAGTAAATTTCACAACTAATGATCCTTTCATATTGAATTCTGAATTATTCCATTATTGAATTATGTTTAACCCGGATATTCAAGATACCGTGACAGTGAGAATGAAAGGGTAGAGGTGTGAGTGGAATTGCAATGTCAGTTAAAGAAAGCGGGCTATAGCCAATAGAAAAGATTTTAGTAGTTGCATTGGGATGCAGACAAATAAGTTCACAGTTGTAAGGAATGAATGGACTTGTTGGAAATAAGCAAATTTTTTGTGTGTATGTCAATGGCACTTAACCCCCCCCCCCCACACACACACACACACACACACACAATACACAAGCACTTGTAGGATGCCAGGGGGGTCAAGTGGTTTTCAGTGTGAGTTATGGAAAGTCCTGACGTTAGCCAATATTTCCTGATACGTTCCTCTTATTTGCATACTGGGTGCTGCCTCAGCCAGCTTCTATTGTCAGGACTTTCTATTTGAATGTCAACACTATTATTAAAGCAGGTGAGGCAACAGCAGGTGTCTCTCGCCCTGTCTGCCTCGTATCCTCTCTCTGTTTCTCATTGCCTTTGTGTCCCTCTCTCGGTCTTCTCTGCTTTCCATCTCTCAGTTTTGTATAACAGCTATCATTATGTGTCTGTGGAACAGAATCCACTTGGAATCCATTTTTTCTGCCTCTTGCAAGTGCCTCTATTTTTCCTAGTCTTGACATTCTACCAATCTTTTCCCACTCACTCTGACGGTAATGGGTAAAATGGAGAAAGCTCCTTGTTGCTGTCTTGCCTCTATTTTCTTATTGTTTACAGCCATAGCTCTGACAGTGTTGCATCTGACTAGCTTGGGGAAAATGGACACTTTGACATTCCACACCCTGAAATGTGGCAGCGCATGCTATTACTAGTAAACATTATCCGTTACTGCTTTGACGGCTGATGACCAAGATTCAATCCTCCTGTACTCACTTCTGCAAGACTACATATAAACTCGAAATAATAGTACAGTTATGATTGATTACTACCTATTTACAGCATAAAAGGCAAAATAAATATTTGATAACAGTATTATAGACATGGAGTTTTGTAATAAGGGAGCTCTCTAAACAGAGGCAATAACATTTTTGCCACAACAATATATTTCCTTGAATGTACATGTTAAGAGAACCAAGTCAGAATTCACAATGTCATTCCATTTATATTATTGAAATGTTTATGCAAAGTGTAAAATTAAATACTACAAATGTAAAACTTAATTTCCTTGCTCCACATCAGAGTGGGTTCTGATGAATATGGGTCGAGCTGCAATTAAGACGTGACTGTAAAAAAACAAGTAAAGTAAATGGCTTTTATACTCACTAAATCAAACTGGATCAATAATTTATTGTTCATTCATTAAGGTAGTGCTTTTTTTCTTTTTTTTCTTCATCCTACTTTGAGTAATGTGTCATTTCAAGTATGCACAGACTGGGCAAACAGACTTTAATGAGTTTGAAGTGTTCTCAATTGCTTAGAGATTAGCACTCCTTCATGATATGAGGATGTAACTAAGGTGCACAGCATCTCCCATGCTTACAGGAAGTCTGGAGACTAGAAAAGTTGATCCTGATGATTGTAGGATGGTTTACTGAGATATTTTTAAAAACATATACAGTATAGAATTTTTTACACATAATCAAGGTGTGTCAAATTGTGCGGACCATGTTTCTTATTTGGTTTCTTTGAAAAATCGTAAGCATCATTTACCAATGCAGATCACAGCTGCATTAATTTTGGTTTGGAAACACAGTTTAAGATCAACAGTCAAGTCAGCATACGAGGAAAAACTTTTATGCTGAAAAACTCGTATTCTATCTAGATTTGCTAAAATAGCAAATCTAGATAGAAAATAAAAATGCTGGTAATGCCTTCTCAAGTTTACTTAAATTACCCTGTGCTCTAAAGGTAGAAAAGTAACATTTCCATGTTATGAATATGAAAACAGCAATTGCACTAGTTTGCTCATCATCATTTTTCTTTCCATTCCAATATCTAGATGCTACTAATAGGTGTTTTGTTAGACACATGTGATAACCACAGTAACAGAGTGCGTTAATGATAAAAACAAAACAGACACAATATGGCAGTACAACACAATGACAACACAGAGAACATGATGAAGTTAAGTGAAGAGTGCAGAGTGTATTTATTCAAAGAGGGCCAAAATATTGTGGGAGTTAATCATGCAAATGGTAGATTTATTGGTGAGTTTTTAGATTTGAATAATAGATCTGACCATGAATCACTTGGCACTCATGCTACCAGGAACCAGTGATGTAACCAATAACAAATCAGCAAAGTGCACTGATGGAATCTGTAGCCAGTGATGATTCAGAGTCTCGAATGTGGCCAGAGAGCCTGTGGATTTTTATAAATGATTCATCCATCAAATACATTTAATATTTTCTATGAGGCTGATTTGGATGATTGGATACAAAAGACTGGACAATTGGACTGTTGATTAGAAAGCATTTCCACCTCTGTAATATTCAGATTTAAATGTCACATGTAATATGACAACATAGCAGCTAAAAACTATTGTCTTTGCAATATTCTCCCTCTGTGTGACCTGTGATCCAAGCCTCATTGTTATTTAGGCAGTGGGTGTGATTATGCAGTCAGGTTAGCCCGTGTGAGTTGACCAGCTGTGGTGTGAGCATGGATTGACACCACTTTGGTCATACCTGTCACTTAGAATTGCACTTATATGCTAAAAGTGCTAATATTAAAAGTCACCATGCACTGAGAGTGTACTGTATTTTTAAAATCTAATTTACTAGTATTACATACAGAGGCTCATACACAGACAACCTGCAGAATTGAGAGCAACTAGATAGCTGGATAGATTTTGTGTTTGTTCTGCCAGTAACAGGATAGCATTTGTTTTGCTATGAGTTACTTATGCCAATGCAAAATCTTTAACAATGAAACACTAGCTGTGGGTCTAAATCAATATGTAACAAATTGTCAAAACTAGTTACCAAAAACAGAGACAGTACACAAATATAATAAACTGTATGAATACATCTTTGAGACTTTATGTACATTTTATTTTGCAATTCTGCTGTTGAGCCCATCCCAATATTGTCTGACATATTACTCTCATCACTACAGAAATATGGAATTCATTTTGTCTCAACTAAGCATTTTAATATGACTGTCACTAATATCATTCATATTGGCAAAATTTCCAGTTCAGTGGCTGAATATTCTCATATCCGGCAAGACCAGGAACGGCACTTTTTCTTCCCAAGGAGGCAGAAGCAATATTGCATGTCTTTTGAGTTTATGCAAAGCATCTCCCATTTCCCTACAACAGCACTCACTCAGAGCAGCCATGGCAAATATCATTAAATGCCTTGCTAACACCCTACCCCCTCTACACACACATAAACACAAACCCACATGCAAAACCACCTCTTCTTTCTCTCTCTCTCTTCCATACCCCTTCCTTCCCTTCCCTTTCTTCCTTGCTATCACTGTGGCAGTGCAGGAGGAAGGGAGTGCATTGATCTGCCAAAATGAGCAGCCATTTCACAGAGCAAGCCTGCGCAGCGCTCATGTCCCTGAATGGGAATTGCTCATTTCACCTGGCTGCCTTGACTATAGCAGACTAGGGGGAAGTCCCACTGGAGAGGGACAGGGAGGAAAAGAGGGAGGGAACCCAGGAGTCAGGGTCCTGTTCAGGACTTGGCGAACAGACAGGAGCTCCTCATGCTGCTCCTGCATGCATACACCACTGCTTTCTGTCTTTCACATACACATACACGTAGCTTTTCCCCACATATGTGAGGCACTAATAATAACTTGGCTGTTCTGGTGAGTCAGCCGTCTTTCCTCAGGCAAGGATAAAAGTAAAACATGGTGCCGTTATTGAGTCTGAAATCACTAACTGTGGAATTCCCAGAACAGAACAGGGCTTTAGTTCAGGCTGTATTCCACTTAGTGCCAAGATGCCATGTGTCTACAGGATCTTTCTCAAATATTGTGTCCGAAGCAGGCGATGCTCGACTGATTAACAAACCAATTAACTATGACGTTCACATGAGCAACATACCAGAAATGTGTCGGAGTGCAGATCAAAATAATTCTTAAATATTACGTCATTTGCATGTCAATATAAACAACGTATTTCTTGACTTGAACTATCCATTTGTGTGCGTGTGTGCATGTGTGAAAAATGGACAAGTACCATTTCATATGATCTTTTAAGAATAAAGTTGGGGTCAGGGTGAGGTCATCTTGTACACCTTGTACACTAAGTGCTGGACTTTGAAACTCATTTGACATCTGAAGTAAGATATGTAATTTCGTTATGCAACAAAATCACTTTGGTTAAGGTTAACATTATGTAAATATTTGGTTTCTTACACACAACAACGCCACTAATTTGTTAATTGTGTGTGTAACTCACTGCCAGGTCTTAAATGTTGTTGTTGTCAGTTTCTGTGCTTTCTGAACATTGATGTCAGAGTTGATGAAGGAGGAACCTCCACTCTATAAGAAGTGTATCCTTCTTTCTCTTCTTTTTGGCATAATACTTCACCTGTCAGAGACTCTATTCTCCTCGTTGATTCATATCGTGGCAGTCACTTAAAACACAGTTTATGTTTTAAAAAAAGAGTATTGTGGACATGCTGTCTCACAGTTTTAAAGTGAACAAAAATACACTTCGAGAGTGATTTTTTTTAACTGTCTCTTGAAATAATGCCCCCACTTGGCACGTGGCTGGTTTGGAGAAAAAAAAAATGTTATGCTGTAATGTTGTATAAACTGTATATCAAGTCAGCAATATCTGTTTCTGCTTAAATTAACTGGTATAAAAGTAGAGAAAGTGGCATGCACTATCTCTCCAAAATGCAATAACTATCTCTCTTGTGTCCAAAACACATATTCCATCCACTTCTTTCCCTCACTTCATCCTTCACATGTTCTCAAATTTATTTTTCTATCTCTCAGCTGGTCAGCTTACCTCCCTTCTTCCATCTAGCCTATCTCTCTGCTGCTCTCCTTGCGCAGTGACAGTCTCATCACACTCTATCAATCAGGCTTGTGAAGACCAGGTGCAGTGCAGCACAGCATTGCAAGGTCCTAGTCTGGTCCCATCAGTGCCAGTCAGTCTCCCTCACTCTCTCAGTCACTTTAAAAAGGTTTAGGTTGCCAGATAAAGTCTGTTTTCCCCTGACCCCACAACAGGTCAGGAGATGGGAAGCATTGAGCTGGAGTCGAGATTAGCTGAGAACTTGATTTAATATCACTGGATGTACTCCCTGGCTTGTCTTGGCTCTCAAAATGAGCATTCTTTCTTTTAAACAAAGACAGATCTCTTTTGGAGCAGCATGACTCCTTATCATACAAATGTGAAAACTTGATGAAAACTCAGCATGTGAGTGTCCTTGATGTGTCACATCAAGCAAATCAGAAATGATACAAAAGAGGTCAGAACATTTCTGTCTGTACAGCTCATCCTTTATTTACTTATTTATTTATTCAGTTTCTTACCTGCCTCAGGCGTCATCCTGTGGTTGACATCTCAGGAAAGAGGACTGAATAAATTGGAGACAGAGAGGAACGGAATGAATAGTTTAATCAACCTGTCTGTGTGACGAGAACACCAGGCATTTTTCTGCATTTATTTCAATCAACAAGGGATTTTTAATGCAATCAAAGCACCACCTACGTTAACTACATTATTGCGATAAAACAAATGCTTATTGTTACATTGCTCACATACCTTGTTAATTTATTTTGCTTCATTATCTACTCTGTAGGAAGGACTGACAGAACGCATGTTTTGTAACCAGGTTTCAGCGGACAGAACAGAAACTGCATGTGCAGTCGAGAATGCCTCCACCACAGTTATCGATTGACTTTGTGAATTATAATGAAAACAGCTGTAATTACATTTTCTTTTTAAGTAGCACAACAAATTAGGCCTGAGTTATTCTGGAAGCAAAAGAGGGGAAAAAATCTTGCATTTAATGTGCTGGGAAGATTTTCTCAGGCTGTTTTCTTGCTCACTGCATTAGCAGATGCTGCTGTGCCCATACAAGCCTGGAGACTAATATTCTTGTAGATGATTAGTTTAACCAACAGGGACAAATGTGCTTAGGGTGGTTACAAGAAAAATTAGTTGTGGGTAAACAATTTTTTAATTTGACTCATTATCTTTTAAAATATTATAGGCTTTTCAGCAGTGGAATTGGGTGATAAGCAATGAGTATCATTGTAACAACGGTAAAACTGCTCACTTGTGTTCTTTTTAGTGTTCAGAGTTTCCTAAATGAATGCAGTGAAAAAAAATAGTATTTTATAATATTAAACTATTAAACAACTTTTTAGATGCAATAAAAGACCTAATCAGACATTATAAGGAAACTGACAGTGAGTCATACTGAGGTGGGTATATGGCTGTTTCCTTCCACCTAAATTCAACAACAGTCTGTTTTTTGAGTTGCCTGTTATCTCAGCTCTCTCTCTACACCCTGTTCATGCTAATGAATCCACAAATTGAATTGTAGAACAGAAGAATATTCAGTTTGATGTGGTGTGGAATACTCAATTAGGCTGGATTTGGCCCCAGTAATTATTACATTATAGCTAAGATAAGTGTTCAATGGCATCAAATGCTTTGTCGGACTCCCTTCTGAAACAAAGGCAATGGGTGAGCAAAGACAAAAATGCCAGAACAGAGGAGTGAAAGGCAAAATATTCTGCAAGTAAAAAAGTGACAAGAAAGCTATCGCATGGGAGCCCCTGTCTGCAACAGCCATATTTCATTACACAGCACCAAAGCTTAGGAGGCAATCAAGCATATTTAGCCATCATCGTCTCATCCCCCCCAAAGCAATTATTACACCCTAGTTTTTTACTGTGCTTTGCCATGAGGAAAATGAACCACGGTACTTATCAGCTCAATGCATACGCAAGTGACTGGGGTGGAGGACGTGTAGGTGTGCTTATGTGTGTGCATATTGTGTGCGAGCATGCGGCCGATGCTTGGGTTTGTTTCGGGGAGGTGCTGGAGGGGGAGCGTGGAAGCGAGTTGAGCAATAGGTTACCTTTTTCAATCCCATTAGTGCAGTAACATCAGCACATTTTGGAGCAGCAGGCGGAGCGAGTAGAGATACAGAGATAACCATAAACATGTCACCAAAAATGCATTGTTATTTGCATTCATATTGGAAAGAGCCAAATTGATGTGGGGTCAAACAGGGAAGGTGAGGGTTTATGACCTGTGCATAGCTCTGCTGTCTGCAGCTCTGATCTATCGGACTGGTCAGCCTTGTCAGGCTTTACGCCTGATTATATTATCATGGCTGACGATCAATGAGAATGAATGATCGTTCATCTGCAAAGGGGACTTGAATGAGTATAGCAGAGAGCAAACAGTACATTCTTTATTAATACAGGGAGTAAAAATGATATATATATGTATAGTATAAATAACCTAAGAGTAAAATAATGGAATGGCAGCACTGCGACATAAAACAAACATACTTTTACTATTCTGTGGGATTTGAGAAGCTAATGTGCAGTCATTTGGGTGGCACAGACGCCAACTGCAGCATTAGTTCCCATCTGGGGACTTGTGTTTTGGTAAAAGTGCTTCTCCATTTGTGAGACTCTTCAGTTCTGGGCATCCTCCCCGAGCCCATAACTCAGCGTCTCTCTATCACTCCCAGGCGACTGGCTGTCATAATCATCAGCATTATCATCCCTCAATGGGCCTGATTTACAAGTCTGGACATGGAACCAGCACTCTGCCAAAGGGTAAACATGAGGCTGTTTGCTATGCCCAGCCTTTTTTTGTCCCGACTTAATTTAATGGGGAGGACAGACCAATATTGAGTACCAAAAAAAGACAAACCTTTTTTGGATCTATGATTTAATATAAAACTGCAAATAAAACCCTACATTAAAAATTCCGTATACAGTAGCCTTTATTTTGCAGTTACTTGTGTATAATTAAGATTTTAGTGGGATTTTTTTGGAGTTGCTTTTGTCACATGCAGAACAAGATTCATTTCTGTATTAACCCATTCTAAGTGTTCTACCAACAATCATTGCTTTTGTCATAATAAATTAACTCTGTTAGTGTATTTTGTATAATTAAGCATCAAGCCACATGATTCATTCATTATTAATTTGGTAATTTTACATACAATTGTGTGAAATTTGTTTCATGAGGAGTGTTCTTGGTGTAAGATTAAGGCACTATTATAAAACATTTGTGCTCTTTTACTTGAACATGGTTGGTGTTTGTTTTGAGGTTTATTTACACAGTGATGAATGTCCAGCCTGCTCAGTTCTTTTTTTATTGCTGGGTGTGTGATGACTGTCAGATTAATGTCCAAAGAAAATATTTATTAAGTCTGAGGAAAGCCTCACTTTTGGTCAAATTGATTATTCCTCCTGACACTAATTCATTTTTATCCAGCACATTATTCTTGTATGTATTTATCATAGTAGTTTCTTCATTAATTAAAAAATAATAAGAATATGCAGGGTTTATAAATGATATATACTTAAACCATATTGTGGGAAAATGTAGTATAGAGTCTCAGATTGCAATAGATATTTAACTATAGTGTTTCCTTTTCCCTGATAGGCCTTATATAATTATATCTTTGGACTTTCTACTCCTTGAGGCAGCACCTGGCCCTTTCTTTAACCCTCTCACTCTTTCCATAATATTGTATTAGCCCATATTCATCCACATATTGCGCCTGCTAAGTGATAGGCCACATAAATCAATTTTTATATATATTCACACACAATAACTGTTATATGCGGCTTCCAGACTGCCTGCTGATAGCTGCCATTTCTTATCACTCCCGATGAATATAGTGCCGTTATGAAAGCATTTTTCCTGACTGTTAACTGGAGGAGACTGAGGAAGAGTGAATGCATTTTTTCTTTTTTTTTTCAAATTACTAACACAGCTCTTTGTAGTGCCGCATGCTTATGAAAATTCACTGAAAAGAGAAGGCAATCGTGTACAGCAGGAAAAGAATCTTAATGTCAGAAAATCAAATATCCTCCTGTGGATTTCACTCTCTCCGATGTATGTAAATACTGTGATTCCTGGGTCTGTGTGTAGTTTGCATTTACATTTTTAATGTGGAATATTTTTAAAACATACAAAGAAAGAAGTGTTGTTAAAACTGTGGGAGGTAATGGCATCAAATAATGGGCTGATTCCGTTTGCAATTACTTGGGCGCATGAATTGACTCCATCCCTCCAGATTTATTTTAACAGCATACTTCTGCCTCTAAAGAAATAGTGAGTGTGATTCTGCCATCTGTGGTATTAATGTGAAACGCCTAATACATAAGCTAATCAACCATGTTTATTTTTCCTCTTATTGAGTTGTAGGCTTTAGCGTTTGCAAGGAAATGAGTACCCTATACTTAATGAACTAAGCTGAAATTAGCTTTCATAACTGTGAAATGAAATCATAGAAATCACAGAGCACATAAACTCTTTCTCCCTTGCTTGTAATATTCCAATAAGAGGGAATCTGATTTTCCATGTTTTTGCTCCAAGCAGCATTCACACTAGGTGTTACAATAGCAGGGGGAGCCCATCGGCACTGACAGCATGATGTTGAGAGACAATTCGATAGACAACAGCACAGCAGGGGGAAAAGAGAGGAAGTGGGATTTAGGAGTGAGGAGCCAAAAGACACTTTCTCTTTCACTCTCTTACTCCCAACTGCTCCCAGTGCCAGAGACATGGGCCGCTGCACAGACAGATGGCGAGGACGTGCATGTGTGTATGTGTGTGTGTGGTGGGTGGTGACGCCATTTGGCTTTGTACAAGTGTGAGAGATATAAGGGGAGAAAATGAAGGAGGGGAAAACACTGCAGAGGTGTGTGTGTGTCAGAGAGAGAGGGAGAGAGAGGAAGAGAGCAGTGACTTTCTCATGCAAGGTACTGTTTTTTATTCTAGATCCAAATAGCTTGTGTACTTCATTACAGCAGCAATAAAAGTTAATTTGTACTGTCACTTCACTCACCATACTGAAAAGGGAAGACACTACACAGAGGGGACAACTCCAAGAGACACACCTCCTGTGTGTATGAGATGCATGTGTACATAGAATCTGTATTGATATAGTGCCATCTACTGGATTTTACTAATATTTCAACACTTACTTCTGCTAATCTTGAATCATATGATATATGGACTTTTAACCAGTTTCTATGGCTTACTCGTGTTATTACACTTTTGTTACTTGTTAGTTTTCCATTAAAAACACTTATTTACTATTTATAAACTACTGATAACTATTATATATTTTTTATTATTAAATCACTTGGATTTAAGAGTTGGGGTCAAATAAAGATGTACAGCACCATCTTGTGGCTGTGTCATGGTGGATATAGGTTAACGCCAGCTTCTGACTGAAAATGTTTTGGTAATATCTATTTGATAATTGAATTTTCAGTAAGTGGTAACCTCGTTGGAAATTTTATTGTAATGATATATACATGTATCTCAGTGATGGAGACCTATAGAAATGCAATAATGCATTTTAAATTGCCATTAATTATTCATCTCTTTATTTTCTGTATTTCACTATACGTATCTGTTTGTGCCTCAGTAGATATTCACCCTGGGAAACTGTTTGCCACAATCTGACATGAAACAAGTCTTATCCATTTTCTACAGCATATCTGTCTTTTTCAGAAGGGAGGTTTTCAATAGAAATATGTCAGCAGTCTGGGGATTATGCTTTGTTGCTAATCACCAAAAGCAAACCTGCCTGCAGTTTCTTTGGTTCAGTGAGGCAGTGGGCTAAGCATGCAGTCTTTTCCACTTAGACGCTTATTATTATCTTCTTTTATTCTCATTTTGTCAGTACAATCAGATGTATTAACATTACCTTAATACTTCACTGAGTTACATGATTGTCTTGTGCAAGTTGAATGGGATTTAACACAAAAGAAAGTAGATTGACTAATTTTACAACCTTGTTCCTCTGATGCTTAGTAAAGGGCCTCATTATTATTCATCCACATTTAAAGAGAGCACACAAAGTTGTCCCAGTTTCTACTTTTGGGGTGATAAAATATCTATTAATACAAACTGGAGTTGTTACTCTCAGTCCTCCTGACAGCATATACAAAAACTACCTAAACATGCATTTGCCCATTGAGAAAATGAACATACAGTATATGGGCATTTCTGGCCTGACTCAAGCCTCAAAGGCAATGCAGTGCAAATTGGTGTGCGTTCTTTAATTGTGTTAGCACTCAGCATGTGAAATGAGTGTGATGAGTTCCTGGTATCGTTGGTAGTTATTAGCTGCATGCCTACAACCACGATTCCCTAGTCACAGCTCACTGCAGGGTGATGCTGAGCAAGATGTACTGTACTATGAAGCTGGCATAAAGCCACTGGACTTAGTAATAATTCATTGGCCAAAAAGCCCTCCATGTACTCAGCCTGAAATATTTATACTCCTCTGAATGTATTTTTTCATAGGCCCAGGGCATGTTTTTTTTCTTGTGGTATTTCAGATCTTAACATTATTTTTTATGTCTAGATAATGTTTTTTTTTTTGGCACCTTGCCTCACCTCATTTATTAAATTTATGCTAGATGCAGTCAATTTTAAAAACTAATTGTTTAGGTATCTATGCAAAAATTGTATAATTGAAAGAGTTTAATATTTAATAAGGTCCTGATATTATTATTCCAGACTTATGTTGTCAATAATCATTGGAAAAAAGAAAAAAAAAGTGATTATGTTGTTTTTATACAGTTTATTAAATAAAGCTGTAATACCTTTTTCGTTTTGTTTGAATGAAATGTTCATTTTCATTTGTCAAAAATGAAAATATTTACTGTGAAAGCAGCTTTTAAGGTTACATTCAAGAGAAAAATACACAACTCCTTTTGCACTTTATTTGTCCACAAGAATGAATAAAATAAAGCCCCAGCTATGTTAGCTGCCACTAAAGTTAAGTTTAACATAAAAATCCTGTCTGGAAAAGTGCTATTACATGGATTGGCTGTAATAACTTTTTCGTTTTGTTTGAATGAAATGTTCATTTTCATTTGTCAAAAATGAAAATGTTCTATTTACTGTGAAAGCAGCTTTTAAGGTTACATTCAAGAGAAAAATACACAACTCCTTTTGCACTTTATTTGTCCACAAGAATGAATAAAATAAAGCCCCAGCTATGTTAGCTGCCACTAAAGTTAAGTTTAACATAAAAATCCTGTCTGGAAAAGTGCTATTACATGGATTGTGTAGTTTGTTGAATTGTGAAAAAATAGTGCCACTCACCAGAAATGAGGCTCCCCTTTTGGTATCATGCAGGTGCCAACATGCCTGATGCCACTGCAGTTAATCCTCGCCAACACACCACTGAAATGAACGCCCCCTTTGCCCCCACCTAGGTGATGAGAGTCAACAGGATCAGATTTTCGTCTCATACAATAGAACAGAGAAATGTGGCAGAAAGCTATCTTAAAAACTGAAAAGACTGAAAAGCAGTCACGAGTTTCTATGTTGATAAAAGCATCACACTAACATCAAAACACTGCTTCCCTGAAAGGAT
The DNA here is from genome assembly GCA_016785285.1 of Brachirus orientalis. NCBI lineage: Eukaryota > Metazoa > Chordata > Actinopteri > Pleuronectiformes > Soleidae > Brachirus > Brachirus orientalis. Next base: position 906,080 of record JAFBJR010000104.1, on the reverse strand, counting down.
GAGTCCATAATTTTGAAGGCAAAGGAAATCATGGATGAAATGCATTTCCAATAATAACATGGTTTTTGTAGACTATTTTCACTAATGCACTGATTATTTCCTGAAAGCAGGCAAAAATATACAAACAGGAGAATGTGCAAATTCTTTACATTTCATACATCCAGTTTGGTCCCTTTGTTTTGCATTGTCTCTTCTATGTTTGCATGTTATTCTCTGCCTCTTTAATGGCCTTGCAGTTAGTAATGCAGCACATGACATAAGACAGTGAATATGAATGTAAGTAGACCAAAATATCTGATCACAGCTGTCATCTGGCAAATTTAATTTGACTCTGTTTTCTAATACAGTGTGTGTCATTGATAGACAGGACAAACCTATTTTAGATTACCTTTTTTGTAGTGTAATTTAGAGAAATATTCTTAGCATTTTACAACTTATAATGTTGTATAATTTCATAGAGTTAACCCCACTAACATACTAGCCTAAATCTGTCATGTCTTTGGAATATCTTATGAACATTTGCATAGCATTTGCCTTCTGTGCAGGTGATAAAGCAGCATTTAGACTGGATTAAAGTATTTAATTTTGTGTGCTTGCGTGTGTGTCTGTGTGTATGTGTGTGTATGCGCCATGGATATATTTTCTTAGTTATTTTTCCTTTAAATGTGTGCAAACTGGAATCTGTTACAGGGGCTTTGGCATGATTTCCTATCGCCATCAGGGCCAAAGACACCCTGACTGCCATGTTCCTCACGTGTCATCATGAAAATACACATCCCTTCAAGCACTGTAATAAATCATCGCAGACGAGCCTGGCCCACAACATGTGCTTAGATACACACGCGCACACATGTTTAGCTCGAACACAATCTATCACATTTAACGTGTATGGAAACACAATCATGTCGGCTACCCTGAGGTAGTAGGATGGACTTTACATTTTAGGTCATACCACACAACCCAGTGAAAGACCTATTTTTTTAATCCATGGACACCAACACTCCCTGTAGTATCCTTGAGTATGAGTCAATCTGCAACTGCCACCAAATGGAACTAACAATTTGTAATATCTTCACCTTGACTAGAAGACTGAACTCAGATGAAATGGAAAGTCTTCCCTTGTGGGTGACAAAAGTAAACAAATTACCAAACAAATTTGTCATCTTTCAACATCACAACAGTAATGCAATATGTGTCTTGTGGCTATTTATCCTATCCCTAACTAAAAATGCTTTTTTTCACTTTTAACAGGTTAATTCTATTGTAAGCAGTTTTTAAGAAGTACTCTTTGGAAAGTTTTCTGGGGCTGCTGCACTCACCGTTATTCTAAACCAGGTCACCCGCTTCTGCTGTGCATTGCTCTTTATATAACACAACTCCATCTGACAGGTGTAGGACACCTATGTACCCCTGTTGTTGCTAAAATGCACTACAGCATAATTTAATAAGCTTCTTCAGTGCTTTATCTCTAAGAACAAATGGCAGATTCAATTTAATTTTAATGCCTTTAAGTTACAGGGACACATTTGCATTCCTCTAGATGCAAAGTGAGTCTAACTTAGTAAGACTATGGACTTAGCTAGAGTTGTTTCATTGATGTCAACTTTATTTAAATCACTTTACCATACGAGGCTGCTCGCCACAAGGGACAGAACAAATCATTGATATACTCAGATTGTAACACACCATTGCCTCATGGCATTTATACTTACCTATTTAACATGTTTGGGAATGTATCTATTATGCTTTTAATCTTTATATTTATTATCTTGTCCAAGTAATTGAAAGCTTTAGTCATTTAAATATTATGTATGCATAAATATACACAATCATGTGGTCTTTAGTACTTGCAGTGTAAGTCACCTTCACTTGTTTTTAGTCATTATGTGTTGGTGTGGTGTTGAACATGATATCAAATTCGATGCCACTTAGTGTGAGTGTGGACCTTTGTGACCTAAAATTGTCTGATATTAATCTGAATCTTTATGAAAGGCAATAATGTCTACGCTCTATAGTGCATGTGCAGGTATTAGAACATATTGCATACTATTCTACACTGCACTCATTAAGTTCAGTCTACAGAAAAGCAAGCTTTCAGCTTATAGCTGCTCATAATGATGCCATGAGAATTTTACTTAAGAGACCTGGATGGTGAAAGTTCATAAAACGATGTGGCAGCAGCAGTCAACACTGTAAGTATCCAAAAACTATGGAAATAAATGTATTTTTGAGTGAGTTAATTCAACCAGTCCCAGACCATGTAAATTACCTCATTTATATTATTTTAAGCCTATTAGACTACATGTAATTTAAGTCATGCTGTAGGAGTTTTTTCAGGACCATGAGTTAGTTGAAAGAGAGTGATGGAGATGGTGAGCTTATTATATGAGAAAGGGAGATGTCCAATTAAAAAGTCTGTATGCTAGAAAAGTCCTGCTCTAATTTTAACCAGAAAATGGCACACAGCAAAACCTCTCCTCGCAGGTGCATTTGATGAGCTCATTGGAAATCCTATGGCCATGCAGAGAAATGTTCCAGTGTGTGCTGGCCTCTGCCCAGGGAACAGTATAACTTGCAGCAAAACAACACACTCCCAATTACAGCTGTACCCGTGAGTCCTCTAGGGGAAACCACTGCACAACAGCACAACTCGATGTGAAAAAAAACCATGTAGTGATGGAGGGGAACTACACTGTGCCTCCAAAGAACAGGAACTGTGCTTTCCATCATCCAAACTAGAATGTAGCGCTTAGTGAGCATGAGAAGTAATTTATTCAAATTATATCACGGTGACTTCTCTCGATGTTATACATGTTATACAGTATTTGCTGATGCAATTGAATGCAAATGATTTTGTTATTTTTCAGTATCTGTCTCAAGCATGTTCGTATTTAGGTCACACAATGTCATTATCTCAGTGTTGATTTTACTCAGAAAACATCGTTTGTTTTACATACAGTGTGTTTACTGCAGCCTCCATAATGTGACAAAAGCACATGTCAGTTTTTATCTAAACTGTGAGCACAGCAGCAGCAGTAGAGATTCCTGTACTCTAGAGGGCACCATTACCATGCTTTGTGTTTGACATTATTCTACACACAGCAATACCAGATGCTTTTCAAGCAATTAAGCCACTGTAGCAGCCAAACTGCAGCATCACAAATACTGGCCTGTAAAAATCTGCTCAAGTTTTTGTTTTCTTTTATTATTTTTTTATAACTCATTACATTTACAGGCATTTACTATTTTACAGTGTATAGAACAACCTGCTTCAGAAAAGGAAATCAAACCTAACTTGTTTAAATCTAAATTGTTTTAAGATAAAGTATGACTTCATGTCAAAGTCAAAACGTCTAGAAGTCTACTATATATCATGGCCAGAAATGCATTCTTACCATGAATTCATCTATACTAATAACATTTCAGTTGTTTGACACCCTGATTTGATTTCTACAGGCTGACATTATTATCTTGTTGATATTATTAGGGGCTTTGACATTTGAACCCTAAAAACAGAATTTTGGTCTCAGATGATTGTCATAGATGGATTGTTTTTATTAAATAATGGAATTTCATGGAGGTTTTTTTTTTTTTTTTTTTTTTGTGGATCTTACCTGTTCGGAATAATCGATTGCAATTGCTGCCCCGGACCAGAGTGATGAAAGAAGGGGACTCCTCAGAATCTCCCTGGGGGAAAAAGATAGACAGGTCATGGATGTGTCATACATCAGTGTATGGTAGAATTCTATTGTCTTTTCACAATTTATAGTATGTTGCGTATCAATTTGAGTCTACATATGCAACAGCATTTGAAAGGTTTGACTTTTTAAAATGCATTTCATGACAAATTACATGCAGTTCACACAGTTTTGCATTAGATAACTCATAGTGAGTAACTTTTTTTTACTTCAGTGTTGCTTGACACATCTAACACAGTAAATTAATGAGACCCTGACACAATACTGCCTAAAGGGAACACATTTTTTGAATCCTTCCTAATGGTGATGCTTTCAGCGTAATAAAGATTTATCTCTATGTGTAAAGTTTTTGACGATATCCATGCATAAACTACCCAACACTCATAATCCCAAAATGCTGCATGAAGTATGAATTTGTAATGTGGCCTCTATGTATCGGATGTATCAGACTCACACTGCACAACATGCCTGATGTACTCCAGCTAAAAATAGACTCCTGTGTGAACACTGGCAGTGTCTTCTAACACATACCGAAGACACGATAGCTGGATGTTTGGTTATGCGTGCTTGTGAGTTATAATTTCTGACAGTAACTTTCTTTCTCTACTTCAGCCATTCTCTTGCAGAAAGCATAAATATGTATCTGATGTGTGCACACACACATGCACTGATAAATGACAACCATATTGTGCACATATGGAAGCCTAATTGATTTAGTGAGTCACTAGGTGAATTCACTTTGATAACTGGAAAATAAATATTAGGATGGCACAGGGGAGCCTAAATGATGTCCAGGGAACACATGGACTCTTCATATTCTTTTATATGTAACAGGAGGCTGTTTATAAAACACACATCAGTATTAAGAGGTTGAATTACATAGACCAAGCAGCTCAGACATGGATGTAGGGTGTTGACGATCCTCAGATGTCACATGGGAAGTGGGGATTGACATACTCCTGGCTGTTTGCTTCACATGACAATGTGCCATGGCACCTCATTCAATATTCTGCATCTTAAAAGCACAGCAAATGTAAATCCAGCTTGACTTTTCCATCTCGTGCCCTACTTCACATTATTTTTTTTACTAGTTCACAAAAGCTCTTGATATGCAAACATCATATGTTTACTTTCAAGATCAAAGATTCTTTCTCCAACCCCCTTCTTCAGTTTCCCCATCTAAAAACAGAGTCCTTTCATTATGCAAGCCAACAAAGGGCAGCGTCTGCTCATATAGCCCATTCCAAGCATACTGATTAATTAGCTTGTATAATTAGCCTAATGATTTCGAGAAACATGGCCATGGCCACCCAAGAAGCTATCCTAATGGACCCCTGTCTATAGCAATTAAAATGCCCATAACTTAACAAAGGTTGCTTGGATGTCCAGATAACTGCTGTAGAAATAAAAAAAAAAAGTAGGTGGTGCAGTAATCAATGTAGCATCATGTTAGTTTGTAGTGTACTGATAAATATTGTTGGATTTAGCACACTGTGAGATTGTGTTTGCATGGCATGTGTTTGTGTTGGATCATGTTTTACAGAAGTGCAGACGTCACTGGCAGAATGAGTGTTAATGAAGTGTTCTTATTTCTTGCCTGCTGCTTGCTGCAGACCTCAAGTAAGACTTGAGATATGATGCAAAGTGCTGAAAGTGTGAAACCTGGATTTAGTGTCACAAGGAGTCACTTTATTATCTTTTGGTGCCATTTTTATATGGGCCTCAGTCAGATGTTAACTTCATCTCTGTGTGCAAACACTATAAAGTGCTCTCAATAGGACAGTGGACTTCACTGTTCACTGCCTAAAATGTGAGCAAAAACAGACACGTTCTCTGTTCTCTGATAATAGCAACAGTATCCGTGGCTGTTCTCTAGACATAAATCATCACCTTATGACCTCATACTGTACAGTTACCAACTGAGACACTAGGTCAACTCATAAAAACAACCAGAATTTTGAGATGGAGGTTAAGAAAGCTTAAGTTATCAATATAGGACTTAAAAAATGGCATTTAAAAAACATCAAAACTTATAACTGTTTATTGTACATACTGTATACATTACCAGTTAAAAGTTTGGACACACTTTCTCATTGAATTCAAAGAGAAAGTGTGTCCAAACTATACAGTATATACATGTAGTTCTGTGATTGAATAATAAGATCACACCCAGTCATAAATTACTTAATTTACTACACGCATTTTTTTCTGCTTTTTTCTGCTTACAGAGTACAGAAATACTGGTATCAGAGGGCCTTTGGAAATAGTGGAGGAAATGGACTGTGTTGTGGATCAACTGTTCAGAAATTAATTGAAGGCCAACACAGCACATTAGTGGTTCATTTAATATCCCCTTTTGCTGTGATACTGTCACACAGGAATATTTCACTTTAGTGTCAGTCATTGTAAATGGATCCCAAATCTCTTAAATATCAACTAAGGTTCATATGAAAGGCAGTTTTTTTTTTACCAATTGGGAACAGTAGAATCAAGGTGGAAACATTGTCATTTGCAAATAACGGATATAAAGTATCATTCATAGCCAAGTCTGTGCCCACCCTTCAAATACAGCATCAAACTTATTGTCATTTTATTTCTGTTTGGTTTATCTGCGAAACATCAGCTATGTGTTAACAGCTTGTTGACAGTTTTGCACTTGGGTTGGTCATGTAACCTAAGCAATCCTGAAACATACTAAGATGCTCTGCAGAACTGAATTACATTTTAAATTTGGTTTAGTTTTACACAGTTTAAAACATTATAAAGGAGAAAACAACTTCTTGACACAGCAGGCCCAAGAAATCAATGCGGTTTACATCTTTTCTGATCATTTATATAAATGAGGACAAAGAGGTGAAACAAAACTCTCAACACAGCAGGTCTCACAGTAAGCAGGTGTTAAGTATGGATCAGCAGACTGACTTCATTTGCAGCTTGACTTGAGTATGACAATTACAAGTTACTTATGTATTATAATTTTTCAACACTTCCTTTCTAGTACTGGTAACTCGAAGCATTGCCTTTCTTATTGATTTGACAGTTGCAAAAGAGTCCATATGCTGTCTCCCTGAAAGCCTCTTTAATGAAACTATGTAAGGCAAATGTGTCATTAAAATTCCCAGCACTCACAATCACTAATTGCACACAGAGTCTTGATAACAATCTGTTTTTGTCGGTGTCTGCATGTTGCCAGCAGGTGCAGTGCTATTCACTTGTGTGCACAGAACATCACAGTCTCGACTCTGACACCATTGTGTCAAAAACTCTGCTCAGCTCATCAGTGCTGGTGCACTTTGCCCAAACAAGCCAGCTAAAAATGAACATTTGGGAAGTGATCTTCCCTTCGCTTCCCTCTCTGTCTCTGCACCCACTGCTGTAGATAATGTTAAAATTAGTTATAGAGTACGTTATAATGTATAGCTATTTAGAACTTTCATCATACAACCCAAAAAAGATGCACTTTGGGTGGGAAGATGTTTGATATCTTGCATTTTGTATAGGTTTGCAGTTGTCAGTGTGACAGTTCTTCTTAAAACTTCAATATGCAAACATATATGAAGGTGAAAGATAAAGAAGAAATATAAAAATCACTCTACCAGCAACTTTTATATTTCTATGCATATTATCACGACAGATGTTGTTAGTGCTTCATTGCTCAAACCAACCATTAGTATCCTTCCCCTTTAAAGCAGACTGATTTCTTTTCTCTCCTTCTTTTTCCTAGAATGAAAACAGGGAAGGCTGCTACCATGGTGGTGTGAAGCAACAGCTGAGCACAGACTTCATCTTTATAAGTTACCTTTCTCTTTTCAGCCAACAAAGCCTTTCTGTCAGTTGAATCTTATCATGCTAAAAACTTTCCATCCTACTGAAACTGCTCCTCCCGAAATATGATCATAATCTGCTCAGCATGCATTATATTAATCGTTCAAATTCCTCATAAACACAAAAGGATATGCACACTTTTAGAGCACAGAGAGAGAGGAAGTGTGTGGCTCATGGGTATGTGAGAGGATGCAGGGTAGAAAAAAGTGAGAGGGTGACATCATGAAGGATGAAGAGGGTGAAGAGTGATAGATCAGATGTGATGATGAAACTGCATATTGAACAGGAGGATAAAAAGATGCAGTGAGGAAGAACAGAAGGAGGGAAAGATCATTAAGACAAAAGCATAGGAGAATTGGCTAAAGATGGGGGGAAAGGTAAGGAGCATAGTTTCATCTGACTTTAGCACTCTTTGGAAACTCAATACCATCATATTCTGTCCCTTTTTCCAGTCAGCTTTGGAAAATATGATAGTATTGATCATCTTCTTAAAAGACTGCTTTTCCTGTCACTGTATCACCTCACGACATTAAGCTGACAGGTTGAATTGCCTTAAAAGGATTCTCTTATGTCTGGCAAACACTGCATGCTGGTGGCCTTCCCACCATTTGGTGAGATTGCTGACACAACCAAAACTGCTTATTTCATAGGATTTTAGGTGACCAGCCCTGTTTTTAGTCGTTGATTGTTTTGAAAGGGGGGTAAAGTCGGCAACAAAATGTCCTCAAAACTGTAATGGATTTGGACCTGTCCAAAGTCAGTGGCTTTTTCCCCACAGATTGAGATTCAAACACATGATCATCATTCAAGCCCAGATAATTTCATCACATCCATTGCCTCAACGACAGATATTCCATTTCTATTGTCCTGATACATTACTTCTTTGATGCTCACACCCCCCACGTTTCCCTCCAGAGTTCCCATCTCAAATCTCATGTGTACTGGCAGGTAAAATAAAGTAAATTAATTTTGTTCTCTAGATTGCTCAAATTACCTCCTCTATAAATCCACCTTTCTCTGCATAAATCTTAAGGAAGTTTGGGCTGCCCTCTGCCTCTGCTTATTAGCTAACCTGGGATCAATTTATCACCTTTGAGGACAAAGAATAGAGGCGTCAGGGGATTCTCCCAATCCCTTTGATTTATGGTGTCGGAAGAGAGGCAGGGCATTTTTGGGTCATGCAAATTCTTCTCAGCAAATGCCTGCCCTTCCCCACCTCCTCTTTGTGCTGAATTATTTCTCTGATAGCAAGAGACAGAGTGAAATCTGTTTGTAAATCAGGTGGTTAGAGTGTCAGTGAGAAGGTTATGCCTGCTGTAGGAAGAGATTATGATGCTATGCTGTAAATTCACTGACCGTGCATCAAAGTGGATTATCCACTTTCAGTGAAGAATTCAATAAGGGTTGTTGGATTTGACTGTTCCCCAAACAAATCCACAACACAAACCTAACATGATTGCTTATCATGCAGTTGGGTGCCTTCACCACTAGTCTGTGCTATTGGTCTAACAAATTCTTCATCCGGTCTTGTGACCCACTTTTTCATGAAAGGAGCTGCAGGAATGTGGCTGCCCCACCTCTCCTGAGCTAAGTTGTTTGGCAAAGAGACTACAGTGCCAAGATCATGCTCTACAACTCCTTAATTTGTTGTTCTCATGTAAATGATTGGCTGGGGTTTGGGGCTTGTGGGAAATGTATTTCTTTTGCACTACTGTATGATGGGGTCCAGTGAGGTTGATAGAGCGTTGCTGGCTTTGCATAGCTGTCACAAGGAAGGGTTGAAACATTCCATCACATATTGTTTGGCATACATATGTGTCTGTACATATGTGTGTGAACCTCTCATCATTTGATGCTAAGCAGGGGATAGGTAATAAGTCTAATCTCTGAGGTGTCAAAACACTCTTTCTGTAAGATGTGTGTGCAAGAAAGTTTGCTTGGACAGCTGACAGAATACAGACCATACAAAGAATCAACACATATTCACAGGTTACTCTGTTAAACAGTTTTTTTCACAGATATTGGACATTTTGATTTACAACATCGCCTGTGTGGCATGCCCTTAAATTAAACTCAAACTCCATCTTGTTCCTTTTTTATGTCTGCCATAACTACAATCTGTGTCCAGGCTCCACTTTACATTTCAATTGCCAGCAACTTGGCTATCATCCACAGTTCTCATAACAAATGAGCCTGCTCTGGCTAGCAGAGCTCTCCAGCACCTACCACAGTGGCCACATCTTTGTCATCTTCTCTCTCCTCTGTTTCTCCTCCTTTTCACTCATTTACTTTGTTTAGGCACAATCTAGCCTTTCTTATGGCAGATAGCATAAGACTCACTGTTTGCTGAGTGGGCAGTGGCGAGTGGAGGAGTAAAGAAGAGAAATATAGAAAGAAGGATGCTGAGGGAGGATGCAGAGAAAGGAGAGTTATCTAACAGTATTTAAGGAGAACAATGAAATAGAGAGCACTTAAAATACGACATCCATGAGTAACAATAGCTGGATCTCTCTTGAGGCTCCCCATCTCTATATACACTATGCTCTCTCACCTTCTTCATTTCTTTCAATCTCCTCCCATCTTCCCCCTTTGGCTTCATTTTCACTTACTGGCCAAGAGATTTGATGGATCTCAGAGGACTCATGTTAATAATGTGTGTGTGTGTGTGTGTGTGGCGCTTTAATTAACCAAAGAAACGGTATTCAATTTCAGATGGAAAGGCCAGAGCTTCCACCAGTAACTGTGCTATAATCCTTGGGTAGATATTGATGGTGGAGAAATGGGTGTGGGAAAGCTTGGGGTGGGGGGGGGGCAGGGGTAAAACGATGAGATGCAAAGAGATATCATGTTTCACAAGTAAGGAACGGAAATCTGGTGGTAAGAGTAAACATGAATGAAAGGTAGATCTAGTTTGACAGAAAGAATAAGACAAAAATGGCAAAAGGCAGCAAAAATCATGTGGATAGCCAAGGATAGATCACCATATGAAGCATGTGCTGTCAAGACTTGGACAAGAACAACTGCTTGGCCGATATCTGTCCACAACCACGGAGTTATAAATTTAAGGATGGCACAGTAAGGCTAAAGAAATTTACCTTTAGCAGTCTTTCACACAGGTATGTGTATTGAGATGTCAACAGCAAATTAGAACAAATACCCTTCGTTCACCCACAGGAATCAGGAAGGTGGAACAAGATGACAAATTTCCTCTGAGCAGATCAAACTTCCAGCAGTGTATAGCACTTCAAATGAGCTTCCTGTCCATCTGACTTGTGAAGATAGGAGCCGCCTGGCAGCTCAGCTGAAAAGATATGCTCCTTTGCACACAGGTGTGTGAGTACACCAGACTTTGCATAAGTACGCACAAACCCTCTTCTCCCATACTCTGTAAACACATTCTTACCCCAAAACACATACAAAGGCATCCTCCACCTTTTGTAAATGAAGACATGGCATATCCTTCTGCCAAACCTTGACAACCGCCTACATATTAAGTGGATTAATGCAGAAAACTAATGTGTTTACACTTGGAATAATAAGATTCAACTTGGCACATAATATCTACGGATGAGGTCTCTGGAGTTGCCGCTTCCTCTCTTTTTATATCACATAACAAACATGTGACAGCAGTAGAAGAGAAACTCTCCAGCCTTTTGTAAATAGGGCACCATTTGAATATTTCACACATAGCTTGTGCTTATTGAGCATTCATTCCTTTTGAATTGCCACTTTTAAATTGTAAAGAGAAAAGCAAAGACATTTATAAAAACATCTAAATATATATACACTTTTAGTGTGCTCTTTAGTATGCGTGTGTCTGTATGCATGGTGTATTAACATTGTGTCCTTGATGGTTATGTACAGGATGAATTTTAATGATAGTAAGTTCATGGCTGCATATATATTATAATTCTGCCACCTGGTAAAAGATTTGCGTTTTGGTGCTGACTCCATAGAGACTTGAGGAGCTTGTGGAATCTGAAAGCCAAAAGATGAAAGATCTGTGAGTGTTTCAATTTTTCAGGTTTGTGCCATGACAAGAATCATGAGGCAGTGAAATTACTTAAATCAGTATTGTTTACTGAGGGCCAGCTGAGACAGTGGAAAAGGGGCAGGAGACTGAGAGAAACCTTCACATACAGTACTAAGTAATGATACTGGTAAAACCCATTATATAACCTACTATTTTATGTCGACAAATATCTGCTGTGAAAAAGCTTCCTTGTATATATGACTAACTTTCAGTCACATCCTTCCAATCCAAATGGCTATAATTACAGAATTTGACAGGTTTGAAAATGAGGCTGAAGTACTCACAGTATTATAGGAAGGAGGGGAAGGAAACTCAGGGTGACCAGATGGCAGCTTGACTATTCTGAATCCTTGCTGACACACTCCTGATGTGTCACAGTGAGGGACAGAAGGCAAAAGCAAGGCAGGAAATGGAATACATATAAAACCAAAGGAGAGTAAGAATCAAGGATGAGAAGAACTTTTTGAGGAAAAGATAAAGGCAGAATCTCCCCTTGCTGACAGTTATTTCAAATTTATTTGAGAGCCCTGTAGCAAGGCATCAATGAAGATACTCAGTGGCAAATGGTACAGTGCTGAGCAGCTCCCAGGTGTAAACGTGTAAAGGAGTATGACCCTTTCTCTCTCTCTCTGCATGTACCCTCTATTTCTGTAAATTTTCGTCAACATACCAGAAATTATAAGAGATCAAGCTTGAAAAAGAGCAGCTCAGACTCAAAAAAGTGAAATGGAGAAAAGAAACAGTATCAATTAATGGATGTATGTGAAATTATTTTAGCTTTAGAAGAGAGTAAGCAAAGAGCATTTACATCGAGGAAGACAGTCAGGTCAAAGATATTCTGCCTTTCAAATTTGCGGCTGATCTGAGACCAGTGACATGTTTGCTGCATCACCAAACACTTGGTGGAGACTGAGAGAATACTTCAGAAAAAAAGCATCAGTGCAGGGGGGGGGCAGGAAGGGAGGAAAGACAACATGTTAAGAGGCAGAATGTGGACGGATGGCAGAATATTAAAGTGTGGGGTGTAACGTGAGAGTGCTACAGCATGACAGAGATGCTGTCAGAGAATGAGAGGCAGCCAAGAAGAAGGGAAAAATATGTGAATGAATATTAGGGAAAGTGTAGAGTCACCTGGTGTTCATATGGGTGAAGGTGGGAAGGAGGAAGGGAGGGGAGGGAAGGTGGGGAGGAAGGAAAGTTTAAAAGTGAGCAGAGTGTGCAAAAGAGAGATAGGGGTTCTTACTCTCCTCTGGGAAGCTCTTAAAAAATTGAGAGAGACAGTGTGATAGAGAGAGAAGGCAACGGGAGAGAATGGTGAGTGGAATGAGGAGAAATGTGGGATAACAGAAAGGGAGAGTAGCAGAAGCAAATTTTTGGGAGGAGATTAGAGATAAAAATAGAGCAAGAGACAGGAGGAGAGTCATTTCCAACAAGTCCAAACGATCGTGCCAGAACATACTTATCTCCCAAAGTGCAGACAGTACATTATCACCACTGGCACTGAAAACAGCCTGGATCATCAATAAATGAAACCAGGTGCAGGTAAACATGATGCAGTGTTTTAAAGGTATTGCTGCTGATAAAGGGAGTGAGATGGTGAGAGGACACAGCCGTGCAGACGGTTTCTCATTATCTGCTTTGCATCAGTTATTAACACGGTGTCCATTTGAACATCTAATTAATGCAGATAGCCAAATGCCAAACCTGATGAAATACTGCGATGAGGGATTAGCTGGAATAACAAACTCTGTGACCGGCATAACTTTGTCTCCCTGATTAGGTGGCAGACAGAGGAAGGCAATAAGCATTTCTGGATCACTTCGGTCTCTCTTCCTATTTTTCTTCCTCCACTTCTCCTCCTACCTCCACTTCACTGTCCTTAATGAAGACTTTCTCCTTCTGCCATGTGCCTCTGTTCTCCCTGCTTCCCTCCCCTCAGTCGTTGAGTGCTGTCCTAATTCTATTCTGATAGATGGAAACAGGAAGAGGCTTATTAAAAACTGCAGTGCTGATTGTGCGGTTGCTCTTTTTAATTTTAGTCAAGAGGCAAGTGTGTGTATGTGAGTATCATGTCTGGTCAGGTCCTTTCCAGGTGCTTTTAGGGTAGCAATGGTGTTGTGATCCAGCAAATGGTAAGAGAGGAATGTTAGAATATGTTACTGCAGGGTTTTGAAATGGAGCTTTGCCCCACATAGGTTTTTGCATTATATTTCACATTGCTGCTTAGTGCCAGAAAAACCTTGGTCATGCTGGCAATAGTGGACATCAAGTTTACCATAGAATGTATGATGTATTTACTTCACATTAAAAGAACAATAAGAGAAAAGGTAGAGAAGGAATGAGATGCATGAGAGATGACAGTTGAATGATGCATTGTATTTCCTTCCTGGAGGCATGTGTCAGCAACAAGCCAAACATAACCTAACTAAGAGTGCATTTAATGGTGGAGTTCATGCTGTTCCCTCATTGTCAGGGAAAGAAGCTTCTGCTATTGGGCAACGATAAGTGAGTTCTGGAATGGTTGAGTGCTAACATAACAGTCATCAGAGACTTTTAGTCAAGTCTGTAGACGAAGCAGCATCGAATGAGGAACAAAGTAAGATTTTGGGAAATGTCTCTTTATTCAAGTGTTAGATTTGAAGTTCTACTTCTTTGTGCATTAAATACGAGTTTCTGGCCAGCAGTCCACTACATTGTTTTATATTTTAAGTGCATATAACAAACCTAATTAACCAGACATTTAATCATTCCAATCTATGCCAAATGATAAACTATTCCTTTAGGTGCAAAATCATTTTACTCTTTAATGTTTAAGAATTTCATTTTTGTTTTAATTTATTTTATTTACCTTTATGAAACCCTGTAACACAAATGTAGCACATTTGCCAGTTTTAGCTGTCTCCATTAATAATGTTGCTAAAATTACCATCCCTTTTGTTCAGAATTACACAAATTAAAGCATTGCATCATGATAATAAAATGAAAATGTGAGGGAAAACCCATGGGAATTACACTTCTTTCTCAGAATTTGGTCCATTCTCACGCTCTGAAGATGATTAATTCCTCCACTTCTTTCCTTTTTTTTTACCTCACTCCACAATTCTTCAAATTAGTTAATGAAAGACAGCGAATCAAGAAACAACCCATTTACCTCACATTTAATTCCTCACATTTGCAATTCAAGCCCAGAAAAAATTGGGAAAGTGCTTTCCAAGTCAGGCGCATATATAAATATAGCCCAGCATGTGACAGTGATGGGTCTAGCAGAGCATACACTGCTTGTACATATCATAACTCCCATATAAACAGTATGTTCAAACACTGGAAAACAAGTATGCTTGACAGCCAAAGTGATGCAGTGGGACTGCAAATATGACACAGCCACTATGTGGGATGTATTTAATTGATGCTATGCTGTTTTTTGGAGATTATTGGATTATTATTGGATTAGAATAGATTAGAAGAGTAGTATTTTCTCTGAATTAGTAAATTTGCTGAGCAGAAATGACCAGAATGATAAATAAAGAGTCTTGAATAGTATAGCCTTAGTATACACGCTAAATGTAATAGCAATGGTGCAAATTTTTGTGGAGACAATGGCAAATGGAGCATGCAGAGTGAGCTGCATGCTTATTGCCTGGACGGGAACCCTTGTTAACAGCAGTAATGTATTCTTGGGCATCAAAGGCTCAAAGCTGAGAGTTTTAAAGGAACTCGTCACTATTGATTTTACACCAAGAGTAGCTTCCCAGGTTCATTACATGGGAGCTCTCAGTGCTTCCTTTCGGCAGTGATGCCATTGCACAAACAAGTGGGAGCTTGGGGCAGGAGTTACTTTGTTGTTGAGAACAGAAATTTGCTTCAAACATTTGTTGATTTGCATTTATTAAATATGGAGTATAGAATATGGCTAATGAACGCTATCAGTGCAACTCACAGTTAACACACATAAGACCCCAGAGAAGAATTATGGATGTTGTAAAGGAGGACATGTGGACAGTCGGTGTAACAGATGAGGACAATGATGTTGTGATGACCCCTCAAGGGAGAAGACAGAGGAAGAGGAAGATTTGAGTTTGAAATCATTTGATGCTTAACATTTTCACAAATGGGGGCTGGGGCTAAGATCCAATTGCATAGGCAGCAAATTGAGTTTTCTTGCTTGTGGCCTATGAATCTTCAAAAGTGTCAAAACAGCTAAAATCATGAATTTTTATGTGTTTTCATGCAATTTGTGCTGCATTAACGCAGTATCCAATTTAACTGTGTGAGTAATCTATGGTGGAGTCATTTGGTATGAAACTGCTTAAAATTATAAATATTCATGTAGTTATTTTAGATTGTTTTGGTCCACTTTGTGCACTGGGAGTATGTGAAGTACGTGAAATTCTGAATTCTATATTATGTGCGTGAGTTATGCCAGCTTGATTATGTATTAAAACTTTAACTGAATTAACTGCACAGCAAATCTCAGGTGCCTAAAATGTGCCTGAAACCATGGCCCATTGTTCATAGGGGACACGGTTAGTATCAGACAAGCAAAAGTGTAAACATCAGTGTGGACAATCAATATCTCATTAGGGTGTCTGTTTAGTTCATGTTTTGTCACTTTGCATTCTTCACACACACTTTGTCGGATCACTAACTACAGCCATTTTGTAGGAAGGGCAATGTAGTACATGGCCCAAGATACAGGAAAATGGAACTGCACTGATCCGGACATGTTCTCCACACACTTGCTCCAAATCTATCATCCTGTGATACAATCGGTGAAAAAAATCGGACCAACACAACACAACTTGTTCACATGTTTGAATTTCTAGCAATGCCATCACCCATTTTTAGCATATTTTCAGATGGAGGGAATCAGGGACATACGATAGCTAGTGGTGCTGGTACACTGGAAGATAAGGCAGGATGAGCCTTAGGCATAAGAGGCTGGAAGACTCTTCTTGTCACTTTAGATAAGAGTAAGGAAATGGGGCTGGTGGCTGAGGGACCAGCTAAGTGCTTGTCGCTGTCCCTTCAGCTTTCCAACAGCAGGCCGCCACAGTGCATCTGTACACGCAGATGTCCATCTCGCAACAAGAAGTTGTGCAAAGAGGTTCCTAAATGTGGAGTTGGAAAGCAAGGTTGATGAAAGTGGTTGTAAAGTTTGCAAGTGATTTACGCTTTAGCTGTCATACATAAGAAAAATGCATCTCCTGGAAGTGGCAGGATAATGGTTAGACTCTGTCTTCAAGGCCACGTATCTGCAAGCATCTACCCTACTGTAGTGCCCTCAAGCAAGGCACTAGGTACATAAATTCTAAGAATGGCACTGTGTCAAAGCAGTCTGGGCAAGTTTTAAGGTTTTACTGTATATTGGTGCAGTGTACACTTTTTAGCATGAGTTTGTAAAACAGTTGTTTAATGTCTATTGGGGCTCCATGAGGTTTTTATGCAACAGTTACTCAAAGATTTGTTTGTGATGGGAATCTTCTTAAGAACTGGTGGTGTGTGATTTGTAAAATATGCACGTGTAGACAACAGTGGAGGTCTAATTAAAGATGCTGTCTGGTTCTCTTACAGAAAATGTAGGGCCTGTTATTTTTGGACATTGATCTATACACGTGAACAAAGTCAGGATTATGTCTGACTAACCAGCTCTAAGACTGATCGTTTTGCTTTTTTTTTTTAATTTATCTCTAGATACCACAACCACAAAAAGAGCAATACCAAATTGCATTTGTCCCTTTACTGTTTAAAATGTAATCCTTCAATAAAGACAATATTCTGTTGCCACATTTAAATACCTGATAAATTCCCCAAATGAACACTTTTCTTTTTTGTCCCCCGAGAACAGAAAAATTTGCACACCTAAAATGCACTTCTCCTCCTTTATTGTTGATTATTGATTTTTCTTGCTGGTGTTTGTTGTGCTGTCAATTGCTCAGAGGGATATGTCTGTAGAACGTTTTAGAATACTTAAAAATACTTAAAAGGGAAGTGCTGTCTGTCTGGCAATGCTCATTTGGTTCATTCTTCAAAAGGCAGTGTTTACACTTTGGCCTATGGCAAAGGCAAGACCTCAGTTACAAAGTGTTGGTGTTAAGTAAAGAGACAAACTCATTTACCACAGCTTGAATCCAGAGGGATTACGGCTCATTTCATTATATGATTTGGCACATTTGATTTAATCACGTCACTTTCATGTTAACCTCTGTAATAATAATCTTGCTAAAAGGGATTTAGTTTTATAATTATTTAGTAGTAGTATATATACAATTATTGAGAAAATGACCAAAGGGCTTTAGCTTAAGTCCCAAAACTAAAAAAAAAACAACTGCAAATTCAGTGCAGTGAAACTTTTAACCTTGCAAGAAACATTAGGCTTTACAACATGAAAAGCTTCATTAAGAAGAATTGACTTGTATTTCTGCCACTATAACCTATACAAATGTTTGATTAATAAGAACATTCATACAGGTATACACCAGCACTCAAACATCTCCCATTGCCATCAACTCCCATCATACATTGCTTCATTGGAAGGTCAGCTGCCGTCCAAAATGTGTTTATTTTGAGGGTAATTGCACAAGATTGAACAGTGAAAAAGTGTCACCTCATGTCAGCCCCTTGGAAGATTAGCACCAAGGCCATCAACGGGATCGATCAGTGCACCAGCCGGTGCCTGCTTGAGGGATGGGAAGGTCAATCGTTGTGATGTTACTCATGCTGAGGGAGATCTGGTGTCAGGGGCTTTAATTTTAAAGAGACTAAATAATAGGGATACTTTATGGACAAGAATGCAGTAGATTGGCATCAGAGATAGTACAAGAGATTAAGGGGTGGATCAACAACTGCCACCCTTAGAACCATTTTTAAGCTCTGCAGCAAGACTTTAATTTGTGTAACTAAATTATCAGGGATACCTGAGTCACCCCAAACATTTTATCATGAATGACTCTATGCACCATGTAGAGAATTATGCAGTCCCAGTCATGATATATATCTACCAGCTCACACAGCATGGCCCCTACTTTTCTCTTATTTAATGAAACTTGTGCACATTTTTTGTTTCCCTCGGTGCAGGGTTTTTTGTTTTTTTTTTGTTTTTTTAAGCTGAGCACATCCTCCAGTGGTCTCAGATCATCTGAGAGAAGAAGCTGACTAGTTCCCATCAATAAATTTATCAATGTTCCGTAGAAGTTCTTCATCAAACCCGCTTAAACCCACCTGTAAGTCAAACTAAATTCAAGCCACCTGGGAGAAATCTAAATGACTCCAAGTCTGTGTGATTACACTGCCAGGGTGGAAGCTGTGTGAAAGAGAAAAAAAAAAGAATGGCACAACAAAAAAAGCCCTCACATATGCGCACTCTCCCCTACATCCTCTGCAAGGTCTGCAAAGCCAGCAGGAGAGAGGGAGCATCTGGGAGCACTTCTGTTTGTGTTGATCAAGGCTTGGCCAGTGTCCATTCTCTGTACACAGTGTTACAGGTGAGTTGTCTTTGGCAGACTAGGCACATTGGTTATTGATTGTACAGAGTGATGTGAGTGGAAGTGCAAGAAAGGAATGGACAGAAGGGAGAAAAGGGGGGAAAAAAACTGTTCAGCATGACAATATAATAGCAGCAGGATAGAAACCCATGGCTGATGCAAGCTGTGACTTTTATTGTAACTTACTTTGATAAAAGTTGAAAAATCTTGATTTTTATCAGGTTTGACACCTGTCACATGTAATTTAGTGGCTATTATTGAAATTAAATTAATATTAAATTAAAATACCACCAAAAAAGGTTACACAAGTGCTGAATGGACACTGGAATTTTCTTGGAAACAAACACTGAAGCTATGTATGTTGTTCACCTACTTACACTGTGTAAACCAAGCAGACTGTATTTCTGTAAAATATTTGCAAATAATTCTCGTTTAAACATATTATCATACATCTTTACTATTTTATATAATTCTCCTTCTTCACCATTGGTGGGTCAGGCTATCAGTAGGTAGCTTGCAACTGTTAAGTGTAACTGACAGAAATCTGGGTTGCAGAGTTTTGTGCCCTCCATGTGAAAATTTCAAGCACAACATATGCTTTCAATTTTATAACGTTAAAATATTGAGATCAGGTGGGATTTTGTTTTGTCAGTGTGTGAAACTGATGTTGTTGGTAGCCACAGTGAGGAGCTGTCAGCAGTAGCTCTAGGTGTGAATCTAATATCAACACACAGCAATGCTAAACTTACCAACTGTTTGTGCTCGGCTATAATATTTTAAATGGCCAAGTACAGCATAAACACCTACACACACAACAGTGGAAAGTAAAGTTTAAAGAAGCATTTATTACTTAAAGAAAAATAAACAATCACAGCTAAAATTTGTTTGAACTATATACCTTTTGTCCAGGTGACATATCCATATACTAGATGGGTTATGGAATGTTGAAGTTTGAAATAATTAAATAACAGATAAGAATACAGGCCTGCAGTTTAATCACTTTGAAATACTGACAATCACAGTATTGCTCAATAATAATAAGAATAATAAGAATAATAATAATCTATTATAGGTTTTCCTTTAATAAATTAAGGCTGCATTGAGCAAAGACAAGAAAGAAAGACTAAGAGCATGAAACTGTGCTATGTCTAATGTGCAGCCGACCGTGGCAGTGCACTCTCCACCTCAGTCACACCCTGCTGTTCTTCTCAGGTAAACACACAAACTAAACCCAATGGATGAAATATGAAAATGAACGTGAACACACACACAGCCCTATACAAGCTAAAATATAATCACAACACTTTTCGTGCAGTAGTTTAGAACCTTGGACGCCTTTTTTTCCGACTGTGTAGGGCGAAATATACCAGGAAGGTACATTTGTTTTCCCCTTTCTACTGGTTGAGGAATTTATATGTTACACACACACTTGTCTAGAGGTTCTGGCAGAGATACAGCAGCCTGTGGTCAAAATTAAAGGGCTGGTTCTAGCTTTTGAAGAGCTCATCAAATGTGCCCTGTTTCAAGTCTGTTTCAAGTGTGATAATTACTTCTGATGTCTGTAGCTTGACCTCCCTGCTGACTGCAGAGGGTGAGTGAAGTGGGTCTCTTTCTATGTCTACCACTCTTCTTTTTACACTTTGCATCACTTCTGGTATGGCAACCAAATTGTAAATCTGAATCATCTATTATTCCAGTAAACAAGTTTAGCCATGTAGAACATTCAATTATACATTAAACATTAATAGCAGGGGCTGATTTCACACATCCATTAGGTTGTGCTAAACACGTACAATCAATCTTATTTAATAGAGCCTGAGTGACTTGACTGTGTTTTTTTCTGACTAGGAGTTTAATCAAGGAATAATAATGGTGCCATAAAGGGTGGCATTTTCTAATGGAGGAGCATTGTCTAAGAATTATATTACAACTAGTACTGGAAGAATAGTATCCAGTTAGCATAAGAGATAGGAAGTGAAGTGAAGAAAAATACACTCTAAGGCCAAAAGGGTTTAAGAGAGTATGAGGGCAAACACTAGGAACAGGAGAGAACACGGGAGCGCATGCCTTTCAAAAGATTGTTGAATGAGGGCTGTAGTAGAATGTGAATAATACACCTTTTGAGAATCTACTTTTAGATCCTCATAAGCCTCATAAGAAATAAAGTATGAAGACTTACCATCAAGCAGCCGTGAAGCTGAAGTGCAGAATCTGTGCTTAAAAGTCTACTAGCTGTTTGCTTTAGCCCTCTTTGTTAACACAGTTATTATGGAGATAATGGCTTTCATTAAAATGCCTTGGCACCTTGCTCAGTATAATAACTTTGTAAAAATTCAGTGTTGTACTATATCCAGTGAGAGCTATTCCGTTAAAGACACTGGCTCCAAGCCATATATACAGTAATACAGTATATTGCTCTAGTTTGACATCATATAAATTATGCAGCATGATATCATTTCATAATGTAATTTCTATCAAAGTTTGCATAGACAGCATACAAAAATTCTCCTGGTTTTGAGGTTGAAGCCAAAGTGAAAATCTTTGAAACTGAATTCTGCCTAGGTCCATGAGAAGGTTGACCTTCTAACATTATTTATACTATTATTATACTATACTGTTATTATATATACATTTTCCTGAGGAGTTAAATGCCCTAGGCCATTGACAACAGGGTTGACCTCTAGTGTTGTCTAACAGATGCCTGTTAGAAAATTAATGAATGAGCTTTCAGTCAAGCCTGTCCCCACCTTCCAATTTTTTTTTTTTTCATAGAGTTGGCCAAAAGACCAAACTCAAAGCTTCAAAACAAGAGTTACCAAACCAATGGATGACATTACTATGAATTTCCACTTCAGTACAGGGCCTCAGCAAAAGATTAAAATGACTCTTGATTCCAAAAATCAAAATTGATTGGCATGTTACACATCAATTAGTCATTTGACAGTTGTCACACAGTTCTACTTCCAGGCACCTAGTCTCCATGTTCCTGTCCAACTTTATTTATGTCAAGAGCCACAGGAGCTTGGTGTGAAAAATAAGAGAAAATTGTATTGACTGAGTTCAAGGCCTTGTTTTGATCCAGCCTATATGGATATATCACACAAACCAGACAGGTCTGGGCATGATGGTATACACCAAGATTTCTTGCTTGGTTTTTGGGTGTTGACAATTTAGAGGACATCTTGTGCTAGGCAGTTATAAACATCTTTGAAAAAAAATGTTGGCAATATATCAAGACAGCAGGAAGAGGATTTAAGATTTTGTGTAATGTCCTCCAAGATTTTGTAATTGTTTGGATTGAATTGTGCCATATTATCTGAGTTTTTTTGTGGGATAACTTGATATCAGATCACCTGTGTCAGACATGGAAGCCTAATTTTCATGATTTTATTAGTGAAAAAAGCATCAAATTCATTAAAAGCCTTTGTGGGCTGAAATTCAGAGGCTATAGGTACAAGAAGGGTTTGTTAATCTGTCAACTTTGGCAAACAAGTTACATGTAAAATTTTCTTATTTCTAGTTATGATGTCAGAGAAAAAAGTTTTCTTTGCATTTTTTAATACCTCATTATAAATGTGAAGTCTCTCTTCAAGACGTTGTAATGAACTTTGTCTTACGCACTTGTGTTCAGCCTTTCTGGATTCTCTGTTTTCCAATCTTACCAGTGGGGCATTCCTCCAGGGAGATCTTTTCTTACCAGAGACCATCTTCACCTTCTTTGGTGCAATAACATCAATAATAGTTGTAATTTTGCTATTGAAATTGCATAGGAGCTCATTGACTGAGGCACAAGACGGAATGGGTATTGAAGAGAAAGCCTGACTAAAAACATCTTGAGTATTTTCAATGATGTACCGTTTTATGACAACTTCTGCTTGAATAATTCTTCGAACATTTATGGCACTTTTAAAGAAAACACAGCAATGATTGGAGAGTGCAACATCTGTCACCACAACATTTGGAATGTTGAAACCCTTGGAGACAACTAAATCAAGAGTGTGCCCCTTGTTATGTGTTGGTCCTGTTACGTACTTAGTCAGGACATAGTTATCAAGGACACAACTCAGCTCCTCAGACCTTCTGTCTGCAGGGTTGTTAACATGGATCTTACAATCTCCAGCAATAACAACACTGTCAAAGTCAACACAAATTACAGTTAGCAGTTCAGCAAAGTTGTCAAAAGGTATCACGGTATTTGGGAGGTCTGTAGATGTTTTGAAGAATAGCTCAACCATTTTTAAGTGTACAGCCACATATTCAAAAGATTCGAAATAACCAAAATATATTTTCTTGCACTGCAGGGAGTCATGGAACGGGGTGGCCACCCCTCCTTTTTTTATTCACTCTAACTTCAGTCATAGAATTGTAGTTGGGAGGGGTAGACTCGATAAGAACAGCTGCATTGTTGCCTTGGTTTAACCAAGTTTCAGTTAAAAACATATAATCAAGATTATGCTTGATGATGAATTAATTGATTAGCTGGTGGTTATGACCGGGGCAGAACTGGCTGAAAACCTATAACCAGTGGTGTGTGGGCTTGACATCAAGGGGGCTTCATAGGGGAGAAGATTGGAGATGGGTGAGGGGTGCCAGCAAGTTGTTTCATTTGGTTGCTAAACTCCAACAGGGAGAGGGGGAACAGGATGAGAGATGAAAGAGGACGTGGGTGGGGTTTGTGGAGTTGAAAGCGGGTCCTTGTCGGTGTTCATTGGTGGGATTAAGATCCAATGCTCTTGGTTTTGCACCTGTGATTTTTTTGGTGACTCTGGTCGGGTGGGGGAATTTCTGCAGGGTTTTTATTGTGTTTTGTCCTTATCATGTTTTGGTTCATCTTTTTGCTTGTTCTTGAGAGAGGGAACAGAGAGATGATGCAGGAGGTAAAAGAGATTTGACGCAAACTGTTTCACCCCTGACTTGTTGAGGTGAAGTCCATCAACTTTGAAAAAATGTCTCCGGCCCCAGAAAAGTCCAAAGTTGTTAATAAACTTCCCAGACATGGCTGCACATGTTGTTGACAGCCATTCATTCAGTGAAAACCCTCTTTCATCCCCTCTTCTGATTGGGGGGGATTTTTTTTTTAATTTTATACCAAATTAGATAAATTACTTGATTCAGTATTTTGGTTTCCTAATGGGGTTTATGCATTTTCTAGTTATTAAACATTAAGTCACCCTTGAAATATACAATGTTTCACAGTTCTCGTCTGTATCCCTCTGATAACCTCATTAAAACATAAAACAAGCCAGTAATTCAATCAATGATAAACTCATCAACGCCACAGGTAGTGGTAAATTTCATGTCTCTCCCCACCCCTGACAAAAAATGTTTAAAATGTAGTTGGCCACTCACCCTGCAGTAAACGCAGATGCACACCATCACTTACTTAAAAAAGTAGCATAACTAAGTAACAAACTTGATGGCGTGTACATTCTGTAAAGTATTTCTGAAACTTTGAGGATAAAAATTCTCAGGTTTACACCTTCTGATGCAGGAATCAACATCAGAAAAAAAAAAAAAAAAAAAGCCCAACAACATCTTTTTAGTTCTTTTCTCTCCCCACTGTTTCAGCAGCAACAGAGGGATGTAATGTGCAAAGAGAGAGGAGGATAGCGTTTTCTCAAGCTGAAAGGTTGTTAATTAGTGTTCATCACACATTCAGGGGGCGTCATTTGCCATTCTAAATTTAAAGATGTTGCATTGCTATTCTCGTTGATGTGTTGGAAAAATCCAACAAAAGTGAGAAAACAAAAGTTCCTTCAGTATGTTGTGTCATGTTTATATATGTTCTGTTCTCCACTGTGTAATAAATGATGCAGCATACAGCTGGCACCATAAATGTAGGATCTCCCTGTGGCAAAGTTAGCCCCTAATACTGTTGACAGCTGGAATATCTGCTACCCCTCGAATCGCTGCTTCTTTGAAACAGACTGGATGTGAGACGAATAGGGCAGCATTTAATGTTTGTATGACATTATTTGATAGAACCAGAGTTGAAGGGGAGCTCACGCAAATCTCTTAACAACCTCAGAGTGGGATGCTAATGCCACACAAGTGCTATATAACCTCATTTTGGATGTAAATGCAGAAAGTGTAAAATGTAGAGAACATTTTACAGCACCTTGTAGGCAAACATTAAGTTCAACTATAAGACTTCTTGGTGTGGGCTTTGGTTGCTGCATGTTGTTGTTGCAGCTTAGCGAATCACCACATCTGTGATTTAGTTGTCTGAGATGGCTTTGTGTGCCATTGTTGGTCGACAGACACACATAAAGATCTAGTTTCTTCACATTTCTTTCTATTACAATCATAGATACAATTCTCACGACGTACTAGTGGAGGTATATTTCATGAAATAACAGTTGGCCCATGTCTGTAGTGCTGCATATGATGTCGTCAGTGACGCTAAAGCATGCGTGTGTCTATGTGTTGGTAGTCCAGCATTAGATCTACCAGTGATTGTTGTTCAACACCTCCAGATGGTGATATTAGTTTTAACGCAAAACAGTAAATGCTAGTTTTTGGTACATTTTTATATTTCTCTTTTCACCAAGTAATCTCATACACAGAAAAGACTAACACTCAATTTAGAATAAAGCTGTTCTGTAAGGATGTGCTTAATCGCAGCAATCTGCTGTCTCAAAAGACAATGTAGTCAGTGTGGAAAGAAATGAAATGTTAGTTATCACTTAAGTCATTGTTATGCCCTAGAAATGATGCGTGAACAATATTTGTCATTCTCTCCAAAGGATGTTAAAAGTTTTTAGTCATTAATTAAATTTGCTAATGATACAGAGAAGACAGTCGTCAAATGAATGATCCCCTTAGATAGCTATATAAAGTTTAAGTGTGAAAATCCTTCAAAATTAGAACAGGACTGTTGTCATGGCTACAATCAAAGACATGTGGTCACATGTCTTTTTCTCCCCTGAATATTTAGCTTATTACTTTAATATTTACCCTATTAAAGTTATCAATTCAACTATCACTTTTTTTTACTTTATTCCCTTCTTAGCAATTGCTACACAGCAACTGAAATGTTGAAGCTCATTTAAATAAGACAGGTCAATTTCAATATATCATGTAACAGTCATCTGGATATAAGACATTTTAGCAGCTTAGCTCAGAATTGATATGTGATATACCCTGTGTCCAAATATAGCATATAAAACATTTAATGGAGACACGGTAACATTAACAAGGAGTTGTGAAGTCAATTTGCATAAAAATATATATATATTTTTTTTTTTCAGTGAGCCAAATCTGTGTGGGTGGAATATTTATTTCAATCTAATAAACATACAATTTATCTTTCACTGCTCACTATTCAGAAGTTAAGTAGAACTGAAAATATTTTCCTGCCTTGGCCACTGACCTCACTTTCCACAACATTTCTCTGAAATCTGCAAAAATTCCAAGATACAAACAAACTGCAAGACATGCAGATAAACAGAAAATATAGCCTTGTTGTCAGTTTATACAGTATAAAAGGAGTATCAGGAAATATAGAACATCTATCATGTGCTGTATGTGATGTCTTGAGAGTTTGCTACTGTGGTATTTCCCTGGCTTAGGGTAAAAGCAAATAAGTAAAACATGGAAAGAAGTAGGTTTAGTTTCCAGAAGTTCGATGAAGAAGGTGGATTGGGACTTTACTGGTAATAGGCAGTCTCAAACTGTGTTGTAATGTTGACGTGCCATGTCCATGTAGAGCTACAGTGTATAGCACAAAGCCATGTGCTGGAGAAATGAACTGTCTTTGCTCTGAAACGAACCCCTCACTTCATTTTGAAAAGGGGGTAAAATAAACAGTGTGGCATGAAAACTTAAAAAATATGTCTTCACAAAGGAAAATATTGAGTGGGACATCCTTGAGTTTGATCAACAAAGTGACAGATAGATACACACCTTCATGTCTATCCCACTCTATTGAGTTCCAGTGCCCCAACAGATTAACAAACAAACAAACTAAAAAAAAAGTATAATAAAAATAAGATAGGACCTCATATCCAGCAATTCAACAAAAGTCCATTGTGAGAACATAAAATATCATATTATGATATTAATGCTCAATAGAATTTCAAAACCTTAATTTTTTAAACCTTAATATGCTCTTTTCTACACTTTTTGACTATTAGTTGACTATTAACCCAAATGACAATAGGGTTGTTTTCATTCACATTCAGTTACAAAACTCAATTAAATAAATTAAATAACAATTAAAAAATGGTCATTTCATATTATATTTCTACAAAGACCTCGTAATACATGTCTAATCAGTCTCCAACACTATATTCAAAATAAACAGTACTCTCCAATCTCCACCAAAATCCAACAAGGCAGCTGCTACCACTGGCAGTATGAAAGTGTCTTGCACCACATTGTGTTTTTTCCATTTTTACCACTTCTCTCTCTTCTAGCAGTGTTGCACTGCTACTAACACAGACCTTCACTGGCAGTCGGGTGTACAGCCTGGGCTTGTGTGAGTTCAACCCTGACTGTCCCTCACACACCCTGGGGCTTTGTGAAAAATGAGACCATGGAGAATGAGATAATAACACTGTGGAATGGGAGTGTGTGAATCTGTGGCAGACTCCTGCAAGCTGGGTATGTGTGTGTGTGCACGCGTGTGTGTGTGTACACGTGTGTGCGCGCGTGTGCAACCATTGGCACATGCCGACATAGTCTGCGTGGAACATAATTGTATCCTACCATGTGTAAAAACTACCAATCAGGCTCACTTAATGTTGTGTCATTATGGGTGAATTAAAATTCCACAGTGATCGATAGACTATTGACTGTCATCTTATATGTGCACATAATGAATACATTAATTAATCCTTTTTAACTCATTTCATTCACAATTTATTCTGGATATTAAGTTTTTCCTTGCGGGTCTAATGGGAAGCAACAAGATGGGCAGACTCTCTGCATTTTTTAATGCATGGGCAGATTACAACATGGAAATGGCTCCACTCTTCACACCTGAATTAGAAATGTCTCGGATATATCGATAAGCAAATGGTTTCCCCTCAACTGCTCTCCTTGTTTCTGTAAAGCTTCTCAATTTCTCCTTTTTTCAAGTTAATTGTCATTGTCATGAACTATTATTATCAAAACATGATGGTATGAAGTAGGAGCAGACAAATAAAAATACAACTGGAGAGGATAGATCAGATTTGTAGTTGTTGTACACACTTCATAACACATTCATTTTGGGCTTTTGCTGTCTCTGCTTTATAATTTCATAGTTGACAACACATAATTTATATATGATTTAAGCTATTTTGAGAGCAAATCACTAAGTGTATATTCTATACAGTTTCACAAACTCATGTATTTCAATATCCATCTGGCTTTACTAGAAAGTAGTATTCATTTGAGAGATGGAGGTAAAGAAACAATAAGTGAAAATGTGTTGTCTCTACCCGTGTGTGTGTGTGTCTATATGGATGCGCACCATGTTCAGTACAATTTAACTGTCTGACACAGAGCCACTATGTAGTGGGGAACTGAGTAAGGCGGACAGATAATCTCTACCTGTTGTATAGTTGGTACGCTTCTTTGTAAATGTTTCCTTATTGCTTGTTAGGACTTATTAGAGGACTAATTAGCAAAGTGAAAGCTATGCCTGCTTTAAAATTATTGTTGATTTAACAAGACTGGATTATGTTAACATAATCACACTGCACCCAACTTATCTTCACTGAAGTCAACTTGTAAATTACCTGTTCTTGCTCAGTAATTAATATAGTTCAGACAACAATGACATAATTTTGCCATCAGGGACACTGTCATCTTTCATACAGGAAAATTAATCATCTAAAATGTAATAGCATAGGAGTGAATTGTGATTGGATTACATAGGTTTGTGCAGGTCTTTGAGCTAAGACGATTAAATGCTTGTCGTTTGCCTTATTGCTTATGACAGATGGCTTTTGTGAATGTAAAATACAATAGTCACAACTGAGCAAAACTTCACAACCAACAAAGAAATACACACAGTGTTTGAGTAAAACCAGTTACTTAAAGAATCACAAAAATATGAAACAATAGAAAACTGGAGAGTATATAAAATTCTCGTGGTACAAAGGACGGAGGAAATTAGGATAAAAACAGATAAAAGGTAGTGTTTACGGTAGAAACCTGGGGGGAGGAATAAAAAACACAGGATGGATTATTCACTGCTGTTGACTGTGCAGTGTCAGCTTGTTATTTTTGCCTACAGTATCTTGATTTATTTTCTTTGCCTGCCATCTTTCAAGTGAGGTGATAATCATGCCAGTTGAAAGAGGAAAGTTTGAGTGTGAGAATAAAAGAACTGAGAGGAGGGTGTCCTGTAACAAGATAAATTAATGATGGAGTGTAATGCTGGAGTGACACGTGTAATGGCCTCTTCATGTTAAAAAAACCCACCAAATTAATACAGACACTCAAAATTAAAACAGCACTGTGTGTGACATCAAATAACATTCATTTATTTATTGCACATATCGGCACCAAAATGTAGTTTTAAAATGATTATGAGAAATGACTGAAGAATGTTTCCTTTTAAAGGTAGTGGGTACTTGACCATATGAAGTAAATAGAAACCTGTTTCCTTAAACACTATCTTTAAATAATTAAACATATCCATCCAACCATTTCTACTACTTTATCCTCCACATGAGGATTACAGAGAGCTGGAGCCAATCCAAGTTTACATAGAATAAAAGGCAGGTTACACTCTGGACAAGTCACCAGTACATCGCAGGGCAAACATATAGAGACAAACAACTATTCACTCTCATAGACACTGTACCTCCATGTATCCCATTAGACACATGCATGTTGCAAAACATATTTGCACATTGCAAACAGATAAAACAAGGACAATAAAATAAACTTCTGGTAATTTCAGTGTTGACAAAATGTTTGAGTATTACTTAATGTGGCTTTATTCTATGCTGACAATTGTGCTGT
This sequence comes from Brachirus orientalis, assembly GCA_016785285.1. Lineage (NCBI taxonomy): Eukaryota > Metazoa > Chordata > Actinopteri > Pleuronectiformes > Soleidae > Brachirus > Brachirus orientalis. The sequence continues at coordinate 876,084 of JAFBJR010000104.1, read as the reverse complement.
TTTCTGTAAACACCAAGTTATTGTCCTAATCATGTGTCTCGAGCTTGAATCCATGCAGTCCCAAGGCCACTGTTCTGTGCTTACCCTAAAGGATAACCCTTTAGCACCGCCCAGAGCAAACACAAAACCCCACTATAATGTCACTTTTCTCACTGCAGGAATGTCAGTGCACACATGTCAGAGCAAAAAGAAAGAAAAAGAAACATCTGGCTCAAATTTCCCATCTGGCCTCAGGCCTTAACTCTTAACAAGGGACAGTTGAGGATGCATCCTCTCCTGTATTTACAAACCTGGATTCACAGTATGGCAGGCCACAAAGGACTAATTAACACAAGTTTCTATTTTGGTGCTGTGCAAGAAAAAGGAAGTATTGTTCTGGGACATGGTAGAACCGCTTTCTGTGTACATAGAGCTCTGCACGTTGATGAGACTGTACACGTACATAAATACTTTTTCCCTAAGTCATAAAAGTTGTTATTTATTTAAATTATTTATTTAGCATAAATATTATACTTGCTGATTTGCCTTTTTGTTTCATTGTTGTCTCATTCTGCTTTGCACACAGTAATAATACAGTGATGTGAAATTAGATATTAAAATCATATGAGGTGTCATTTTCTTTTCTGTCAAAGAAAAAAAATGCAAAGAATATAAAAGGACTGAAATTAAAGTTAGAGTCCACTGGTTGTACGATTGAACTTGCTGTGTGCAGACTGCTGTGTCCTTTGTGCCTTGAGCAAAGTTTAGGTTCCACTAATTAGTTAGTTTAGACCTGATCATGCTCAACATGGTCAACAACATTTTCATGTGTATTCATAGATAGATAGATAGATAGATAGATAGACAAGTAATAGTTTAAGCTACGTAGATAGACCAGGAAGGTTTTGTTATTGCTGCACACTTAGATAGTGTGACATCCAGTGTTGTTCAAAAGTCTTAGGCCACCATTAATTGTTTTAGCAATGTTTTCAGGATTATATACATTGTAATTATTTCTTCATCTCTTAATTGGAACACAACCAGAAAATACATGTATGCCGTTTTAAAATAACACATTTGTCAAAACCCATTTCTATATACTAAAGTGTCAAATATTTTGTGTGATCTACTCTTACACTTGAACAATAGCATAACCCTGGTCTGGTCAAACCTGTGTTTGTCGTACTGTTTCATGTCAACACATATCTGCTGTGAAAAAGGTCTATTACAATCGGTTTATTCAAAACATGCTGTCTGAGTTAACTTTTAGTTACATCATTTGTGCAAGAAAAAGGAAGTATTGTTCTGGGACATGGTAGAACCGCTTTCTGTGTACATAGAGCTCTGCACGTTGATGAGACTGTACACGTACATAAATACTTTTTCCCTAAGTCATAAAAGTTGTTATTTATTTAAATTATTTATTTAGCATAAATATTATACTTGCTGATTTGCCTTTTTGTTTCATTGTTGTCTCATTCTGCTTTGCACACAGTAATAATACAGTGATGTGAAATTAGATATTAAAATCATATGAGGTGTCATTTTCTTTTCTGTCAAAGAAAAAAAATGCAAAGAATATAAAAGGACTGAAATTAAAGTTAGAGTCCACTGGTTGTACGATTGAACTTGCTGTGTGCAGAATCCTTGGTTGACATGTAGATTTTGCACATTTATCTAAACAGACTATGATCACAGCCTGTCTCTACTTAGACACCCACTTAAACACCCACGAAACATGCCACTCTGTTACTAGCATCCAGTCTGCACTGTATGTGGAAGTGCCAGTCTGGCAGATGGGTTGACCACCTGATGAACTCTGACATTCAACCTGGGGAGAAGCAAGGCCATGGATTCTGTCCAGTGGTCTTCATCATTCTCAAATGTTCTGCCAAAATGGATGCAGGACACTTGAGCCAACTTGGGCCAGATGCTGTGTCAAAGGAGACCATATGACTTTAGCTGATATTCCAAAAGTTTTTTTTGGTAATTTAAGAACTGTTAGGCTCCATTGTGTAAGCAGTTGTAGGCCTAAAAAACAGCAGCATAGTGTAAACGAGCAGCTTTCAGAAAGCATCTACATAAACAAATATTTGTCTAAATAAAAAAAATAAACTGATATTTGTCAACTTAATGTGAGACAACAGGATGATGTAGATTCCCTGATTGTTGTTGTTTCTTATCCTGGTTGTTACTGCTGCACCCTTAATTACTAGAGTCTATTGTGTGAGTTGTTTGACTGCCTTTGTTCATTTAATGACCAAACCTTGAAGACACAATGGAAAATTATATTTTTGAAGGGAAGGCTAATTAACACTGCTCATTAGAGAGACGCAAATGTAGGGATAACAATGGAGAAACAGGAAAGCTAGAGGGGTTTGGATGGGATGCATGCTGTGACATATCAGAGGTTTCATACATGAGTTGCCACTTGGAGCACAAAAGGGATGTCAAAACTAAAAGCTGGAGGGGTAAGAGAGTGAATTTCAAAAGCAGTGTAGTTTAATATTGTACAGTTTAATTTCCTGCTGATAAACAATTGGTCTGAAGTAAGAATAAATGTCAGTGTAAAGAAATGGCACTGGCCTTAAGCCAAGGTATTAGTCCTAAAGAGTTTTTACTGAAAAAATTGATGTTCAAATAAATTTAATTTAGAGCATTAATGACATTTATATTAATAACATATGCAACATTTTGTCCCTCTGGACAGAAGCTTTAAATCATGACCAATTCTCCTGCTAAAGTGCAAGTCCAATTCTGGTGAATATAAATTTTATGATGTGCCTGATTTGTGTCTAACACCATCCTGTCATGTTGGTCAATGATAGACTGACCCTCTGGCTTGAGCAAACACAGCAGTGACAGGCATTCAGCTTAATGTCGCAATGCAACACATGGATGATCTGGTTAACAAGGTTTACTTTCAAATTTGGAACTGAGTGCTTTACCCAGATGGTTAGGTTGCGCTGACAGTGGAGGTTATTATTTGTGGGGGAAGAGGTGGAAAATGAAACCTTCTTGACATAGATATGGTTGTGGACAATGCCATGTGCTTTCTCTCCAAAATGCAAAACAAGAAAAGGAATAAAAACTGTTGGTCGGTGTAGGTAGGAAAGGTCTTGAGTTAATATGAACTTGTGAAGCATGATAATAATTAAGTTAAAACATTAAACATGATGCTTAAATCAAATATACATACTCAAACACATAGTGTCAAGTGAACATCTGATACTTGGCTGATAGAAGAGGAAGATGGTGAAAAAGAAAGGATGCCTTAATGTTGCTGCAGCGTATGTTGTTAGCTACTGATGAATGCTGCCCTCGCCTCAGAGGGGCCCAGAGCAACTCATCACTATATCTTTAATGCATTTGTGCATGGTATGTGTCATCATCTGCCATGCTAAGGAATTTATATGAAAATATTAAATTAAAAAAAAAAAAGATCAGAAGAGTGGCAGTCTCTGCAGACATAATGTGCTGTAAGCAGACTGCTCAGTGATCATAGAAGGCTTGGACTGTCAGTCAAACCTCATTATTTTCAGATGTATGCAAAGCACGGTGAGAAGCTTCACTCACATTTATTGTTAAATAACTTAAACAGCAGTAGATGGTATTTGGAAAAAATCCACATACAGCAAATTTAAGCACCCGCAAGAGCTTCTGATAATACCAGCAGCTCTTTGACATATGGTTGACAAAGTATCCATTAGCTTAATGGTTCACTACCAAGAGAAACAGCTTAAAAAAGTAAGCACTGACATTTTAACACCTACCACAGGACCAAGCTATAGTTGGTTATGGGTGGTAATGGGTGATAATTACTAACTCCAAATAGTTATTATAACTATTTAAACTTAATAAAAGCAAATCA